>FPAK01000009.1:3760227-4377546 GCA_900116095.1 Euclidium syriacum
TTTAATCCAAAAGAGGAAAAGTCTCTGTGTGTAAATCAAAATAATTTAATTTCTACTTATACAATACATTGGAGACAACACTAATTAACTTCAGCAAGAAAACTTGAGTGTAAATGATCTTACAGGGAAATGATTCTTGGTGGAATAGACGGGAACGCATTACTGCAGTTTAGACCAGTCCACATATAATGTATAGGTACACATGGATCTCCTTGCCAGCTTCTTTTCTGTATTCCGTAAGTCCCTTGGATTTTCTTGAAAGCACTGACTGGGCATATAAAAGTTTCCATGTCGTTAAATACTTAGCTTTATGGGAGAAAACATTGTTTATATAGCAACATAAAAATTAATCATAGTTGACCAACCGTCGTTTTCATCTGTTTCTGACTGAGGAAGCTGGAGTACCCCGAAAACCTCCATGGCATTAAGAGATGGTGGAAGAGTGGACCCTTCAGATTTTTCAAGCTCTAAGTAGCAAACGTCTTCATCGCATTTAGTTGGGGTTCTAATAGGTACAGTATCAACCATGAACTCTGGAGGACTATAGCCATTAGTTATAGTATTATCATTCCACGTAATACTAAACTCTCTGGTATTATTGGGCTTTAAGGCTTGGATCTCAGCAAAATGAAGGTACGCGTGAACTTCTTCCGCGGTTTGCATTCCCCAGCCCCTGCTCCATGGGTCACCTGCTTTTTTGGGTGTGGAAGCCTTTGAAATTATAGCTTGTGGCACGTCAAAGGCATTCGTACTATTTACAAGAGTGGTGGTGTTTATTTCTGTCCAATCTTGAGAAAACTCTGTGACCCATACACGATCATGGATATCATCAGGATACCTGACATAGTCAATATATTATATATCTATAAATAAGCACTGGTGAATCTTTTACCAAATTAGGCAAACCGAGTAATTAACATGGCATAATATATATAACTACATTATAACCCGAACCCGATTTGGATATTATATATTTGTAAATTCATTTTATAAAATATTTTAATTAATTTATTTTGTATAAAATTAATAGTTAATTTATGATATAATATTATTAAAATATTAAAATACAAAATATAATGATTTATTAACATAATAACATCTTGTATAATTATAATTTTTGTTTAATTTAAAAATTAACAAAAAAAATTATATAATAGAAATATAGATAAAAATATAGATATATACAAATTAACGTTGTCAAATAAATTTAAATAATAGAATTTGTAGATATAAAATAAAAAATTTAGATATTGCAAGAGTAAATTATCTTGGTGATATGGAATTTTTATTAGATATTAAAAGATATTTAATAACAACTTTAGGAATAAAGTAGTGTCATTAGATTAAATTTGATTGCAAATAAAATATGTATGTTACTATTTTTTGATTAATTGTCAATTTTTATTGCTATTTTAAGATTTAAAGAGAATTTTTTTTTATGAAGTATATAGTCAAAGAAATTTTGAAACTTGTTCTAACTATATCCCGTTCAGTGAATATTTCAAATTTGTTTGGTGATAGTGGAATCTCTGCTTTCGGTTAATGAACGGAAATCGTGAAATCATAAGGAGATAGACTAATCTATGAATGGGTTGCGGTTCTAATATTATATCTCTTAATGAGTTACAAAATTGTTAATGAATCTAATAGTTTTTAATGACATGTCTGAGTGGATTAATCTCATTGGTTAGCTTCTCCCAAATTATATGAGTGAGACATGTGGTAATGTTTTCTCAACTAATATATATGGGACTAGCTTAAATTATGCATCATTAAAAAAGAACTAATTAATTGAAATTTTGTCGGAAACTCCATTTTTCCATTTTTTTATAATTGTATTTGAAGGTTTGTGTTTCAAAATATAAAATGTTTTCACAATTCTAAACAAACTTTAATTTTATTAAAACCTGTGTGATTAATTGTTTTTTTTAGTTCTTTTGTTTCACGAAAAAAGGATTAGATTGATAATAAGAAGTATAATTTACAATGGAATCAAGAGACAAGGCAACAAGCGAAATGAAATAATATCCCAACCATTCCATTCTAGCACAATATAACTAATGAGGATTAATGTCGCTTTTGTCGCAATTTTTTTATAATTGGCTGAATTGTTGTTAATTTAAATATTAATATTATTTTTATAGAAAAATAAAGTTGTTAAAACATCTTATATTATTAGAACATATGAGTAACTAATAAGATAAGATGAGTTGACTTACCGTATGAAGGATCCAAAGAAGGATCCAGAATCGGTGAAAGAAAAGCGGGCGAGCAGCCTTAGGGAGCCGGTTTTAGTAGTATAGCTATCATTTCTCAAGGGACGTAGTTCCAAGGTTGATATGAGTGGCGTCGTTGTCCCTGTCTTAACCAGACAAATATCCAAAGTGTTTGACTTTGGCATGTGGATTATCTCCTCTGTGGTACCACCTTCCAACCAAATCCCGTTGCTAGTACCAAATTGCTCTTGCAAATTTATAGTTGCCCAGAAGTTAGGGCCAAGATAAAGATCAAATTTTGGTCTTTGTTTAAGGTCATCATAATTTCCATATAGGAACACAGCTCTGATAAGATAATTTATACCCTGCATAACATTCAGAGTATAGCAGTTTCGTGTCCCTTCCGGAAAATACCTAAGGTGCGTATATGGCTTTATGTATGCCATTCCATAACCAGGGTCCTCAGTCTTGATTTGACCCCTTTTTCCGCTGCGAATGAAATCAGCGTCAGATGTGTAATTCAAACCCGTGGACTCTTCAGTATAACTAGACTCGTTATGGGGCATTCCGCAATCTAAGCTAATGAATCCTGCAAGTTATAAGTCAAGGAAAAATCAAAGCTTGTGCAAAATATGTCAAGTCCGAAGACAATTTAAGTACGCAAAGTTTACAATATAAGTGAATTTAATTTGGTTATGTCGTTGTCCCTAAAACAGAAAAACCGTGTGAAGACATAAAATACCTTGTTGACCTTCAGCATTGGCGAGATAAGTAATGAAAAAATTCCCTAACAGAGCCAATAAAACATGCTTATGAATACTCTCCATTTTCAGACTTTGAGAGATAATAGCAAACCGCAAATATTCTGAATTCTGATATAAAGACATATAAAGAAAAATGGTTATCAGCTTAGCTTTGTGAAAATGTCACACATCACCTGAAAGGTTGACGCTGATTAATTTATTAAATTATAAAAAAGATTTGTATATGCAAAAGAAGAGGCCAAATTGGGAAAAGTTTAATGATAGAAGACCCCCCCTCCAGGTTGGTGGTTTAGAATGTCTTCCATATTTGCCGTTCGGAGTTATGAGCACGTCTCCCATATTTCTCTATGTGCACAGACGCATATTATGTATATGTAGTACATTGAACCCGTCAAAATTTGGAGCTTATTTGATGAATCTGCAGTTCTGTGCTATAACTAATTTCACAGATTCAATCCCTGATGGTCCCAAACATTACATTCTAATTTGTAATTGTTTCTTTATAATTTCAAAGGTTTCTTTAGCTTAGTTTTTATTCAAGAAAAAATGTAGTTAGATTGATACCCACGCCGGCCTAATCAGACAATGGCCCAAATAGATTGAATGGGCTGCGCTTAGATTTGTTGAAGAATACATATTCAATGTTGTACTAGGTCACTCCGCGCGGGGAGAACGAATTTGTCGTTCCTCGTTATTTTTATTTTATTACATAACTACGTATATCGTATCTATATATATATATATATATATATATATTATCAACATATGAATCTGATCGGGTCTCATTTACGTATGTTCGTATACTATTAAACCATATATTGTTCGGTCTCTTATTTTCGCGTATATTTTTGAAAGTTTAGTAACAAATAAAACCAAGGTATCCCATTAGATTAGTTTCGGAGTAATAAAGTTGCCATGTGACAAATTTAAACAATAGAAGATCATGTTATAAAATTTAAAATAAAACAAAGTGAAAGATTGTCAATTTAGGTTTTATCTATATCATTATTGATGTCGTTTGCACATAAAAAAAATTGTTTAAAGCAAGTGTAAAATGTAAAACATTTAGTTAGGAAAAGAATCTCACGGTCTCTTATATATCATTTAGTTTTCGGAAGTTGGGCTTCGTTATGATTAATAGGCTGGATTGGTAAGGGGTGAAATCCACTTCCACCAATTTTTCTCAATATCTCAAGTGATTCCATGAATTTTTCGTTCTCGGTTGTTATTATTGTAACTGATTATATTATCTTATATTCACGTATATAGAAATTGCGTATACTACCGACATATATCATTTGATCGGGTCATAATTACAATCACTCATTTAAAATCGCTATATTATCGACGCAAATATTTCTCGTACGACCATTTAGATATTACCGACATATTAATCCATTCACTATTTCAGACATTTGATGAGTATCTTCATGAAAACATTTCTTGACATATATATATATATATATATATATATATTTGTTGCCTCCTCTCTCTCCAATCAAACGTCAACATTTGAAGACAGCTTCATATTTACCTATATGAGATACCCCAACATAATATGATTGAACATATTTGGAGATAAAAAAAAAAAAAAAAAAAAGTATGCCCGATCATGGTTCGGCGTATCCGATCGTATTGTGGCGGATCGTATTGTATAATATGTTATCATACTCGCTATTTCTGGGGGTGTTGCATCTAAATATATATATACCACTAAACAGAGTAATCAAATACTCATGATTGTATGACAATGACTCGAAGATTTGAGTCTAATATTAACTAAAATCCAAATAAGAAATCTCATTTAATATTCTAATTGTTCATATCTTAACCAATTAATAGAGAATTGAGATAACATATTAAATAGAGTTTATACGATTTATAAATCTAGGTAGACATCTAATAAACTTATATTTAGATTGAGCAATAGTTTAAAACATGATTGAACCAACTTGAATTGATTAGGTTAATTCTAAAACATGATTAAACCAACTCGATTTTTTGAATTTAATTAACCCATACCAAATCTTTGTTCCATTGTCTACTCCTTAGAAGCTTATGTAACTATTGTTCACTCATCTAGATGACTCATCCGTGCGGATGCACGGGGATTAGGTATTTCACTCCCGTGGATGCACGTGAATATGTCTAGATTTATAATTTGGATATATATATAGACGTGGAGGACTCCCGCGCATCATGTTGGGATGATATTTAACATTTATGAGGGTATAACATGTACACGTAAGGATACAAAATTTGAATCTATTGCTTTGTTTTATTACATATATCCCTTCGAGTTTCCCCTCAAAACTCCTCTTAGCTTCCCCTTCAACTTCCCCTGGAGTCTCCTCTTCAATATCATATTCCTTTTGAGAACCATCTTTGACATTTCCTCGAACTTTCCCTCGAACCTCTCTTGAGTAGTAGGTGGATCTTCAGATCCATTTTAATCTTCCCCATTAACTTCCTCTGGAGTTTCCTCTTCAGTAACATGTGCCTTTTAAAAAATGTCTTCAATATGCCCTTGAGTTTCCCCTCGAACCTCCTCTTAAGTAGTATGTGGATATTCAAATCTCTTTCGAGCTTGCCCTTGAACCTCCACTTGAATAGGTAGTAGATCTTCTGATCATTTTCGAGCTGCCCCTTTCACTATCCCTTTCGAGCTTCCCTTTTGCTTCACATGGAGTTTCTTCTTTAGTAATAGTAACATGTGCCTTTCGAGAATGTCTTCAACATTCCATCGAGCTTCCCCGAAAACCTCCTACTGAGTAGTAGGTGGATCTTCAGATCCCTTTCGAGCTTCCCCTTTAACTTCCTCTGGAGTTTCCTCTTCAGTAACATGTGCCTTTCGAGAACCCTCTTCGACATCCCATTGAACTTCACCTCGAGCCTTCTCTTGAATAATATGTGAATCTTCATATCCCTTTAGAACTTCCCCTAGAACCTCCTCATGAGTAGTAGGTGGACCTTCATATCCCTTTCAAGCTTCCCCTTTAACTACTTCTGGAGTTCCTCTTTAATAACAAAGACCTTTCGAAAACAGTCTTCAACATCCAATCGTGCCCCCCCCCCATTTACATTTTCTTGAGTAGTAGATGGATCTTCATATCCTTTTCGATATTTCCCTTTAACTTTTCTAGAGTTTCCTTTTCGGTAATAGGTGCCTTTTGAGAACCATCTTTGACATCCCCTCGAACTCCACTTCGAACATCTTCTTGAGAGGTAGGTGGGTCTTCATATTCTTTTAGAGCTTCTCCTCGTACCTCCTCTTAAATAGTGTGTGGATCTCTAGATCTCATTCTTGCTTCCCCTTTAATTTCCTCATCAGTAACATGTGCCTTTTGAGAATTGTCTTCAACATCCCCTCGAGATTCCCCTTAAATTTCCTCTTGAGTTGTAGGTGGATATGTCGATCACTTTCGAGCTTCCCTTTAGTTTCCTTTGGAGTTTCCTCTTCAGTAACTGGTGCTTTTCGAGAACCATATTTGACATCCACTTGAGCTCCCTCGTAAAACTACTCTTCAGTGGTTTGTGGATCTTCATATCCCTTTCGATTATTTTTCTTTAACTTTCTCTAGAGTTTCCTCTTCAGTAACATGTGTCTTTCGAGAACCGTCATCCACATCCCCTTGGGCATCACCTCGAACCTCCTCTTGCGTTGAAGGTGAATCTTCTTCAGATTCCTTCCCGTTGAACCTTCTCTTGAGTAATATGTGGATATTCGGATCATTTTCGAGTTTACCCTTTAACTATCCTTTCGAGCTTCTCTTTATCTTCTTTTGGAGTTTCCTCTTCAATAGTAGGTGCCTTTCGAGAACCTTCTTCAACATCCCCTCGAGCTTTCCCGCGAACTTCCTCTTGAGTAGTAAGTGGATCTTCATATCCCTTTCGGGCTTCCATTTTAACCTTCTTTTGAATAGTAGTTGGATATTCAGATCCATTTTGAGTTTTCACTCGAACCTCCTCTTGAATAGTAGTTGATCAGACTTTCCAAAAAAAAATTCAAATTAGTAATAAGTAGATTTTTTTTAATACGGTAAATATTTAGCTAAACATAGTTATTGGAATTCAATGAAAAAAATATGACTACAAATTTATGTAGAAAGACCTATCTCTACAGTTGACCCATCTCTTCTATCGGAATCCCTTTAGCCATCACCATGGAGAAGGCGAGAAAGAGGAATAACCAAAACTTCAAATGGAAATACGATAAAACGCGTGGAGATAGGTCTTCCCACAATGATTTCTTCTAAAAAGACCTTGTCAAACACACGTTCAATACTTAATAATTCATCCTTCTTTCATTAGCTTGATCAAATTTAGAGATCATCCTTATAAAATGAAACCATGAGGGATTACAAAGTGTGATGATATGATACAATTTTTTTTTTTTTTTGGCCTCTTATGTGTACGGTCCATACATCTCATATCTCTCTTTAAACTAAAGATGTTTATGTGGGCAAAGCAAAGCCATATAAACTTTTGAAATACGAAGATACATCTCCTTAGCTTCTCGAAGATAAGATCTTATGGCTTGTGTATTATGCTAAAAAGATTCGACTCCCAAGGGACAATTCTGATTGAAACGCGCCAATTTCCGCATCTTCATTGTCCGTGATGATACGGGTACACCCTACAACATCAGCATGATTATCTCAGACCCAACTGTTAATTAAAAGAAGGAAAAAATCTATATATGATGAAGGTGCAGTTTGAGTAATCCAGTTTTTTATTCTTCTTCCAGTCAAAACCAAAACCTAAACAATAATAACGTAATATTTTTAAAAAAACCATTAAAATGAGATTTAAAACATCAATAACATTAGCCTAATCAGATCCTTAAACAATAAATTGTTAGCTCAATATCCTCCTCCTCCACTCTTCTTCTAAGCTAACATTGAGATGGGATCCTGCAAAAATAAAAATATATCCCAATAATGTTTTTCTACTGTGCCACTAAGAATTCTTTTTCTTTTTTTTTTAACAAAGAAAGGTTAATAATTTACCTCCATATTATATCACTGGCCACATCAATAGCTTATACCCGATATAAACATCGTTTAAAGAGTTTCTTAATGGTGACGGTATCATATCTCTGACTACAAAAATCTGATTAAACATAGACAAAATAGATTTTTCTACAAAACCTAAAAATCAAAGTGACAAAAGGGAAATCACCATATCTAATTATATAGATTTCAGAATTTTTATTTTATATGATTATATTTATATAAGAATGTACAATAATTCCATATCTAAATTAGAAGATATACATTTAGATATTTTTGTTTCCTTTTAGAAAAATATTATTTATCAATTTTTGGAAAATTTCTTTGTTTTTTTCCTTAAAGATATACATATCTTAATTATATCAATTTCAGATTTTTTTTTCTTTCTAGAAAAATATTAATTATCAATTTTTGGGAATTTCGTTTTTTTTTCCTTAAAGTTTAATATTATTCCTTAATATTTTGTTAAAATTCGTTTGTAATTTAAATAGGAAGGGGTTAATTTACAAATACCCAACAATTCATTATGGGTTTTTTAGATCAAAATAAAAATTAAAAGCCATTAATTGATGGGCGATGACGTGGATAGTCTTAGAAGCTATTATGCTTCACAATTAATTATATAGATTTATTTAATCACTGATTAATTCTTATGTATTAAATAACCTGTTAATTGTTTTCCTCCGTTTGGACTACTAATCGAGACGTGATTTTCTAATTATTAATGTTTGGTTGAAAAAATAAAAAACGATAATGTTAATTATTGAAGTAGTAGATCAATCCTTTCTATAAAGATGAAATTTGAGAAAATATTAAAATAAAATTTCTATGTGGAAAAATATCTAATTTTTTTCAAGATTTTGAAACTATTTTTTTTATTATAGAAATAACCGAAATGACCTTAACTAATCAAACATAAAAATCTAGATTTAGAAAAACAATAATTATATAACGTTAACTAAAAAAACATTATCCGCTATTAGAAAAAAAAATTATTATTTGGTAAATACTGTTTATGCTTTCTTTCTCACGAGAATTAATCAATGGCCGTCGATGTACAACTTGTACAATGACGAGCCTGAACTCAAGGAATTAACCAAGAAAAACCATCTTACCTATGCTTTTTTTCTACAAATAAGATCACAAAGACAATTGCTCAAAATGTCACACAATACGATCTTTGTCTTCTTCGTCTTCTATTTTGGTTTCTTTTTATTTATGAAATCATCCATCTTGCCTTTGTCTTCTTCGTCTTCTATTTTGATTTCTTTTTATTTATGAAATCATCCATCTTGTCAAAAGAATAAAAAGTCTCACGAGAATTAGTTTTAATGTTTCTTATTCTTAATAGTTAAAAAGATATGTTTTCTTTATTTATAAATGATGTAAATCTCAATTAATAGTAATTGTCTTTTCATCTAAAAAATAATAGTTTTCCAAATTTTTTAAAGTGGGTTATTTATCAAATTATAAATTTTTTTTATCAATTTAAATCAATTCTCCCTCATGAATAAATTTTTGTTTAGACTTTTCTCAAATTTCTTTTCTTTCACGTATAATATATCTTTCTTTCTTTTTTTGCTTTTTTTTTTTACGAGTGAAGAGTTCTGCGATGTGATTAGCTCAGGCTGTAATTACTACCTAAATAAATCTAGGATAATTACATAAAAAATTATAAAAATCATTTGCTTAAATCACTGAATGCAATTTTTGAAACGCTGTGCATAGCATGGGAGGAGCCTTCTCTTGCTTCTTGGATGATTAAGCAAATTGATAAACATATTAGAAACATGTTGTCTTTGATTGGAGCTATTGGAGACATGGGAGGAATAGAGATGGGGTTTTCTACGCGCTGAGGAATCAAGTGTCTATATACTCTATAGTTACAGTTTTTAAATTTGCATACAAAACTATTTAAAATCGTTCCATTCATTGTAAAACGTTGGTTTAAATGAAATTCAAAAAAAAAATTTAAACACTGACTTTTTCCAACTCATCACTATTTAGTCACTTCGGCTCATGCGTGCATGTCACACTTACTTCTACTTGATACATTTGATACATTGTATGTTACATCGTCTTATCAACATTGCTAATGTCCGACAGGATGTGAAATCTTTAGTTCTCCCTTTTTTTCTTAGCTTGATACACAAGCAACCTTCTATGTTTCTTTGTATATACATGTATTAAAGCACAAACACGCTGAGAATTCCAAAATAGTAAGGAACCATTCTTCAAGATCAAAAGTACTCCATACAGAAAGAAAATTAGGTTCATGCTTCTTTGTATATACATGTATTGAATGCTTGGCTTGGATATGACATGAGTTTTACTGTGAATCCAGTTGGTTTGAGTGGAGGGTTAGCTCTTTTCTGGAAGCACAGTGTGGATATTAATATTCTTTATTCCAATAAGAATCCCATAGACTTTGAAGCTCGGTTTGGTGAGGCTTCCTTATGTGTTTCTTGTGTATATGGTGGTGAACTGGTTGAGAAGGGCAATGTTATTATGTGGGAAAGGCTCTCTCGCATTGGCTCTTCCAGGAAGACGAGTTAGTGCTTATCGTGGAGATTTTAATACCATTTTGCATAATGTGGAGAAGATTGGGGACCCTAGAAGAAGTAAGTCTACTTTTCAGCAATTTGGAGATATGGTCAAGGCTTGTGATATTTCTTAATTACCAAGCTCTGGGAACCCTTTTACTTAAGGTGGCATGAGGAATAAGCAATGGATCCAAAGTAAGTTAGATCGGTGTTTTGGAAATAGAGCATGGTTTCAACAGTTTTCAGTTTTCTATTCGAAGCTTCATAGAAAAACGTGGCTCTTACCTTATATCAGTTATGGTGAGACTTTTTCTCTACTCAAGATATTCACAAAGGACAATTTAAGTTTTGATTGCAGACTCATCAAGAAACCTTTTGTGAGGCAGGTCATTGCTAGGGCCTGGAATGCTTCAAAATTTAAGATTCCTTAATCCATCATTGTAAGATTTATTAGTTGCAGGAAAGTTCTCAGTAAGTGGCAGAAGACTAATTTCGTAAACTCTCAGAATTAGGTTCATGAGTTAAAAAACTTATTTGGTAAAACTCCGACAACAACCACTTGGATGACCTTCAAAATCCTTGATCTTATTTATATTTTTTTTCATCTACCCTTCTCAGAAACTTTAACCCCACACAATACGAGGTTTATTTCTTTCAAATATCACTAAGTCTTACTTAACAAATTATTTACTTATATACCCATTGTGTTAAAATGTAACAAATATAATTGAATTATTTTTAATAAGAAAATCATGTGTTGAAAAACAAAGAACATATAATAAAAATTATTAATGTGAATTAACATAAAATAACACCTATTTTAATAGAAATGACTAGAATAACATTCACCACTACACTTTTACTAGAATAGCTTTAATTTTATAGGAAAAAAAAAAAACTGTCCTTCTGATTTATTTAGATTAATTTTTTTAATAAAATAATTTAAATTAGATAAAAAAACAAAAATTCTGATTATATTTAATTTCAATAAAAAAAATTATTTAAAAATCTTTATAAATTCGAAAAATATAGCAGAAATATTTAAATAATTAAAAAATTAAAAATCGTAAAAATTGAAAAATTATCAAAAAAGTAAAAATATGAAAAATCTAAAAATGAAAAATTTCGAATAATTAAGTAGACGGAATAAAGTTTTAAAATTTATTCTTAAAATTTTATAAAATTCGTACAAATTAATTAAAAAAACACCTTAAAAAATCTAAAAAAATGAAAAAGTGACTATCATATATATTTTTTACATATATATTTGCAATCCAAAAATTAGAAGTTGATTAAACCACAATATCAAAAACAAAAATAATTTATCTTGCATGGCTTTGGGTATTCCAGAAAGTGATATATGGTGTTTCTTATAGTTCTAAGCAAATCATTCACATCTTTGTAGCATAACTTCAAATTTGTGATGAAATAGATTACTTTTATGCAGAGATTAATGGAGATAGTTGTTTCACTTCTTTGTTTTAGTATTTTCTTGTGTAGGATTTTTGATTTTTCAATAGCAGCAATTTACCTAGTTACATTACTATATTTATGATTTATTGTTCTCATTTTGCACCATTACTTTTCATAAAAAATTTGAAGTTAGTTAGCATAGTCCTAAAATCTTCCTAAATCCCAATACACCACTACCCAAAAACGTAATTACTTTTACCGCTTAATCATTAGTATATACATAGTAATTATAAATTACATATTTTTATTTATAGATATTACCAATTAAAAACTGCACATAAAAATACATTTGTATTTTCTAAAAACTATGTGACTAAGGTGTTATTCGTTTATTGATTTTAATTGATTTGAAAATCTAAAAATCTTTTTTAAATCTATTGATTTTAATTAGTATTTGAAAATAGGATTTCCCTCGGATTTGGAGTTTTTGTAATTTTAACATAGAAAAATTCTTGCAAATCCATTATTAAATCAAATTCATGAATAAATCTATATACGTGATTTGAATTAGTATTTATAAATCATAGAACCAACAACAAAATATTTAAAATGTATTTTAAAATCATATAACTAATAACATTGGATTTGATTTGAATTTCTAAATCAATTAAAATACACAAACCAATAACCCTAGACTTTCTTAACTTTCTTATTGGTCTCATCACCAAATGCGATTGAAATTTTTTAAATTGATTTTGGTTTGGCCATGATAAAAATGAGAAAAGTACCTTTAAAAGCTCTATTGTCTAGCATAATCAAGAATCTCGAGTTGTCGAGATGACCTATTAAATCAAAAAACATGACACGTAACAATGAGAGCTTTTCCATAAGCATCATAACAACATTATTTGATGAAAAGCACAAAATTTTTTTTCCATTTAAGCATTAAAATCAGATCAAACATCATGCTGCTGTTACAAACATTAACAGCATCATCGATGATCAATGTCATCCAAACATTCAACATTTATGCAACTATTTAATCCAACTAGATCAGTATCTACTATATACAAATAGAAAAAGGATTCAGCTTTATATTCTTTAACATATATCTTTATTAATACTTTGAATTTCTCAAACACATTTTCAACTCAAGCAACATGAGCCAGAAAATTGATTGTTTCCACAATATGCCATTTGAATTCCCAGGATTTTCTTCCATAAGTTCTCATTTTCAGCGCGATTGGGGATAAATGGCATGACACTCCTTCGTAAATGTATATTTCAAGGCTCAAAATATATGGGCCTATCCTGACACTGGCCCAAACATACACTTAGATTTATTGAACAATACATATATTCAATTCTGTATTTATATAATCACTGATTAATTTCTTACATAAACTGTATTTAAAAAACCATAATGTTAATTATTGAACTGTAATAAGTCTGTAATAAATCAATCCCTTTCCTATAAACTAATCTCTCATAATAATAATACAAAAAACATTATTCAAAAAATAAATTAAACAAAATAAAAACTCTTTCTTTTGTGTGTTTCTTTAAGAAGAAGCATATCCATGAGGATGAGTCTTTTGCCACTTCCAAGCAACCTCAAGACTTTCTTGAAGATTAGTGAAACGAGCAGACCAATTCAAATCTCTCAGAATCTTTGCTGGATCACTATAAACCTCTGCGTAATCTCCAGGTCTTCGAGGCAAGAAATCAACTTTGATCTCTACACCAGTCGCCTTCTTACACGCTTCCACAAACTCCTTCACCGATCTTCCTTTTCCAGTACCTACATTATAGATTCCAACATTTCTAGGCTTAGCTTTCTCCAGAGCCTTTACGTGAGCATCAACGAGGTCAGTAACATCTATGTAGTCACGAACACAAGTTCCATCTCCTGTTTTATAATCTGTTCCTTTAACCTGAAGTCCTGGAATCACACCACGAGCTGCATCGAAACAAGCTCCTGAAATCCTTCCGTGTTCACGTAGCTCTGGTTTCGGAGCTTCTCCTAATCTACCTTCTGGATCTGAACCAATCACATTGAAGTATCTTAAGATCATAACCGCCATGTCAGAGTTTTTAGAGAAATCAAGAATCATATCTTCAGCCATCTTCTTAGCTTTTCCGTAAGGGTTAATCGGGACTTGTGGAGTAATTTCAGTGATAGGCATCTTGTCAGGTTCACCATAAGTGGCACAAGTGCTTGAATATATCAATTTCTTCACTTTATGTCTAGCTACAGCTTCAAGAACTACTAATGTGTTTGATGTAATGTTGTGATAATACCTACACAAAACGAAAGATTCGAGATTAGTCACAAAGAAATCTAATCTTGTAAAGCATGTTATGAGCAAAAAACAGTGGCTAGTTACTTTAGAGGATCTAGAGTGCTTTCTCCAACATAAGCTACAGCGGCAAAATGCATAACAGCATCAAACGCGTTCTCTGAGAAGATTTTATCCACCTGAAAATTGTATTGGTTTAGAAGACAAAAACTACAAACTTCATACAAGCTTAAAGAGATATGAAGTATTACAGCTTTGGCATCTCCTAAGTCAGCATAAATGAATTGAAGCCTCCCAGCTTCTGGAAACAATTTCTGTAACACCTTGACAGCGCCAAGATTCCCGCGAGAGAGATTGTCCTGTTTGTGAGACAGAGAGACTTAGCGTTATACAAAACCAAATACTTCTTCAATGGATTGCAAAAAAACCATCAAAGAAAGAAACTTTACCACAATGGTTACACGGTATGAATCCTTTAACAGCCTTAATGCAGCATGTGATCCGATATATCCAGCACCACCAGTGACTAATACATGAGTCACTCCTTCCTCACTACGAGAGAACTGTTTAAAACAAGAAGTAACAGCCATTTAGAACCAGATTCAGTACATTAAGATTTTAGCAATATAGGATTGTGGAGTTTACCGCGGTAGGGGATGAGAAACTTGGAGCGTGTTTGAGCATAATAATGCATAAAGCTGTAAGAGAAACTACCAAGACAATCCTACCCATTACATTGTTCTTCCTTTTTGGTTCTAAGTAATCCATCCCTGCAATTTTCCAAAATCAATAAAAAAGATTGATCATTTGGATATCTAAACGTGTTAGGAGATTTGATAGAGTCAAAATATGTACTAACCTCCTCCAAGAGGTCTTGTATTTCGTCCTTGACTTCTAACTCTAGAGAAACTTAGCATTTGGAGATACAGAAGAGGTCTGTGAACTTTTCAAAGCACCTCAAAAAGTCTTTTATGTTATTGGTATTGAGAGACAGATCAGTAGCCAGCAAACATGAAGTTCATGCTGCTGCAATATTTGCTGTTTAGAGTAAATAATAAAAGTCAGATGAATAAATATACAAAGTGAAAGCATATAGTAATGATAGAAGAACATAAATAAATAGATATTTGGTGGAAGTGGGACCTGTATGAAAGAATCAAAAACTAGGAAAAGGACAGACAAAAGTTTTAATACATTGATGAGGAAATACGATCAAAGTTTTCTTTTTCTTTCAACATGTTCCCCAAAGTCTGATTTTATATTATATTAATTTTTATGTTAATTGGAAAGAGAAAAAAATGTTCTTATGCAAAGAGGATGTTTGTCACAGAAAGAACAAAAAACAGAGAAAAAAAAAAACACAAATCGGAGAAAAGTCGTCGGATTTGATCGAAATTCGTTGTCTAATGAACAAACCCATTTTAGAAATCACGGATCAGAAGAAACCCAGAAATTGATAAACGTTTCAAACCCCAATTTTGATCAGAATTCGATTTTGTTCAAAAAGGGGGAAAATGCAGAAACAGGTTCAAATCAGGTTAAGAATTGCGAAATTACGAAACAAGCGAAGAGACAGGGACGTTGTATTAGTCGGGAAAAGACAGAGATGGAGAGAGTACCTGAGAATTGCGAGAAACGGATTTGATTGAGAGGGGGAGAGAGAGGAGGAGGAAGAAGAGTTTAAGAGAGATGGTTGAAAAGGGGAAACGCGCGATGTAATTAAAGGAGTGAGAGAGAGAGAGGGTGAGGAAGAACGTAAGAGAGACTCAGAGAGAGAGAAAGTAGGGAGACTTGGAGGGAGAAGAAGAAAGGGAGGAAAGAAACGTGCAATGCAAAACGAAAGCACAACTACGACCTGGTCACCACTTTCTCCACCCTTCAATTAAGCTCTCTTTCCTTTTTATTTTCCTTTGGCAATTTAGTGAATAAATTTCCTCATTTTTGGTCAAACCTATTTTTAAAACTCTTTTCCCATTTAAACCCTTGACATTTTTATACGTTTTTAAGATTTCAGTATTTCGGTTTGGTTTAATTGGTTATTTATGGGTTAACTCAGATGAATGGTTTGTTGCAATTTCATCAATGAAGAGGAAAAACCTCATTTGCTTGTTTTGTATTAGAGCTCCTTAACAAAGTATTCTTTTTCTCCCTTCTCGATTTCGATCAAACCTAACGATCTTTACCACATTCATCGTCATTTGCTTCCATTTCATCTTTTCTCTCTTATTTACCGATTAATTCGTTTGATTTATCTTCAACATTGTTTTGATTAGTTTTTTTTATGGTGAAATGAGCAAAAATGAGGAATCACACTACTTCTCCTTCTCCATCATCTCATGTTGCTTCGAACCCAACTCAATCTCAACTAGCGATTAGCGCGATGGTTCTGAAGCACCTCGAAGATTTATCGGCACATATTTTGTTTAAGGTTCAACTAAGAATATCTACTTGATGAGATTCCACTCCATCGACAGTTCGCACAGTCCATTCTTTCTTCATCTAGCTGATCATCATCCTAGTTTGTCTCTAGTTTCAACGCGTTTGGATGATTCAAAATATAGTAGTTAGTGTGTAGCTCTGACTATAGCTTTGGTATCTAAGAATAAATGGAACTTTGTTGATGGATCCTAGTCAAGCCATGCAGAGTTTGATTTAATCTTTAAGATTTGGAATTAGTGTAATGGTATGGTTTAATCTTGGTTACTTCAGAGATTATGATAGCATCCTCCACTTCAATAATGTATCGAATATATGGATTGATCATCAAAAGAGATGTCACAGTATTGATCTACCACAAAAAAAAAAAATCTATTGGGCCAAGATATTTTTATTCTTCGACATGGTTCATTGGATCTTTCAACCTACTTCACCAAGATGATTTAGCAACGGCTTGCAAGTACAAAATCTCTGAAATTTTGCAAGTGCAATTGTGGTAGGGTTGAGGAACTTTTGGAGGATGTGAAAACTAGTAGAATCATTCAAAAACTCATGGGACTCATGCCAACATTAGAGGACATGTCATCAACAAGAATCAAAAGCCTACTTTGAGTGCTATCTACAACATGTTGGATCAAGATAAAAGCCAGAGACTGTTGCTTCTCATTCCATTTGAAGCGTTTTAAGTTGCTAGAATTCTATAGTCAAAGATTTGTATACGGTTTGATGGTTTAGGAATACAATTATCTTTGAACAAAGGACCGAGTGCTAAATGAGATGTGAGTCGAATGTTGACAAGGACTGCAAGCTAGATTTCTCTTTTTAATAGGCAGATATTCGAGTAAATTCACAAAGCATCAACGGTTTAATTAGTATGAGTTCTCGGGTAACAAAAATACAAGTCGAGTTAGAGTTTGAAAAAGAATAAGAGATCAAAATGAGAATTATGTGTAGTGTCTGGCGTGGGTATGAGAGTCTAGAATGACTTGTCCCTTTATAGCTCGTATTCATCTCCTTTTAAAGACTTTATTATTTTCTTAACTTGCATTAGTTCCGACATATTCGTTATTAATACCTTGATCTGACGTTGGTACTGGTTGATCGTTACTTGTTGTCGACGTCTTTTGATTTCAGTTGTTTTTGAAAACCTGATACTCGCAAATAATATTCTTATAAGATAGCTTTTCCTAGCAATTTCAGAGTCTTGATGTGTATTATTACTACTTAGTAAGATCTTAAAGAGTGATTATAGCAGCTTGTAAATATTGTTTCTCATAAAAAAATCTTTAACAAAAGAGATAAAAGAAAAGATAACATAATAAGTAACATGGATGCCTTCGCTCCATATTCAGAGAATCATCATTGCATTCTCATTCATATAGAACCATGAGAATAAAAGTCATTCAGATAGTAGGAATGAATGATAATGAAATTAATAGAAAGAAAATATACGTGGCTATAATCAAAGTCAAACAAAAAAAAAAACAATGTCGTTATTCGAATGAATGTCGACACAAGCGAGTTTGTTCCTTTCATGGATTTTTCAATTAGGTATTTATTTCATTATGATGCGATTGCAATGATTGTCATACGTAAATCATTCGTCGAAATCCTCTTTTTTATTATTTCATTAATATTGGAAAGAATATTACTGGTGATGAAGTTTTTGCTGCCTAGTTATGGCGACTCCCTCACCATCTAACGTGATTAGCCAACGAATCGATGGTAAACAAATAATTCTCCAAGACTTGCAATAATAGACTTTGCATATAAAATAATACTTAATAACAGTACCGGTCCAATGTTTTCGCATACCATAAACAAAATTAACAAAATATATCATTTTCATAAAAAAAATTCCAAAATTTTAAATAATAGCAAAATAAAAAAAAATCACATAAGAACTTCATAAACAATCCAATTCCACAGTTTTATAATAAATAAATAAAAAAACAGTAAAACTTAGGTTAAAATATGTCCTTCCTTACAATTTTTTGCTACATAATCATTTATTAAACTCATATAGTCGAGTTTTTCAACCATATTTGTCTCAATTGATTACAAAGTCAGCATATTCAATCGTTGTTGTGACATGGTAGACCGCAAATAATTATTTATTAGTTTCAACTTCAAAAAACTTTTTACAGCAGTGGCAACTGATATCGGAATGGTCAACAATATGCGATAAACACTTTCTTTGTATTGATAACATTCTTCTATTTTCTTCAAAAAATCAAGCATTTTAGTAGGCTTATGAACATTGTCTGGTATTGACTAGCAAAGCATTTTTAATTCCATAAACAAATCATCTTCAACTTTGTCAGACCGTGATTCGTTAAAGAAACCTCCAAATTCAAAATGCAGAAAATAGATTATCAGTCGTGTAGTCGGGGGTTTTGATTTTTTTTTTTTGAGCAAAATTCTACTAATTAAAATTAGAATTATTTGATAATACACTAATTAAACAATTTGTTACTAAAAAACAAATAAAAATTGTTATAAAAATCTATAAATTGTTTTTTATTATTATGCCCCTAAATTTAGTATGAATATATATTAATAACAAAATATATATAAAATACCCTTCTAAAATTTGTATATATATACACACTAAAAATATATCTAAAAAAATGCCCTTCTAAATTAGATACCCTAATCAATGGTTTACCTTGCTTATGTCCCGTTACGACTCTGTTAATAATCTCACAATACATTTTTTTTTTGTTAAAAAACTTCTAGCAAGAACCTAAAAGTACATATATGTTTACGACCGTACAAAAAAAAAAAATTTGCAATGGAAAAATGGTCATTTCCAGAGAACTCGAAAAATTTGTTGAAAAATCCCAAAATCAATGCATCACACTAGAAAATCCAACATAGGCCAAATGGTTCCAATTCGGAAAAAAGATGTTCTTGTTGTGAAGATTGAACCTAACACATCTTCGATTTTTTGTGCTTTTCGACATGTTGAAGAGCTAGAAAGAAAACAATACCGACAGTTTTAACGAGTATTGAGAAAGGTTCTCTTATGTTTCGCTGGAGATCAATTTGGAATACACAAAAACAAAGGTTCTCTAGATACAAGATAATACTCTCTCCCACACAAAAACTCAACACATCAGTGATTGCCATATTAGCCTTACGACATAGCGTGACTAAGGAGAAAACAAAACCATCTACATACCCAACCTAAAGACACTTAGGAAATTTTTACATAAATGGAGATCACACTTCTTCAAATCTCCACCTTGATCTTCATCATTCCTTTCATTTTCCACCTTACTTGGATTCTAGCTCTCGTCATGAGCAAGCTCGCTCATTGATGAATGGATTTTTGAGAATCCAAGGGTCATCAATTACCCCTAATCATTGTAGTTTGAGGTGTCATTCCGAACTCGCTATTAATTTGTCCCTAGGATGCAAGGATCTACTTAATCTAAGCCTAATGAGAATGTTTGTTGGTTTTGATTAACTAAATTGATTGAATGTAAGTAATAAATTGACTAAGTTATCCAATGATTAAAACAAGGGTCTTTGGATGTGTTATTTGTGATTTGGGATCACTAAGCATGGTTTAGAATGTCTAACTTACACTAAATAGCTATTCCCTAGGTTAATGATCCATTTAATTGACTAATTCATTTCCATGCAATTAATCACTTCATTAATTATAGCATCATTAGCAAATTCCCATTTGTGATGATAATAATCAATGAGCTTAAATCCAAATTACTAGATCAACCTAATTACATCCTTAAGTACCAATCCCTTGGGTTTAGGATCATAATTCCATCTCTAAGCTCTTTTGGGTATTTCATCAAACACTTGGTGTTCATGAAATGTTTTATATCATCTTCCTCATTCCCATGCAAGAAGAAGCTTTAAGGACTCTTAGAGATGGATGAAATGTTTGATTTAAGACCTAAACTAGCCTAATCCATGCCTATATCACCCTCATCTAACCCATCCTTAAACCCAAAAATGACTACTCACTACCCATGATGATTCTCCCAAAATCAAGCTTGATTAGAGAAGAAATCATGATGGATAACAAGATGGGTTGATGATAAAATGTAAAAGGGAAAGATTTCTTAAAGGAAATGCAAATTGTATTAAAATATAGAACTAGAGTTTGAGAACAATCAAGAACAAGCTAAAGAAAACCTTAGAAAATTCAAAGCCTAAGCAAATAAGTGTGAAAATGGGGTTTTTAATGATTATGGGTCGGATCGGGTCGACCCGGGACAAACCGGGTTTCGACCCGTAAGATTTTTGTCCGTCAGGGGTCACAGCGGTCACCTTCTGACCGCTGCAGGACCGCTGCATGTTGTTCAAGGTCTTGCTCAGAAGTTCGCAGTGGACCATGCAGCGGTCTAAGTCAGACCGCTGTGGTAAAAATGCGATATCTACCAAAATATAAGTCCAAACGACCTGATTACAGCTTGTGCAGAAAGATAAATCCATCCTCTACAACTTCTATGAAGAACTTGAAGGCTGAATATGATCGGAAGGCCTTCTTTTTTCTAGGTCTTTGGGAGGT
Source organism: Euclidium syriacum (assembly GCA_900116095.1). Taxonomy (NCBI): domain Eukaryota; kingdom Viridiplantae; phylum Streptophyta; class Magnoliopsida; order Brassicales; family Brassicaceae; genus Euclidium; species Euclidium syriacum. The sequence continues at coordinate 3,781,452 of FPAK01000009.1, forward strand.
GTCATTTTCTCTCGGGAAGACAGATACTCTCCAGAAAATCGGTCATATCTTTTGAACCACATGTCTGATCGACATGAATCCAATTCCTATAGTTATAGGACTCCTCTGGCTACAATGTTCATGAAGGACACCAAGGCTGAGTAGGCATGGAAACCCTCCATCTGATCGGATCTTTGGAAGGCTCCGGATGAATTCTATTTTCTCTTTTGCATCCATGCCTCATTCCTTTGCTCCAATGCACCTAATAAACATCCAAATGCACTAAAAGACTCTCATATGACCTAATGCAACACCTAGAACTTAAATGCAATGAAATCCATGACAAATGTAACAAAACTAGCCGAATATGCAATGTAATCCTACTCTAATGCAAACCTAAATGATGCAAAATATGACAATATCAACTCATCTTCATATCTTTGTAATATACAAACCAATCATCAGCCTGATGAGTAAACCCATTAAGCTTCATTTCCTCCTGAGCTCGAATTTATTTAATTATCTTTTACTCTTAGCAGTTTCAGAGCACTTTGAAAATATCTTTTGGGTTGTGTGTTGTAGCAATTTTCACGACTTAAACTATTCCCTTTGATATCAAGTCCCTGATGAAATGGTACTTGAAATTTTTGCCATTGCTATACCACTTTGAGAGTAACAATGAATCTCCACTGTTTCATGTTGAAAACCAAGCTCACTGATCAAACTATTCAGAAAAAATCCCTCCTTTGTTCCCCCTGTCAAAGAGATATATTGGGTTTCAACAGTTGATAGAGCCATTACTTTCTGCAATCTTGACCTCCAACTAACTATTTTTCCACCCACTGTGAATACTATCACATAAATAGACTTCCAATTATCATAATCCATTGCGACATAACAGTAACTAACTACTTCCAACTTGCCCCGACTCTTGTACCTTAGGTGCTGCTTTAGTGAACTTTGAATATTCCTCAAAACCCATTTTATTGCCTACCAATGAAACTTTAAGGACTTACTTTTTGTGAATCTACAAAATAAGCTCGTTGGATATCTAAAGTATGTTCTTTTACCAATCATCGAATAAATTTCACTCCCCACGACACTTTGGTAAGGCCCATTCTTCAAACTCAGATTTCGGAAGAACCTTAAGCTCATATACTTGCTTCTTATCCTTAGAAGTTATGAGTATGTTATCTACATACATAAGTAAATATACATATTCATTTTCACTTAGCTCCTTGAAGTATACACCATGTGTCATGCTTGATCATGTGGTACTTGGATAACTCAATAAACCAGTTACTCCATTCTCGAGGAGAATGCTTCAGTCCATATAGGGACTTCTTCAACAAGAAAACTTTTTTGAATGCTTCTTGTCTATGTTTCCTTATGGCTCCCCCCATATAAATTATATCTTCCAAAAACCATGGAGGAATAATGTCTTTAGATCCATTTTTTGAAGCTCCATGTGAAAGTGAACCATAATCGAGAGTAAGAGTCAGATGGATACATGTTTTGCCACTAATGAGAAGATATATTGATAGTCCCCAATCCATCCTTATGTGAATCTCTTTTGGCTACCAAACTTGGTTTAAACCTTATACGTTTAACCCCAATAATTCATGATTTCCTCTTGAAGATCCATGTACACCCTATTAGTCTCTAAATCTTTACATGATCCAAAAAACTAAAGTTGTGTTCTTCCTCAATGAATATATTTCCTCATCTTCAGCTTCTAACCATTTTTACTATATCTATCCTACATTTTCTCTTGATATTTTGAATATTTTAAGTCAATACAGTATTATATCATAATGTATGCATAACCTGCAATGTCATCATTATCACTCTCATTGTTAGTTACATAATCATCTAACATGGCATGAGGATTGATATTTCTCTAGCTAATTGACAGTATGTCAGGTTCTGATCTTTTGAACTTGCGTTCACATGAGGTTTTTTTTATCCTCCTTCTTGAGTTTGTTGTTCGGCTTTTGGTTATTATTGACTTTTGATAGCTCCACCTTAACTTATGAGTACTTTATCTTCATCAGTGTTCAGTCCATGTTCTCTGTGAGTACCTACAAGATCATAACTCAAAGTCTTATATGGATAGCAATAAACGTGTTACCTAATCTTTTCTCTGAGTTGATGCCTTTGTACATCGCATATTCTCTAAACACTACATTCCAAATTATTACATATACATTTCTTGTCTTCTAATAACCGGATCCTAAATCCTTTTACTCCTTGTAGGTATCTTATAAAGACATTGTTCTTAGCCCTTGGGGTTTAGTTTGCTTTTATCTGAGTGAATGTAGACAATGAACCCAAATCTTTTTGATCTTGACAAGTTTGGAAATGTTGAAGTTCAAAGTTCTTCTTGTATGTTGAAATATATAATCGAGCCCAAAACCTCTAGCTTAATCCAATTTCACTAAGCATACTCCTGGCCTTTTTCATTATTGTTCTATTAGGCTTTCTGCCACTCCTCTTTGTTGAGGAGTATATGTACACGTCTTATATATGTCTAACTATAACTGATCAAACATGATGTTACAGTACTCCATACCGTTTTTTAGTGTGAATCATTTTGACCCTCCTATCTAACTGAGTCTCTACCATTTTCTTCCACTTTGTGAATCTTTGAAATCCTCATCTTTGGTTTTCAGCAAGTGTGTTCATACTTTCCTTGACCAATCATTAGTAAATGAGGTGAAATACTGACACTTAGACTTGGAGGCACATTTTGGGAACCCCACAAACCTAAGTGTACACACTCAACCTTCTCCTTAGTAACATGCTTAGTAAGCATAAAATTGACCATGTGTTTCTTCCATAATACACTGTTCTCACATAACTTAACCTTTGAAATCCTGACCTTTTTTAGATACCCTTTCTCTCATAACACCTCCAAGCCTTTCTGGCCAACGTGCCCTAAACTATGTCATAGCTGATTTGTAAACTTACTGACCCAACAACTCTAACTTATTAGTGTGTGTTATTAGCCATTTTGACCTTTCAAGTTGCCAGCTTCTCAAGCTTAACAAAGACTTCCTTCTTTGGAGTCATATATAATGAGCAACTAGTTTCCATTACCCATTCATCTTGGTTTTTCTCTTCCTCAGTCAAGTTCACCTCTAAGAATATGAACCCTACTCAATCTTGAGCATTATCCTTGGCTAAAGAAGATTCCCCTTTGTCTTGATAGTTTAACTTTCCTTTGTTTCTTTCTAACCACTTATAGCGTTGCTTCTTTAAATATGCTTCTTTTACGAATATCCACCAAAGTTTCCTCCCTTCTCTAGACATTGACCTTGACCTGTTTCTATTATTTCCAAAATGAAAATTCCTATTTTGTGATCTTCCTCTCACATAATGATATCAGCTACATACATATTTCTCGAGCTATCTCTCAATTATTTTTTCCATACCTAGCAGACTTAGTTGTATTTTAGCTTAATACCTAGCCGACTTAGAAATATAAGACTTGCATCATAAAACAAAAAGAAAGATAAGACTTGCATCAACGATAAACCCGTACATGGAAAAGAAGACTGAGGTTTGAACAAAATTAGATCCATACAAAGAAAAGAATACTGAGATTTTTACGAGGACCGATCTAATGGCGTTTTTGTACGAGGAAGAATAACAAAACGCGTGTGACATGGATGTTAACTTGGTTTAAACTTCAATTGGGTTGAATAAAACTCCGTTGGAGCACAATGAGAACTTTAATAATATGACGAAGATTCAAAACTATTTTAAGCTTAGTTAGATAGATAATATAAATATGTTAAAAATTATTATAGGAGAGTTGTTTTTATTTTATATAGTATCCACATTATAAGAAAATATATAAAAATCATTAATAGCAGTTCCGTTCTTACTATTACTAATAAATCATATTAATAATATTTTAGTTTAGTTTAGGTTAATCAATATGTTATATTTTTGTAATATTTGAGATCGAAGAAAATCAAATTAAATACAATAAGTAAAAATGAGTAAATATATATGTATAATATAAGCAAAACATATGTAAATATAAGCAAAAATAGAAATTGTAGATTCAAAAATTGACACATTAGTTGGAAACTAAATGAATCATTGTTAATTATCAACTCCACCAAAAAATCATCATATATATATATATATATATATATATATATAAATATTTTCTCTTCTTAAAGTTTCACCTCGTCTCTTGGTACTTTAAATTTCTACGCACCACTAAATTTAGTATTAATTATAATTCAAATATTTTTTATGATAATATTGTTTATTAATTACATTTTAAATTTTATAATAACTATCATACATTAATACAACACTTCTATCTATCTATCTAATGAAAGATATGTACAATTGTAACTCCAATTTTATCGAGCCAACAATTTGATGATTATTTCTTTTTTTAACTAGAATAGTCTTTAAATTTGGGAAGTATTAAAACAAAAATAAATCGTTTAGATTTTAAGTTAAGTTTTTTAATTTATTTTCCTTTACTACAAAATGATGACAAAAAAATTCATCAAACTTAATTTAAATATATATAGTTAGGGAGTTCTTTTACCAATAAGTTTTTTTTTCTTTTTATGTTTAGATCTATTTCTTACATTTATGGCTATTTAAAATCTTAATTAATTCATATCTTTATATTTTTTTCAATTAATTTAAAATTTATGTTTTAAAAAATTAATACAAATATAACTAAATCTAATTTAATTAAAAACCAAAAATACTTAAAATTTTTTGAAAAAAAAAATTACTACACCCAATGCATCGAAACCTAAATCATATCAAATCATTCATAGTGCATTATCTTATAATTAGGACTATCATTCATAAATTAAATATCAAAAAACTAAAAATCTTTGACTGATTTTTATGTTAGACTTGTGTCGGACAATATGCCATGGTGAGGATAATATTCCATGGTAAAAAGTAGGGTAACTCAACAACCACAAATTCACTATATCCAAAGAGGTACATTATTCTGAAGAGACCATCTCCAAAAAGGTATTACGACTACATAGACACCATCAAAGTGACAACGCACAATCCAAGATATAGGGGTATGAATCTCTTCTTATCAGAACATTTTTAGACTCTACAGAAAGTTGAGATCCAAGGTTTTCGTTGATATGTAGATCGCCACATAAACTATCCTAGATCGCCGAAAAAACTATTCACAAGGTATCTGATCGTCTGAGAATCCAAAAAATATTCAGTAAACTAGAGGAACAGGGATTTCGAAAGATATCAAACTCACCATCTAGTTTGTTCAGAGTAGCTGGGAAATGACTCACAAAATGACAAACAAATTCCTAGACAGTGCCCACTAACTGATATCGAAGCTACACACAAAATTTTAAATTCAACTTACTATTTTAACTTATAAGTTCAGAGTGAACTTACAACACTAAATCGAGTTTTGAAAAATTTAATCGTGTAATCAGGTGTAATTATACTTTTTTATCATAATCGAACCACAACTATCGTCTCTCTTGCATGCTCATCTATACGAATCAATCATCTTCAACCAGAGTTTGATAATTTGCTGCTTAAATTACTTTCTAGTATTATATTTAGCTTACTAATTCCACATGGCATCTTGTGAGCCGTAGTGGTATGTAGTTTAGTCCGATATTGCTTGTAAACGAGCGGCTCGTACGTGTATAATGTATTTCGTTACATAAAATGGAGTAGTAATAAATTTATAGAGTACAAAAAAAAAAAAAAAAAAAATCATCACCGAACCATTTTGAGTATGTTCAAATTAAACCAAAGAAAAATATTTCAGTTCAGTCGTCCAGTCGTCCATTTTCCAAAACGGCAAAACCGATTGAACCAAACTTGAAAGCCGAGTGTCCACCCTAAGCCGACTGAATCAGACTGAAGTGAACTAAGAAACGTTGTCGTATTGAACATTTGAGAACAGAGAAGTAGCAGAGCAATCAATCGCCATGAAACCTCCGAATCTCCCTGACAAATCTCTTAAACCCAATTTCTTCTACGGTCACCGTAAGCCGTCGCGGAACCGCCCCGTCGTCTACGGTGGTCTCTTCTCCAACCGCCAATCTCTATCAAGAGATTCACCCCAACGGCCTTCCAACGCCGCCGCCGACCGAACGCCTTTCGATCTCCAGAAATGGGATCCGGAAACCCGTCTCCCTTCGGAAAGAGCTTCTTCTTCATCATCGCTTCCTTCTACGGTGATTTCCGCCGCCTCCGAACGTCTATCTCCGATCGCGCGTTTCGTCATCGACGCTTTCCGCAAGAATCGGAACCATTGGGGTCCCTCCGTCGTGTCCGAGCTAAGCAAACTCCGCCGCGTCACTCCTAGTATCGTCGCCGAGGTTTTGAAATCAGGGAACGATGCTGCAGTTGCGGCGAAGTTCTTCCATTGGGCTGGTAAGCAGAAAGGGTATAGACACGATTTCGCAGCTTACAATGCTTTTGCGTATTGCCTTAATCGAACTGGAAATTTCCGTGCCGCGGATCAGTTGCCTGAGTTAATGGATTCTCAGGGAAAGCCTCCTTCGGAGAAACAATTTGAGATTTTGATCAGAATGCATTCGGATAATAAGAGGGGTTTAAGGGTTTATTACGTTTACGAGAAGATGAAGAAGTTTGGATTTAAGCCTAGGGTTTTCTTGTATAATAGGATAATGGATGCTCTGATGAAAACTGGCTACTTTGATTTAGCATTAGCCGTTTATGAGGATTTTAAGGAAGATGGGTTGGTGGAGGAAAGTACTACTTTCATGATCTTAGTAAAAGGATTATGCAAAGCAGGAAGAATCGAGGAAATGCTTGAGATTCTGAAGAGAATGAGAGATAATTTATGTAAACCTGACGTTTTTGCTTACACAGCAATGATCAAGACTTTGGTTTCTGAAGGGAACATGGATGCAAGTTTACGAGTTTGGGAGGAGATGAAACGCGATGAGATAAAACCGGATGTAATGGCATATGGAACGCTTATTACGGGTCTGTGTAAAGATGGAAGAGTTGAAAGAGGCTTTGAACTGTTTAGGGAGATGAAGGAAAAACAGATTTTGATTGACAGAGATATCTACAGGGTTTTAATCGAAGGATATGTAGCGGATGGGAAGGTGAGAGCTGCTTGTGATCTATGGAAGGATTTGGTGGATTCTGGGTACATAGCTGATTTAGGGATATACAATGCAGTTATCAAAGGGTTATGTACTGTGAAGCAGGTTGATAAAGCATATAAGCTCTTTCAAGTTGCAATTGAGGAAGAACTAGAACCAGATTTTGAGACTTCAAGTCCCATAATGGTTGCATATGTGGAGATGAAGAGACTGAGTGATTTTTCGAATTTGCTCGAACGAATTGGAGAATCAAGATACCCTGTAGCAGATTACGTTTCACAACTTTTTAAATTGTTGTGTGCCGACGAAGAAAAGAGAACGATGGCTTTAGATGTGTTTGATGTAATAAAGACTAAAGGTCATGGCAGTGTTTCTGTGTACAACATTCTTATGGAAGCTCTTTACAAGAAGGGGGATATTCAAAAGTCCTTGTCACTTTTCAACGAAATGAAGAATTTTGGTATTGAACCAGATTCATCATCCTACAGTATCGCGATTTGCTGTTTCGTGGAGAAAGGAGAAGTCGAAGAGGCTTGTTCATGTCATGAAAAAATCATCGAGTTGTCTTGTGTTCCTTCCATAGCTGCTTATTTATCTCTTACTAAAAAACTCAGCCAAATAGGAGAAATCGATGCAGTGATGATATTAGTTCGTGAATGTTTAGGAAACGTTGAGAGTGGTCCAATGGAGTTTAAGTATGCTCTTAGGATTTGTCATGTATGCAAAGGTGGTAATGCGGAGAAGGTTATTGAGATACTAGATGAGATGAACCAAGAAGATGTCTCGATCAGTGAAGTTACATACTGTGCGATTATCTCTGGTATGTGTAAGCATGGAACAATAAAAGCAGCAAGAGAAGTCTTTGCAGAGATGAGAAAGCGGAAAGTTATGACAGAGGCTGATATGGTAGTTTATGATGAGATGTTGATTGAGCAGACGAAAAAGAAGACAGCTGATTTGGTGCTTTCAGGGATCAAGTTCTTTGGTCTTGAGTCAAAACTAAGAGCAAAAGGTTGCACACTACTCGATAACTAAGGTTTTGCACGGTGACAAGCTCCTTTGGATTCAATGTTTCTTGGGAATAGTTTGCTGACTCAATTGTGGTAGTTTTTGGAGCTCTTCTCATGGATTGATGATGGCCTGAAATTTTGTTTTGAGTTCATTGTTCTGCTCGCTGAAGTAAATAAATGTCTCTACCTTTGGATTTAAGGATGATGCAGTGAAGAGCACTGAATGGGGAGTCATACATAGGTCAAACCTTACAGATGAAGTTGTTGGCTCGGATTTTGCGAATCCATAACCATGAACATTATTCTATCTTTGGACAGATGATTAATCACATTCTTGCGGCAGTTTTGATGTTGAAGATTTGACTTATAGTTTCTCTAGAGTCCCTGCAAAGGAGGTTTTATGCAATAGTGTGAAATTCATTTTTCAAATCAAATGTTTTGTTTTAAGTTATTATTTGTTCTCCTCACTTTCAAAGTATAAAACTGTCGAATCAAAGTTTTTATTATTTGGTTTCGCCACGTCATCGTCATCTTCTTCATCTCCGGATTGGGAAGGTGGAGTTTCACTTTTGAACATGTAACTGTAGCATTCTTCTTCGTCTCTATATCTTTACCCTTAAACTATTAAAATATCCAAGTTTAATTTACGGCTAATCAAAACTCAACTTTTCTCTTCTTTTTGTGCATCTCTTTATGTTACGATGACATACTCTGTTTTTTTTTTCTGAATTACATCTGGATTAAGAGGAGCTGCTTTATTTCCAAACAAAAACTTATTCCTTACTCGCACGGTGACAAGCTCCTTTGTGACGTTGAGGAGTCTGAGTTCAATGTTTCTTGAGTATAGTTTGCCAATCTCAACCATGCAAGTTTTGGAGCTCATTTTAATGTGACCTGAAATTGTGTTTTGGGTTCATTGTTTCTGCCGCTCCTCTCAACTCTCTCTTGCTTTAGCTCTTCTTGGCAAGACGATGAAACTCGGCTATGAGCCTAGCATTGTCACGGATTCTCCGCGATGCTGCGACAATAAAGTTGGTCACGAATATGTTGCATGATGGGAGATTACACAAAAGCTTTCTTAGAGATATCCTTTGAGGTAAATGTTGCTTTCAACGCAGTCCTTATGTTCTCAACTTATTTGGGTTATTCTTGTGTTGACTCGATTATAAGAAAAACTCATATATCCCAAAACAGAACATGAACCATAAAAAGGAAACTCATCAACGGACAGTAGTTGTATTTTTGGAACAATATGGATATTTGAGCGAATTTTTTAAACAATATGGATATCAAACTCAAGACAAGGACAAAATGCTCCAAAATTGGTTGATACTTTGATGTGGTTATATAAAATTCGGTCTTATAACCGTTAAAATAAAATTGGTTTGGTTTTGTATATTGGTCGGTATAAATCCGGCCTTATAAATGTTTAACTCAGTAAAATTAGAAAGGTTTTGTTTGTTCTATTAAACCGAAATTGGTTTGATGTTATTGTATCGGTCCAAATAGGGTATTGACTATTGAGTATTTTCCATATTCGTCACCACCTATATATATGAGAGCAGAGTGATTGTCACTTTAGTTTCTTCTTCCCACGGAAAAAATCACAGACTCAACAACATCTCAATCTCTCTGTTTAATTTCTTCTCGACAATCTCTGTTTCTCAATCTTTGTTTAGCAACACGAAAATCTAACAGAATGGTGAAAGGTACGAAGAGGGCGATTCCCATTGAGAAAATCTTGCAGAAGAATTCGAGAGCCGTTTGTTTTAGCAAACGCCGCGACGGTCTCTTTAGCAAAGCCGCTGATCTCTGTCTTCTCTCCGACTCGCAAATCGCGATCTTAGCAACTCCGTCTTCTTCCAACTCCAACGCCTCCTTCTTCTCCTTGGGTCATTCCTCTGTGGACGCCGTCGTCGCCGCTTTTCTCGCCGGAAAACGTCCAGTCCCCGTTCCGCTTCATCGAGAGGACGTTGGTATCTGCTTGAGGCGCAAGGATTTAGGGTTAGGGTTTTGGTGGGACGACGAGCGGCTTGCCAAGTCGGAGGATCCAGAAGAGCTGAGGGCTGCGATGGACTCCGTGTCGAGGCTGTTGCAGAATCTGAAGGAATTGCACTCGGAGGAGGCCGTGGATAATCAAATCGATCATCGTCATCAAACTAATTTCGTCGATGGTGAGTATCTGAAGAAGAATAACGAGACGAAGAAGAGCGACAAAACTCAAGAGGTCGACCATCAAACCCTAGATTCGAAGCCTACTTGTGTGATTTCTGATAATCATAATCAAGATTTGGTTAATGACGCGATGAAGAAGAGGGAGGTTGTTTCAGACCATGCAACTCAAAAAGCCCTAAATATTCAGTATAGTTATGCAATTTCTGACGATTATCTCGAAACGGATAAGGAATTCCCCGCAATTTCTGGAAATTTCTGCAAGAAAGAGATGGATCTGGAGAAGAGCGAGGCTGTTTTACACAACGGAACTCAAGATCAAACCGTAAATCTCCAGTCTAGTTGCGAGATTATTTCCGATGATTATGAGATCCCTGCAATTTCTGAGAATTTCTGCAACAATCAAGAAGTGGATCTGGATCAACTCATAGATTTTGGCACTCTATGGTTCGATGGCGAGCTTGAAGACTTTTCTAGTAGTTATAATGATTCTAATCTGGTTTAGTTTTGGTTGAATATCGATTTGATTCGATTTCAATTCAATTGCGGTGTAAATTTAATTAGCGTTTGTTGTTCTGTGTAGAAACAGAGTATTGGCCAACTTTGTTTAGATATATATACGGTTAACTTTGTGTAATGACCTTAACCGCAGTGTCACTAGTGAATGATAACACGAATTTCAAAAATATCCGGTTCAAACTTTTTATTTGTAAACTACAAGCTTTTTTTTGTTTGTTTGTGATTTTTGATGCTGTGCAAAAAGAAAGAGTCAATGAGATGAGCAAAGAAAGTGGTCTTACAACCACACTTGGGAAAAAGTTGATGAGTGACTGCAGATTTTCTGTGAGACAAGCTTATATGGCGTGACTAGTTGGTGCAATAAGCGTTTCTTTGAGGTTGAATTTGGAATGGGTGGTCCGGTTTGGCTCTAGTAGTGTGTTTTGATCGTTAGTTGTATGCCTTTTTGATCTGTAATGATCTCAGAAATATCCATAAAAGTTTCACAAGTCCAATCAAAACAAGTGTATCACGCAAACTTTCTTAATTCTAAAAACTCTGATTTCTTTTTGGTTTAAGGTTGATTCGTTTTATTCCTTGATACAAGCATTTCCACAACTCTTTTTCTGCTTTCAAATCCTCTGCAAAGTTGAACTCACAACTTCTACTGTGATCAAACTAACATTCAAATCAAAATCTGATGGATTCATATTGATAAGTGAAGTGAGAACATTACCATATTTACTTAAACTTAGAGAAAATGTAAGAACAAGGAGAGAGATTTTATGTTACCTATCATGAGAATCAACTAAGTAAAATAAAAAAAGAATGGAAATAAATGTTATCTAAGAAAGTTTCAGTGAGTTGTATGTGTTGTTGATGGATACGAAGGATGGGAAAAGTGTAGAAGCATGGGTAGGATTACTCGAACAAGATATGACTGTCTTTGTCAACCCAGGATTGTGTTCCGAACGTAGTGACTTATAGTACGCTTATAAATGGATATTGCAAGTCTAAGAGAGTAGAAGATGGTATGGAACTCTTCCGTGAGATGACTCAGAGAGGATTGGTTGGCAACACAGTCACTTACACCACTCTTATCCAAGGCTTTTTCCAAGCTGGAGATTGTGAGTATGCTCAAAAAGTTTTCAGACAGATGGTTTCTGATGGTGCATCTCCAAGTATTATGACATACAACATTTTGTTGGATGGACTTTGTAAGAACGGAAAGCTAGAGAAAGCATTGGTCATATTCCAGGATCTTCAAAAGAGTGCAATGGAACTTGATATTTTCACATATAATATCATCATTGAAGGGATGTGCAAAGCTGGAAAGGTGGAAGACGCACGTGATCTATTTGATAGACTCAGTCTTGAAGGAGTGGAGCCCGATGCTATAACATACAATACAATGATCTCAGGCTTGTGTAGGAAACATCTACTGCATGAAGCGGATGCTTTATTCAGGAAAATGAAAGAAGACGGTCCTCTTCCAGATAGCGGTATGTATAATACGCTGATTAGGGCATGCCTTAGAGATGGTAATAAAACTGCATCGGCTGAACTCATCGAAGAAATGAAGAGTTGCGGATTTTCTGGAGATGCTTCAACAATAAAATTGGTTTTTGATATGTTGTATGATGGGAGATTGGACAAAAGCTTTTGCGATATGCTTTCTTTGAAGCATCCGTGAGGTGAATAAAGCTTTTTTAATGTTGCTTCTTTTTAATTTATCACTTGGCAACGTAGTTCTTGTGTGCATGTTAGGTTGCTGTTTTGTCTGAGATTAATGAACATAGACTGACTGTTGTTTGTGTATTTTCCATGCTAGGTTTGAGTTGATGGAAAGACTCGCCAACATAAGTTCAGTGCTCAAAATTCAAAGAAGTTCCCTTTGAGATTCTTCACTAGTAAGATTGGTTGGTTACGTTGAGATTATTATGATTGATCATGTTCATATACAGCGCATGTGATGGTTCATGAATATGTTTGATTAGCTTCTTGCAGTAAAAGTACCCAGTAACTGAACTTGATATTACCATGTCAAAAGCTTGATTTTGACATGAAAACAATTTCTTATTTCATCTTCTTATATTGGCTTATTTCACAGTGATTAAGGTTCCCTTTTTGAGCTGCTAATGACCATAAGAGAGTTTATGTTGTCAACTTAAAACTGAAATGCTAATAGATTTGTTTCAGAATAGAGCGAAGCTGGTTTAATTATTTATGTACTGTCTTTGATACTGAGCTTGCATAATTGAGTCCTGAGCTGTTCATTACTTGTCGATAACTAAAGCTTGGGACTGATAATTCATTTGGCTAACATATACTCGCACGGTGACAAGTTCCTCTGGATTCAATGTTTCTTGGGAATAGTTTGCCGAACTACGTGGTTCAGAATAGAGCGAAGCTACGTGGTTTAATTGTTTTGTACTGTCCTTGAAACTGAGTTTGCAATTTGCATAATTGAGTCCTGGAGGTGTTCATTAGTTGTCTTCTTCTTATTTTGTTTATGCTTAAGAATGAAGCTTGATACAACTTTTAATCAATGCATTAGAAGAAGACAGCTGATTTGGTGCTTTCAGGGATCAAGTTTTTCGGTCTCGAGGAGTCAAAACTAAGAGCGAAAGGTTGCAGGCTGCTCGATAACTAAAGCTTGGGACTGATAATTCATTTGGCTAGCATATACTTGCACGGTGACAAGCTCCTTTGGATTCAATGTTTCTTGGGAATAGTTTGCCGAACTCAACTGTGGAAGTTTTGGAGCTCTTCTCATGGATTGATGATGACCTGAAATTGTATTTTGGGATCATTGTTCTGCTCGCTGAAGCTTTGGATTGGAAGTAAGTAAAGAAAAGTCTCTACCTTTGGATTTAAGAATGATGCAGTGAAGAGCACTGCATGGAGAGTCATAGTTCAAAACTTACATATGAATGGTCTGGACAAATCTGAAGTTGTTGGGTCGGATTTTGAGATTCCATCACCATGATCATTCTTCTATCTTTGTTTCAAGTTCAAGATGATTGATGAATCACATTTCTTGCTCCAGTTTTGATGTTGCAGATTTGATTTATAGTTTCTATAGAGTCCTCCTTGTAAGGAGGTTTTATGCAATAGTGTGAAACTCATCTTTCACATCAAATGTTTTTTTTCAAAGTATCAAACTGTCAAATTAGTTTTTTATTATTTGGATTTGTAAATCTCAGATTTTAGTATTTTGAAAATTTGGACTGTCATAAATATGGAATAAAGTTCGAGTCTTTAATCCCCATCTTTGTGGAAAAGGCAGTTTAAATTTTGAGTTGTCGATGGCGTTGTAATGTGGTTGCATTTATGATCTTTTTCGATTTATACATCTTACCAATCCCATCTGATAAAAAAAAGTATCCATTACTTTTTTTTTCCAATGAACACTCTGGTGAAGAGCGGTGGCACGTGGCTAGTTTCGTCGTCTTTGGCAGCGGCTCTAAGGAAAACGAGAGTGGCTGGTTTCGCCACGTCATCGTCATCTTCTTCGTCTCCGAATTGGGAAGGTGGAGTTTCCCTGGTCCAAGGAGCTTCTAGAGGCATCGGCCTCGAATTTGTGAGCCCTCTTCTCGATTCAATCCTCTCCAAATCCTGAAATTTACTTCTTGCTGCAAAATTCCAGATTACTCAGAATATTTTTAAGTATAGATCCAAATTTAGCTAATTTAGTAAATATTTAGGTAAAGCAATTGCTAGAGAAGAATAAGAAAGGTTATGTTGTAGCTACTTGCCGAAATCCAAAAGAAGCAACAAGTCTGATTGATCTGAAGAACACTTTCTCTGAAAGACTTTCCATCCAAAAGCTTGATGTTACAGATGAATCAACCATTGAGGTTAGTGTCTTCTACACTCAAATCTATCTCCTTTCATAATCAGAATGATTCTTGATGGCTCATTTGTTGCATTTTTATTAGGAATCAGCTGAATCTGTAAAAGAAAGATATGGTTCTCTCAACCTACTTGTAAATGCAGCTGGTATACTTTCAATCCCCGGTGTATTACAGCCAGAAACAACACTGAACAAAGTTGAAAAATCATCATTGATGCTTGCTTACGAGGTTAATGCCGTTGGTCCAATCCTAATGATGAAGGTAAAACACTCAAAATTACAAAGTTTAATGCAATTAGACTCAATGAATCACAAAAGATTCTGTCTTTTGACTCTGTTTGTAGCATATGTGGCCTCTCCTTAAAGCTGGTGGAGGTAATGGAACAGAGAGGGAAGTAGCTGTTGTAGCCAATATAAGCGCTCGAGTTGGATCTATTGGAGATAACCGACTTGGTGGTTGGCATTCTTACAGAGCTTCTAAATCCGCACTCAATCAACGTAAATAATTAAAGATTCTTCATCTTATTATAGTATGAAACTGAGGAAACAAACTGATTTATGTTTTGGTTTTTGCAGTGACGAAAAATGTATCCGTTGAGCTTGGACGGAGGAAAGATCCTGTGGTATGTATTCTATTGCATCCAGGCACAGTAGATACTGATCTCTCTCGCCCGTTTCAAAGAAATGTTCCTGAAGGTAAGCTTTTCACTAAAGAGTACTCTGTTCAGAAACTATTACACATCATCAACAATGCAAAGAGACAAGACAACGGTAAGTTCTTCGCTTGGGATGGTCAGGAGATTCCTTGGTGATTCCTTGAGTTATATTTTTGAGAGCAATTCCAGAAGCTGAGATCTTTCTGAGTATTCAATAATCAATGTGATGATCCAATCTTTTATATACATTGTGCTTAACTTAATCCAGAGTCGAATTCATTGCTATCTGTGATCCAGCTACGACCTGGAGACTTATAAACTCTGTTCTTGTTCATTAACCCTTGAAGAGCTGCAACTTCATCCCACTGTCTCACAGAACTATATGTGTTGCTTAGCAGTACATAAGCTGCTGAGTTATGAGGATCCAGAGTTATGAGTTTCTCTGCGATTCGTCTAGCTAAGCTCACATTTCCATGGACTCTACATGAACTAAGTAAAATCTCCCATAGTACAGAGCTGTTTTTGTATGGTGTAGCTTCTGCAAGCGTAACTGCATCTTCAAGCCGATCAGCTCTTCCAAGACAATCAACAATACATATGTAATGATCCAGCTCTGGTTCGATTCCATGATCTCTCTGCATTGAACTGAGTATCTCAAGTCCGGTTTCGACTAGTCCTGAGTGGCTACAAGCGGTCAATACAGAGACAAAGGTTATCTCGTCTGGTTTCTCTCCTGATGAAATCATTTCTCTGTAGAGACGAACCGCTTCATCGCCTCTTCCGTTATGAGCATACCCATGTATCATCTCATTCCAGATAACCGTGGTTTTATTAAATACGGTGTCGAAGAACTCTCGAGCTGAATCTATTTCACCGCACTTACAATACATATCGGTTAAAGCGGTTTCAACAAAGGAATCACTGACGTATCCGCTCTTCACTACGTGTCCATGTAACAGTCTTCCATGGAGTAAACTACATAAACTTGAACAGCTGCTTAACACAGTAGCGTATGTAGTTTCATTAGGAAACAACACTCCACTCTGAAGCATTCTTTTGAAGAGTATTAAAGCTTTTGTCTCCATTCTAAGACCTGCGATCATCGAGTTCCAACAAGCGATATCTGATTCGGTTTCAGAATCAACAAAGATACATTCAGATATCTCCATCTTCTCGCATTCTGAGTACATTGCAATTAGACCACTAACTATATGACTGTTCTTAGAAAGATTGGTCCGTATCGCTACGCCATGAATCTGTTTCCCTCCTTCAAGAAATCTCAATCTGGCGCACGAACTTAGCATCACACTCAAAGTGGTTCTATCAGGTTTCAGATTCTGAAACTGCATTTCTCTGAAATGGTTTATTGCTTCCTCATAATGTTCATACTTGGAATAACCAGAAAGCAAAGCATTCCATTCGCTAACACCAGGATGTAGCATGCTACTGAAGATTCTCTGACCGGTTTCAACATCACCTGAACGGAAACACGCTCCAAGAACACTAACGCACGTAACTTCGTTCGGTTCAAAACCAGAATCTCTCATTCTCTTTAGATATTCAATCGATTTATCACTTCGATACTCTTGACCAAACCCAGCTATCATTATGTTCCAAGAGACAACATTCACTTCAACCATCTCAGCAAAAACCATCTCTGCACTACTCATATCTTTACTCTTGGCATATACTTCAAGCAACGAATTGTTCAGATGAAGATTTCTTAATAACCCAAGTCTTAACGCAAGACTATGGATCTGTCTCCCGAATTCACATTCTTCTCTTGAAGCAGAGACGTTGAGAATGTTGGACAAGCAAACAGAATCCACACGGACACTTTTCTCGCGCATCGATCTGAACATATGAACTGCCTCCAAAACTTTATTCTCTCGAGCTAATCCGTTGATTACAGCTGTAAAAGAGACTTCATTAGGCTCAGAGATACATTCAAAGACTCGAACACCATTATCCACCATAAGCCCACACTTTGCATACATAGACAACAACGCATTCCCAACAAAAATGTTCTTGTCAAGACCAATTTTAACAGCAATCCCGTGACATCTCATACCAGTAACACCATCTTGAAGCTTGCTACACGCGCTCAAAACGCTAGCTAGCGTGAACCTGGACGGCAAAAACCCATCAGAAACCATCCTCTCATAAACAGCCAAAGCTTTCTCTTCGAACCCTTTTCGCGCCAATATGCTAATGATATTGTTCCATGACACTACATCTCTCTCAGGCATTCCGTCGAACACTTCACATGCTTCTCCCAAATTCCCAGCCTTGCAACTAAACGTCAAAAAAGTATTCCATGAGTAAAGATCTTTCACAGGCGTTTCGTAGAACACCTTCCGTGCGTTATCTTCATCACCACAGTCGCAATATAAATCCAGTAAACGGTTACAGATATAAGTATCGCTGGAAAATCCGGTTCGTACGACGATCCCATGAATGATATTCCCGGAAAGTTTACACTTTTTCTCTATGCAAAATCTCAAGAGATTCGATAAGTACCGATTGCTTCCACTACGCATTCTCTCGTAGTAGCTGAGCTCAGTGGTTGGTTGGGTACAAAATGAAATAAAAATGCTTTTTTTTTTATAACTAAAATCCAAAATGAAATCAAATTTATAAAATATATTCGATAGTCCGATGATTACATAAAATAAATCTATCTGAAATTGATTTTACAACTGCGATTGAAACTTGAATGAGAATAAAAAAAAATTGACTTGAGAGAAAATAAATAATAATCTTCTGGGAAAATTTGGTCAATGAAATCAAGCAGAAGGAATAACGACGGTGCGCATCATGTTCTTGAACTCGAAAAAGTCAACGCGTCCATCTTGATTTCGGTCAACGGAGACGATCATCTTCTCCACTCTCTCCATTTCTCCTCCTTCAGGCATTCCAAGTTTCTTCAGAACCGCTTGCAATTCCCTGGCGGAGATGAATCCGTCACCGTTCTCGTCGAACACCTTAAACGCCTCCGCGAGATCGGATTCGTCTGCGGCGGCGGACTCCGGCGAGGATTCATCGTTATCTCCCCCTGCTCCGCCGAAGAAGGAATCGTCGAGTGTCTTGTGTAGAGAGGAGAAATCGTCGAAATTGAGGCCGGTGTTTCCAGGCTGGATGTAGGATTCAACGGTGGATTTGAGATCGGAGAGATCTGCGTTGAGTCCGAGACGAGATAGAGCTTGGCTTAGCTCCTCGACAGTGATGAATCCGTCGCCGTTTTTGTCGAATAAATCAAAGATCCGTTGGAGACGAAGAGCGTTCAAGCTTGGGCTTCGAAGCCTGAACGAGGACGATTGTCTCGAAACTTTCTTATTCTCGCCGTTGCTCTCCATTATCTTCTTCTTCCTTCGACTTTTTTTTTTCCTGCGTGAATTTAAATCTGATAATGAGAATTGAGTGACTTTGTAGGCTAATTATAGAGTGAAACCAATGGGAATTGAAAAATTTAAGGGAATGAGTCCGTCTTTGCCGGCGTTGACTTTGTCTGGCCCGCCATGTACGAAGTTCGAACATAGGAAAACAATAAAACAATTAATTCCACTTTAATGCAAAATAAAAAGGTCGGCTTTTGCAATCTGTCAAATAATTGTTGACATAGGAAAATAATTTAATTAATCTGAATTACCTTTGTTTTAGTCCAAATTTATTCGAAATAATGCAAATTACAATTGTTTTAGGATATGTCAGAATAATTTCCAAGTTTCTGGGAATTTGAAGATTTACTTCTTTTTCCCGAAGAAATTGAGATGGTAAAAAAGAACGGTCTCATTTCGCTATTTTCGTCGCCGTGACTGTGATTTCAGATTTAATGTGTTAAAAATGGATTAATTAGTGGCTAATTACATTTCGATTATTATTTTAATGGAAATTGCTTTCAAGTTGATGATACAGAAACAGAAATTTCATAACTGTCGTCGGCTTCTTCAACGCGTAACAGACAGGTCACGTCATAGCAGTTACCGAATTTAATTGGAACGTTTCCATTTGCCAATTATATTATTGTTTCTGGATCTTCCGAGTTTTCAACACGTTCTTACGAGCCGGGTCGAATTGAGAATCCAAAAAACCATGTAACCCAATCCAACTCTAGTCCATTAAAGCCCAGATAAAAAGTTTTTCATTTTTTCCAATTAAGTGCTCATTTTCTGCAAATTCATCAAAAATTTCAATTTCACAAAGAAAAACATAAATATGTCTTTTAAATCCTTACAAAAATACCAAGTAACAACTAACAATTGAAAACCAAAACAAAACAATAAAGCATAAATTCTTTAATGACCTAACCCTAAAAGCTATATATCTCAATGGTGCCTTGAACTAGACTCATACAAAGAAACCACCGTATCATAAATCTGGACCAAGCTCGGTTGCTTCAATGGTGGTTTATCAGTACACATAAGTCCAAGAGTAATGGCTTGCTTAGCTTTCTCCAGTGTTCTCTCTTCCTCAATCTTCATCCTTTCATCAATCACTCTCTCTAGACTATCCGGATAATGAACTCTTATATATTCAAGATACATTCTCTCTGAATCTTCTTGTTCTTTATCAGGTCTTAGATTCGTAATCATCTCCAAAAGAAACAATCCAAAGTTAAATATATCTGTAAAAATAACAAAAACAATGACTTAGCTTTTAAAAATTGATAATTTTATTCAAGAAGATGAAGAAAAAGACTTACTTGTTGCTGAGTTGTCTTCATCTCCAATCTTGAATTGAGAAATCACAGGTTCTTGATCATCATCAGATAACAAAACACTACTTGTGCTTAAATCAAACGTAATCTCAGGCCATTGATCAGATAAATAACAAATACCTTCAACAATTCCCTTAACCACTCTTAATCTTCTTCTCCATGATAAAGCAGCCGATGAAGAACTTAACCAAGTCTCAACATTTCCTCCATTAATCCATTCTGTAACTAAAGCTCTCAAGTTTCGACTATTACACCAACCCAAAACTCTCACTAAATTCTTATGTCTCAACTTAAAAACCGCTTCGCACTTCTCCGCGAATTCGCGCCTTTCCTCTCTCGAAACATTCTCTTTGTAAACTTCGATCTTCGTCTCTGTTCCGTCTCTTAACGTTCCTCTGTAGATATCAACTCCATTGCTCGTGCTCACAAGGTTCCGATCGGAAAACTCATCGGTCGCTGCGTCGATCATCGCGGATGTGAACTTATGGCTTCTCCGGCAAGTTCTTGGTAGGTAATCAGGTCTTTTGAGACATACCCAACCAAAGCAAAAACAGAGCAAGATCACCATTATCGGAAACAGAATCAACAAGATCAAAAATTTCATCTTGTAACGTTTGACGTTGGGAAGAACACCGGATTGTATGAAACTCGAGGCGTTAAACCGTTTGAATAACTCGGAATCCGAGATCTTGTTCTCGGAGAATCGGTTATACGAGAGATTCAAATGAGTTAGATTGGGTAAACCGGAGAGATTCTGAACCGGAACAAAACCGGTGAATTGATTGTAACTCAGATCAAGAGAACGAATCTGAGCACAAGACAGAACATTTGTCGGAAAATCGGTGTTGAGAGAGTTATTCACGAGCTCGATTTCGACGACGGTTAAAGGACAGTATTTCCAGAAGAAATCGAAAGAGAGGTAAAGCGCGGCGGTTTTAGGGCGGCCGTGGATTCTGATTTTTGGGAAAGACTCGACGCAGTTAGGGTTTTTGGATTCGTTGCAGAGATGACTAGCGACGATTGTGGATCTGAAAATCTCGACGAGGTCGATCGGAGAAGAGGAAGTGTTGTTGCAGTAACGGAGCAAAGGATCACGGAGACAGTTTGTAGTAATGGTGGTGTTGAAATCTGGAGGTGGAGTTAGATTAGCGAGATCTTCGACTACTGTTGCTGAGAGTACAAAGAGAGGAAGACAAGTTGATGATAGTGAAGTGAGGAAAAAGATGAAGAAAAAGAGAGATGACGCCATTGGAGAATGATTTCTTGTTGTTGCTGTGAAAAAGTGAGATGTGAGAGAGAAGCAGAGAGGTAGTTTCTTTCTGTATGTGTGTAATTTAGGTGTTGACTACTTGGCGGTTACTTTGAAACAGAGTGGGATGATACTTACGCGCCCATTTCCATGTTTTTAGAGTGATCGTGTGCTAGGAAGTTGGAAGATTATTCAAAGATTTTTGGGGGAAAATAATTTGGAATATTATTTATTTCGGAGTCAACTTTTGAAATATCTACACTACCTTACATTTAAAATTTAAAATAACTATTTTGCAAAAGCTATATTGTGGAAATCATCAAAATAATTTTTCTTTTAATTGAGTTAATTTCTTTTTGAATAATTATCTCGAAATGTTACATATTGTGATCAAAATTATCTTTAAAAAAATAGAGAATTGACGAAAATTGTATGGTGTAAACGGTTGTACAATTACATGAATAAATTTGGTGGAAAATGACATTTTTCTATAAATTTATCATTTAAAAGGAAAGACAATAGAAAAACATTTTACTCATTCCACTAGAAAAAACTGAATTTGTTAACAATTTTTAGAAAATTTGTTCTTCTAATATTTTTAAGAGGAATGAGTGAAAAAAAATTTCCTCTATCAGCTTAATTACATTTATTTTTATTTCATTAATTTTCATTCCACTTATTCCTCTAGAACAACCATTTTTATGAATCCAGTGGAACATTGTCACAGGAAGGCAAAGTCGTCTCCTTTTTAGTGATTCAGGTGTGACTTACTAAGATAAACACCACCAAACTCGATCTCTTCTCCAAACTCCGATTACATAACAAGATTGAATCTCTAACTTTTGAGCATCAGGTTTGATTGAATCTTTGCAACCACGCTCTCTCTTAACTCCAAATTTTGTTTTCAACAAAAAAGCGGAAGCTTGACGATTCATGATAAATGACTGGAGTAGAAGCTTATAGCTGGTGAAAGTAAAATATAAACCCATATATTTCATATAAATCGACTAAAGTCAGCAAAATCAAAACAAGATAGTTTTAGCCTTAATTTGGATTGAAAAGAGATTATAAATGGAAATAGTTCGAAGAGCTTTCTTGTATAGTTGTATATATCAATGTTAAATGTAAAGAAGAGAGTTATAACATATCGAAAACTTTCTTGGGGCTGATTGGTAACATGATTTTCAAGGCTTTAGAATCTTTTAAAGTACTAAAGCTATTCTTTTCCAGCCAAGTTTTGAGAACTGTTATGTTTTCTAAAGTCTTTAAAGCTTTTTTTTTTTTTTTCTTTGAGTGCTTAATTTTTTTGAAAGCCTGGATTTAAAGGTTCTGAAAAAATTGAAACCGATATATTTATTTGTTATTTTGATCTTCTTCCCCTACAACAATTCAAACTCTTTTTCAACTATACATTTGTTTCAAAATATTTAAATTTTAAATGATTAAGATTTATTTTTTTACTTTTTTTCTTTTGAGATCCATTTTGCTAGTAAATAGATTGATATTTCGGTTTAACTTTGGGTCTGGTACGGTTATGTTGATTCAGTTTTAAAAGAAAAACTATAACTAATCTCAACCGAAGTTAGATCGCTATGTGTCAACTCGAGTTCTATTTTGTTGTTTTCAATATTATAAAAGAAAAACAAAAATTTAAAGTAACCGTCAAAGCTCTGACAGCCTTTGTTACCAATCAGACTTTGAAATTTATCTAAACTGAAAGCCACAACTTTAACAACCAAATTATCTAGGGGATGATTGGTGACATGGTTTTAAGGACTGTAGAATTATTTAAAGTCCTCAAAGTTAAAAATTTGCCAATAAGACTTTGACTTCCTTTTTCCTCTCTAAAACATTAACTGCCAACTTTCTTTTTTTTACTCTTAAAACTTCTTTTTTTTCAAAACCACGTTTGAGAAACTTTTAAGGCTGTAAGATTTTTTTTTTTTTTTTTTTGCCATTTCTTTTTTTAGTATCTTATCTTGTCCTTTTATAAATTAATATTATTTTTGATTCTAAATTTGTTTTAAATTCTTAAAATTTCAGTTTATTAAGATTTTTTTTTTTCTTGTTTTGTTTTTTTGATATCCATTTTCCTAATATTTTTTTTTGGATTGAAGCACCTTGAGCTAAGTTTGGGCATAAAAACTGGTTTCGAATAATGGAATCAGAACCTACATGAAGTAACTGGTTAGATTATCGGTCCATTGTTTTGTATATTATAAATATATAATAATTAAAGTAACAGTCAAAGCTCTGACAGTATTTATTATCAATCAGACTTTGAGATTTATATAAACTGAAAGCTACAGCTCTCACAGCCAAATTCTCTACAGCCAAATATCTAAAGCGAAAGCCTAAAACGAAAGTCTTTACCAATCGACATCCTATAGTCAAATATCTAAAACGAAAGTCTAAAGCAAAAGTCGTTACCAATCACTCCTGATTACATTTCTCAATTGATACCAACACATATATAGTATCTAACTTGATGAGGAAATCCTAGTTCAAATGGGTTTTAGTGCTTGATTTTTACTTGGGTTTTTGGTACTCTAAAACTGTTAGATGGTAAAGCCTCGCGTCTCTCATTGAGGCATTGACACTTGTTAAAATAACATAGGATATTGGTGGTAAAGCCTCGTGTCTCTCATTGAGGCATTGACACTTGTTAAAGTTACATACGATTCATGTCACATTCCAAATGAACACAATCAGAGACCGTTACGCAAAATTGTGGATGAATTCTGTTTGTTTCATATTGTGCAATAACTTGAGTACTATGTATGAAAAATATTATAAGTAAGTTGTTAACGGTAAATAGTGAAACACTTAGGTAAATAGTGAAACACTTATAAAGCAGAGATAGCGATGTTAAATAATGTCCGGTTAGTTTTTGTTATAGTACTATACACAATCAATAAAATAACATGTGAATGATTGGAACTAGGATTATAAAAGTGATTGTATCTTATTGGCATTTAGCCTTATAGCCATTTATTTTAGTTTTCTTTTCGATTGATTATCTTTTACATAATATATATAATCATTAAATTTTTCCTAAACCATGTCAACATGTTTTGCTGAAGTGCATTATTCTCATAATAACCCATAATTTTAATAAAACTTATAATTTTAATAGATATCTGTAATAATAAAAACTTGATATCACATATTTAGTATTTTACTCTTGATTTCAAAGAGTAAAATAGTAAAAACAATTACATGAAAAGAGATTAGTGGAGAGAACGTAAGTTGAAAGATATCACAAACCATAATTATTGTATTTTTCAATCTACGTTGTCAGAGCACATTGTTTAGGATTTATGATTTAAAGTAGTTAATTAAACATAAGCCTAAAAAAAACCTTACATGTTGAAAAAAATAGAAGACCAATGAATATGGAAACCATTTTCTCCATTTTGATTGAATAATAGGTTTGTATTTTTATTTTGTGATTTTAAGTTGTTTTTTGACTAATTAATTGAATTGTAAATTTAGGGTATTTTATAGTTGTGAGAAAATAATTAGTTTTTTTTTTTATCTTACTGCGATCAAAACTTTATGCTAATTCTTTTTTGGTCAATGTTTGCATTTATCTTTTAGCAAATATCCTGATCTGTTTCTGTAACAAAATTTTATGCGAAAATCCTTATATTTAGAAAGAATGTAAATGTTTTGACTAACTAGAGTGTAAATGTTATGCTGAGTTTGAAACTCCTCACTTTGATGAATGATATATTCTTATTGATATAGATGGATAAATGGAGATTAAGGACTACACATGGAGAAATTCAATAAGCATAAAATCATGTAATATTATGTGCCATTTAAATGTATGGGAACGAGAGGATGAAATGGATCCGTCTAGCAAAATCATTAATGTAAAATAAGATACAAAGTAACAACATTATAATTTTCTTATTTCGACCAAAAAATATATTTTTCTATTTTAATTCATATTTTCTTTTCTTTGTGGTATATTTGAATTGGTACAAAACACTCAAATACTCTTCACCTAATTTAATCGACGTTTCCGCTAAAAAATAATTTCGAAGCATCCATAGTCCATTGCAGGATCAGGCATCAGACGTTTCTTACTGCTTGATTTATGTTTGTGCGTCTAACTTCGAAGCAAAATTCTTAGTATGTTTTTCATATTATCGAGGCACACGTGATATGTATGCTAGTTCTCTATTCTATTAATATGTGACACGTGGTTGTGTAGAGATCATTATGTCCAAGTTTCCTCAAATAAGATAATATTACTTAAGGGAATAATCGAAATCGAAAGTACCTTAGTAAATAAGCTAAGAATATACAAAGATTATGTTTTGATACTCCACTTGAGCTACAAAGAACTTCATGTAGTACTCCTCATTTTTTATCGCCATAGTATATAATGACTGCACCCCGTGCGAAAGGGCATCAAATGGGACGATATCTATGCAATGCCCCTTGACCATAGTTGGGCCATATGAAAAATATGTTTCGTTATGAGCACTTTGTTGTAGGGGTTCCCGTTCATTGGCGCATGAGCTTCGATATAAGGGTACACGCTAAGATATTTGTCTAAACCAAGTTACATGTGACACTAAGAAATCCACTTAAACTAAGTTACATGTGGCGTTAAGAGATTCGCCTAAACAAAATTGCAAACGGTGCTATGCTATTCGCCGAAGCTAAGAATGGATTTTAACCCAACAATTTTCAAAATGAAAATGATATGTAAGTGTTAGGCTTTCCAAGCCCATATCTAACTCCCCCATTAGTATGATATTTTCCACTTTGTTTCCAAGTAACCCAACATGCACAAATTTGTTTTTGACTCATTCCCAAAAGACCTTATTAGTTCGAGTTAGACTTGACATATATACTACCATTTTAATCTAAATTTCCGATGGAGGACTTGAGTTGTATCCCGACAGTACTTACTCAAACCAATAACCACACAAACCATTGGCATTTCTCTCCTGCAAACCTTTTCCACCCTTCTTGTACCGTTGTAATCATCAAACATAACTCTTCACCTAACCTAGAGGAACAGTTAGGATGACTCTCAACACAAGGCACCCAACACTCCTTTATCGCGGAAATCACCAATGAGAGCTCCCCTCCCAAAAAAAATATGCATGACCACAATGCACTTCTTCCGGTCTACGTCTAAGTTGTGATCTGATACTAGTTTTTAGGTTTTTCAAGTTCATGTCCAACTTCTCATTGGTATGATATTGTCCGTTTTGGGTCTAAGAGATCCAGTCTGCATGGATTTGTTTTTGGATTCCTTCATGAAAAACCTCATACTACTTAGAGTTAAAATAATTTATATACTATATCATTCATCTTTAGTTTAAACTTCCGATGTGAGACTTAGATTGAATCCGAACAGTAAGGTATAGTATACATTTTCAATCGTGTAGATGACCCTAATGTACATATGAATTTGGTTAACTAGAAATAAGTTGGAAATGTGGACGTGAATGGTAATAATCGGTTTGTCGTATTCAAAACCTCAGAAGTTATGGATGAGGAGTCTATTACTCTCTCCATTTCACAAAGAGTGTCGTTCTACCATTTTCTACACATATTAAGAAAAATGTATAAAATTCTATTATGCTCTTAATCAATACACTATAGAAGTTTCTCTTTCTAATTAATTAGCTATAAAAGTAGGGACAAAATAGAAATTTAGTTTAAAAAACTGTGTTGGAAACACAAAACGATACTCTTTGTAAAACAAAAATAAAACTCTATAGCGCGAATCTTTGTAAAACAGAAGGAATATAATATATCTTTTGACACTATGATAATTATTAAGATTCCGCGATCAACCAATTAAACCTTTCATAAAGGTGCAAAAGAGATTATCTTCGTCTTATACAGCTGGGAGACGCCGAACCGTGGGCGTGAAATTCGTGGTCTGGGTTAGAATTCTTTTCTTGTGGGATCTCATCTTCTCCACATTTTGCTTATATGAATATGTGTCATAGGCTTTAACTACTAAAAAGACATTAATGTTTGAGGCGAAAAATCAACGTTTGTGCCGTAAAAGGAAAATTTAGTGCAAACTTTGTTGGACGCCTTTAATCCTTAGAGGATTTCACACTAATACAAACGTAACCCATATTTCCGGCATGCAACGCATTAAAGATGAATTCAACGGGAGATAAGCACTAACTGAATACAAAAAAATTCATTGTATTCTAGAATTGTTTTATAATCAACGATATTCAACCATAACTGAGGGTAAAAAAAAAGGGTAGACTTTTATAATCTCCAAAAAAGTAAGAAACCTACCTTTTCTTAATTAACATTACGTCTGCATTAATAAATATCTATTATTTACCTATGTATTCAACTTCACCTCATTACTTCAGTTTCCATTTTTCAAAGGGGTTTAATTATTCAAAATACCAGAAATATTCAACACCGAATTAATTTTCTATGCAGAGTTTTCATTCTATAAAATCGAAATCCCAATAAAGACATAAAAACGAGTTGGACTTTTCTTTTTCTGAAAGATAAACAAGAAAAATGAACCAAGTACTTTCTTTTCTGTTTCTTTTTCTTCTTGTTTCATTTTCAGATGCGGAAGTAACGAAACCAAATATTGGGAAGTTCTTCCGATGTCTTCGCCATCGGACCAGCCCGGAATATCCGATTAGCGAAGTTCTCTATACTCCCGATAACTCCACCTTCGTGTCCACTTACGTGTCCTACACGAACAACAAAAGGTATTCAAATCCCAACAGCACAAAACTAATAGCCATTGTTGCTGCAAAACATGTTTCTCATGTTCAGGCAACCGTGGTATGCGCAAAGTACAACGAAATACAGATCCGAATCCGAAGTGGTGGTCACGACTACGAGGGCCTTTCTTATATCTCGTCTGTGCCTTTTGTAATCCTCGATATGCATAATATGCGGTCTATCACCGTTGACGTGAGCAACAAGAAAGCTTGGGTTCAAGCTGGTGCGTCCTTGGGAGAACTCTACACAAAAATCGCTGACGCTAGCAAAACGCTAGCGTTTGCTGCTGGCGTTTGCCCTACTTTAGGAGCGGGAGGACACATCAGCGGTGGAGGGTACGGAAATCTGATTAGAAAGTACGGAATTTCGGTCGATCACGTCGTTGATGCTCAATTAGTTGATGTCAACGGTAAGATCTTGAACAGAGCCTCCATGGGAGAAGATTTGTTTTGGGCGATTCGTGGCGGTGGCGGTGCGAGCTTTGGCGTTATTCTCTCATGGAAAATCAATCTCGTCGAGGTTCCAGAGATCTTAACAGTGTTTAAAGTTAACAAAACATTGGAAGAAGGAGTCACTGATGTTCTCTACAAGTGGCAGCTTGTCTCTAGTAAATTGCCTCAAGAGCTTTTCTTAAGAGCAATGCCTTTAATCGCAAAAGGAGCGAAATCCGGCGATAAAACCATCGCAGTTAGGTTCTATGCTCAGTTTCTAGGCTCAGCTAAGAAACTAATAGCGATTATAAACAAGAACTTGCCTCAATTAGGACTAAAACGTGAAGATTGCTACGAAATGAGCTGGATTAATACGACGACGTTTTGGGATAGTTATCCTATTGGAACACCGACGAGCGTTCTTCTTGATAGACTATCCAATCCAGCGGGAGCATTCTACAAAAGCAAATCGGATTACGTCAAAAAACCGATACCTATGGAAGGATTGGAGAAGATTTGGAAAACAATGTTGAAATTTAACAATATGTTCATGCAATGGAACCCATACGGCGGAGTTATGGACCAGATTCCGGCGAATGCCACGGCCTTTCCTCACCGGAAAGGAAACTTGTTCAAGATTCAATACTTTGCGCTATGGTTAGACGCAAATGCTACGGAGGCTAATCTAGGTTTGATGAAAGAGATGTATGATGTGATGGAACCATACGTGTCAAGCAACCCTAGAAAAGCGTTTTTGAATTACAGAGACATCGATGTTGGGAGCAATCCGAGTGGTGAAACGAGTGTTAAAGAAGCTAAGATCTATGGATCAAAGTATTTCTTGGGGAATTTGAAGAGATTGATGGATGTTAAAGCTAGGTATGATCCTGAGAATTTCTTTAGGTACGAACAGAGTATTCCTCCGGTTCGTGCAATATAATTATGCGTGCATATTAACAAAACAATAAAATAATTATAAAAAAGTTATGGGAGCATGCATTATTCTTTTTGCTTCAGAAACATATAATTTATATATAGGGACCCTTTATATATATCATACTGTTAATGATTTCTTGTCCGGTGTGCTAGTGTACAATATGAAACTTTAATTTCTTAATTAATTAGAAAAATTTCAATCAAGTCAAATTCCAGTAATTGTGGTCTGTTTATCCAGACAAATCCACTCACGTATACCAATCTTGTAAATTTTGTACCCGCTGAGAAGCGGGCCTCGCAGATCAATTCATCGTGGGGTTAGTAACCTGACTCTTTAAGTTAGCCCTTGGACAGCTATAAATAATAAATAATGTTTGGGATAAATTATACATTTATGTGGATTGGACCTAAAGTAGGAGTAAAGTCCATAAAACTGAGATGGATTGTAGGAAACGCATTGGTTAAACTAGTGTAACAGCTGAGGCGACGAAAAAGACGCGTTAGGTAAGATACCTACTGCAAAAAGGAAATAATCCGAATTCCAAGAGAATTAGGGTTTGTTAAGGCGGTACATATACCCACGTGGATAGGGAAACCCTAACCGACCTCCTTTACCTATAAATAATAGGCAAAGACTCTTGTTACAGGGCATCCGAAATCAAAGGCAACAACAAAAAGAAAGAGTTCTTGGCATTCTATAGCTAGGGAATCATTGCTTAGCTTTCTGTTGTTATGAACGATTATTTCTCAATAAAATTCCTACATCCTATTTGATTCTCTGTGTTTTCTGTAGTCTTGTCAAACGAACCGCTTATTTTTTCCCCAAACAGTTTGGCGCTAGAAGGAGGGGAAAGACTCGAAGCTACGTGAGTCATGACTAATGGAGAAGACAACAACAGTAACTTGCCCACCGTTACCACTGAGACTCTGACTGCTCAGTTAAAACAAAACGAAGAGCGACTAGCACTGCTCGAGGAAGAAAACGCCGCCCTCAGAACTCTTAACGCCACCTTGGCAGCTGATGCTCGAGGCCCCGACACAACCGCGTCCGGTGGACTCCGCTCACCCATACGTCGGATGCAAGCCTTTACAACTCCAGAAACTGCAAACCCTAGGAGGACGGAACACCCGGAAACCGAGCCAGAATTAACCGACCGATCAAAAGAAGTCTCCGATATATAAGCAAAATTTTTGAAGCGTTTCGAGGCGATGGAGGCGGTGATTCAGCGACTACCGGGCGTAGCACCCCCAATCACAAAGAGCGCCCTTACCTGCTACGCAGATACTCCATTCACGGACGAGATCGCGCTTGTGGAGATGCCAAGGAATTTCACTTTTCCCCAGATGAAGTCGTACGATGGAACGAGTGATCCTGACAATCACATAGCGCAGTACAAACAACGAATGTTCACGGCTGCAGTCGCTAAAGAATACAGGGAAGCTAGCATGTGCAAGGGGTTCGGTTCTAGCCTCACTGGACCAGCCCTTCAGTGGTTTACAAACCTACCAAATGCGTCAATAGACTCCTTTGCGTCATTGACAGATCGTTTTGTTGAACAATTCGCAAGCAGCAGAAACCTAGAAAAAACCACAGACGATCTCTACGAGGTGAGGCAAAAGAAGGGAGAACCACTCCACGACTATGTAAGACGTTTTAACAAGGAAAAGGTAGCTATACCTAGTTTAGTTACATCGACTGCGATATCAGCATTCAAGAGAGGTCTACTCCCCGATAGTGACCTAACAAGGAACTAACAAAATATCAGTGCAAAACAATGGAGGACGTGCTTTCCAGAGCATGGGAGCAGATAAAGTGGGAAGAGGATCAAGCATACCGTAACAGGCGTTCCCCAAAATCTGACTCGCGTGTTGTGAGACATGAACGATCAAGCAGGGATGATAAGCCCTACCAGAGACCTAGCAGTGAAAATGGGAGCAACAAGAGGAACAGCAATAGGGATGCCCACCGACCAATTAGCAGAATTGAAAGTGTGCAGCAATCAACATCAACGTGGCCTGACATCAGCAACCTTTCGCTCTCCCACGCAGAGTTGGTCGGCGAATTGAAACGGATGGGTGGAATGGTGAGATGGCCTCAAAAGATGAAGACACCGGATGAAAAACGTGACACTTCCAAGTGGTGCGATTTCCACAATGACCACGGCCACAGAACTGAAGATTGCATCACGCTGATAATGGAAGTGAATGAACTACTAAAGAAAGGTCACTTAAGGGAGTTTTTTTTCGGATAGAGCTAGGAACCGTATTCACAGCGGGAATGACCAAAGAGAAAGGAACAAATCGGTTCCTGCATCGCCTCCAAGACACGATCGAGTAATAAACGTCATTACAGGAGGTTCAGAGGTTAGTGGAGTCACACATTCGGCTGCCAAGAAAAGCACTAGAAGCGCCAAAAACAGTCATGGTGTTCACAACTTTCGAACGGAAGCAGCGCCATCGTGTGCGATAACATTCACATCAGAAGAAAGTGGAAGGGTGCTAGCTCCGCATCACGACGCGCTTGTTATATCTTTGACGGTTGCCAATGGCTTCATAAAAAGAATATTGATCGACAACGGAAGTTCGGGAAACATTCTATTCTTGGAAGCTTACAGAGGACTGGGTCTGGATGACGCTGGATAATACGTAAATCTACACCACTAGTTGGATTTAGCGGTGAAGTGAAGCACACAATAGGAGAAATAACATTACCAGGCTACTGACAGACATGCGAAAATGACTCATTGACTTCCTCAGGTCCAACGCCGACTGCTTCGCATGGTCACATGCTGACATGCCTGGAATTGATCCGGAGATCATCATGCATCGATTACAAGTAGATCCAGAACACCAGCCAATACGACAAAAGAGAAGGAAATTTGCTCCAGAACGTGACTTAATCATAAATGATGAAGTAAGGAACTTGTTAGATGCGGGGTTCATATGCGAAGTACGCTATCCAGAATGGTTAGCTAATGTGGTGGTAGTTCGCAAAAAGAATGGGAAGTGGAGAGTCTGCATTGATTTCACCGATCTTAATAAGGCATGTCCGAAAGATCCTTTTCCACAACCTCACATTGACAAACTAGTGGATGCAACGACGGGTCACCAGCTTATGAGCTTCATGGACGCATTCAGCGGTTACAATCAAATTTTGATGCATCCAAACGACCAGGAGAAAACATCATTCATGACATCACGAGGCATATATTGTTACAAGGTCATGCCTTTTGGCCTGAAAAACGCAGGATCCAATTATCAAAGGCTAGTAAACATGATGTTCACTGACCAAATCGGCCACACCATGGAAGTTTACATAGACGACATGCTCGTCAAATCTCTGGTAGCAGAGGATCACATCGCGCACCTCCAACAAGCTTTTTCTACCTTACGGAGGTATAGCATGAAATTGAATCCAACCAAATGCTCATTCGGTGTAAGCTCCGGCAAGTTTTTGGGTTACATCGTCACTCACCGTGGAATAGAAGTAAATCCAGATCAAATTAGAGCAATACAAGTTATTCCCTCGCCGAAAAATGTGAAGGAAGTGCAGAAGTTAACAGGAAGAATGGCCGCGTTGAGTAGATTCATCTCGAGACTCTCAGATAGGTCCCATGCATTCTTTGCAGCTCTAAGGAAACCAAAAGACTTTCTATGGGATGAAAAGTGCGAAGAAGCTCTACAAGACCTCAAACATTACCTAACATCACCTCCTCTCTTGTCCAAACCTATGGACGGGGAAGTACTTTTGCTATATCTAGCCGTGTCAGAGCACGCGGTTAGTGCAGTTCTAGTAAGAGAGGAGGAGAACAAGCAACATCCGGTGTACTACGTTAGTAAATCGCTACTAGACGCAGAAACAAGGTATAGTCCCTTGGAAAAGCTTGCCTTGGCACTGATTACAGCCGCAAGGAAACTACGCCCATATTTTCAGGCGCACCCCATCGTGGTTGTTAGTTCATCCCCTATAAAAGCAGTTACACACAAGCCGGAAGTATCAGGAGGCTAGAAAAATGGGCTGTGGAGCTTAGTGAGTACGACGTGATATTCAGACCGACCAGTGCTATTAAGTCTCAGGTGCTGGCTGATTTTGTAGCAGATTTTTCGCCGAACCTGGTTTCCGAAGTAGGAGAAGAGGTTATAACTCTACAAGAAGAAGTTCCCGAAGGTAAGTGGAGGTTGTACGTTGACGGCTCTAGTAACATGCGAGGAACTGGGTTGGGTATGGCTCTTACTTCGCCAACAGGAGTGACAGTCTCGAACGTCAGATGCAATTTTTGTGCTACAAACAATGAAGCTGAATATGAAGCGCTGATAGCAGGACTGACATTAGCCCAAGATCTTGGGGCCATGAACTTGGAAGTGTTCAGTGACTCTCAACTCATAGTTAATCAAACACAAGGGGACTACCAGGCACGAGACTCGAAAATGACACGATACCTGAATGTAACAAAGAAGATACTAGAAAAATTCAACAACTGCAAAATATCGCAGATACCCAGAGATGAGAATAGCCACGCTGACGCACTAGCAAACCTTGGGTCAGCTCTCAAAACTGATGTTTCTCTTAATGTTCCATTATTGGTCTTGCAATGGCCAACAATAGACCAAGATACATTGGGTTTGGAGGTTGTGCAAGTGGATGAAACGCCGAGTTGGATGACGCCTATCATCGACTATTTGCGCGACGATCTACTGCCTACGGATCGTGGAGAGTGCAGAAAAATCAAGCGACAAGCGGCGCGTTACTGCCTCATTCAAGACGCGTTGTACCGCAGGTCTTTCTCCGGTCCTTATTTAAGATGTGTTACCCCAGAAGAAGCAACTCGGATCCTAAGAGAAATGCACGAGGGAAAGTGTGGATCTCATTCAGGGGGCGGAGCCTTGTATTGAGAGTGATGAGAGCAGGATACTATTGGCCAACTATGTCGAACGACGCAACGCGATTTGCTCGTCACTGCGACAAATGTCAAAGACATGCTCAAGTTTCTAAGCTACCACCAGAGAACCTCAAGACTATCAGCTCCTCATGGCCATTCATGAAATGGGGAATGGACATAGTGGGTAAGTTGCCAATGGCACCGGCGCAAAAGATTTTTCTGCTAGTGGTAACCGATTACTTCTCCAAATGGGTGGAAGCAAAAGCATTGTCGCAAGTTACAGATAAAGAAGTCAGAAGCTTCATCTGGAGGAATGTCATATGCAAGTTTGGGGTCCCCCATGAGATAGTCACTGACAACGGCCCACAATTCACAAGCCATAACTTCAAAGATTTCTGCGCAGATTGGGGAATCAAACTCAGCTTCGCAACACCTAGACATCCACAATCTAATGGGCAGGCGGAGTCTTCGAATAAGACCATTGTAGGAATGTTGAAGAAACGTCTCGACAACGCCAAAGGAAAGTGGGTAGATGAACTCCCATGAGTACTATGGTCTTACAGAACCACGACGAAATCGGCGACTGGAGAGACGCCATTCTCGCTGGTATACGGAATGGAAGCGGTGATGCCTGCCGAAGTTAGCGTCAAAACGCTACGAAGAGAGAATCTACAGTACGAGGAAAATGAGGAGCTAAAGAAACTTGACCTTGATCTGCTTGACGAGAAAAGAGAGACTGCTAGAATGCGGAACTAGTGTTACCAGCAAGATGTCGCGAGAAGCTACAACAGAAAAGTGCGAACCAGGACGTTTCAACTAGGGGAATGGGTCCTCAGGCGAACGTTCCAAAATACAGCAGAGCATGGTGCTGGAAAGTTAGGACCTACGTGGGAAGGCCCTTATAAATAATAGAGATACGCGGAGCAAGAGCGTACAAGCTGCAGGACAGAGATGGCAAGGTTCAGCCAAATAGCTGGAATGCGTTGCACCTAAAGACCTACTACCATTAAATCCCTTTCGTTTAGTTTTATTTTTAGGCTTTACTTGTTTAGGTTTAGCCCTTTGGTTTTTCTACGTTTTCGATTGTCCATGTGACGTCGCGGTTTTTGTTTCACCTTTAGATGTTTTTATCTCACATGTCTACGGACAAACTATTTACTAAACGGATTTTCAGACACGAGTCTTGAGAAAACTCCACTATGTCTGGAGGTAATGTTATATGTTAGCGAGTAATGTCTCCATAGAAGATGTAACAAAAAGGTATAAGGCCTTTATAGGTTACGACGCAACGAAAGCTACGGCTAAACGAGTCGAGCACCCTTTGAATGTATGACAGGAATGGTGAAGCCAAGCGCGTGAATAGCGAAACCATGCAAGAAAGTCTTGGGAATTTTGCAAAAGCATCTGTAAACACTGCGTGCAGCTACGGCGTAAAGAATATTTAAGCCATTGTAGAAAACGCATTACATGAAGCGAGAGCCTATTCAAGACCAACGCATTAAATGAAACGAGAGCCTATGCAAGCAATCAAGAGTTGTTGAAGGCCAACGAAGCGAGAGCCTATGCAAGCAATCAAGAATTTTTGAAGGCCAACGCATTACCCAACATAAGACCACGCATCATTTGCATATTCTGATAGATGTGTACAATGTACATTGTCTTGGGGGCATATAAAGTGAAACATGCTGCAAAAACTATAGCAGACTTTCACAGTAAAGAATGACTGTAAAAATCACAGTGATTCTTGATTTAGCATAATATAGAATAGGAGACACTGCTGAAAATGGAGCACGTCCTGATAAATACAGTGCAGACGCTGCAGAAATTGCAGACGCTGTAGAAAGTGTAAACGCTGTTGAAATTATAAGCAGTGCAGAAATTGCAGATTGTAGAAAGTGTAAGCGCTGCAGAAATTACAAACAGTATGGAAATTGCAGATGCTGCTGCAGGAAGTACAGACGCTGCAGAGATTGCAGATATTGCAGTAATCGCAGGCATTGCAGAAATTGCAGGCCTTTGTATTTGGTTCAGTAACTGCAGGCATTGTAAGAATTACAAGCCCTCGTGTTTGATGCTGCATGGGAAGCGCTGTAGAAATTGCCGATCTTCCTGATTAATGCAGTATGTGAAGCGATGTACGAATTGCAGACTTTACATGTTGGTGTAATATATGAAGCACCGCATAAATTGTGGGTATTCCTAGAAGATAATTTATGGAACGCGCTGTAGAAATTGCAGGTTTTCCTAATTGATACAGTATAGGAAACAGTGCAAGAATTGCAGCATGGTTTCTTTCATACAGTATCTGTGGTATTGCAAATATTGCGGCACGTCTATGCTTGACAACCACAGGGCATCTTAATGCAAAGGTCAAGGACTGTAAAAAAATTACATATATGAGGGTGAAAGTTAGGGGGATGATGGGTCAAAGCAAAATGGGCCAAATAAAAAGAGAGAGACCAACAGGGGCATAAATGGAGCAAATTGAAAAGGTTAGTATTATAAAGCCCAAGAAGAAGATAAGTCCACGAAGTAAGAAAGGAGAAAATCACATGGCCTGGTTTTAGAATATTATCCCAGCTACAAAACATATATAGTCAAATCACGTGTTTGATATTTAGAAATAATAATGTTCTGTAGTTAAGCGGAAACGGGTCTACTACTCTCTGGGTTCTAGTAACGAAACCGAAGAGTGGGGGACAAACTGTTTGGGATAAATTATATATTTATGTAGATTAGATCTAAAGTAGGAGTAAAACCCATAAAATTGGGATGGACTGCAGAAAACGCATTGGTTAAGCTAGTGTAATAGCTGAGGCGGCGAAAAAGACGCGTTAGGTAAGATACCTACTGCAAAAAGGAAATAATCCGAATTCCAAGAGAGTTAGGGTTTGTTAAGGCGGTTCATATACCCACTTGGATAGGGAAACCCTAACCGACCTCCTTTATCTATAAATAATAGGCAAAGACTCTTGTTACAGGGCATCCGAAATCAAAGGCAACAACAGAGAGAAAGAGTTCTTGGCATTCTATAGCTATGGAATCATTGCTTAGCTTTCTGTTGTTGTGAACGATTATTTCTCAATAAAATTCCTACATCCTATTTGATTTTCTGTGTTTTCCGTAGTCTTGTCAAACGAACCGCTTATTTTTCCCCAAACAAGTAACATGGCCCTTAATACCACCTTGGAACAAGTATAGACAAGTTTTTGACTTACCTAGTTCACTTGAAGAATCAACTACTAAATTACAAAAAATTGGTTTTCGATCAGGTGAATGCCAAGAGATGTTGGATATGAAAAAATGTTAAGAGGAGATCCAAGCAACCCACTGATAGTCCATACGCCTCGAAAATAAGAAAATCACACCAAAGGTGTTGAGACCGCTCTAGACGCGAAGACAGTTTGCTAGACCACACCGTCTAAGTATAATCCATTCGACCCGATAAAAGAATACGAGTCAGGTGTGAAATCTCCAAATATATTCCTAATTATTCTAGAAATTAACCTTCTCTCACTAAAACACTAAAGGTGTAACCTTTAAACACACTCTCTCTTGCGAGCATATTAATTGATCATCTAGGCTTCTTCAAGCCTCTTGGATTGGCACTTATACCAAGTCCCAGATCTAGCAAATAGTGTGGTTACCATGGTTTTCTTCGATCTTATGTAGTTCTCGGTGAACCAAGAGGGTTTCATTGGCTCTTTCATGACGAGAAACGTTTGTCCTCTCTTTCGTAGTTAGCTGATTTATATATATACCCATTCTTGATACTAACTAATTTTTTTTGTAAAAAAGCTTGTGTTAAACTTAAACTATATATCTCTTGTGTATCCTTTGGTATATTAATAAACTCTCTAATGACCAAAAAAGAATTCCCCGTTACGTTTTTTTTTTTTTTCAATATACTTGTTTCTTCCCATCCAATTTTGCTACTTTTAAAACTTTTGTTTTGTTTTTTTTTTCCTTGCAGCGGAGCTCATTTGGCTATATGTATTTTCAATTTTTCGAACGGTGAAGTCAAACTCCCATGCTAAAAAGTTAATACTATTACTGTAGGTTTCTAAAAAGAAAAATAAATTATAGTGTGTTATCGTCGAATATTTCTCTCATTAATGCAGTTTCCATATATCGTAGT
This sequence comes from Euclidium syriacum, assembly GCA_900116095.1. NCBI lineage: Eukaryota > Viridiplantae > Streptophyta > Magnoliopsida > Brassicales > Brassicaceae > Euclidium > Euclidium syriacum. The sequence continues at coordinate 3,819,839 of FPAK01000009.1, forward strand.
CGTATTCAAACTAATTAAACCCATCTGACCAAAATTATTCGACTTTCGAATTCCTTCTCTGCAGGATTTTATCCTATAAATCAAAATCCCAATAACATAAAACAAATTTCTTGTTGGACTTCTTTTTTATTTCTTTTTGGAAATTCTACAGCCAAATGAAAGAAGTATTTTCTGTTCTGTTTCTTTTGATTCTTGTTTCGGTTTCAAAAGCTGAAGTAACGAAACCAAATATTGGAAACTTCCTCCAATGCCTTCATTATAGGACCAGTCCGGAATATCCCATCGCCAAAGCCCTCTATACTTCCGATAACTCCACCTTCGTGTCGACTTACGCGTCCTACACGAAAAACAAAAGGTGCTCAAACCCTAAAGCCACGAAACTAATAGCCATTGTTGCTGCAAAACATGAATCTCATGTTCAGGCAACAGTGGTCTGCGCAAAATCAAAGGGAATCCAGATCCGTATCCGAAGCGGCGGTCACGACTACGAGGGTCTTTCTTACATCTCGTCTATACCCTTTGTTATTCTCGATATGCACAATCTCCGGTCTATCACAATTGACGTGGCCAAAAAGCAAGCTTGGGTTGATGCTGGTGCGACCATGGGAGAGCTCTACACCAAAATCGCAGAAGCTAGCAAAACGCTGGCGTTTCCGGCTGGGACTTGCCCTACGGTTGGAGCGGGAGGACACATCAGCGGTGGTGGATACGGAAACCTGATTAGAAAGTACGGAATCTCGGTGGATCATGTGGTTGATGCTCGATTAGTTGATGTCCACGGAAAGATCTTGACTGGAGCTACCATGGGAGATGATCTGTTGTGGGCGATTCGCGGTGGTGGTGGGGCGAGCTTCGGTGTTATCCTCTCATGGAAAATAAACCTCGTTGAGGTTCCAAAGATCTCAACAGTTTTTGGTGTTACCAAAACATTGGAGCAAGGAGCCACTGATATTATCTACAAGTGGCAGCTTATCTCTAGAAAATTGCCTAGAGAGCTATTCTTGAACGCAATGCCTGAAGTCGCAAATGGAACAAAATCCAATCATAAAACCATCGCGGTTAAGTTTTACGCTCAGTTCTTAGGCTCAGCAGAAAAACTAAGGGCGATTATAAACAAGAACTTGCCTGAACTAGGGTTAAAACGTGAAGATTACTACGAAATGAGCTGGATTAATACAACGTTGTTTTGGGCCGGTTATCCTATGGGAACTCCGACGAGCGTTCTTATGGATAGACCATTAGGGCCACCAAAAGCATTCTTCAAGGCTAAATCGGATTACGTCAAGAAACCGATTCCAAAAAAAGGATTGGAGAAGATATGGAAAACAATGTTGAAATTCAACAATGTGTGGATGCATTGGAGCCCTTACGGCGGAGTGATGGACCAGATTCCGGCGAATGCCACAGCGTTTCCTCACCGGAAAGGAAACTTGTTCAAGGTTCAGTACTATGCGTTATGGACTGACGCAAACGCTACAGACGCTAATCTGAGTCTGATGAAAGAGATTTACGATGTGGCGGAACCGTACGTGTCAAGCAACCCGAGAGAGGCGTTCTTGAATTATAGAGACGTCGATGTTGGAAGCAATCCGAGTGATGAAACGAGTGTTGAAGAAGCAAAGATCTATGGATCGAAGTATTTCTTGGGGAATTTGAAGAGATTGATGGATATAAAAACTAAATATGATCCTCATAACTTTTTTAGGTACGAGCAAAGTATTCCTCCTGTTCGTGCAATGTTTTAAGGTCTTATAAGTTATGTGAGCATATATCACCGACAGAAAATAAAAATTGAAGGGAAACTGCACTTTACATTTTCTAAGGTATTCAAATGTATAGGCGAAAAAATGGTGGTATTTAAATTATTCCCCCAACTTTATGAAGTTGGCATATTTGTATTTCCCATAACTGGGTGCGCATATTAATACAGAAAAGTCTTCATTGACTTTGCAATAATAATCCCGATTAAGTCAACGTTAATTTGTTGTTATGTGAATGTGTCGTTAACCCAGTTTAACAAACGTGATCTTAACCCATTTTCTTCATATTTATCCCCAATTCAGAAAACATAAAACCTAAATCAAAATGAGGTGTATGCGCGATCTCCGACGGTTGCCGGCTATGGTTAAGTAAACAACACCTAGTTAATCCCAAGAAAGATACTGGGAAGGATACATATATAGTCAAATAAAAGATACTTGACTTCTCATGGAATAATATTTACCTGACTAGGTAATTTAGTCCATTGAAAAGAAAAAACAAAAGATACTTGACGATGGAAAGGTAGGTCTGATCTTTTATATATCAGTGTGTCATGGACCAGATAATGGCAACAACAAAATAATTTTTTAGCTAATGGCAACAACAAAATATTTTTTTAGAATGAAAATCTTGAAAGGAGGATAGAGTGTTTATCAAGTAGAGATAAGAGACATAAACTATTATGCTAACATTTTCAATAAACGAACCCAACCCAACTGGTAAAAAACTTAGTGACAAAAGAGTATGTAGTTAAGAGAATTTCGAGACTTTATGGGTATCAAATCATCAACTCTCTCTAACTACAACAGCATAAGACTCTCTACGTATCCCACGAAATAATTTCCATCACTGAACCACTTACGATCCAAGGAAGCGTCAACTTCAATCTTGATCTTCTTACACCTATCTCCCTTGAGATCGTAGTAGATAAGACTAGGCTCTTTATAACGGCTCCGTCCAAAAATGATCTCACCCGTATAATGATTAATACTTTTGATACTTAACCCCGGCTCGGGAATATTATGGAAAGTCCTCTCTCTAAAATCCTGTTTTCCGGCTTCGAAAACCAACAAATGAACTGTACTCTTTAACCTGTGGGGTTGAATGGCTGTGGCTACTTTGCCATGGTAGTTTATCAAAGTTGGAATACGATTACCAAGATCCCCAGATACTCCAGCAAAGATATCAAACTTTTCAGACTTCAAATCGAATCTCATCAGACTCCGTCCCGTGTCCAAGTCGGCAATGTAGTACACAGCTCCATCTATACACAGACCTTTAGAGATAGGGCAGTGAGGAACGCTGCAATCGATCCGTCTCCATGATTCTTGTTTATTAGCTCCCAACGTGAATACTCGAAAGTCAGACCACATATCTTTTGCCAAACGAGGCTTCAGTTTTAGGGTCATGCGCAACACTTTATACTCAGCATTCACTGGATCGTATCCGAAAAAGCGTCTGACCTGCGTTGATCTAAGGGTTATGATGTTTGGTAAAGTTATGGACTTACCGGTGCAAGGGTTGATGATGATTCCTCCGATAAGCATCAACCCATTAACGTAATAAATGTACTCGGCTCGCGGATTCTTTTTGGGAGCACCTTTTATACTGGATAGAAAAGAGGTTGATATTGATGTTGATGACGAGGACAGCGAAGAAGAAGAGAAGAAGCAGCAACTTTTTTTCCCCGTTTGACCATCTTTAACGTTTGAAACAATAAGGAGACGCAAAGGCTCGGTCGGGTCAGTCAATGATCGACGGGGAAATGATCTGATGAAAGACTCGCTGCGGATGATTTTTTCCCATGATTTCGATACGAGCTGAAACCTACCTACGGTTTTCGCAGGCAATCGATTGAGAAACTCGAACACTAGATCCGGAGGAACAACATCATTGTTTCTGCGTTCCGACGTTGCCGGATTGTTCTCGGTTTTACTCTTTTTGCAAAGACGGAGACTTGTCATGGTGGAAAACCCTAGATCCGTAGGTACAACAATTTTCTCTTACTCTTTAAAAAGAGAGGAAGCAGCCCAAGAGTCTGTTTAATGGGCTTGCCAAGTTGCCCATCTAACCCGAGTGGAAAAGTGGGCCTTGTCTAACCGAATTGGGTCCATGCATTTAACCTCTCACAAATTTCTCATTACCGAATTCCAATAGCCCATCAGATCTCTTAATTTCAGTAAAGTCCTAACCAACAAAACAATACACACACATATGTTTATGAATATATATGCATTAAAATTTGGAGATAATTAACCCTTTGCAAATGCAAAAAAAAACTTACATAATGCTTAAGCTTGTGGATATAGTCTGCGAACGTCTTAACAGAATCTCGAAAAACACTTGCTGCGAATTAGCTCTTCCTAATTCCAAATGACGAAGCTTTTGTTGCTTTTGCCCCAAGAGATTATTGAATCCGTTGAAGGATCATCCACCACCAGCTCATATGTACCGATGTAGATTCTAGACAATGGCCAATCAGAACGATCCTTCCCTTTATACATCATATTTGTATAAAACTTGATGTCAAAGCAAACGCACAATAATAAAAATTTATTTTTTATTAATTCAGGAAAAATAATTCAAAAACCTCTCAAACTCTCAATCTCATAAGTCATACTACAAACTGGGTATCTCCTTATATAATCACACAAGATCATTCTAGAACTTCGATTAAATAACTCATAATCAAAGGAAAACTCACATATTTAGATAAAAAGAAAATTATGTATATTTAGATTTCTCCTAAATATATTTAGCTTGATCCTTAAGCGATTTCAAGCTTACAAAAACATTGTCTCCCTTAAGCTTGATATTGCCTTCTCCAACATCTTGTACTCAAATGAGATCTCTCATCTCTTAAAACTTGATCCTCCCAAGTGTTTTTGTTATAATGTCCGCCTTTTGCTCATTGCCTTGCACATGCTCCACCTCTACTTGTTCATTCTCGACACACTCCCTTATAAAATGTATCTAGTGTGAATGTGTTTGCTCCGTCCATGAAACACCGAGTTTATTTGTAAGTGCGATAGCCGATTTATTGTCCACCCGTATTGTCACCTTCTCACAACTCTTACCAACAATCTCACTATGCAATTCTTAAAGCCAAATCGCTTGTTTCGCTGCTTCTGTAGCTGCCATGAACTCGGCTTCACACGATGACAACGCCACAATCTCTTATTTTTGGGAATACCATGTAATTGGGCAATTATCAAGATAAAAGATATGCCCCGTTGTGCTCTTACTATCATCAACATCAACATTGTGAGAACTATCACTGTAACCTACCAAATTCACCTTGTTTGTGCTTTGAAACAATAAACCAAAGAAAGTTGTTCAACGTAAATACCTCAACACATGCTTCAATATTGCTCCATGTGATTCTTTTGGCTCATGCATGTATCTACTCAAAATCTCAATATTATATGACAAGTCTGGACGCTTGTGGAGTAAGTACCTTAAACATCCAATACTTCTTCTGTATTTCCTTTTGATCAATGCTCTTCTCCTCTAAAGATTTAAGAAATAACAATTAGAATTAGTTTTCGGTTTGTAATAACTTTCATTAGTAGATTTCCATCTTTCTTCCTCTCTCCGTAGCTAGTGTCTATGTATTCATTCATCTCAAAAAACAAAACAAAATGGTATAAAACATTAAGACAAAAATAATTTGAACGAATAACTTGAATTTAGAGAATAAGAATCTAAAACAAGTATAATTCAAAGATTTAAAACCTAATGCGCAACAAGCCCAAGAAACATATTTATCGACCTGGTTCAAATTCTTTCAACCGTAAAGGATATGCCAAACCTCAACCCTCCTGCTTCACATGTGTTTCTATAATTATCTATATTTCTTTGTTCTATGCTCTAATTTCTTGTTTCCATTGCTATTCAAATCGATGTATCCATAAAAGAAAGAAAAGTAAATAAAGTAATTATTAAAATAAAATAAAAAAGAAAGGGGACAAAAAATGCAAAGTAACGAATTCGATTCAGTAGATGTTTCGAATTTTCATGTTGCTCGTTTTCCACAATTCCGATAAACGAAAGGGATTGTATGCAAATCTTGAACCACACAGTGGTTTGATCAGCGAATTTGGAATCCAGGTATAGTATATTCACGTGTAATCAAAGAATCAATACAAGGAAAGATGTGGAGTATCATTAATAATCTTAGAAGAATATGAAGTTTCATCTAAGAGGAGGTGATAGCCATAATAACCAAAAACGACGATGTCATATATTTGGTATTTATTCTGGAGAAGAAAAAAAATGGGTTTCGTAACCCATTAGCGAATAAGGCTTCAGATTTTGGAAGCATTGTAGAAAATCACTTCTTTTTTGTTCTCTTAAAAATAGGTTGATTATTATTGATGTTCTCTTCATGTATAATTGTTTGTATTTGATTTTTTATCAATGATATGAATGATTCATATGGAAAAAAAAAAAAAAAAAAACGAATTCGATTCAGTTGAATGGTAATAATATAATCCAGATATAAATACAGTGCGGTTATAGTTGTATCAGACTTTTACTGGTATTTTTTTATGTGATTGAGTTATTTTATTTTCGAATAAAATGTATTGGTTAATGAAATTAACTCATATTTTTTTAACTTTTTAGTTAAAATATATATATATAAGATGAAATATCCGCATGTAAACACTTAACCACATGCAGTTCAACAATTTAATTTTCCTTGTGAATTTTTTTTAAATGAATGTTAAATTTGACCTTGTAATTTTTTTTCTAGACCTTTGATTTTTCCCAACTCCTAATTAAAGAATTGGTTGACTTGAGTTGAGTTGTTGAAATGTCAAATGAAAATTAACTCTGCTTCCTAAATCCTAATGACCGGATTGTCTCATCTCACTTTGGATCCAAACATGGTCTTAGTCGGGGTTGCATATTACAAGAGAGTGTGCCAAGTTTACAGAGAAAAGATTAAGAGAGTACATATTGAGCTTAAGCTCATCTCTGGTGCATTGTTTGAAATGGGATCGCATAAGGAAGCTGTTCAAGCTAGTTATAACAACTTTGATCAGCTCGAGAATGATCAACTCCAACTAATTCATCTTCAACTTCAGAGCTCTCTCTCACGTCTTTTTGTGATGTCTTGATCAGAGACTTTGGACATTGTGTCGCTGTAAATTCGAAGTGATTCGCTTTTAGTGTAGACGTTGTTTTCGCATCTGTCATATCAATTCTATCTACAACTTTTTCTATGTAGCTCTTTTAAGACAGTCCTAATCTTTTACATCTTTTTTCTCTGTGAATCTCAATCCCAAGGATCTTCTGTGCAACCCCGAAATCCTTCATCTCAATCCCAAGGATCTAACCTCGTCAAGAACAATTTTATTGCATTAACAAATCTTTCCCCCAAGTCTCTTCCCTCGTTTCTTTCTTTAAAACTTGCCAAATCCTCCAACAATCTTGAACATTTACTATCTTCTTCGGATTTTGTACTTCTTCCTTCTACTTGATCTCTATCGTAGAGCTCAACCACATACGACATCATCAACAACGTTTCATTAGCATTTCTAGCCCAATTGCCACCACCAATGAATTGTAATCTCTTGTTGTTCTCCAAAAAAGTCTTCACTACCAACACAAAAAGCATAAAGAAATCTCCGTCAAACGGATCAAAACAGAGATCAAGAAAACTTCCAATGCTTTATGTTGCTCGTAAACCAATTCAAAAAGCATAAAGAAATCTCTGTCAAACGGATCGCCAAAAGCTTTAAACTTGTTAAGCTCTATTTCGCGTACTTCGATTCCACGCTCTTTGACTCAATCTCAAACTGCTTAACCGCAAATGTAAGATCATTTGTCCGATTTTTAGCGCGTTTAACACAATTATTAACAGCATTACAGAAACCTAAAGTCTTGATACTAATACTATCGAAATAAGCATTGACTAAACAAGTCAAATCTTTGTTATCCCAAACATCTTCTCTGCTTCCGATTATAAACTTAACCGCGCACCGAACGATAAAGAGCAAGAACATAAATCTGGGAATTGAAAATTTTGCTCATCCATTAGCAAAATTTCCCAATTACTCGCTCGATATTGAACTGTAAGGAGTTTTAAGTGAATCAATCTTCATTTAAACAGATTTGACTCGGAATTTTCAATTAGTTAAATAAAACAAACTAACATGAATTATCCCAAAAAAATCAGCGTGTTGCAGGGTAAATCAGAAACCTAGTTTGATTTTCAGACTCTGTATCTTTAGAGATCAAGCATTGTCGCTGCACATACATAGACATTAGAAAGAAATCGGGAAGGATAATTACTTCAACACGAACACGACTTCGGAAATTCGTAGAAATAGACAGAAAAGTAATCGAATTTGCAGCTTACAGATCAAAATTCCAATTAAACAAAGGAAAATTATAGGGTTCCGGAGATTCCACTGAAGCTCAATGTATTTACGATTATTTCAATGAGCAAAATTTTGTAAAAACAAAAAAAATGAACAAAAAAAAGCTGTAAATACGTGTCACTTAGAAAGATAAAAGATTTGGAAAGGTATTTTTTTCCTTTTTTTTTTTGTTAAAAAAGAGAAAAAAGAAGATCCAATGACGGTTTAATCTCTCTATAAATACAGGGAGAGACCCACCGTTATCAATTGCTTCGTCTTGTTTCGTGATTTTTGTTCTCTCTGTAAGGTTCGTATCGATCTCAAAGCAGACTGAAATTAAGTCAAAGAGATTGATAAACCCTTAGTTGCTTTCTTTCTAAGATTGGAGAAATCGATATTAGGTTGCGTACGTAACCTAGTAATGGAAAATCCCATCGAGTGATAAAAAAACCCCTAAATTTTGGGAGTCCTCCAGAATCGATCCGCCTTGTCTATTAATCAAACCCTAATTCTACTTCTGGAAACTGTTGATATCGTTACGAAGTAGGACCGATCGTGTTTTCTTAATCGAAAGATTTGATCCCGTTTTTTGTTAAAACAAATCTTATAGCTTCGTGGTTTATTCATCAAATTTCAGTACTCTGCTTCCAGAATATTGACGGTTGGGATTACGTTTTCTCTCTACCCTTCAAATAAGATGGCACTAAATGAGCAGCTAAATAAGTTCAAGAAACAACAAGAAAAATGTCAATCTACACTCTCAAGCATTGCTTCTTCAAGAGCAGCGCCTTCGAGGCCTTACGTGCCTGCACCAGCAATGAGTTACGAGAAGCCTGTTCCTGCTAAATTTTCAAACGATACCAAACGACTTCAAGAAATATACTACATAAGAAACAGTCCTGTTGGTGCTCAGATGAAGCGTGTCATTCAACTTTTGTTTGAGGTTCGTGTCTCCCATAAATAGATCATTCAATTTCATAAAATGAAAAGTTGAACTGATTTGTTCTTAGTGTTTCTTTGTAGACAAGGCAAGCTTTTACACCAGAGCAAATCAATGAAGCGTGTTATGTTAATATGATAGCCAATAAAGATGTATTTGCTAGTATGAAGACCAATCCGAAAGTCCATTATGACGGAAGAAGATTCTCTTACAAGGTAACGTTACGATTAGTTTTCTCAATTTTCTCTTTAAGAAAGTCTATAACATGATCTTGATTCCCCTCACAGGCTAAGCACGATGTCAAGGACAAGAGCCAACTTCTTTCGTTGGTAAATAAATATCCTGATGGTATTTCCGTGATTGATCTCAACGACGCTTACCCGAATGTCTTGGAGGATTTGCAGGTTTTGTTTTTTTTGTTTGATGGAGGATCTCAAAACTTTAGTATTGAGGTTTGTGTTGTATTGTAGGCTTTGAAAGATTCAGGAGAGATATGGTTATTATCAAACACTGATTCAAAAGGGGACATTGCGTATCCAAATGATTTCAAGAGTCAGATTAAAGTTGATGACGAGTTTAAAGCTTTATTCCGTGGCATAGAAATCCCAAGCGACATGATGGACGTGGAGAAGGAGCTGAAGAAGTTCAGTTTGACCCCCATGACTAACACTGCGGCGAGGAGAGCTGCTGCAAATATCCATGGCGTATTGAATAATAAATCGAATCAGAAGAAAAAGAAGAAACGAGAGATCACAAAGAGAACTAAACTCACCAATACCCATCTTTCCGAGCTCTTTAAATGAACCTCATAAATGGAACACTAAGCGATTTCAAAGCCCAATTTTTCTACTAAAGTATATATATTGACGTGTTTGGTTTTGTGCTTCTTGGCAAATTGTAAACAAATCTTGAAAATGAGACAACAATAAATTTAGTAATGGATTTTTGCGGTTTAAATGTTATGTTTTTATCATCTTAAATATATTTAAGATTGGGAACAACAGCTAGATATGATGAGACAACGATTTTGTTATGTGATTGATGGAAAATGGTAAACAAATCATATGAGATGAGATGAGATGAGATCCCCAAAAATCCAATGAACCCTAATTCTATATGGTTGATCCATTTGCTTCTCAGCCTTCTTCCCATTCGACGTCGTCTTCTTCTTCTTCCCTATCCAAGTCAACCTTGTAGTTTCTATTTGCTGCAAAATTAAGTTTATACATGAAAAAGTAATCAACAAAGCTGAGCATCACATAATAGTTATATATCATGTAGGCCTTTATCATTAAGGACCAAACTAAGATCAGTTAAACTATGATCAACTAGCAAGTAAACTCAAACTGACCTGAAACTTCCCATTCAACATCTTCTTCTTTATCTACCTCTTCACGTTTGGACTTCATACCAACTTGACGATCTGAGGAAGTAGTAGCCAATTGAAAGTGACCTGTGGATTCCTGCTGATTCGTCATTTCAGCTAGCTCTTGCTGCTTCTTCAGTAGAGCGGCGTAGTATTCTTTGAGATACTCTTCCTGAAGCAAAAAATGTATCAAGATTCAGGAAACATGTACAATCCACAAGATGCTATTGGTGGGAATCACAAATTAAGTACCCTAAAGCAGGCCTCCAAGTCCTTATTATTATCATTGCCATTTCCCATGGCTGATTTCTTGTCATCTCCATCATCAACCTTTGCTTCGGCCTGTCTCGTATCTCCTCTTTGTTCATCCGTCAATTTCATTCCTTGCTTTATCATCCATGGAGGCAACACTTTCCTACCAGAACCTCCACCTTCAAATTTGACAACTTCTTTTTCTTCACCAAGCTTAACCTCAACCTAACCAATATGGTTGCAAAATTTTAAGATATATCAACTAACCAAAACAAAGAAACAAAGGGAAATTTCGTTATAAAACCATTTGATTACCTTTGTCTCTCCGAGAAATGGCATTGGCGTTGAACCATACCCACCCTGTGACCTCAATGGATCATCAGGGTTTAAATCACCATTTTCACGAGCAGCCATAGCTGCACGAGCCTCCCATGCCGTAAGAGATTCAACCTCAGGAGGAGTTAAGTCTTTCATTCTATTCATTTGTTCCATCAGAGGTTTCAGCCGAACCTCAACCGTCTCAAGCAAATCTTTTAATTTTTCTCGCCGTCTCTTTGCATTGTCATCACCACTTATTACTTCTCCCGAAGTTACCTTGTTACTTTCGAGAACAAGTTCACCGCAAATTTCACAATGAAATAAATAGTCTACCATTGAAAGTAATCTCGGCGCATCCAATGCATTATATCTATATATCAGAAATGAGAATGAATTTAAGTTTAGTCAACACAATACAACTCTTAAAATGTAAAGATTATTATAGGATAAAGAGTAGTGGACTTTACTTTCTTTGGCATTTAGGACAGCTATAATCCTGAATAGTATTCTTATCTTCTAGTTCATCTTTGAGTTTTCTCATAAACCAGTTCAGTTTAAAACTCACAATATCATATATCTGTAAGAGAGAACAAGTGGTAAATTAGTTTGATATATAAAATAAAAAACAGCAAACTTAAATAAGAAAAGTATTATGGACATGAAGCATACCTGTGAGTAATCGAGACAGCAATACGTGTGTGTGCGGAATTTAGCTTTGTCATATGCTCGGCTATACAGCTTCGCATGCTTTGCCGTCTATTGAGAATCAATAAAATTAATGATATTGTGCAATTACTGCTATATATCAATCTGAAAGAACATAGCTTTTGCACACAGACCTCTTTCCTCTCCTCAAGCATGATCAATTTTTGTTCTTCAAAGTGTCTTAATACTTTTCGAAGTTGCTTGGCAGGTAATTTCAAGTCCTGTGCCAAGTCTTCTTCTCTAACCCATTGCCGCCTAACAGACATCGAACAAAAAAGAAATACCAGAAACAAAAGAGTTTAAATAACCAATCTAAAGACTTTTAGGGATAGACATCGATATATAAACCTCGTAAGAGCATCTAGCACCACAACTGCAATCCCTCTGTTATCAGTTTTCGCAGATTTCTGTTGATTATCACTTCTTGTAGAGTAATCATCATATAAAACCCTTGCTACATGCCTCACCAGCCTAAAAATTAATGCAAAGAATAATTGATAAAGGCGCTGTTTGAACATATTCATGAAGGTATCAGTATGTGTGTGGTTGGAAAGAAACAAAAAGGTTTCTGGTATAGATAGTTACCTGATAAATGGCTCACGCACAATGGTTTTCTGCACCAGGCCTGACGTTCCCATGGTATGAACCGTTGAGGAACAAGTACTAGTTTTGTGTTTGATACAAACTCTGCATTGATGCAGAAGATTACTTTTCACATAGAGGATAAACTTAAAAACAGAGCAATCACCGTATATGTAAAACTAACAGAGGTTTAAAAACTAGAAACGAAAGCAAAGCAGAAGCTGCGAAAGTTAAAGAACACTGCAGAACAAAGAAAACTGCAGGAGCTAGTTCTTGGAAGTTGGTCACAAGTTAATGATTCAAGGCCAAGAAAACCAATAAAGATGATATTTGCTCAACATTGAAGAAGCTAATTCTCAAATCCATCGATGAGAAGAATGACTTCCAAATCCAATCTTATACGAAGGGAATTTCAAACCAAACCAGCAGTAAGAGAGTACTCAGAAACTCTATAACTCAAAGAAAACCCCAAATTTCGTAGAAACACACATAAATGCACACGACGCAAATTAGAACAGAAATCGATGAACGCCGACGAGGTTATGGAGATTGATTGACAACGGAAAGAAAACGGAAAAAGAATGTAATCAATTTCCCAAAAGGATGAGCAGGGTTTAAATTCAATCAGGGCGGTTCTGACCACGAAATTAGGGTTTATACGCAACTCGGAGCAAAAATTAGAACCCGGAATATAGTTAGGGTAACCAAATCTCATGAATTTAAGACCACTATCGGTCGATGAGGGAAATCAAACGGTGTTTTTGTTGTTCTTGTACCGTTTCGTGAGAAATCGGAGTTCGAGTTGAGCCGGCAATTATTGGGGCTACTCCGATAACAGTTGGATTCGAGCCACGATAAGGGTCTCAGTACAAAAGACTGTTACGAGTTTAGAAGTGTATAACACAAGAGAGAAACAGGACGAGAAAGAAGTTTGAGTCCTCGCCGTCGTATGTTTATCGTCGTTTCTTCTTTTTCGGTTCTACATGATGTGCGTGAGTTGTATATATAACACTTAGCGGCGGTTCCGATAAATATTTTATTCGGGTATAAATAAATTTTAATTATTTAAACGTTGTTTAAAATTCCATATATTTTTAAATTTCCTTTTTTTTTATGTCGACCATTAAACAACATAAAAGCCAGAGTAGTAAGTTTTGATTACAAGGGCAAGCTATTTTACCTTAAGCTAGCATCTATAAAAGCCAGAGTAGTAGTTAGCTAGAACATATAGAAAACTAGAGCCTATAAATAAATATATTGGCGATCCGTGGCAATACTTCTTGGACTCTATAGTTGTCCATTGTTTTATAGGCCTATTTTCTTTGTTGTCAATTTATTTTTGTTAATCTATGTTGTTTTCTTTGTTGTGTAGGCCTAGTGGTAGCAGTTCCTATTTCATGGTGTACATGGTGCTCCTCGTGACATGTCCGGTGAAGTTTTATGGCTTTGGATTATGGTGATAGGTAAACTGCTAGAGGGGTGAATCTTCTCCATGGTGTATTCATACCATGGGCTCTGTTGTCACTGTTGATACCAATGGAATTGTGATGGAGAAACCAGTATCTTTCCTATTCGATTGACTCTTCCTTTTCTATGTGGTCGTGGTGTCTTCAGAAGCATAAGCGTGTTTTTTTTGTTGATTGTGTTAACCGTTTTCCGGTCCTCATCGATTGATGCTACTTCTTGGTGTCGATTAGGATGGTGGTTTAGATTAGGGTTTTCGGTTCTAGCTAATATCATCTTAAGTTGCCAATCTTTAGCTAAGGTTTAAATGGGGCTTTAGTTTTTTTTTTTTTTTAAAAAAAATGGGGCTTTAGTTTCGTTGAACTATTAAGGTTCGCGCAATCATCTACTTTATTCTTTCGGATTCTCGCATTCCTTCAACTACATAAAAACCAGCATTAACTTCCTAAAACCACGTATAACGGTGGTTTTTGTGCAGTTTTTAGCATAAAATCCTAGGTAAAAAATGATTTAAATAATCGTGGGTCTCACAGGAAATTTAAGAACCGTCTCTTACAGCTCTTGTATTAGAACCGGCTCTTCATTGTTCGCCGCTTACGTGACGAATCGTGATTGGCCAATTTAACTTTTTTTTTTTCAAAATTTTGAAAAAAAATTAATAAAAAATTCTTTAAAAATATTTTCCTAAAGTTCACCATTGTTCCTCCTCTAAGATATAGTTTGCTAGATTAGAATTGTTGGGTTTGTAGCTCATATGACTTGTTAAATCTCATTCCATCATTTTTTGTAAATTTTACTACCATATCAATCTAATGATTATTCAATGCAGAAAAAAGTAAACTCGTCTTAAATTTAGTGTAGTCAACAACTAGTACATACTTTTCAAAAAAAAGGTTTAAAATAGTTAAAAGTTTTTAAAATCAAGATTTTATTCAATTAAACTTTAAAGCATGAAAATAAACTTATAAAAATCATACCCTAAATATGTTTATAATTTTTTTATTGAACATAGCGGTACCAAAAGCAATACTTTCAGTTTTTTTTACCGCTTCTTCTAACAATTTTGTATTATTCGGTTACCGCTTACCATTCCTGTTTACAGCTAAAAATCCCACTTTGCTTTTTTTTTTATTCAAGTCCAACCTATTTCCACTCGATATTATGTACAACTGCGGTTAAATAAATTGTAAAAAAGTAGTGAAATTAACATCAAATAGCATTAATCTTAATTAAAATGACTAAATTAGTATTCTCCCTTTATACTTACCAGAATAACACTAATTTTTATAATAAAATATATATTTGCCCTGACTATCTACATTAAATTATATATTTAATATTTAAAATTAAACAAAAATCCATCACAACTTAATTTAATTTAAATAAAACATTTAATTATAAAAAAATTCTAAATAAATTCAAAAAAATGAAAAACCTGGATAAAAAAATGTGTCAAACAAAATAATTTAAAATGAAAAAAAAAATCTTCAAAAATTATAAAAAATAATAATACATATTTTAAAAAATTGAGATTAATTTTTATTTTTAAAATTTTTTTTCAAAAGTTTCAAAAATCTAAAACTAAAAATCAAGGATTATTTTTTTAAAAAAATTAAACACTTTTTGAATATTTTAATGAAGTAATTATAAAAGAATTTAAGTAATTGTAAAAAGATATTTTTTAAATAAAAAAATTGAGATTCATTTTTTGGGCGACACATATTTCAATTTTTTACGATCATGTTTTCTAATCTTATTTCAAATAATTTACATTTTTTTCTTAATAATTTCGTTTTAAAAAAAAATTCATTAATGTGGAACTGATTTTTTTAAAAATTTATTATTATTATTTTTTTTCTTTTAAATTTTGAATTTTTCTATAGTGGTTACTTAAATCATGGATGTGAATTTATTGTGATCCAAAATTTATTTTTTCTATTTATTGTAGATTAATCAATTTTATGGGGCCTTGTCGTAATTAGTAAAAACTATAAATAAATCAGTAACACTAGCAAAAAAGTTTTGTAAATCTTAGAAAAAAACAAAATGATTTAAATCTACAACATTAAAAAAAGTATTTGCAACATTAATGACAAATCTGTAACACTACAGTATTTTTCCAGTTAAATTGAAAAATCATTTTGATATGTTGCAAATTTTTTAAAAACGGTAACATGTAAAATAAATTTAAAATACTTGACAAATAAAATCTACAGATTTATTCAAAATCTTGGAAATAAATCTGAAAAAAAGAAAGAAATCTGCAATGAATGGAAAATAAAATTTACATCTCTCCAAACCACATCATCAAAAATAATTAAATCCTAAACATTAGAGGAAAAAACAGTTATTTATTAATGTCAAATTCTAAACCAAAATCCTAAACATCTTTGTTTATTAATTTCAAATTAACTCATCTTTAGAGCAGTTTTGCTTGTAAGATTTGTAACACTAATCCCTTTCATATATTTCGTGTATCTCTGGTTCATTGATTTGGTTTAAATTTTTTTGCTTTACCTATGAGGAGAAACAAAACCTACGTGGGCTATTATAATAATCTAAGTTATTGAGATTGACAAGATGCGACATTTATTTGGCTAAAATGTTTTTATCTTGGCAAAAACTGTTTAATAGTCGAAATTTTATATAAATTCTTAAAAATATTCTAATTTTTTAAATTAACATAAGAACATTACTGATGACATAATCTGTTTCAGATTATAACTTTAAATAATAAACTTCATATATTTTACCTTTAATAAATTAAAATAATAAGGAGAAAACTGTAACTTTGTTTCAAAATCTGTAATAAAAATACAGAACAACACTAAATGTTAAAAACAACATATATTATCACCTTTAACATTGGTCCAAATTGTGATCGAAATTTATTATTTTACCCTATTAAATTACAAATCTTACTTTAAAGAAATTTTACTTTGACTAATGAAGTTGCACCAAACTTACGATTTTCCATTCTCTAATAAGAATCTACGTGTCCAACTTTCTCCCATTAACGCAATTTCCATATTTTGTAGGTTTATTCAAAGTAAACTCATATGGCAAAAAATATTCAATTTTGAAAATTAACTCTCTTCAGATTCCCATTTTATAAGTCGACATCCCTATAAATACATAAAACAAAGTATCAAACAGTTATATCTTTTTCTTTTGAGTTCTTATAACAAATAACAAATGAAAGTAGTTTCCGTTCTGTTTCATGTTCTTCTTGTTTGGGTTTCAAATGCAGAAAGAACGAAACCAAACATCGGAAACTTTCTTAGATGTCTTCAACATCGGACCAGTGAGAAGAATCCGATCAGCGAAGCCCTCTATTCTCCCCATAATTCCACCTTCATATCTTCTTACGTGTCCTATACCAAAAACAAAAGGTTCTCAAACCCTAACGACACAAAGCTAATAGCCATTGTTGCCGCAAAACATGAATCTCATGCTCAAGCAACCGTGCTATGCGCAAAATCCAATAAAATCCAGATCCGAACTCGAAGCGGTGGCCACGACTACGAGGGCCTTTCGTACAGCTCGTCTATACCATTTGTTATTCTCGATATGCACAATCTCCGATCTATAACCATTGACGTGCCCCACAAGAAAGCTTGGGTTCAAGCTGGTGCTACCTTGGGAGAGCTCTACACCAAAATCGCTAACGCTAGCAAAAAATTAGCGTTTGCGGCTGGCGTTTGCCCTACGTTAGGAGCGGGAGGGCACATTAGCGGTGGAGGATACGGAAATCTGATGAGAAAATATGGAATTTCGGTTGATCATGTCGTTGATGCTCAAATAATTGATGTCAACGGCAAGATCTTGAACAGAGCCTCCATGGGAGAAGATCTGTTTTGGGCGATTCGTGGTGGTGGCGGTGCGAGCTTTGGCGTTATCCTCTCATGGAAAATCAACCTCGTCGCTGTCCCAGAGACTTTAACAGTGTTTAAAGTTAACAAAACATTGGAACAAGGAGCCACTGATGTTCTCTACAAGTGGCAGCTTGTCTCGAGCAAATTGCCTAGAGATCTTTTCTTGAGAGCAATGCCACAAGTCGTAAATGGAGAGAAATCCGGCAATAAAACCATCGCGGTTAAGTTCATTGCTCAGTTCTTAGGTTCACCAAAGAAACTAATGGCGATTATAAACAAGAATTTGCCTGAATTAGGGTTAAAACGTGAAGATTGCTACCAAATGAGCTGGCTTAATACAACGTTGTTTTGGGCGGATTTTCCGGTTGGGACACCGACTAGTGTTCTTCTGGATAGACCATCGGATCCACCGGGAGCACTCTTTAAAGTCAAATCGGATTACGTCAAGAAACCAATCCCGAAAGAAGGAATTGAGAAGATTTGGAAAACAATGGTGAAATTCAACAATATGTTTATGCAGTGGAACCCTTACGGAGGGGTGATGGACCAGATTCCGGCGACCGCCACAGCGTTTCCTCACCGGAAAGGAAACTTGTTCAAGATTCAGTACTTTGCGTTATGGCCAGACGCAAACGCCACAGAGGTTAATATGGGTCTGATGAAAGAGATTTACGATGTGATGGAACCGTACGCGTCAAGTAACCCGAGAGAGGCCTTCTTGAATTACAGAGATATCGATGTTGGAAGCAATCCAAGTGATGTGACTAATGTTGAAGAAGCTAAGATCTACGGATCGAAGTTTTTCTTGGGGAACTTGAAGAGACTGATGGATGTTAAAGCAAAGTATGATCGTAGGAACTTCTTCAGGTACGAACAGAGTATTCCTCCTGTTCGTGCAATTAAGTAATTGTAAATCTTTTTATAAGATTTTTTAAGTTTGATAATAAGTTGTGTTGGAAATTATAGTCCATGTTGGTTGCATTATATATTAATTTGACATTAGGATCATGTTTATGATATTATTCAATGGTCAATAAAGAATTTGGGGATTTTTATTTGAGTTTTTGAAATAATCAAATGTATTTTATAATCAAAAAATACATAACAATGTTGCAAAACATATTAATTTGTCTTAATTACGTTAGGATTCTGTTTGTGACATTATTATGTGGTGAATAAAGAATTTGGGGTTTTTTTATTTAATTAGTGAAATAATCAACATAATAAAGTGAGCGTGTTCTCTCATGTTGAAGCGTTTGTTCCCATCTTATCGCTCCTCCGTCTCGTCTCCTCAATTAATTTCTACACCTAACCCTCTCCTAAGTCCTAACCCAGCCCAATTTCCACAATTCCACGTCTTTATTATTTATTTATTTTGAATAAAATGTAATAAGATCAATCAAAAAGATTTTTCTACATAAGATGTTTTCCAAAAAAACTGAAAAGAAAAGAGATTCACATCACAACTTTTATCGAGTAGAAAACCAAGTTTACATGTACTTTTCGTATCTGGGATCATCCATTTCCCGAATAGATGATATATGATTGTGGACTTGCTTGTCGATATTTTGGACTAGATAGCAGAATGGTGCACGAGATTCGCCAACCTGAAAGAAGTTAAGAAAGCATATAGACATGATTAGATGAATAAGAGTATTGGAAACAAAAAGCCAAAGAAAAGTGGTCAAAATAGTAAATAAATACCAAGTATTTCCATGAAGCAGTTTTGGTTACAAGAATGAGGAATGGTAATAAAAAGCTGGTTGATGACGCAGGAGTCACTCATAGAGCCGAAGCATACGTACTAAAGGAGAAATGGCATTTGCCTACTTCATAACTTTTTTCCATGTTCAAGGCCAACTGGATTTCAAGTTTCTTTCAAGGTTTCGAACCAAAGGTCTCCAGCTCAATGAGTCTGGAAATGGCATTTGCCAAATTTTATTTATTTTTCTTAATAATATATATGTTAACGATAAAATGTCTGGAAATTGGTGGGCAGTACATGGATCAACCATTCATATAGGTTATTGGCCAAAAGAATTATTTGATCTGATAGGTAGTGGCGTAGACATTGTTGGAGTTGGAGGAGCAGTTCAAGCTTCTCCACATGCTAAAAGCCCACCAATGGGTAATGGTCATTTACCAACTAAAAACGAGTTTAAGTTGGCGCGTCTTACTGACATTCTTATTGTGGATTCTAATTTTAATTTCAAAAAAAAATGGCACATTTAAGTTGGAGAAATTATTAGATAGTGACAAATGTTACGGGTTAAAAAATGGAAAAAAAAATTATGTTCACGTATGGTGGGTGGATCGAGAGGAGATTCTTGTGGAATCTAAATATTACTTTTTTTAAAAAAACTAATGATTTTCTTGCTTTATGTTTAAAATAAATAATGATTGTATCTGAGGTTATTTTTTCCGCAAAGCAAACCACTTCCTTTTGAAATTCATTACAATGCTTTTATAGTTCAATCCATTATCTTAGCCATGATGGAACACCAAATCAAGAACAGCCTCATACATCCTTAGGGAGGAAGCACACTTAGCTATTTTATTGGAACAACCATTGCCTTCATGTCCTATAAATGAAAAGTAGGCTTGAAAAATCTTGTGGTCATTAAGGCGCCTAACATCTTCAACCTTCAACAGCATCAACCTTCAAAATCTTCATGTGATATCATGATATCTCCATCCCATGGTTGTTTAAACACCGGAGGGTCCATTCATGGTCCTTTCATTTGAAGGCACGTAAACAACTTGGAATATACCTTGTCCCCTTACCACCTAATATTTCCCAAAATGATCCATGAGAATCTAACTCATTGTGCATGATGCAACATCAATATTACACTTAAAGTTTTCATTTGGTTAAGGTTTCTATTTTACTCCCATGTGTGTCTAAGTAGAAGGAGTTGTGGTGGGTTGTTGTTTGGATTCATTCCAGTCTTCCTTATCCTTGTTACATTAGGTGATAATATGTTGAAGTTCTTGAGTTTGGTTTTTGAAGCATATATCACTCTTTGCTTTCCATAATCTCCAGAACATACACTGACACAACTTCATTCGTTCCTTTATTTTATCGCCCCCATTTTGATTATCCAAGAGGCCTACAACCATATTTTAAAAGAGACTCGACTTTGTATGGGTGATAAATGAAACCAAGAGGAAAGGAAACTCACAAGAGTCTTGCAAAATGACATTAAAATACCAAGCGATTTAACGTTTCCTCCTTTGTTCCTTGTCTAGAATTCAGGGATTTGAATGAGCCTCTTCTAAACATTATTCTTACCCACAACCAGACTGTTTTACAATCATTTCCATAACAAATATGGTATCTTCGGTTGATTCCAACACAACAGACTTCAAAAAGTACCTTCCTTCGCAGAGTTTTGGCTACCAGAGATCTAGGTTAGAAGAAATTCTTCGCAGTAGGTTTTCTAAATGTGTTAGGTTGAAAACTTCTATGTCTTAAGAGGACATACATCCTCTAGATTTTGGGATAATCATTATCTTCCATGACTTTTGATCAGTCTGTAACATTGTTATCATGCGGCATGGATACTCAGTTTATTTTGAGAAAACTTGGATCATGGTAAAAGATAAATGAACTTGGAGGTTCAATGACTCCTTAAACACATGTAATTTACACTGGTGTCAAATCCAAAATGATGTTATGGCTATATAAAGGGGTAGGTATCCTTGAGTGGTCGGATGACTCAAGAAACTCGGCCACGAATGAACCATGTGATACTTGGATCAATAGAATCAAATAGAGTGAACAATATCAAATTATGGGTTTTGGCTTAAGAATATATGAATTTCTAAGGCAACTTGATGGGATAAAAATAATGATCGAATCATCAATTTTTAGTAGATTAACTTAGCCAATTCATTGGGGAGAAACCCTAAATGATCAAGATTATGAGCTCAAACTATCCTTGCTAGGTTAATCATTGTGAAAAACTAGCTAAGTAAGTGATTGTGTGCCACATAAATGGATCATAAAGCGGTAAAGCAAAAAGAGTTTGAATAGTTAGTTAAAACCAACTAAAATTTTTGGAATGGGATAAACTAGCTAAGCTACTAAATGAGCCAGTTGAGTGACCATATGTACAAGCTGAATGAACAGTTAAACTAGCTGGAAGAGTATGCTAGTAGTTCAACTCAACTAGATGAGATGACCGAGTACTAACCCAGTTGCATGGACTAATTTGATGAAAACTGAGCTTGGTAGACAGAGACATAAATTTGAATTGGGATTCTTTTTGGACCAATGTCTGAATTCAAGTCCGGAGCCACATATCGGGACCTACATAGTTTTGGCTCGGATCAAGAGGTTATTGATTTAGATCCAGACATAATAAAATTACATATATTTGAATTTTTCCCAACCCTATATTGTGTGTGTTTGTGTATGTGGGGGACCTTATATTGTGTGTGTTTATGTATGCGGGGGCTTTGAGTTAGTTACGTTTTAAGCCCAAACTGACAAATTTGGTTGGCAATTTTTTTTTTTATCGGAAACTTATATACTTCATTAATTAAATGATGGTGTTACAAGCGAGAGAATCCCTGCCACAATGCCAGATTTCGCTAACGAATCGGCGAGCGCATTGACGTTCCTAGAAATGTAATCAAAAGAGATAAAACAGAACTGAAGAGAGGGTTTCTTGATGTCATTTAGACAGTTTTGAATCTCTGTGACATTCAATCCTTGATTGATGGCTTTCGCGAGTGAGAGTGCATCATACTTGACTTGAAGCTTTCTCCAGCCGAGATTTCGGGCTTGGATAAGTGCTTTTATGATTGCGGACGCTTCCACTAAGAGTGGAGAGGTTATACTATATCCCACTTTGTTTCCTGGATCGAGAAGTTTTGACATGTGAAAGTAAAGTGTCATCCGAGACTTGCAATTTGGCGATCCTTCTCCCAAGCAGCATCAATATGGACAATTAGTGTATAAGATGATTCGTAAGTGAGTTGAGCAGGTTCTATCTTCCGCGGAGGTTTCGGTGGCTTGGATTGGGCCATTTTCCATTCACGCGCCTCTTTGACGATTTTGATGGCAACCTTTATTACACTTAACGTCTTGTTGTTGAAGATGATTTTATTGCGATCGTTCCAGATGGCCTACCATAGGGAAAACACGACCATAGCCAATACAAGCAAGGGGGAGGCAGAGCCATCTCGAAGCGGTGATTATTACCTGGTTCATAAAAGTGTGCGCATCTAGCTCTCTGGTCATGATTGGAGTTCCAGGGGCAGAGCAGCCCATACCTTCTTTGTGAATTTGCAATGTAAAAAAGAAGAGAGGCGTAAAAGTTTCTGGTTGACCATATCAGGCGCAACTTGCACCAATGTTGATAGATCGTTTTGTGAAATTTTTCCTATTGGGCAGAGCTCTCTGCAGAGCTTTCCATATAAATAAATCGATTTTTGGGATGTATGAACTTGCCGAACATTTCAGTTTCAATCTATTATCGGCGAATTCTGATACTCCACCAGATCCGTCTCCGCTAATGTTACAGCCGCGTTATATCCAGATCGGGTAGGAGTAAAGTAGACACCGTTGGTCGGCAGCTAAAGTCTCTAAAATTTGTGAATTTGCTGCGAATTTTCCCGTAACAAATGCACAATGAATCCGCTGGTAGGTTTTTAGTCTTCATGAATGTTATAAATTGAGACCTTTGTTAGGATACCTATTTGCTATCCATATCTCTATGTTTTTCTTTGTATTTTTTTTGCTTTATTTCAATAAATGATTCACAAGCTCTAAGAAAACAAAGTACAAAATTTTCCAGTTTTAATCATCGCATCGCAATCAATTACGTCAAGACAACATACCGAAGATTTTTTGTCCCTTATTTCACTAAGAAAAAAGTTTCTTCAATATGAAAGAGAGAGATTGAACCTGCCCTTGTTTCCGTCCATATCCAGAGTTTATTGCCTTTGAAGCTCTTATTAGGAAAGTCGAAATCACAATTTTAGAGAAGACAAAAAAAACATGATTCTTGTAACTGTTAACGAATAACCATAGGTAATAACTGCGTATAGTCTATACTCTATGCCTAGCATTGGCAGAAAAACTTCTTTGACAGTATTGAGATATGCTGTTTAACGTACTTTAATTATTCTCTATTGGGTTTAATCATAGGTGAAAATCTTGGCTAGAATTGCTAGAGACGAATTATTATGCAAGGAGACAAATCAAATAAAACAAGAAAAAGAATTCAACGAAACTGTAATTTTATTTGTAAGTTTAAGATAAGAATGAAGTGTGAAAATATTTTGTTAGGTATATGTTCTCGTCAACTTTAGATTAAAGTATTGTTAATTTTCGACATAACTTTAGTATTATCTTGATTTTCTTATAATCTCCTAGATCAACTAATAAACTTTGATTTCAAAATGATGTGATGGGCAAGAAAACTGCAAAATTTAGGTTTTATAATCGAAGCCAGATTAACTTTGATCATCATTTATCACAAATTCTGAGATGTATATTATCAATATGATTTTCACTTCACACTGCTAGCAAACTACGATGGCTCCGATTGGTAGCCATATTACATTTTGTAATGTTAAAATAATAATCACTCAAGTAACATTATAAGATGACATTACAAATAATAGCATTATATATTACTAATTGAAGCCGATAATTTGACATTTTACCTTAAATTCCACAACAAAACAAAACCATTTGTTTTTCACACCAATCCAAAATAGTCCCACTCAATGAGTCAGCTCGTTACGAGTGTGCATGACAAATGCCAACCCAATCATCACATCCATCTTTAATCTTTTGGATCAAGACGTGTGATTCTATCTATCCACATTTTTTTTCAGCTATCCCCCACCAAATTTATTCATGTTTTTAATTCCAATTTCTCCTCCAAAACTAATTTAAAATAGTAAATATATGTCTACCGCTGTCTAAAATCTATCCAACTCTCATTCTTCATTCTACCCAAAAAGCAAACTCCATTATTGCAGAAACAAAAAATGAAACTCCAAAGATTTGTTAGATCTATATTGTTTTTCTTCAGTACCATTTTCATGCTTCTATCAGTTTTTCATCCGGTTTCAGCTGACGACCGGTCGAATCACGCCGAGTTTCTTCAATGTCTTTCACTCCGGTTAAACGACTCCAACATCGTCTCAAAAGTCATACACACACCAAACGACTCTTATTTCACTTCCGTCTTAACTTCATCAATACAAAACCCGAGATTCTCTGCTCCAAATACACCTAAACCGGTTTTAATTCTCACTCCGGTTCAACCTTCAGATGTTCAATTGGTGGTTAAATGCGCACGCCGGTACGGTATCCACATCAGAACCCGAAGCGGAGGACACGATTACGAAGGCATCTCTTACGTCACTCACAACAAACCCTTCGTCATCGTCGATTTAAGGAATCTCCGGTCTATCACAATAGACGTCAATAACCGGTCGGTTTGGGTCCAAACCGGAGCCACGATCGGCGAATTATACTACGAAATCGGTAAAACGAATCGAACTTTAGGCTTTCCCGCTGGAGTTTGCCCCACCGTCGGCGTCGGAGGACACTTTAGCGGCGGAGGTTACGGGACGCTGCTGAGGAAACACGGTTTAGCTGCCGATCACGTGATCGACGCGCGTGTGGTGGACGCGCGAGGGAGGATTCTAGGAAGACGAGAGATGGGTGAAGATTTCTTCTGGGCGATTCGTGGAGGTGGTGGATCGAGCTTCTGCGTTGTGCTTTCATGGAAGATCGGTTTAATCGATGTACCATCAACAGTAACCGTATTCAACGTCACGAAATTCTCAGAACAGAGTGCTTTAAAGATCATCCATCGTTGGCAATTCATATCTGATAAAATCTCCAATGATTTATTCATAAGAGTTATGTTGCAGAGATACAAGAACATGGTTCGAGCTTCGTTTCCGGGACTGTATCTCGGTTCGGTTAACAATCTGTTGAAATTGGTAAACCGGGAATTTCCTGAATTGGTTTTGAAGAAAGAAGATTGTAAAGAGATGAGTTGGATTGAGTCTGTGGTTTGGTTCGCTGAATTAGGAGAAGAACCGATCGATGTTCTCACAAAACGCACACAAGCTTCTTTGGCTTTTAAAGCAAAATCCGATTTCGTTCAAGAGCCAATCCCTGAGATTGCGATTTTGAAGATGTGGAGACGCTTGCAAGAACCGGAAGCAGAGCTTGCTCAGCTAATCTTCACTCCATTCGGTGGTAAAATGAGTGAAATTTCAGATTACGAGACGCCATTTCCGCATCGTGAAGGGAATATGTATGAGATTCAGTATTTGAACTACTGGAGAGTAGAGGAGAAAGAAGATAAGTATATGTATATGAGATGGGTGGAGAGAGTTTACGATGAGATGAGTGAGTTTGTGGCGAAATCTCCAAGAGGAGCTTATATAAATCTGAGAGATCTTGATTTGGGGATGTATGTTGGGGTTAAAAGAAGTAAGTACGAGGAAGGTAAGAGTTGGGGAGTGAAGTATTTTAAGAATAATTTTGAGAGATTGGTGAGAGTGAAGACGAGTGTTGATCCTCTTGATTTCTTCTCTGATGAACAGAGCATTCCTCCTTTTAGATCTGTTGATGTTATTTGAATGAGTTTTGAGAATTTTGAGAAAAATGAAAGATTTGAGATTTTGTGTTGGAACACAGAGAGCATAGCGTGACAAACAAGTAACAAGTAAGGCTATGAACAATGGGGTGGGCATTTTATCCGAATCGAACCGACGATTTGGTTAGTTTGGTTCAGTTTGGTTACTTTGAAGAAATCGATTGGTTCAATATTTTATATAATTTGGTTAACCGAACCGAACCAAACCAAACTGAGCTAATTGAATCAAACCAAACTAATCAATATTGAACACAATAATAATTACGCACTTCCAATCAGTTTGAGGCATAAGTTGTAAATTTACATTAAAATGTTAAAAAAACTGGTATTTTAGTTGCTTGGTACATTTATTTTATTTTATATTTATATTTATGTATTAAAGTTAGGAGTGAATATTTTCAAAAAAACTGGTATTTTAGTTGCTTGGTACATTTATTTTATTTTATATTTATATTTATGTATTAAAGTTAGGAGTGAATATAAATAAAAAACTGGTATTTTAAACATTTGGTTCATTTATTTTACTTTATATTTGTATTTATGTGTTAAATTTAGAAGTGAATATAAATAAAGCGAACCTAGAAAGAAGATTTTTTGGTATATAAGGAACACAACAATGGTTGAAGACATTAGTTTTTTATTTTTATTTATTAACTAGAAATTTAAAACATATTCAATTTGGTTTTATATTATGATTTTATTTTTTCTTTTTTGATTTAGCGACGTAATTGAACGATCGAATCGAATTAGATATTAAGAACCGAACCGAACAACCAAGAACCAAATCAAACCGAACCATATAAAAATCCCGAACCGATTGACAAGTTTTTTTCGTAGAACCGAAAGAACTAAAAACCGAATGAACCGAACCGAAAAGAACCGTCTAAACCGAATACCCACCCTATAAATCACTTATCCAATCAGCTAAAAAAGTTTTGCTTCCGATAAATATCTTGCAAACACAGCAACGAAAGTTCAATAATTCATATAAGCGAAAACCAAAATAAACGGAATCGACAATCGGATTGTCTACTCCAAAACATAGAAATAATTTCATGGAAAAAAAAAAAACCTTAAGTGACAAATAACAATAAGTTTGATCTGCACTGCCATCTTCTTACGCTTGGACCTTGCTAACACATATTCTCAAAGGGAACGGTTTGCGTCCACAGAACACATAGGAAGGAAGCACCATGAAATCGTATCTAGGAGGAGTATTCAAACTCGCTTTTAGAATCCTCTTGATCTCGGGGAAGTAAATCGTCATATTATACATATCCGTAGTGGAGAGAAGGCAAGAGAATTCACCAACTTCCTTAGAAGAAGGAGCAATACAGCTCACGGTCACACAAACACCATATGGCTCCTTGAAGCACTCAACAACAAACAATAGACCAGACCTATATTCGTCCATAACGACAGCAGTATAGTGAGCAAACCGAGAAAGCTCATCAAACTCAACGTATATGACACGAGATTCACCGAAAGAAAACTGATGACCATCTTCTGTTTTACTCTTGTGACTTTTAAAATGAGAGTATACTTCCTTATAAGTGCCCTTGTACTTGCAGTACCTCGCAGGACATGAGCATAGAGAGAAAACACATCCTTCCTCATGAGTTGATAAATCATTCCCATACGAGAGACTCTTGGTGCAACCTAGCTTGTTGTTTTGACATGAGACAATGACTCCTTCAATAACTCTCTCCATCGCTATACAACGAATCTTGCCAATGGAAAGTGAACATGAATGACATAGATTCCTCAGTTTGTTGCAACATGTAGAGCATGCAATGTGTCCGTTGTCGCATTGGAAGACAGGAACAGTGAGTACCTCGCGGCAAATGGGACAATCAAGAGCTTCTAGATCAAGCAACGTACCCGAACGAGTCTCATCATCCTTCGAAGATCCAGCCATGTAGATGAACTTGCTGAGAAAAAAATTAAATATATATATATTTGTTAAGAAGTGACGAGAGTCTAAGCAATATCAACAACCTCTATTTCAAAGAAAACAAGAGAAATAAACACCGACTGATATAAGCCCAAACAGTGACCGTGTCGTTGTGTCAGATTCTAAGCGGAATATGGTACAAGTCACACATGAAAGGCAAGGTGAAATGAAGTACAGGCTGAATAACAGCAGAGGTGGAGTTACAAACCTGTGATGAACTGGAGTGGAAGCGACCGGAAACGAATGAAGTACTTATAAAAAGCTGATCTTATATCTCTACTAAGTTGAAGAACAATGGGCTGTAATATATGGACCACAAGCTCGGCAATTTGGTTTCTTCTAATAAAAAATTAAAAAATAAAGAGAGGAGCAAAGACCAATACTCTAATTAAAAATGGAGCGACAACTACCAACAACAACAAAAAGAGGAGCAAGGACCAACCAAATTCTTTTGTCGTTGCTGTATGTATGGCCCACGTGGTTATGGAGGTGCCACTTCCCAATTCTCTATTCATAGATAAAGTGAAATAAAAGCAGCAAACCCATCGAGAGAAAAGAAAAGGGGGAGAGTCACCAACCATTGTTTGTCGTTGTTTATTAGTTACGCACCAACCGAAGAGTGTTGTTAATGGTTTATCAATCTCCTTGTTACAAGAATTTGGCAATATAAACGCCGAGATCTAGAAATTAGCAAAGCTATGAATCATTTATCCAATTAGGGTCCACTATTTTTGCTTTGAAAAAAAAAAAAAGGACAAATCAACACGCGTCACATCGTCTTTACAGTCAAAAATGGAGTCCTTAAACAAAGACTGCAAGGAGCGGTTCTTATATTTGACGTAAGACCCAGCTCTTTTTTAATTTTTGGTTCTTGTGTTAAAAACCTCTCTTTTTTCTCCATTGGAGATGGTCTTAGCTAAAAACGTCTTGCTTATGATAAATATCTTGCAATCCAGCAACGTTCCATATTTCATATAAGCAAAAACCAAAATAAACGGAATCAACAATCAGATTGCCTAGTCCAAAACATAGAAATAATTTCACAAAGAAAAAGAACTAAACTGACAAATAACAATAAGTATTATCTTCCCTGCCATCTTCTTACGCTTAGTTCCACTTTTTAACACATACCCTCAACTTCAACGATTGACGTCCACCCAACATATATGAAGGAACCAACATGAAATCTTCTTTAGGAGTTTCCGAACTCCTTTTTAGAATCTTCTTGATCTTGGGGAATTGGATCGTCATAGTATATCTATCCTTAGTGGAGATACTACAAGAGAATTCACCAACTTCCATAGCAGAAGGAACGATACAGCTCACGGTCACACGAACACCATATGGCTCGTTGAAACACTCAACAACAAACAATAGACTAGACCTATATGCGTCCATAACGACAGCAGTATACTCGGAAAACTCAAAGTATACGTCACAAGAGTTACCGAAAGAAAACGGATGACGATATGCTCTTTCACTCTTGTGAATACGAAAATGAGAGTGAGTATAGATCCAAATAAGAGCCCTGGTAATTGCAGTACCTCGCAGGACATGAGCATAGAGAGAGAACACATTCTTTCTCATGAGTTAATAAATCATTCCCATACGAGAAACTCTTAGTGCAACCTAGCTTGACGTTTTGACATGGGAGAATGACTCCATCGATAACTCTCTCAATCGCTCTACAACGAATCTGACCAATGAGAAGCCTACAAGAATGACATATGTTCCTCAGTTTTTTGCAACATGTAGAGCATGCAATGTGTCCGTTGTCACATTGGAAGACAGGAACAGTGAGCGCGTCGCGGCAAATGGGACAGTCAAGAGCTTCTAGATCAAGCAACGTACCCGAACGAGTCTCATCATCATTTGAAGATCCAGCCATGTCGATGAACTTGATGAAGAGAAAAAAAAATGGATAAGCAGTATATATTTTTGTCGAGGAGTGACGAGAGTCTAAGCAATATCAACAACCTCTGTTTTAAAGGAAACAAGAGAAATAAACACAGACTGATATAAAGCCGAAACAGTGACCGTGTCGTTGTGCCAGATTCTAACAGGAATATGATTACAAGTCGCACAGGAAAGGCAAGGTTAAAAGAAGTACATGTGGGATAACAGCAGAGGTGGAGTTACAAACCTGCAATGACCTGGAGTGGAAGCGACCGGAAACGAAGTACAAGCTGAGAGATCTGTAACAACATAGCAGAAGAGTGAGCAAAGGGGACTTAAAAATTTGTATCATCGGGGGTTTCGTCAAACCGGATCATAGAATAGTCGAACTATTTCCAGAAGCTTACCAATGGAAAAACGATATGAGCCGAGGACCAAGGTTGCATGTAAAGGAAAAAAGACTTGACTGTCAAACGGAGCCGGTAAAATGCTAGGTTAAATAAGGAAGGAAAGAGAAGGTAAAAAGAAAGTAAAGGAAAATGGGCCGTAATATGGATCACAAACCCCGCAATTGGGTTCTTCTAATTAAATAAAAAAGGAGCAAGGACCAATACTCTAATTATTTACAAAATGGAGCAACAAATCCAAAGAGAGGAGCAAGGACCAACCAAATTCTTTTGTCCTTTGCTTTATGTATGGCCTACGTGGTTAAGGAGTGCCACTTCCCAATTCTCTATTCATAGATCAAATAAAATAAAGAAGCAGCAGACCCATAGTGGAATTTGGTTCTCACAGTACACACCAAAGAACTCTTTGACGGCTTATGCTTTTTAGAGGACCGGAAAATGGGATGAGCACTAAGATAGACAATATACTCACCTATTGAGGTACAATCATCGCTATTTTCAACCCAATCGGCATCAGATAAAGCATGAAGATTAAGGTTAGTTGATGGATAGAAAAAAAGTCTTGGTCGCGAAACCCTGAGAGATAACAAAGTATTCGCTTTGTTGCTTGCCAGTAACTCTCGATTCGTTTTGTTGCTTGCCAGTGACTTGATTGGACAGTTTATAAATTACAATAATTTTTATTGTGCGAAAGTGATATCGGACCATGTAAAGTGAGACTGGATTTGCGTCGAACATATTCGTATGAGCCAACAAATCATCGATACACTTTTGTCGAGTCAGAAGGAATCTCTTTGGAAGTGTCATGAGTTTCGATACCAAGGAAATAGATGAGAGCTCCCATTTATCTAAGTGAAAAAGAGTGTCCAAATGCTTAATGAAACGTTCAACAACAGTATAATCATTACATGTGATAATAATGTTGTCAACGTATATGAATATATTGATATATGTGTATCTATGAGTTTTTCTAGTAATTTTTTTTTTTATTAGAATTATTGGGATGACTTGGAGAAAGTAGAGCAAAAATGAGAAAAATGAGTAAAAAAAAACAAGCAACAAATGCAGTCTCGAATATGACTTCAAGAAGTTTGACGTCCGTTGGAGGTTTTATGATCTTCAAAATAAAATGAGATCGATGTCAAAAAAAATATATGGAAGTTAGCTTTCATCTCGAAGTGATTTGAGTCATTTAGATGTTTGAAACTTGAATTATACTTGTTTTAATGAAGACATGTTAAATCTTACAGGATTTTTGGATTCGAATTTGGTTTTTTCTCTCCAACCAAAAACATGATCCTATTTAATAGGAACCCTAAGTACCACTTTTACCGATATAAAAGGTATATGCTCTATTTTATTCTAGATTTTTTAAAGAGATTATTGGTGAATTTTTGAAAATACAAATATATGTTTTTAGAGAAGATTTTGTACTCTTCTTCCTTAATATCGATCTCTTAGGCAGAGGATATTTGTTGGTTAGATGATGTGGTAGACTTCTTGATGCGGCAACATGGTGAAATCGGGCGGCAGCTCATGGATGCGCACTGCAAGTCAACGAAGGTGAGGTAGTGGTCCACTTTCAATCTATGTAGACCGAGGTCCGAGTTACCGACGGTGGCGATTGGTTGGAAACACGTATAAGACGAAAAGAAGAAGTTAAAATCGTTATTAGAAGCACGTAAATAAACGGTTTTCCTTGAATAAAAGATGTAGGACACAAAATATTTAACTTTAGTCAAACGTGCGTAGTTAACATGGAAAACTTTTTTGGAGAAGTTGTTTATACTTCGTGAAGCCGCTGCATACGGCACATAGTTTGAAGCAAAAATTCTAAAAACTCTTTGAAACGCAAAAAAAATGTTATTTTGCGTCGTAAAGGTATAATTAACGGAAAACGACATATTCAACACGTTATTGTGGAATGTATTGGTGAACGGCATATTCAAAACGTATTTTTAGATTAAGCCACAGAAATAAGGACCCTATCATTTTCAACTTTAATAACAACAAAACAACTATCATAATCATTTTGAATTTTTTTTTTTTTTTGTCACGAATCATTTTGAAATTTAACAACAAGAAAACATTGAATCTTATTGCCGAATTTTATAAAACATTTACGTTTTAATTGAATATTCTTAACTTTTCAGGGATAGGATTTACGTTTAGACTTGTTTATCATAAATTGCCCATTGAAAACTGAAATTGAATGTAATTATTTATATTGTAAACATCTTCTAATATTATATAGACTCGTCAATAAAATATGCATCTTACTTATCTAAGAAAATATAGTTATCCCTTGAAATATAGTTTAAGGTATTATTGAAAAATTAATGAGTTGACAAAACTGCAACGTACAGTGTATGTATATTTCATATTTCATATTAGTAGTAGTCGAAAAGTTATAATGCGTCTTATCTCTGATTTTGATGGTTCATACTTCATACAAATTCTGAACTGATATTTCGTAATGTCTAGTCAAATTTAATCCAGTCAAACGATAGTTTTTGTTGCTATAGAAGAATTACATAAAGACAAATAAATGAATAGAAGTGATTATATATTAAAAAAGAATTAAAGGGAGCCTAAAAAAAATTTCTTGTTCGGAAACTGGAAAATAAAAGGGAAAAACTAACAAAAAAATGTATAGTGCTCAATTATTACATATTCAACTATCGCACTCGAGTTAGTTCAGTGGGTGAATGCCATTCGTACGATATAATGCATAGTACATAAATACACGTTGTTTAAACTTTAAAGTCTTCTCTTTGAACTTTTCTCTCCACCTCCACAGTCCCATAAACTTAATTGGATTCTAATACCGACGTTGACCAATGACTAAAATACATAGATGTTAATGTAAATTAAATGAAATAAACGCCTCAATATAATCAACAAAAATCCACCGTATGTATAAATAATTTTCTCTAATTTTTCGTATCAATAACTTATAGACAAATGGTGGTGGAGATTTCTCATGTGGCTGTAAGCCGGAGATTAAGTCTTCTCACCTAAGAATGATCTACTAGCTATTTGGCATCTTTAATCAGTTTTAAACGCTTTAAATGCAATAAAATTCGCATTTCTACTGACCTCAATTTTTTCAAAGTGAAATCCTTAAAATTCTAAAATATTAATCCAAAGAAAACTTTCTAGAGAAAAAACTGTAAAAACGTAAATTTCGGTGGGGTCCATCGTTTATTTTGGTTTATTTCTACACGCTTCGTAAATCGTTAATATAACAAAGGTCAAAGGAAACAATAGAAGTAAACTGGTCAACATTTTGCCGTTACTTTTCCTTCTAAGAAAGAACATAATCTGATCCGTAATTGCCTTAATCCTTTTGTTATCCAACGAATTAAAGAAAAAAAAGAAAGTAATAATAGTAAATACTTTTCCAAAACGCGAAGCACATATCTTCTTCCACGCGGTTTATAAATAAGAGCGAAGGATAAGTACAGAACAGAGCAAACACGAGACCCAAGAAAAAATATCCCATTTCACAATAATGCTCACGACACAGCGAACCTTTGTCTTTGTTCTTTTCTCTTTCCTCTTCCTCTCTTTCCCTTTCTCTTCTTTCTCTCAACCGTCGTTGGATTCTGTATACAATTCATTCCTCAAATGTCTCTCCGACAAGACGAAGACCTCACAATCCCAAATCGCAGCAAATGTCTTCTCTCAAAGCAATCCTTCTTTCACCTCCGTCCTCCGTGCATACATCCGCAATGCGAGATTCAACACTTCCTCTACTCTTAAACCCACGATCATCGTCACTCCTCGCTCCGAGAGCCACGTCAGCGCCGCTGTTATCTGCTCCAGAACCCTAAATGTTCTCCTCAAAATCCGAAGCGGTGGTCACGACTACGATGGTCTCTCTTACATCTCCGATAAGCCCTTTTTCATCCTCGATATGTCGAATCTCCGTGACGTCTCCGTCAATATGGCTGACCAATCCGCGTGGATCTCCGCCGGAGCGACTCTCGGTGAAGTTTATTACCGGATTTGGGAGAAAAGCAAAGTCCATGGATTCCCTGCCGGAGTTTGTCCGACGGTTGGTGTCGGTGGGCATTTAAGCGGCGGTGGGTACGGTAATATGTTGAGGAAATTCGGATTATCGGTGGATAACTTGATCGATGCGAAGATCGTCGATGTAAACGGTCGGATTTTAGACCGGAAAGCTATGGGCGAGGATCTTTTCTGGGCGATTTCCGGTGGAGGAGGGGGAAGCTACGGCGTCGTTTTGGGATACAAGGTCAAGCTTGTTCCTGTGCCGTCGATCGTTACGGTTTTCCGAGTGGAGCAGTATATGGATAAAGGAGCGGTGGAAATGGTTCACAAATGGCAATCGGTGGGTCCCAAAACCGACCGGAATCTGTTTATGAGAATGCTTATTCAGCCCGTGACGAGGAAGAAGGTGAAGACGGTGAGAGCCTCTGTGGTGGCTCTGTACTTAGGCAGAGCCAACGACGTCGTTTCGTTGCTTGCTAAGGAGTTTCCTGAATTGGGTCTCAAGAAGGAGAACTGTACGGAGATGACTTGGATGCAATCGGCTATATGGTGGGATAATGACGTAAACGCCACTACGACTGATCCTAAAGTGTTTCTTGATCGGAATCTCGATTCCGCTAGCTTCGGAAAAAGGAAATCGGATTATGTCGCGACTGAGATTCCTAAAAAGGGGATTGAGTCTCTGTTCAAGAAGATGATCGAATTAGGGAAAATCGGACTTGTTTTCAACCCGTACGGTGGGAAAATGGCGGAGATTGCAGAGGACGCGACGCCGTTTCCTCACCGGAAAAACCTTTTCAAGATTCAATACTCAGTGAACTGGAAAGAATCGTCTCCAAAGTTAGAGAAGGACTACTTGAATCAAGCTAAGGTGCTTTACAGTTTCATGACCGGGTTTGTGAGCAAGAACCCTAGAAGTGCTTACTTGAATTACCGAGATATCGATATCGGAGTGAACGATCAAGGGAAGAATAGTTACAAGGAAGGAGAAGTGTACGGAAGGAAGTATTTCGGCAAGAATTTCGATCGATTAGTGAAGATCAAAACCGCGGTTGATCCTGGGAATTTCTTCAGGAATGAACAGAGTATACCTACCTTGCCAAGTAAGGCATAAAAGATATATATTGTTATCATTTGATATAAAGATTGGTTGACGTTATTGTAATGTTTGTAGTGAAGCAATATAGAATATATATTGTTTTTGAATACTGTATAAATTATCTGTTCATGGAACTCTGCAACAAGCTTTTTCATTAAGTGCCTCAAATTTCTGGTGATGAATACCGAATTAGAAAGCGTTGCTCGTTGAAAATATCTACCTGCTTTTGAAATTTATGGCGAATATTAAGGAATTAGAAACCGTTGCTCGTTGAAAATATTTACATGCTTTTGAAAATTATGGCGAATACCAAATTGGAAATCGTTGCTCGTTGAAATTATCTACTTGATTTTGAAATTTATGGCAATTATTGTTGAAATTTAGTTAGGGTTTGGTTTGGAGTAGTTGACGAGATGATTAAGGAGTCTGTATGTAATGAATAAGAATTGTACTTGTAATTTTGTGTAATGAATAAGAATGATAGTGTTAACTTTTGGACACGATTTGGTTGCAGGTTTTAACGGAACGGCAGGGCCTGAGCCGGGAACAGCAAGACGGTGGTCAGGTGCCGGAGGAGCCGCCGTAGCTGCAGCGGTGGTCTTACATGTCTTCTAGAATCTAAATTTTGTTTTATTATGTATCATTGACTGATGATATGTCTTTTCCAAATGATGAACAAAACGATTGGGCTTTTTCTTTCAAGCCCTTGTACTCATAACCAGGTTAAAGCTTCTTTCTTGCATAAATGGTGCAATCATTTAGTTAGATACAACATTTAATTACAAGTACCAAGCCGAGTCCTTCGAACCCTATAGGCTATATGACAGAAAAGAATCAGAGACTTGCACGTTGTTTTAGTGGTTAATTACGTGCCTAATAGTATTATTGATGCTTGGTCTTTCTTTAGTATTTCCACTAAAGGACAAACAAGTTAAGTTGACTTCTCGAATCTCAGAGATTACCTTCACACAGGCTGTTCTAACTTCTAAGTAGACAGAGATGGCTTAACTCACAACAACGAACGCTTTGAGTCTTTTAGTTTTATTAGAAGAGGCTGCTCATTGTGAATAAAATATCGTGGACCTTAGAAAGTCATCATCTCATCTTCCTTCTCGTATTCTTTTTTGCTTATATATAGTTCGGTATTATTGGCCATTGTTTGAAAACTTAGTGAAAGACCTCTTTTTGCAGTTTCAGAAATGTCTGTTTTAGCTTCCCGTGATGTAGAAGATTCCAGCACCGAACGCCGCCGCGGTGGAGGTTGGGTCACCTTTCCGTTTCTGATATGTAAGGGATTTTTGTTTCTCTGTTTTCCAAACCGTTGCTTATAACTTCATATAACCATTAAAGAAGAGAGTTCATATTTATGCTACTTTTTTATGATGCAGCTACGTTATTCTGCCTGTCAATAGCTACGTTGGGTTGGTTATTTAACTTGATTGTATTCCTGATTGAGGAGTTTAACATGAAGAGTATCGCAGCGGCTGAGGTTACCAACATTGTCGGTGGTTCTATCTTTGTCCTTCCAGTTCTTGGAGCTATTGCAGCTGACTCTTTCTTCGGAACCATTCCTGTTATCTCAGTTTCAGCTTTTATCTCTCTAATGGGCACTGTTCTGTTGACTTTAACCGTCTTGTTTGACTCTTTAAGACCCAAACCCTGCGAAACAGGGTCAAACCTATGCATATCTCCATCGAAAACCCAGCTTGGCGTCCTTTTCACGGCCATAATTCTAGCCTCTGTAGGAGCCGGTGGGAGCAGGTTCACGTTAGCCACTGCTGGTGCGAATCAGTACGTAAAAACTAAAGACCAAAGCAGCTTTTTCAACTGGTTTTTCTTCACGTGGTATTTCGCCGCCGCTGTAAGCACAACCGCTATTGTCTACGCCGAAGAAAATATCAGCTGGACTTTCGGGTTTGGTCTTTGTTTAGCTGCTAATATCTTAGGGTTGATAATATTCGTCTCTGGTAAAAGATTCTACAAGCATGACAAGCCTTTAGGAAGTCCCTTCACAAGTCTTCTCCGCGTCATTTTCGCCGCGGTATTAAAAAGAAAGGCTGTGATTTCCACCGGTGAGAAAGACTACCACCGTGAGTCATCAACGACAACAACACCCACAAAGAGTTTCAGATTCTTTAACCGTGCAGCATTGAAACAGGAAGAAGAAGAAGTTGAACCAGACGGTACAGTTCGTAATCCATGGAGACTATGTAGTGTTCAACAAGTGGAAGATTTCAAAGCGGTTATAAGAATCATCCCACTTGCGTTAGCTACGTTATTCTTGAGCACGCCGATTGCGATGCAGTTAAGCTTAACGATTCTTCAAGGTCTGGTGATGGATCGTAGGCTTGGTCCTAACTTCAAAATCCCTGCAGGCTCTCTCCAAGTCATCACACTTCTCTCCACGTGTCTATTTATCGTAGTCAACGATCGGTTTCTCTACCCGTTTTACCAAAAGCTAACCGGAAAATTCCCAACACCGCTTCAAAGAGTTGGAATAGGCCATGTTCTCAATATTGTAAGTATGGCCTTGACTGCCATAGTTGAAGCAAAGAGGTTAAAGATAGTAGAGAAGGGTCATTTTCTCGAATCATCGTCCGTTGCTGACATGTCTGCCTTATGGCTATTCCCTCCTTTAGTCATTGTTGGAATCGGAGAGGCCTTTCATTTCCCAGGGAATGTAGCTTTGTGTTATCAAGAGTTTCCAGAGTCTATGAGGAGCACAGCAACGTCGATAACCTCGGTGGTGATTGGGATATGTTTCTACATAAGCACTGGTTTGATCGATTTGATTCAGAGGATCACCACGTGGTTACCTGATGATATTAACCATGGAAGAGTAGACAATGTTTATTGGGTTTTAGTTATCGGAGGAGTCTTGAATCTCGGTTATTTCCTTGTGTGTTGTTGGGTTTACAGATACAGAAACCTCGAGGATGATGGTGATGATCATGAAAAAGATGTTGCCCTCGTCTCTCCCTCATGATCTTCAAAGAAATGTCCTTTGGTTATCATCTCAAGTCCTAAGCTTAATCTGAAAATTTGCTACTTTTTTTACGTTCTTTCAAACTTATTTGTCTTGTATATTTGCCTTGTGCAACACTCTTAAATTTGATCAATCAGTCTCACAAGGTATTTGCAAATTATGAAATAGTAGAGTAGATGAAATGTCAGAATTTGGTTATGTATTATATAATTGGATTTGGACCAAACAAAGTCCTTTTAACAAAGGATCATTGCACCAACATAGGTCTTCTGTATTTTGCTTTTATAAGACTGCATCATTTCACTTCAATTACTTCCCATGTCTTTGTTTTTTTAATCTTAAAATGATGATTCAGGTAAAGTTTATGGTTTTCAAGAATTACAGATTATACGAGAATGAGATGTATATCTCAATAATACTTCTATTTTCATAACTTCAACTTAATTATATGGTTCAATGATTTGGTTTTGATTCAATTTCTTCGCTTTTCGGTTACATTGAAACTAAAAGCATTACCATTAGGGGTTCATAGTTCATTTTTTAATAATGGATTCCACACAAAAACATGACTTTTTTATAATTATTATTATCCATCTTTTTGTTAATAATTATTATTATTATCCATTGAGATTGACGTGTAGTGTTAAGGAGTTTTCCAGGAAATTCAAAGTAGAATGGAGACATTCAGTTGTCAAGGAAAAGAAAACAATGGAGGGTTTTTCAAAATGTCTAATTATTCATTAACATAAAAATTTGGCTATTGACTAATTATTTTAGGAATAAAGTACATGCCTTAAAATAAATGTCTTTCCGTTAATTAAGGGAGTGTAATAATTTGCGTATATACATGACTTTAGTTCTTGAAGATATGTGAAGATTCTTCCTTCCAGTAGAACTCATTTATTATACAATACTAATGAATGGTCAAAAACCAATTTAAATATGTATTAATTTATGACAATGGAGATAGACATAAACAAAAATGACTTAAAAAAAAAAAAAAAGGTAATTCTCTAAAATTCCATTAAAAATTTGGGTGTGGATAAAAATGACACGTTCCAAAAATGTCATTGTCGTTGGACAATTTTTCGTTTTCAGTGATTTATGATGGAAGTTTTTGATATTTGAGAAGTAAAATATTATATCCAGTA
The DNA here is from genome assembly GCA_900116095.1 of Euclidium syriacum. Lineage (NCBI taxonomy): Eukaryota > Viridiplantae > Streptophyta > Magnoliopsida > Brassicales > Brassicaceae > Euclidium > Euclidium syriacum. The sequence goes on from FPAK01000009.1 coordinate 3,859,619, forward strand.
CGGCCGTTCTAAATTTAATTTTTAAAATCTTAGATTTTAAGAAGATATTTTATGACTTAGGATGAAAATAGTTAATATTTGGAAAGCAAAAAGTCATTTAAAGTAAGGTTGTCTTGAATTTGACTTTTACAACATGATCTTAGCGTTTATGAAGGAATTTGTACAACCGTCCTAAATTTGACTTCTAAAATCCTAGATTTTAAAAAGAAATTTTGTGATTTATGATGAAAATAGTTATTATTTAAGAAGCAAAATGTCATTTTAAATACATTCATCCTAAAAAAATGTGATTCTTGTTATTTAGAAAAAAAATTTGCTTATTCAGAATACAGATTTTTGATATTTTAGAAAGCAAAATTTCATTTTAAGTATAAACCTGATTCTTGTTTTTTATAAAACAAAATGTCATATTATATACATCTATCTTGAAAAACTTAATTCTTAATTTTTAAGAAACAAAATGCCATATTAAATATCAGCATCTTAAAAAATTTGTGTCATTTTTATTTTATCCACAAATTTTGTTTGTGTTATTTCTAAAAAAAAAAAATTTCTTCTATCAAAATTATATTTATCTCTTAAAAAAAATGAAACCAGCGCATATAATTCTAAAAATGCTTCAGTATAAACTATAAAGAGACCCAACTTAAATATATCACTAAAATTATATATAAATATCCTTAAAATGTAAATAATAAAAGAGAAAACCTTTATTTTTATGCGATATCAGTAGACGAATAAATTTTCGTGCTTTGAAATATTTTATCTTTGATTTTGTCATTTTATCTACTGCGGTTCCTAAACTAATATGGTACCCAACTCAAATGTTGCCACCGACATCGACTAATTGCTACGAGCCTATGACCATTGACTAAAAAAAATTGACTACCTTATAAAAACTTATTACACTAGTTAAATAAATATTAATCAAGTAAAAAATAATATCATATCAATATTCAATGGATCAAAGTATTCTCTTTCCCTAAAAATAAGTATCATACCAAAAAAATAAAGGATAGTGGAGTTAAAATGGAAAAGAAAACATATCTTTCTCTGCCTTGCGGTTATAAAGTCCAGTACAGAGAAGAAGCAACAAATCCCAAAAAATCTTTATTTCCAACAATGTTTACGACACGAAGCTTTGTCTATGTTCTTTTCTGTGTCCTCTTCGCATCTCTTCCTCTCTCCATATTCTCCGCACCTCCGTCATCGGATTCTGTCTACGAATCCTTCGTTCAATGTTTCTCCGATAAGACGAAATTATCACAATCCCAAATCACCGAAAATGTCTTTTCTCAGACAAACCCTTCTTTCTCCTCCGTCCTCCGTGCTTACATCCGCAATGCGAGATTCAACACTTCCTCTACTCTCAAACCTACAATCATCGTCACTCCTCGCTCAGAGAGCCACGTCAGCGCCGCCGTTATCTGCTCCAAAACCCTGAATTTCCTCATCAAAATCCGAAGCGGCGGCCACGACTACGAAGGTCTCTCTTACATCGCCGATAAACCCTTTTTCATTCTCGACATGTTCAATCTCCGTGACGTCTCTGTTGATATCGCCGATCAATCGGCGTGGATCTCCGCCGGAGCCACTCTCGGAGAGGTATATTACAACATTTGGGAGAAAAGCAAAGCCCATGGCTTCCCCGCCGGAGTTTGTCCGACGGTTGGTGTCGGCGGACACATTAGCGGGGCTGGGTACGGGAATATGGTGAGGAAATTCGGATTATCAGTTGATTACGTCGAGGACGCGAAGATCGTCGATGTAAACGGTCAGATTTTAGACCGGAAAGCGATGGGCGAGGATCTTTTCTGGGCGATTTGCGGCGGAGGAGGAGCTAGCTTCGGCGTCGTTTTGGGCTACAAAATCAAACTCGTTCCGGTACCAGAAACCGTGACGGTTTTCCGGGTGGAGCAGTATATGGATAAAGGAGCTGTGGATATGGTTTACAAATGGCAATCCGTGGGCCCCAAAACCGACCCGAATCTATTCATGAGAATGCTTATTCAACCCGTGACGAGAAAGAAGGTGAAGACTGTGAGAGCTTCTGTGGTTGCTCTGTTCTTAGGGAAAGCAGACGACGTCGTTTCACTGCTTGCTAAGGATTTTCCAGAATTGGGATTGAAGAAGGAAGATTGCAAGGAGATGACTTGGATTCAATCGGTTTTATGGTGGGATAATAACGTAAACGCCACTACGACTGATCCTAAAGTGTTGCTCGATCGGGAACTCGATTCCGCTAGCTTCGGGAAACGGAAGTCGGATTATGTCGCGACTGAGATTCCTAGAGATGGGATTGAGTCTTTGTTTAACAAGATGATCGAATTAGGGAAAATCGGGCTTGTTTTCAACCCGTACGGTGGAAAAATGGCGGAGGTAGCAGAGGACGCCACGCCGTTTCCGCACCGGAAAAAGCTTTTCAAGATTCAATACTCGGTCAACTGGAAAGAATCGTCTGTAGAGATAGAGAAGGGTTTCGTGAATCAGGCTAGGGTTCTTCACAGTTTCATGACTGGATTTGTGAGCAAGAACCCTAGAAATGCTTATTTGAATTACAGAGATATCGATATCGGAGTGAACGATCATGGAGAGAAGAGTTATGAGGAAGGAGAGGTTTATGGAAAGATGTATTTTGGAGATAATTTTGATCGGTTAGTGAAGATTAAAACCGCGGTTGATCCAGATAATTTCTTCAGGAATGAGCAGAGTATACCTACCTTGCCAAGTAAGGCACAGTGATAATCATTCATAAATAATAAATGAAAGTTATTGTTATTGAACCAATAATGTTTTTAGTGAAGAAAAAATACAATATACTAGGTTGAATATTGTATTGTCTTCACGGGATTCTGTAGTGAGATTATTTTTCATTATGTTTTCTTTTGACGTCTATTATTTTCCATTCAGTTGAAAAGCTTAAAAGTTAAAAGGGGGGTAGGTAGTGAGAGAAGTCGTATAACCCAAAAAATTATGACGAGAACTAAAACGGAAACTGTTGATTGTTGAAAATAGATGGTGATTATGGCGAAAATTGTGTAAATTTAGGGTCTTGGTTGAAAGGAGATAAGATTTTGACTGTTCAACGGTTTTCTTTTGGTGAGACTTTTTTTAACTATTGAAAGATGGGATGAGGTAATTGTAAAATAACAAATCAAAATATTTTGACATGGAAACTTTGTTAGATTTATTAGATAATGGCATTTAAAAGTGGACATAAAAAAATACTTTATTCATATATTTTTACTAATAATTTTATAGATGACTAAAGTCCTTGTTCGAAAATGCGAAAAAGTCGACCGATACCGTGGCTCGACGGCTTGGTGTCATCGTGATTGTGTTATTTTCAGACAAAAAAACACGAAAATGATGAATATATGGTGTTGCAGTGAGAGAGGCGACGGTCTATGGTTTTAGAATTGAGTTTTTTGAGGTATCCTTCATTAACCAGAAAACACTCATATAAGCTTGAATTTGAATCAAACTCGTGACTGGAGGAGATTCCTCCTACTGCATTTTGCTTTATATTTAGTAATTAAAACACGAAAATGATGAATATATTGTCCACTATTAAAATCTTTCAATTACTATACATTTTAATTTTTTCTAACACATTAAAAATTATAAATGAATATGATAGGTTACGTTACGTGTAATTGTAAACTCCTTCAAAAGTCCAAGCCTCCAAAGGTCGTTTAAGGCTAAGCCATACGAAATATTAAATCCCAAAGATCAAAGAGGAATAATTTGTTGAACCAATCTTGTTGAATTCATGATTCAAAATCATTTTCTTTTTGTAACTTGAATTAGAATAAGAAGTCTCTTTATTCCTTAAAAATGAAAAGGAAGTCCGTGAAAACGTGTAATGTACACAGTCGATGCACATATCTATCTACAAAACCGTTTGAGAGTAAACAGAGGGAATAGAGAACACAAGTTTGACGACTTCGAAGCTCCAGTCAACGATTCAGTATAAGATTATAGAAAAGACCACCGGTATACACAGACGGTGGCTCCTCCGGCTTGCGACCACCGTTTGACCATCACCATCTCATGTCCCATTGTCGTTCTCTTTGCAACTTCAACTTAAATGGGTCAAAACCTAATAATATTTAAACAAGGATCTTCTCTCTCTCAAACCCCTTAGAGAGAAAAAAAAACCTCTGCTCTCTGTTCCGATTATCATTGACTCTTCTATCCGGTTAGGTCGGGATTTTGTTTATAGTTTTTTTGTTGCGTTTTTCCAGCGAAGTCCGGTTTTTTTCTCCGCTAAATCCAGATTTTATCTACGGCTTTTGCTCTTCTGATTACAATCAGACTGCATTTTCCGGCTAAGTCCGGACTTTAACCAGAACCGTGTCTAGAGTTATAAGGACCTAAGGCGAATTTAGAAAAAGGATCCATATATTTTTTTAACGTAATAATAATATTATTATTTCAAAATGATATGAAAAGTAAAAAATAAGTCAAAAACAAAAACACTATTACAAAAATCTTAAACCATAATTTTCCGTTCTTTTTTTTTTATAAACCTTTATCACTAAACTCTCGTAATCGAGTTTTCTTATGAACTCTCTTTCAATTGATATTTCAATTGATAAGATAGTCAAACCAATAATCTTTCTTGAGACATAGTTGATCGCAAATAAGACTTTGTCAGCTTCAACTTAAAAAATCTTCTTCCAGCAGAAGTAACTAAAATGGAATTGTCAATAAAATTTGGTAAGCGATCCACGAGTTTGGATAACAACCTCCCATACTTTTCAAAAAATATAACACTTTAATGGGTCTTTCGTAATATTCTGACAAAACTGGATTTCGAACTCATGTTCTTAGACTAATTTTATTTTATATAACTACTATACACTATACTAGATTTTCAAAAATTTAGGACTCCTAAAATTCTTAATATTTTAGGACCCAAAAGCGAATGTTTTTTTTTTTTTTTTTAAGGTACGCCTCTCACTACAACTCATCATCCTTATGTGGAAGCTATTTTGTCGATCTATTTTTGACATGTTTTATCTGTATATCACCCCTTCTTCCGATGTTTAACCTAATGTGTGTGATTTAACATTTATTTTATATTTTTGTATTTCTGATTGGTTGATTATGTTGCTTTTTGGTTAAAGCATTCCATACATATATGTAAAGGGAAAAATGTCAAATAATTCTCGAACTTTCAGAAAAACGACAAAAAATGCCTGTCAAAAGTTGTGGTATAAAAAATTCTCCAATTTCTGTTGACTTTCTGGTAAAATAGAAACTTTGCGTTGACAACGCTAATTTATGCCCGCCGTTAACTAGGCTAACTTAATCGTTTGACGGTGTTAAACACCGTTTACTGCTTCCGTTTAACATGAAACGACGTCGTTTTACGTTCATTTATAAATGTTTGAAATAACCAAAAAGAGGATTCGAACCCGAGTCCCGCGGTCATATATGTCATGCTCTTAGCCATTGTGCCACATTAACATTACCGAACATATATGGTAACTAAATCAATATATTCACACTTTTATTCGTTTTGTTTTCATTAGTTAAACTATGCCGTTTCAGTGATTTGTCGAGTTTAGAAACTTAAAATCGCGAAACGTCATTTGGAACCCTAATTCCCAAATCGATTTGGGGTTTATTCTCTCTCACGAACCCTAGATTAAGAATCTATTGATTTTCCCCTGCAATTACGTCTGTCTCGGTGTTTAATCTATGGCGAAGAAAGGAGTGAAGAGGAAGAAGCCTGAAACGTCAAAGAAAGCGAAGATAGAGAGCAGAGAGATCACCGATCTCACCGTTGAACCTGATGGCGAAGGAATCAGTGATGGCGGTAGTAAGAAAGTTGTTGGAGAGTCAACCTCTGACGCGTCGGCGTTAAAAGAAAGGGAAAAGGAGTGAAGGTGCGCATCGGTGGCAAGGTGCAAGTGTTAACTTCCGATGACGGTGGCGGAGACAAAAGAAAAGGAGTTGCGACAACGGAAAAGGGTAATTTAAACCTTGATGAAGACGACTGTGTGGTTGCAGAAGATGATGACGACTCTGGTGCTGCGAATGTAGATAAGGAAAACGAAGATGGAGAAAGGGGCTTCAACTTATGTGAAGAAGTAAAAGATTTGCCTTGGGATTTCGGTTGGGATGCAAGGAATGAGGAAGAAGAAACTGATGCATACAGTGGAGATGATGCTTGGGATGAGGATATGATTCCTGACCCTCTGACTTCAGACGACGATGAAGAGGAGCCAAGACAACGAGAGACAACCGATCCTGAAGTTGAGCTTTTGTTGGGACGAACTTTTCCATGCGCAGATGATTTTAAGCTTACTCTCCTCAGGTATTCGATGAAGACGAAATTCGACATCAAGTATTACAAGTCTAGTAGTCTGAGACTTGGTGTCGTTTGTTCTCGTGCAAACGATCCGAATCACCCGTGTGCGTGGAAAGTTTATTGCTCGTATGAACCTAGGAAGAGGAAGCTGATGGTCAAGGTGTATGTGAAGGAGCACACTTGCATAAGGTCAGGATACTCGAAGCTAATGAAGCCACAAGCTATTGCCAAACTATTTCAGAGAAATTGAGGTTGAATCCGAAACTGACAAAGTATGAGATGGCTGATGAGCTTGGTAGAGAAGGCTTCATTGTCGATCCTGAAGCATGTGGTAAGGCGAAGACACAAGTGATGAAGGCTAGAAGAAGGACTCATGAAGACCATTTTGGGAGGATTTGGGACTATCAAGCTGAGATTCTGAGGTCTAATCCAGGATCAACAATGGAGATAGAAACTATTCATGGGCCTACCATCGGAAGCAAACAGAGGTTCTACAGGCTGTATATGTGTTTCAAGGCACAAAGAGAGACTTGGAAAAATAGTTGTAGGCCAGTTATAGGGTTAGATGGGGCTTTCCTTAAATGGGACATAAAGGGTTAGCTACTAGCTGCTGTTGGTAGAGATGGAGACAATAGAATAGTTCCTATTGCTTGGGCTGTGATTGAAATAGAAAACGATACAAATTGGGACTGGTTTGCTAGACTTTTAAGTTTAGATATTGGGTTAAACGATGGACTAGGCATAGCAATGCTTTATGACAAACAAAAGGTCAGTGTTTGAGACTATTAGAGATAAAACTTTTACACTTTTATAGACTGTTCTTATAACTTGTTTGTTTGCAGGGACTAGTGAAGGCTATTCACAACGTGCTTCCAAGAGCTGAACATCGCCAATGCTGCAGGCACATTCTCGATAACTGGAAGAAAGACAATACGGACTTGGAACTGCAAAAGCTTTTTTGGAGAATAGCAAGGAGTTATCACGAAGGCGCCTTTCGTTCAAACATGTGTGAGCTTGAGACACACTCTCCTGCTGCTTATGCTTCTCTAATAGTCACTAAGCCTGAAACTTGGTCAAGAGCTTTTTTTCAAGATTGGGACTTGTTGCAATGACAACCTCAACAATCTCTGTGAGTCATTCAACAGAACAATTCGAGAGGCTCGAAGGAAACCACTGCTTGATATGTTAGAGTTGATCAGGAGGCAAGCGATAGTGAGAAACGGGAAGAGACAGATCATTGCAAACATGGAACAGACTAGGTTTACCAAGAGAGCACATCTAGAGGTAGAGAAAATGCAGCGAGGAGTGTCTTATTGTAAGAGATACATGGCAGTTGGAGGTGTTGATGAGGTTGAGCACAATGGTGTCAATTACAGTGTTAATTTGGCTGACAGAACGTGTGGATGCAGGAAATGGCAAATGACAGGAAACCCCTGTATTCACGCAGCCACGGTCATTGTCTCCGAGAAGGATAAGATAGAGAATTGGGTGGAAGACTGCTACACAGTGGAGAAGTGGCGTGAAACTTATAGCGATGGCATTAGGCCTGTGCAAGGAGAGCTTTTGTGGCCCTTTACCGGAAGACTACTTGTCTTGCCACCACCTTGGAGGAAGAACAATCGCGGAAGACCAAACAACTATGACAGAAAAAAGAGTGCCAATGAAGCAGCTAACGCAGCAAAGGAAGCAGCATGCCCTACAAGGGTTTCAAGGAAAAAGAGAATCATGACATGCTCTAACTGCAAGCAAGAAGGTCACTTTATGACAACTTGTAAGAATCCTTACGTGGAGAGTGCACCAAAAAAACCAAGAGGAAGACCAAGAAAAAATCTGGTAAGTGTATTTTACTTCTGAAGTCATTTATGGATACAACTTTTCTGTGTATTGTACTGACTCTTGTTCTATGATCTTCAACAGATTTCGAGTGCTCAAGAGTATGACATTCCTACATCTGCTCAACAAGCCTCGCAACCACATTCAAATGGTTGGGAACATGACTCACATCAACAATCTCAAAGCTGGAACCAAGGCTCATAAGCAAACTCGCATGGATGATACCAAGGCTCACAAGCAGGAACCTCACATGGACAAGGAACTGAAGGAACCTCACAAGGATGGGGTCTTTCTCTTTTCTGTTGAACATGTCTTTTGTTTTTGTTTTTATGTTCAAAACATGTCTACTCTGTTGGATGAACATGTCTTTTGTGTTGGATGAACATGTCTTCTCTATTGTATTTTGTTGAATGGTTTTAAAAACTTGAAATCAATGGTATTCGAAGATGTTTTTACTACTACAATCTCTTTATTGTCAAAGGATAAACCAAACAAGACAGACATTGTTAAGCAACAACCAAATTATACATTCTAACACTCAATACTTTGATTTATGACTGAAAATCAATACAACTATGACAATGGTAATAATGAAAAGAAAACCAACACATATCATCATCATCTTGTTACATTTGCCGATCACCATTTTGCTTCTGACCACCTCTTCCATCAATTCTTCCATCACAGCTTTGATTTCTCCAAGTTCAGTTTCAGCAGCCCGTAATTTTGGCAACGCATCAACCATCTCCTCATAAACCCCAACCTCAACCCACTTAAAAAGATGGTCCTATAAAACGAGAGACAACAAATTGAATTCCCTTGCCAGATTGACTCCAGATTATAGAAGGAGACTCGACACTAACCTCTTTTCTCGTTATACATCGGAAGAAAGGACGACCGGGATTCTCTTGAGTTCTCGATGTGTAGATCGTTACGTCGGATCCACACACACACTTCTCTGGAAAACCATGGATGCCAAATGTCTTCTCAGTCATCTTTAATCGAGATTCTCGAATTTGGGATTTAGGGTTCTTGGGGAAGAAGAAGAAATTCCCAATTTGATTTCAGAGAGAATAAATGAAGGCTCGACGTCAGGTTATTGGGGAAGAAGAAGACACAAATCACTGAAACGGCGTAGTTTAACTAATGAAAACAAAACGAAAAAAGTGTGAATATATTGATTTAGTTACGATATATGTTCGATGATGTTAACATGGCACAGTGGCTAAGAGCATGACATAAATGACACGAGACTCGGGTTTGAATCCTCTTTTTGATTATTTCAAACATTTTTAAACGAACATAAAACGACGTCGTTTCATGTTAAACGGAAACAGTAAACAGTGTTTAACACCGTCAAACGATTAAGTTAGCATAGTTAACGACGGACATAAATTAGCGTTGTCAAAGCAAAGTTTCTATTTTATCAGAAAGTCAACATAAATTGTATAATTTTTTATGCTACAACTTTTGACAGGTATGTTTTGATATTTTTTTGAAAGTTCGAGAATTATTTGACATTTTTTCCTATATAAAAACAGTTGTGTTTTTTTTTATAATCAATTTCTATTTATAATAATAAATTCTAGTAGTTCAAAAGAACGAAGAAAATGTTCACGATGACTTAATTATATACGTTCATAAGAACGAGGCATATGTATAATCACTAATTATAGGTTCATATCGGTCTTTATCTCAACTGAACTTGGTTACAAATACAATACGTTAGTCGTTACAACCACATACGTGACCAAAAAAAAAAAAGTGAAAATATTTATTTTCTTTTAAAATAACTAAAGAAGATAATTAAAATTTGTAAACTCGTGGATCAGTCCCTAAAATCCTCGGTTATAAAGTGGGATGGATTAAGATTGATAAGACGGATACGTCTCTTTTGAATGATATCCACAATAGGCTAATATGGCATCTAGCAATCCGATATTAGAAAAATATATGTAACAAGCTAGTAGTCAAATTATATCGACGGTTTACTTATGGAGTTATAGTCAATAATCATCATTGAATTAGGCGTGATCCTAATGGCCATTGTGTTTGACACATGTATATATAGCCCACTTAGAAAGCATACTTTTTAAGTAGTGGTCAATTATTAAAAGTGTTAGTCTCAATCTCAGACAAGATCATGAAATGACAGATTCGCTGTATTTACATATATTACCAAACCTCTTAACTGGTAGGGTATATTCGATTATTGTAAGGCGATAGTATTAATTGGTACAAAATATAGATCGCAAACCCCATTAGCACAAAAAATAATACTAACATAAATAGACAATTGACTGTAGTTTAAACGAGGAGAATAAGAAACCTTTAAATGCAGGAGGATCAGAAGTCGTCCATTATCGTGCCAGTCTGGTCAATAGTGGAGACATTCTTAGTTTTTTTTTTCCATTAGTCGCTTGTTTTTGGTAATATCATCGATTAGTTTAATGGATCCATCCTCTATCCGTAATCTGACTCTTTACTATGATGCTTCCTTGGAGATAAGAGATTTCATATCGGACTGGTCAAACAATCTTATCGCCAGCAAATAATCTTAACATGTATTATACTCATATTCTAAATACAATAATTTGGTCGTACTAGCTACTAACCATTGACATACAAAGCACATTTCATGAATTCAAATATAGGAGAAGTTTCATAAAAACAGATAAATCTCCTTTAGTGACTCTAAAAATCTTTTGACCAACGCGTTCTTGATATTGAAGAGCTGATAAGAACAACGTCCCTTATTTTATAGAGTTTCAGACAATCAAACCACCTTTTCGGATGCACACAACGACTACGGAGATCCTTGATTCAATCCATCTATTTTGTTTTACTTGCAAAAAGATCAGTTCAAATATTGTTAACTTCAATATTCCCAAACATATGTATATTTTAATCCTTGAAAATGACAAAGAATATATTTTCATTAAAGCAGTGTAAATTAGGCAAAGAAGTTACCTTAAGAGGTTGATCAGAGTATATATAGGATAGCTAGGATCCTCCCAAAGCAAGATAGAACAAAGTTGGAGAGCTATGCCTTTCCTGAAAGAGAATGTTTAATAAACATGATGTGCTCTTTAACTGTATATTAAGCTTCCATTGTAACCGCTAACTTACCCCCAATACCTAAGAATCCAGCCCCTCCAAGACCTCCTAGTAATAAGCACCCATACTTGTGTTATAAGTAACCTGCATTTAAGGATTTTTATCATGTTGTTTGCGTGGAAAAATGCAAAGATTTAGAGTATGCTGATGGAGGATGATAAGCCGCTAATATGCCTGACCTCCCTGAGTATAAATCATGCGTTAAGCATGTGTTTAGTATCAATGGAAAGAGTCAATCCATAACAACAAAAGATGTTTCATTTAATCCTGTAGACGCCAATGAAATGACAGAAGGTTGATAGATTTCAGTTTATCTTCAAGTATGAGCACGACCTCTTGGAGATTTTGGGGAAAAAGTTTTATACCTTCTACGAGTGGACTCTAGTTATGGATAGATGGATTGAGCAACAACCTGAAGATTTCCTCAAGCTCATCAAGGTGTGAGTGCAAATATGGAATTTCCCAGTCAATCACTATATGATTCCAAACGTGGGAGGTAATGGTGTTTATAGGGGTATGAATGAAGTTTTCATTGGGTCTAAGGTGGCTACTTTGAGTTAACTACAAAGAAAAAGTGTAGGGCAAAGTCAATTCGTGGAGTTTTAGGTTCTTGTCTCGGGAAGGAAAGAGATCATAATAAAGGCAATAGCTTTAGCACTCTCAACCTTAGTTCTCTCACGTCAAGACTTTTTAAAAGAAAATACATTTTCCTTCTTCCTCATCCTAATAGCTAGCATAGGAACCAGACTTTTTTTTGCTTAGCGCAACATTCATGGAAACCCGATGAGTGATATCTTTGTACCTTAAAGGGTAGAAAATATTTTTTGGAACCATATGGGGAATGGTTAAGGTCCAGAGTCTATTATGCATTACCTAGTAGTTTAGAAGCTTCCGTATGGTTTGGATTTTAAGTTGTTTGGAAAAATTGGGAATAGAGAAAGTTATGCTTGAAAGTGACTCAAACGTGTTGATCCAAACAATCAAAGAACCTATGACTTGGCAAGATTACAGTCGTTTATTTCCGATATCCACTCGCCGATGAGAAATCCTCAAACGAGCTTCTACTTCCTTGATGGATAAGAGAACTAATGTGCAGACGCTATAGCCAAGAAAATGCCTCTCTAATCCCATTTACTTTGCATAGATATGTGAATCCATAATTTTGCTTTTGTCATTAGTTTAGTATGAAAAACATTGTAATGTTTAATCTGTCTGTATTATTTCAAAAAATGTTTAATCTGTAACTATTAGTAATGCTTAATATCACATCATGGGTTCGGGCATTTAATATTTAGGCCCACTAACTTTATTTTTCTATTAATTACTTTATTTGTTTTTTCTTTTGTTTCGTTTGTTTATTTCTTTTGTTTTTTTTTCCCATAAAAGATCCATAAAGAGAAACCTTTTTAGCATCTTTGTCTTTTGTCTACGATTTTTCCAGTTGCATAGGGTTAGGGGCAAAACAATTTTTTTACAAACATTATTTTCTCAGTTAGACATTTAAATATGGCAATAACCATTGATATATACTTAATTTCTCTTAAGAAATATGGAGAAATAAACAAGATATTGATTTGTTCTCCATTTACAACTTCTTCACAATCAAGAAGATTTTGGTATATAAATAGGCGTTTTTAATTATATAATATTGACACAAGTAGAAACGGTCCTGACATAACGGACACTACAGACGGAAAAAAAAATTAGAGTCCTCTACTTTACACTGTAAAGACATTATAAAAAAATTATTATTCAAATGATTTTGAATATCTAAGAATAACTTGAAAAATGACTTCTTTAAAAAAAAATCCAAATAAAAATTTGAAATTGATAGTTAAACTAACTAATTTTTTTGCTATTCATACAAAATCTAAAAGTAATTTGGAATTACAAAATCCAAAAAAAATCGGGGACTTGAAAATACAAAATCCAATTACTGTTCTTGTATTTTTCGTACAAAATTATTCTTCAAACATTAATAATCGAGTTTTTTTAACCATATCCCTTTCAATAAAGTTTTCTTTCTTTTTATAGTGTCCATATCAAAAGAAAATATATAAAAATCATTAATAGTAGTTTTGTTCTTACTATTAATAATAGTTTAATTTAATCAATATGTTATAGTTATTGTAATCTTTGAGATTGAAAAAGACAAATTAAACGTAATAAGTAAAAATGAGTGAAATATATGTATAATATAAGCAAAACATAGGCAAATATAAGCAAAAGTAGAAATTGTAGGTTCAAAAATTGACACATTAGTTGGAAACTAAATTAATCATTGTTAATTATCAACTCCATCAATTGAGGTGGTATTTGAAATCATTGATTTTTAAATATCATTTGTCCCTTGAATAATCCCAAATTTATTTTGACATATTTTATTAATAAAATCTCAGTTTCCAATAAGGCATGATTTGAAGGAATTTGTAAAAATCATTAAACCAATAACCTTGGATTTGAAAAATCTTTTGGATGTGGTAATTTCATTCTATTGGGTAGGGCAAGTCTTCTATTAGAAGTTCGATAGGTGTTGTATGTGAACCATTTAGCTTTGGCTTTTTTGTGATCTAGATGCTATTGTAACCAATCCCAACTCTTTTAATCACTTAAGCTCATCTCATCTCAACTTAACGCATATATATTTCGTAATAAACGAGCTTCAAACTAACTTAATTCACATATCAAGCCGCCCGCTAGTTCTGAATCCTTTTTAAGATCCCTAGATCTAACCTAGGTTTACGTTTTCATTCCGAAGTCTCTCATCCTCAAATCACCTTTTTTGTTTCTTTCTTTGCTCCCTAATCGTGTCGGTCAATCGGGAGAAACCATGGCTTTTGCTCTCGAAAACTTCGCCAGTAAGATATCTATTTCTTATCTCTTTCAAGCGTTAGATATGTTGTTCTGAGTCTTTCAAAACTGTCTAGATGTTCCTGTAATTGGTTCCGTCTTATAAAAACCTCGCAGCGGCTAAAACAATCGTTTTCTGGGACATTGTGGAATGCCCGATTCCTCAAGATCTCGATTCTGATACTGTTGTTAAGATCATTTACGAGGTGCTTGCGGATATGGGTTTCCGTAGTGTAATTACAATCTCCTTCAAGGCCTATTGTGACGTGGTGGAGTCCGGGAAGGCCCTTGAAGGAATCCCTATGAAACACCTACCCGCAGGTGAATTCCTCAAACTTCTTCTCCTTTATCCTTTACTTATATATAGTATTATGATGAGATGTGTTATGTATGATGGTTTCAGAACCTCAGGATAAGGTTGAGACACGTATGAATATTCTTGCGGACGTTATGTACAAGGCAATGAGCAACGATACACTATTAAATTTGATGCCAATCATGGGGGAGATCTCAGGACAGGCAGAGATCATCACTGCTCTTAGATGTTTGAAACGCAGAAAGAAGATCAATGTTCTTTTAGCACAACAGGAAATGACGTATCGGAGTATCTACGTGATTCTGTTACATTAGTATGGGGTTGGTCAAGTCTAGCTCATGGAGGATACCCTATAGGCGTTGAGGATACAGATTCTGATTCTGGTTCTGGTGCTGAGGACTTATGATACACGTAGCACAAGTTTGATAACGAATGTAATCTAAAGCGGATAATAAAATACTCCGATGCCGTTAACGTCATGAGCTACAATCTATTAATTATTTTCTGTGGGACTTGGTTTAGTCCCAGTGACAGATTGCTTCACTCCTAGTATTCAAATGCAAAATCGTATTTGTACATATAAATTGGTCTTCTTAACGAATCTTGATATGTTTCAAGTTTCAACTGTTGATTCCTTTCTAAGTTCACCAATTAATTCATCTTGGAACATTATTAATTTTTTTTGAATATTAACTTCTTTTACGAGGCAAAATCTATAACCTGATTGGCAACAAATTCATATCTTTCTAGTTTACAAAAAGTTTTCATCAAGAAAGTGTGAAATGTTGGATATATTATTGATTACTGCTTCCGCAACTTAGAGATGTGTAATCTCTCCCCTTGTTGTATTGTATGCTACGCAGTACGAATGGATGGTTAATTGATTGTATGCTAGGATTGTGCAAGATCGTGCGTAGTGGTTGAGTTATCATTACCACGATGGTATATGACTGTAAATATGGCATGAGCTTCTTCCTAGCTGACATTACCACTGCGAGAGCAAGTATCTCCATCTGCGGATACCTGATCTCAGCGTCCAGCAGGGATTTACTTACATTGTAGAATAGTTTCTGCTCATAGTGTTCTTCTCTAACGAGAACGCCGCTAACTGCGACTTCGGATACTGCCAAATTATAAAGTGTTTCTTTCTTATATCGTGCCATTTACCTCTCAAACTACCTTTTTTCTACCGAAAGTTGTTATAGCATGTAATTTTCTCCAACAGAAAAAAAAACATATTTGCAAAAATCCTATCACATTAATGGCCTACCAAATTTCCAAATCTAAGGAATATATTTGTATAACTATTGATTGTTTACTTTATCAATTTCAAAATATAAAAAGGAAGGATAGAAAAAAAAAAAACAAATGCAGCCTGATTATAAGGAATTGCACATTGACGTATACTAAATTATCCACAATTTAATCAAATCACAACTGAAAAATATTAATCTATTACTAATAAAAATTAAATGTATAGTGTTCTAAGGTCGTCCACATAGGATTTAAAATAACTAGTAATATTGTTCCATATAAGCGTTTTAAAATAAAATAGAAAAGTAATTAAAAAAGAAAATTATAGTTTAGAAAATAAGAAAATTTTATATAGATTCCACCAGTAATATTATTCCAGATTATCAATTAAAAATAAAATAGAAAACTAATTAAAAAAGGAAATCAAAATGATAGCATTGTTGGTATTAATTGAAGCGTTCACAGAACTTGGGTTCAAAGCTCAAGATTAGGTTCGAACAAAAAAAAGAAAAATGAAATCAGAGTTTAAGAAATAAAGAAGAAATAAGGAAACTTTAAGGAAATTATATCATAGTTTCCTAAAAAATATTTTTATGGTAGTTCACATATGATTTTAAACGACCAAAAAAATAGTATTCCAAATCGGCTTTCAAAAATAGAATAAAATATAAAATTAAATATCAAATATAAACTTTAATATCAATATCTTCAAAATCAAGCTCCATCATATTCCATATTAATTTCATATTTTTATTTTTTATTGGTTTAAAATGAATTTTAAAACTAAGTAATTTTTTTAATATATATCATTATCTAAACTTTAATATCAAATATCTTCAAAATCAAGCCCCATCATGTTCCATATTAATTTCATATTTTCTTTTCTTATTGTTTTAAAATGAATTTAAATCTAAGTAACTTTTAAAATATATATCATTATCTAAATTTCTTTTTTTTATTGTTTAAAAACGGATTTTAAATCATTATGAATTTTGAATCATTATATAAATTTAAACATATATATATTTTTTAAACGAAAATTTACAATTTAAAATTAAACACATATTTCAGTGATTAGTGTTTTAAAATTACCGATCCAATCCAACCTAATCACCCATCAAACTGAACCATACCCAAAATTAGATTTATCCCAAAAAGATTTTATTCTTGTGTTGATTATTCACCTTTGACCAAAATGTCTCTGATAGAATCATCACAAAGCTCAATCGAATCTTGCACATTAAAACTTCTCACTTCTCAAATCGATTCATTTCTTCTTCAATCAAATCTGTGAATCGTCTATCTCTCGCCAACGAAGACAACAATAAAATCAAAGCTCGGATTTTCCTTTTTTTGTTGAAACTGATTCGATTGGCACATTACATCTTCTCATATTGATCCACTTTTTCATTCGAATCTACGAATCGTCTATCTCTCGCCGAATAAGATAACAACAAAATCAAAGTTGGAATTTTCCTTTCACTGTTGGTGATTTGAGTGTGAAAATATTTAGTGAAGCTAACTGAGGTTCTGATGTTAGTGAGAAACGACAAATTCAAGGAGAGATTTTGAATTAAAATACAATGTAAAAGAGAAACAAGAAAAACACATAAAAATATTTCAGGAGTTTGAATGTGAAACAAAAAGTAGTTTACGATGCAGTTATAGAGTCGGTAGAAAATGATATGGAAAAACTATTCTTCCTATATGGTTCTGGCAGAACAGGAAAAACATACCTTTATAAAACCAAAAAATAACAAACATGCAAGCATTAAAGAGACAACATCTTAACATCCATCCCGGAATGAAACAGTTGATGAGATTAATGCAAACATGTTATCAAAATTGCCAGAAAAATAAGAGGAATATCTCAGCTTATAGCATATTGAAAAACGTGACACAATATCAACAAATTATGAAACGCTATATACGGTTGAATATCTAAACTCTCTAGAATTTGCAGGACTACCAAAACATAAACTATCTTTAAAAGTGAGATTACCAATAATGCTATCCCGAAACAAACCACTTTCAACTCTATCTCTTATTTTATAGCACAAAAAATTAAGAATAACAACAATAAACTCATTGAATAAAAAGAAAAAAAAATAATTTCACAGCATAGAAAATTCAAATATCATAATATTAATAAAAAAAATAAACTTATTTTAAAACTTTTAAAAACACTAAAAATTAAAAAATAATACAATTTATTTTCTAAATATATTCCAAAAATCAAAACAAAATAGTCGAACATAAACCAGATTTAAAACCTAGTATTGACAAAAGAAAATACACTTTATGAAGACAGAAAATCAAAGAGTAGTTTAGGTATCAGAAAAATAAAGAGAGCATTTTATTTTATTCTTCTGTAAAAAACAGGCATTTTATTGAACTATCGATAACTTTGAGAAATAACGACTAAAAGAGAGGTAAGCTTGAAGGGAAACGAACTTGCATCCACTGCTTCTCATACGTAACCAAATGGCTCCAACCTAATTCCTCTAGCAAACCAAGTTTCATTTCGTACAGCTTCTTATTAGCAATCTCGTTCTCGTTCTGAATCAAGTCATCAAGTACCTGAAAAGTGTCATTATTAATATGGGTCAGTGATTTCAGATGATCATCATTTGCAGTTTCCTAGAGAAAGTAGGTGTTTTTACCTTCAATGCGGTTCCTAGTCGCGAGAGCCGTTTTTCTCTTAGAACAGTGAGAGTAGCAAATTTAGATGATTTCACGTCTACCCATTTCGTCAGTTCTTTGAAATTTTCTTCGAATTTATCCTTCTGGCTACTTTCTTCGCCTTCTTCCCCTTCCTTCTCACCCTGAACAACAAACGAGTAATGTAATTGCCAATATTAGCTAACGATATAACATTTAACGAGGAGATAAGTGAGATAATATTTGTCTTACCTTTAAATTCTCGAGTTTCGCCATGGCTAAACCTTTCTGGTATAATGCGTCAGCCAGCTGGTCACGTGTCATCTCCATTTTTTTCTTTAAAGTCTAATTAGAAAAATAAAACAGTGGGTGTTGTTATCAGAGAGTCGTAAATAAAGCAATTAGTAACTAGTTAAGAATATCTCTAAGAGAATATCACACCTCTGCTTCCTCATCTTCTGGTTCACTTTTCTGTAGCAAGTATCTTGCTAACTCGTCTATATCAACACTGCGTACTACTTCGTTTGCAGCATCTATAATCTGCTAAAAACAAAAAAAGAGATTTTCAACTTACATGCTAATTTCTCAATCACCTATAAACGCTAAAAAGGTTTGTCATGAGACTAGTGAGAGTTTTGAAATTGAAGATTATTGTTTAACGTATAATTATAGAAAGTAGTGCACGATTTTGAGATTACTAACTCATTTGACACTTTACCTCTTCGAAGTGGCTGATTTTGTCCTCAGCATCAGACCGAGATAGCAAACCTTCCAAGATCTTTGCAAGCAATGGAGTATAGCTTGGGTATTCAGACTGCCGAGGAGCATATGCTCAAGTTAATTTAACAAAACTTTCAGATTTGCATATTTTTAACAAAACTTTCGTGGCACAAATCGTTATTCAAAATGGAAAAGAAAAGCCTTTAGCTGGTAAACCTTGAGACAGGCACACAACTTTCTCCACTCTGAAAGCTCTTCCTCAGTTCCTTGCTTTAGGCTCCCAAGAAATTTGATCTTTGTGTCACGAACCTGATTACAAAGAAAGTGCTCTCTCGTAAATCAGACCCATAACAGTGTGGAAAAGAAAACCCTCAATATTCACCAACAAGCACTTGATTCGATTATATAATAGAACATTTGACCATATAGTTGAGGCAAGAGCAAAAATGAAGCATGCTTCTGCAAACGCTACCTCTTGTTCCAAGCGTTCTGATACTGATTTACACCCGATTGATGCAGAAACTGCCTTCTTCTCTTCCTCAGGCTATTGAATAAAGCAAAACAACAAAAGAATTCGAATAAGAGGAAAAAAATATCAAGCTAAACAAAAAATATGAGCTCCTGTAGCCATATTGTCCTGCAGTACTACATCTAAGCTATCAGAAAAACCAGACCAGGAAAAAGGTAGTTTCTTTTAAGATACCTTAGGTGGTGGAACCACGTATGATATCGGGTAAGATACAGGATTATCCTTTGGATTCTTCCCTTCTTTATCATCAAATGACAACTTCCCATATGAGATTTCTCCCACCAACATAGATCCTTGTGGAGTATTCTGCAGGTGAAATTAAAATTGTACCATTTGAGAGAGATGTGCATCGGAACATTAATCATATATACTTGTCAACAATCAACTATACCTTGGGTAGCTTATCCTTTGTTGGTGGGCAGAGATAAAACGCTTCCTTCACCCTGCAGGGTGATAAACGAGGTGAGAAAGACGTTCAGAGAACAACTATGCGAGAAAACATTAAACTAACGAGTACCCTGGCATTAAAACAGAGGACTTAAAGGCACCGTTTCCTGTGATAGGACCATCTGGTTCAGAATGTAAGTTCAGCCGAACCTCCTGCATCACCAGTAAAATAAACGGAAAAAATCAGCTCTTCATGAATTCTAATGTTGCAAAAAAGGAAAACGATTGACATCAGAAACACACACACACAGATTTAACTCCAACTTCGTTTTGTATTTCTTGGAAAGTATTACGTCTAGCATTTCAATAAAGTAAAACGTAATTCACAATCTTACCCCCATATTTCTTTCAATAAATAAAGTGAGTTGCTTCAACTTTTCCAGCAGCTGCACATTTTCATGCCTGTTGAAAGCAATAAGCTTTTAGAATAAATGACCAAGACATAAATATGCTTTGTGAAACAAAGCCGCAAGCACAAAAAGAAAAAATATCGTCTAAACGAACTTGTCAACCAGTCACGTTGAGAAGATTTATAAAAAATATTGCAACCATTAAGGATGTAGCAAAAACCTCAGATACAGCTGCAGTTTATATTCTCCCTTGGGAAGTTTAGAAGACTCAGGATAAACATCGCCCGTTGCATAGACACGCTGAAAGTATGCCAGGACGACGTGTTAAGGCAAGAAATACTATAAAAGTAAGAAATAACCAAATTTGCTAGACAGGAAAGCAGAAAACCGTTTTCACAGTACATAACAGAGCTAGGGATTCATAAACTTTGTTAAATTAATCAGGTTTTAGTTGGCCATGCCATTTAGAATTTACAAGCTTATCTTGTACTACCCAGCCGTTTAGATGGCAGTTAAAGAGTACCTTGTTGGCATCAGAGATCATATAAAACTGGGACTCAAATTTGGTGTCATATATGCGATTGTTCAATAAGGGTATATATGGTTTCACTTCAGCTGCATCTTCTAACTTGAACTTGTAGCTGCAGAAACAAAAGGATGAGAATTTGCTGTTAAGAAAAATCGATAAAGAGATAGGCAACAACGATAGCAAGAAAGCAGAAGCATGACGGACGTTAATGTCAATGCTAGTATCTGCTTGCCCGACAGTAGTCTATCACGGCCAGTTGATAGAGTCTTCAGTTGTGCGTCAACAGGTTGATATGGAACTCGTATCTGCAATTAAAATAACAGTGTCAAATTCTACAAACAATTACATAAAACGCTGAAAATAACATATTTCAATACACTGTACCTTGTTCAGAACAGCTACGGGAACAAGTTTTTCGGAAGCCAATAGTGCTTCAGCTTCAACTTTTATTGGCGCTTCACTTCCATCAAGTAGCAATTCTTCTTTATCAACACCAATTCCATGGAATTGAATCTAAAAACATCACATAGCTTGCATCAGCTCATTTCTAGCAAGTCACAATGTACTCCATATAGTTAGCAGGCGTAAGCGAACTGGACACAGAACTTCGTTCATAACATTAGTGTGACAACATGAAGACTAATCCAGAAGACTTTTTGTATATATATACACCATAGTTCGTTTCCAAAACCACTCTTAAATGGCGAATTAACAAACAGGAGTGATTATTGCTAAACCAGAGACCTAATATCCAACTAAAGAGAGAACTAAAGTGCAGAAAGAAATATGCAATGCATTAACATGTGCCAACAGATAAACTAGCACGATGAACTCAAAGGATTTTCAGGAAACCAAAAAAGAGGACAAAAGATGTAAAATAATAATTTAGAGTTCATCACCTGACACAGAACGACAGGAAAGACTGAACAAAACACAAGCATTCTACATTCCTTATGCAAATTCTTAACAACATATAATATATATATATATATATATATATATATATGCTTGTGTTATAGACATATATAATTATCAGTTCCTACCTCAAAGTCAACGATAGTTGGTTCACGACTTCCAAGGCCACTAGACCAGAATTGAGCTAGAGCTAGTTCCATCGTTTGACCACTAACCACAGGAAACGCAAAGCTTTTAGCAGATGGAGATGCGAAAGTTGACGCGCTCTCCCACTTGATAGGCCTTCGCAATGGGCTAAGCTGTAATTTGCAAATCAAGTAAAGATTAGAACCAGCAGTAGCAGTAGCAGCAGCTTGAATT
Organism: Euclidium syriacum; assembly: GCA_900116095.1. Taxonomy (NCBI): domain Eukaryota; kingdom Viridiplantae; phylum Streptophyta; class Magnoliopsida; order Brassicales; family Brassicaceae; genus Euclidium; species Euclidium syriacum. Next base: position 3,881,822 of record FPAK01000009.1, read on the forward strand.
ATCCTTAAACCTCCCCTACCTGAAGTGTATCAATATAAAATCTTCGTGTAGTATCAAACCCCGAAGTTCGTATTGTAGCCTCAGCCCATGTTGCTCCAAGTGGTACCTCGATAAATCTTCGTTCAATGTGACCTACAGTTGGAGTTATTGAAGAAGAAAATATCAAACATTAAAAGTGTTCACCATTTCAGAGAGCTTATTTTCTTTATAAATCACACATTACAAAGTCCACAAAACCTGAGACAAAAGACATCTGTTGAAATGAAATAACTGGAGGTCGATTTTCCAGAGTCTGTGGAATTATTATTGTTACTGGAATTCTGAAAAGAGGACCACGCTCTGGTGCTTTGCAGTCAATCCCATAAACTTCAAAGTAATGCACACCATCCCCAAGATTTGTCGGGTCCACAACAACGCTGAAAAGAGATGGTATAATCTTACTACAGAGATAACTGTTGCACGGAAAAAGAACAAACCAAACAAAAGCAGTAACATATGGGATAGGAAAACACTAACTTGAAGCTACGTCCGTTATGAGTGAGAAGGAGATAGTCAGGAACCCGTACAACTTCTTCATTTGTGGAGTGCAGCTCAAGACATTCCTCGAAAGGGACAAGTTCCTTTAAATTACTTGCGCCTTCATGGAACTTCGGATCAACTTGTACAGTCCACTGGAAAGTCAAAACTATGCTTGTTTCACATAACAGACAGGAGAAATAACAAAGTCTGAAAGTAAAATATAAACATCTGGTAGGAGATGAAATTTGCGTATGAAAATTATGACTCCCTGACAGGGCTTCCAAATGGCTTAATATTACAGGGGGGGGGGGGGGGGGGGGGGGAGATATCAAATATGGCATGTCGTATGAAGATAATTAAATTTTTTGTACAATAGGTAAGTTAGCATGCATTTGAGCAGATTACTATGCATAACCCTGAGTGAACATATGACTGTGATATAGAAACAGCTCACCTCAGTAGACAGTCTGCAAGCAGTAGCTTCCCGCACGTAGATGCCCCGCGATGTTGGAGCTGCGTTTATAGAGATCGTAGTCTTTATTAAAGGAAGGTACAAAAAAATAAAAATCTTAAGGAAAGTTTCCCCCGCCAAAATCAGGAAGACCGTTTGGATTACTAGCAACACATATATATATTACCACTAAGATGCATTTGCAAAACAGATAATGCAAATGAACGCATTTAGTTGTCTTGTTTATAAATAACTATAATGAGATTGTGGGATAGGTTTCAGCAAGCAAGTTTTCGATAAGCTTTTAAATTGAAATCTTAATTTCTATACATACTTGTTTTTCCGGAGAGATTGACCTTGATCTGATAAAATACACATGGATAGTCCTTAAACTGTTTCAAGTATTCATATGCCCTGTCATAACAAAAAAAAAATCAGAACCAACTATTTAAAATATGGTTTCAAATTAATTATACCGTATAGAAACTTACTTATCAACTTGCATAAGCCCTTGTCCAGTAGATAGTTTATCTTCAGGTCGATCACCTACAGGAGTAGATGTATTCTCAAGGGCCCTTCTCACTGTGTACGGGCTAACTGGGATGCCCTCAGCCTACAGAAGCATGAAAGAACTTCAGCAGCGGAAATATTTGCTGAAAATAAAGGAAAAAGAAACGGATGTGTCAATAGGGGGAAAAAAATGTGGAGAAGAAACCTTCATAGCACTCAGAAGTAACGCAATTGCTCCGCAGGCAGAAGGAGATGCCATTGATGTTCCATTCATGAGCATCCGTCTTTGAAGCGTCCATGTAGGAACAGGAGCGACAGCCCCACCAGGTGCACTTATGCAGACACCAAGATCCCCATCAGAAGTTGGCCCCCGGCTTGACCTACAATATAATAATGACTATTTCATGTTGTCAACAACTAGCAATAGAATGATACAAAAGAAAGGAAAAGGGTGAAAATACCAAGTGTACTCAAGCCCCTCACTGGGAGGTTCCACCACCGAATGGGCACCAGCTGCCATTGCAGGAGAAACATATGCACCAACACCAATGATACTGGAAGTTGTTCCACCCGGTGCACCAACTGTTGTCAACGCTGGACCACTGTTACCAGCACTACTTACAAATACTAGGCGTTTCTTGTTCACAGCCTAAAACATAAAAGAATGTCAGCAAAAGCAAGATGGAAAGCACAAAATACAATCTAACAAGTGCTGTCCGATAAAGAAGGTTTTGAATAATACTTCAGTAACAAGATCAACAAAACGCCCATAGTCTGGAAGTAATGCTGGCTCTCCATAGCTCATGTTGACAAGATCACATTTATGCTGCACATTATAATAAAAGTCAGCATATACAAAAAAGAAACCCTGAACGTTATGTGTCAATGCAAACCAGTCACATGTAACAGTCCACACAGGTACGGAAATAATACAAGCTGATGTTGCAAAGTAGCTCAAGAGCTAAAATACAACTTGTTTTGTAAAAAACTTCAAGGATATAATTTCAGGAAGTTATAAATGAATTTTCCGGCTAATGGTAAACTACTTCAGTTAAATGAATTATTACCTCTAGGGCAGCTATCAATGCCCGTGTCAAACCAGTTCCAGTCTCCATTGAACCTAACCGCGAGTCTCCAATTTTGCAAGATATTATCTGTGCACCAGGTGCCACACCATTTAACAAGTACTCCTAACATAAACATAGAAAAGGAGTTAATTGATTGAAACAAATTATCAATATAAATAACTTATATAGATATGTTGGCACCTCAGGGTGGTGTGCAGTAGCTATTCCAGCAACATGAGTACCATGGGGAGAACTATCGGTTACAATGCTTAGGACTTTTCCCTCATCATACACGTTAGCAACAAAGGAGCATGCATCAAGTCGGCTAAATACGCCATACTTCCGCTCAATCCTTTAGTACAAATTCAATCGAGATTCAAAAAAAGTTCTTGGTGAACATCATGCTCCCAAACGAAAAATTCCTGAACTTTAATAGGAGATAGTTCTTTAAGAAAGACTTGCCGGTAGTTAGTAAGAGGGGTGAAGTCTGCAAGTTTCCCGCAATCTGGATCCTCTTCTAGACTCTGTGTATCAAGTGCAGCCCTCCATACTTCTCCATCATGCCACACAACAGCATCAATAACAGGTCCTTTGTCTTCATATTTCTACAGAAAAACAATGCAATTTACAGCACAGATTCAAGAAAACAGAGAACAAGAATGCAGAAACAAAACTAGTAAGGGACAGTCTACAAACTTACCTCAGCTTGTTTTTTTAGAAAATCAACTCTGCTTTGGAGGTCTTCACGGTTCTTCTTCAATTTTGCATCCTCCACCTTGCTGTGCTTCTGGAGACGAGAATGACAATATGGGTCATGTAAGAATTTGAATACACTGTCTAACACATAACATCCATAATACAGAAAACCAGATTCAGCATCTTCATAGCACCTGATCGAAATCATAAAGATTCTTTAGAGTTTTTGCAATTTCTTCCTGATTCTTTTCATCCCACGTTTTCCTTCTCTCTTTCTGTGTGAACCAAAACCAAATAGAAGTCTTAGACAACAGGGGTTGCAGACCAGACATGTAAAATTTGGTATAAGATTTATGAGTAGATAAAGTAATCGAACAGCCCAAAAAAATCACAACTCTCATCGTTTACCTTCACACGTGAGGTTAAGTCATCAGTAAATAGCTCATAAATCAACTTGCAACCTACACGCCATTCTCCAGTGGGATTTTTCCAGGACGAATTGACAACCAAAGGTATCCCTGCAACAAATTAAACCAAAAAAAATAAGCGGAACATGAAATGATCAACGTATGTCAAGCTAGCTTATGGACTACAAGCCAACAATGAGCAAGGAAACTATCATGCAGAAATCCTAAATATCTCTTTTTAGATCAAATCACCAACCTGATGCTCCACGAATATGACCATCTTCATCGGCTTTCACCACTGTCGATGTGTCTATATCCCCACTTCCAGTGCTGAATGATTAAAAAGGATAGCATCAGGTTACAATCACTCAAATGAACAACGAACACCAGATGCAAAATTCAAGTGAAGTGTAAATATACCAGTCAATGACGTCCAAAACCTTCGGTTTTCCATCAGATGTTACATGCAAGCCAGCAGCGGAAGGATCAAAACCAGAATCTGAATTAGATAAAATTTCATTTGGTCAGTTCCTCAATCAGGATTTTACTTGCAGAGTACAAACCAGCAAAACGCCTTCGAAACCAAACAATCACTCTAGTATCTGATCCAGTAGAAAGAACCTAACTAACATAAACCTCATGCAATCCGTAAACAAACAGGCAATTAACAATTCAAGCGACGAAAATTAAACCAACAAAACAGTTAGAAAACAAAACGAAAGGAAGTACCAAAGATAGCAATAACGACGCCACGGCCGTCGTACTCAGGATGAGCCTCGACGAAGCGATCCGCACGGATTTCTTTCTTAGGCATGAGAGAAGCAAGGAAGGTTGATTCGTTCAGTTTGAAATTAGCGACAGATGCATTATCTGCTCCACCACCAACGACACCGCCTCCACCTCCTCCTCCGCCACAACCGACGCGAGAAGCTGTGAGAGTCTCAGAAGAAGAACAAGGCATCGCCGAGAAACCAGTCCGTCTTAACCGAATTCCTCTACCACCAACACGAGAGCGATAGCAGCTACTTCTTCCGAGGGATTTGAGTCTTCGATGACGAAATGGAGAATAAGAAATGAAATCGCGAGGAAGTGAGAGTAACGAGGGAGAAGAAGAAGCCCAATAAGAGCAACACGACGGGCCTTTGAATAACGCGCCGTGAACCTGCAGCTGCAGACTCAGATCCATCTTCGGGATACGTGTTAATTTAGTGGTAGTTAGTTACAAGTGATAGGGGTATTTTGGTAAATTAACAACTGAGTCGCTAGACCGAATCGGACTCGTGAGGTGCGTTTTTGGGTTTTGTCAATGGAGGTGGCTTATGCTCACTGGTGGCTTGCCCATTAGATAACGAAATTATTTTGGACTTTCACTCTAATTTGTCAAATTTTCCGATACAGAGTTTATATTCTTATTACGACAACAAAGACCATAAATCAAAATTAAAAGTTTACAAATCTCTGATTTTTTCTCGGGTTTTCGCTTGCTTGTTTATGAGATTACTCACCATTGTTTCCGTCTTTGCTAGATTGAAAATCGTTAAAGAAACATTCCTTTTTTTTTTCTTGTTTGCTACTTGAGAATGACTCTAACTCTTTGTGGTGAAATTTAAACAAAAACTTATCATTAATTAGATTTGTGACCTGTAATTCATTTGATATTTGATAGGATACTTGAAATTTCACATTTACTCAAATGTGATTTTCCCTAACCTTCGGTACATTTTGAAGATTGACCTTTTTATTGTAGAAAGTACCTTTATTTAATAGATAGTATAACTATAATCATGATTTACTTTAAGATCATATGCTTTATCTGATGATATTTTTAAATTTACTATATTTAATTAAAGTTTTTTTAAAAGAGAGTTATTATGTACGGATAATATTAAATATATATACTAAATATATGAAAACGGATAAAATTAGTCAAATCTGACACCAGGTCATAAGTAAGATCGATCAGCCAAAGAAAGATGATAGAAAGTTGGTTAAAATGGGAACTAAACACTTTTCAAAAAAATCCTCCATAGCACTAATATGATTATTAAAATAATATCATCAATAGGTTCCAAATCCAAGCGGTAGTATCAAGTCCTTTAGTTATTTTTTGAAATGACCAACTTTAACCCATTCTTCGAAAGAAGTTTTTATATGATCTTTACAATTGAATTCTATTTCACAAAAAAAAAAAAAAGTCTTCCTATTTCCAAACAACACATACTCATAATCTTGCCAACAGTCACTTAATTAGTGAACCATAGATTCTTAGAATTTCTTTCACTTCTAGCTCCCATCTATTCATCTATTTTTTTAATTTATTCTCTCGATAAAGTGGTTTCACCCCTTTCGAAGAGTGAATTGACTCTTTCTAGTGTTTTCACGGTAAAATAAACATGCCTTCACCAAGGAAGATCAAAGTAAAAACCAAAACAAACTCCCTCGCTTTTCTTTATGTTATTGCTTGAATATGTATATATAGAGGTCCTATCTAGCTTATTTTTTTAACATAGAAAGTTTATACGAGTTGAATAAGAGAAACCAAGAGGTGTAGCCGGCGGGAATAGGTAGCACTATCTCCTTTAAAAAAAAAAAGACACCTCATAACTCTATTTTCAAGTCTGTCTATTCATGGGAAATGTATCTCATTCTAACTCATAACTTGTATCCATACGCTTCATATTCGGATGGAGTTCACTCTCGTAAATATAGCTACCTCTCACGTCAATCTAAGTTAGGATGAACAACACGACTTGTTTTATCAAAAAAAAATTTGAAGTAAAAAAAACATAATTGTTGTTGGAGAAGAATTTTACGGTTTCGCCACATAACACACATACCCGAAAAGGACCAGAGTAACCGTCTGAATCTAAACCAAGGAATAAGACATGATCCCATATTTCCATCCCCGAAAATTTCCAAAAGCTTATCATATTAATCACACGGCCCTTCATCCGCTCGATTGTATAAGCAAGGAAAAAAAATCAAAAACTTAAATTATCTGCTACACATTCATCGTTTCATCGATGCAATCTTCAGTGTTCTCCAATTACTTAATATTACCAACAGTGCTACTAAATTTTCCATACAATATACATGCAAAATTTTATTTATTAAGATTTAAGGAGGGTCATGACCTCCCTTCCTCCTATATGGGTCAGTCCATGCCGTCCACAGTTCTTCCTCGAGTCCTTACCACCGTCCTCGAGCAATTTTGGAGCCATAGAGAAGGAACACACCAAAATCATGTCACGAGCCTCCTCAAATCACCACAACGTGATCTGGATTTTATTGTCCTATCAAATTTTAACTCTAAAGATCCTATTGCGAGAGTACATCATATCTATTGTAGTATTTAGGGATTGAATCCACGAAGACTAATGGATCTATTACGCAAATACAAACTCAAAACTATAAGTTGAGACATTATAAAGTTTTTCGTTTTGGTTTCCAAGATTAAAAGTTAGAAATGAAACTATCTAAGATTAATGAAATATGACATTGGAACCTAGAGATTCATAGGATTCGTGATAATTCATGTTCAAATGATCAAGTTCGAAAACTAGTAATTATTCAAACACAAAACACTAATGTAAATAGAACTCCACCACAATGTATCAATATATATCCTAAATAATCTAACTATTACATTATGTTCTCAAATCAGATAATCATATACTCTAACAAGCATTTATTAACGAGTTCATTATATTCACATATATCTTCAAACTCGTGAAAGAGAATAACATAGCTATCTACAATTTGTTTCAAAGAAATATAATTGTCTAGATTGTTATAGAACAAGTTATCAATTTGATCAAAAAATACGTAGATATATGAATATCAAAAGATGTTTTCGTTAGATCTAAATCTTAAACCCTAGTTGATCAGGAATATACATTTGAAGTATAATTCCAAATTATTGAAACTAGTCACAAATTCAAAATGAAAGTACATAGAAACATAATAGAAATCATAAATGAATAAAGTAAAGAAAAGTAGAGATTAAGAAAACTTCTCAGAATTACGAGAAGAACAAAGTACTTCTTTTTCGATTACAAACCTAATAAAAAGCATAAGAAAAGAAAAGACTTTTGCTCTGAATGTATCGTGTGATCTCTTATTCATGTCTTGATAAACCCCAGCTCACATACGACATACCCTAGTCATCTGATAAACGAACGAACCTGAGCTCGTTGTGTATTTTCTTTTTTTATTTTATCTTGCCCATAGGCCCAAATAGGTTTGACTGAGATGTGGTCAAACCCCAACATTATCTTCTTTGTTTTATTTGTTATGATAAATATCCAAACAACTACGAATCTTTGATTCGGATTAGGTACATGTGGCTGTGAGAGAAGAACAACTACGAGTCTATTTGTAACACTAATCATCCAGTGCACATTCCATCATCACCAAAGACTTCCAGAACCTAAAGAGCGTTGACACGTTTTGTTCATGCCGTAGAGTTGACATCAAGCCTGACGACGTTAACACTTCATTTCTTTTTTAACATTATATATATCTCCTAAGACAAATTAAACTGTATAATGAAAGACGTTCTTTGTTTCTTTTTCTTTAAATTCAAATGTATCAAACGTTTACTTTTCTTTGTTTCACATTACCAGCTTAGCTTATTTTTAATTTGGTCCACTAATGTATAATTTTTGTAAGTTTCTTACAAGGAAATATAAGTATTTTCAAATTAAAAATTGTGCAAGTTGCACCGTTTAATATCAAAAACAGCTGCACCGTTTGTGTAGATTTTGAGCTTAAGTTGGTTGTTGTTAATCTAGAAGATCTTTTTTATCAAAAATATAATCTAGAAGATCTTGTTATTCAAAAAGTTACCTAAATAAAAGTAAATTGCTAGTCTTCTTTTCCATCTTATGCAAAACCTGGAGAAAATTCGATCTTATAAAAACATAAAAAAACCAAAAAATAGAATATGAATGTTCAATAATAGATTAATAGTATCATCTTTATCAAAAAGTTCAAAAATAAAAAGATTATCAAAAAAGTAATAATAACAAAACGATAAAAACATAGTCAACTACACAAATATCGTTAATCATTTGTGACAAAGATGTGTTTGGCTAACATCCAAAAAAAATATTTACATTGGGGTCCAAATGCTTATTATATTTAGGGTTTCTATTTTTGTTAAAATCTTAGATAGTATAGTGATTATAAAAAATAAAAAGGTTAAATGGTTTGCCTATCTTATCAATTGAAATAAATTTTTTTAAAAATATCGATTACAAATTTGTTTTAGGACCCATGACTGTAGGCACAGGTCTGACTCGTGGTGAAAAACAATCTTTAACCATGAAGAAATTCATTTATTACTGTTTTTGCAATAGGTATAACTTCACAATATGCACTAATAGGTTCAAAATTTATGGAGATTTTGAAGCATGTCGTTTATCTTCCGAGATTAGAGGCGAAGGGCAGGCCATTTAACCGGCTTAAGAATCGCTACGACAAAGTCAAAAGCCCATCAAAGTGTTTAAAACTTTACATCATCCAATTGTTGTCGATAACACTAAAAAGCACGGCTGCTGTGAACAAGACCTTACCGAGATGATCCCAAAAGAACCAAGCAGCCCCACTCATTCGATTTTTTTTTATTGGATCTTCCGACCAACCAAGGTGTTTAATTTATGTTTTAATAATATACATCATGTCGAGTTTGAATTCAGATGGTGACAAGACAATACTAATACAAACCATATCATTAAATCAGTTTGGTGCGTCTAAAATTTTATAAATATCATATTTGTGTAATAGTAGCCACCATGATTTTTGACAAACCACCAATCACTAGTCTACATGATAAATTTAATTAACAATGGATATAACTTTAAAAGGAAGGTTTTAACCCAAAAAAACTTTAAAAGGAAGAATCTTAAAACGCCAATTTTGATCTATTTTATTTTGGCGTCTTGTAACAATGGAGGTCTACGTCTAATAATTCCAGCAAGTAATAATTAGCCGCACGTTTGGAAATGCAATTTTTTATCATAGCGCGTAACTCCCATATCTGGTTGTCACGACTACACATCAAACTTTGAAAATTTATACGTTTGACTCTAAGCTAACGTCTTTGTTTTAGCTACTCGTAAAAATTAAAATAATCGTTTTCTAATGACGTTAATTTAATATTATGGTCAAATAAATACCCCAAAACTGGAAGTATTTATAACCTCCTTAACTCTTCTTCTTTGCAACTCATTCAGATTTCTCTACAAGACTACAAACCTCTGAAACTTTCTAAACCGGACAAGAACCTAAACACGACCTTTCTTGTTTCCTCTGAGACTTCAAACACAAGAAAACAAAAAAAGAAACATGAGGGAGCTTGTGTTGTCTCTGTTTCTTCTCTTTTTTGTTGAATATGTCCATTCTGCTTATACTCCTCCGACAAGAGAACAGTTTCAAAGTTGCTTGTCGACAAAGCATTACTGCAATCCTATCTCCAAAAACCCTAAAAACCTCATAAATCAAACACCAGATTCCAGAATTTACACCGATTTCTCCGAGTCTTCATCTCCAACTTCAAGTTTCACCAACTTGAATTTCACCAGCCTGAAGCCGATTTTAATCATCAAACCGAAATCAGAATCTGAAATTCAAAAATCAATTCTATGCAGCAAGAAACTTGGAGTGCAAGTAAGAACCATGAGCGGTGGTCACGACTACGAAGGTCTCTCTTACCTCTCACAATCACCCTTTGTAATCATCGACCTCGTTAACCTCAGATCGATCAAAATCAACCTCACAGACGAAACCGCGTGGATCCAATCCGGCGCAACTATCGGCGAGCTCTACTACAAGATCGCTAAAACCAGCAACACCCTTGGCTTCCCAGCAGGGATATGTCCAAGTGTCGGAGTTGGTGGACATTTTAGCGGCGGAGGATTCGGTACGCTCACGAGAAAACATGGTTTAGCGTCTGATAAAGTCGTGGACGCGCGTTTGATGGACGTAAACGGGAAAATCCGAGACCGAAAAGCGATGGGAGAGGATTTGTTTTGGGCGCTTAGAGGTGGTGGAGCCGCGAGTTTTGGCGTTGTCTTGTCATGGAAAGTTAAACTCGTTAAGGTTCCTGAAAAGGTAACTTGTTTCATAAGTCAACACACAATGGGACCTAAAATGAACAAGCTTGTTCATCGATGGCAATACATAGGAGCGGAGTTAGACGAAGATTTGTTCATCAGAGTCATCATTGACAAGGATCAAGAAGGGAATCAAAGAAACGTGAAAACAACATTTCAATCTTTGTTTCTCGGTGGAATCGATAAATTGATGCCTCTGATGAACCAGAAGTTTCCGGAAATCGGATTACGAGCAGAAGACTGCAAAGAAATGAGCTGGATCGAATCGATAATGTTCTTCAATTGGAAATCAGGACAACCGTTAGAGACTATGCTCGACAGAAGCCAGAGATTCGAGGATCTTTACTCCAAAGCGAAATCAGATTTCGTGCAAAATCCAGTTCCAGAAAACGTATTCGAAGAAGTCACCAAGAGGTTTATGGAGAAAGACACTCCATTCATGATCTTAGAACCATTGGGTGGGAAAATGAACGAGATTGCAGAAACAGAGTCTCCATATCCACACAGGAGAGGGAATCTGTATAACATACAGTATATTGTGAAATGGAGAGTGAACGAAATCGAGGAGATGAACAAGCATGTGAGGTGGATGAGGTCGCTTTACGATTACATGGGACCGTACGTTTCTCAATCGCCGAGAGGAGCTTATTTGAATTACAGAGATCTTGATGTGGGATCAAACAGTGGAATCAATACGAGTTTCGAAGATGCAAGAAAATGGGGTGAGAAGTATTTCAGAGGTAATTTCAAGAGATTGGCTTTGGTTAAAGGCAAGATTGATCCAACGAATTTCTTCAGGAACGAACAGAGTATTCCTCCTCTGTTTTGATTTCATTTCTCATTCAAATCCATATTTTTAATAGTTGTCATTGTTATATTTTTTATAGTTAGTGTAACTTTCTGTTGTAATAATACGTGTGAATTTGAATTTCTTGTAAACCGAACCGAAATTGTATCAAAAATAACCGAACTGAATAGGAAATAAACCAATTTCGTTAATTTTTTCTCTATATCCCAACAAAACCGTAACCCAAACCGCACTTTAAAGAAAACAAACCATATAAAACCAAAATACATTTTGCTGTTAATCCAAATCCAACTCGAAACTACATCTAACCGAAACCAATATGATATTTCAATTTTGATATCAATATTTCATAAACCAAAGAGATAAACCTAACCGAAATCAAAACCAAAAACCAGATTGGACACCACTAGATATGTTCAAATATGGTGATAAATCATATTACAGAAGTAGTTAACAGTAATTGAATATTATAACCTGAGGAAGAATTAGAGTTACACAAGATCAACGAGTTTTTTTCAACACTCTGAAAATTGGCAAACAGAAAATCCGATTTAGCTCTTTTTCTTCTCAGCAGCTCTCATACCAGGAAGTGTTCCAAAGACTTTGTCCCAGAGAGATGAAGTAATTCCATATCCTTTGTTCTGGATTCTGAAGTGATGGTTCAGGTGATATTTCTGTCACAAAGGTATACCAAAATTCATCAGAAACTTAGACAAATCAGATAACTGAATGCAGAGTTTTCGAGATAGGGTTTTAGTTTCTCACCTTGAGATGTTTAAAGGTTGGTTCTTTAGGTTGACCATGGTGAAGATAGAAATGAGTAACATCATACATCACATAGCCAAACAAAATGCCTCCAAACAAAGCAGGAGCTGTAGCAGGTGTAGCTATCAGATGGAGAACCTTCCATAGCTAACAAATCAAAAGAAAAACAATCAAATTTCCCCTTTTTCTAACACAAAAATGAATGAGATTTGAATCAAGAATAGCTGTTGATTCACTTACAGGAACCAAGAGAATAGCTGTTGCAGTAGGTGGAAAAACAAGACGAAGGCCGTCTTGTGGGTGCTTATGGTGGCATCCATGGAGAAGATAGTGTGCTGTGTTTGCCCTAAAAGGATCAGAAATTAAACACAATCAGCTTCGTGATGAAATGAAACTCCTTGGCTTTTCTATGTTTGCATAATCATGGATATTAAAACTAACCAGTAACTCTTGGTTTTGATGTGGAAAAGGAAACGATGAAGTGTGTATTCAAGGAGTGTCCAGGTGAGTACGCCAAAGGCAACAATTAAACCGATCTGAGGAAACGTAAGTCCTTTTCTCGCTGATATTGAGAGAGCGTAGCAAACAACTGGTAGCCAAATTGTTGGAATCGCCCACCAAACCGTTTTTGTCAAGAACTCCCAAAAATCACTTTGGAAAAAACGAGGACCTTCTACGCATACTATAGGTTGATGAATCCATTCCTGATATTCTTCCCCAAGATGACCAACCTAACCAAGAAACTTTTCTATCAGTAAATTGATACATTGCAAAAATCAAAGATTCTAAACCTACCAGCAACTAAAAGGCTTTTTCTAATAAACCATTGCCTTAAAGAAGTGAAAGAGCGTAGTGATAACCTGAAAGACAAGTGGTTTATCCAAATCGACTGTGAAGCGTTCTGCAACCATCTTTGCCACTTATATGAGACGGATTGCTGGAGGAAACAGGTGAATAAATCAGCTTTCTAATGCATAAGACTCTTATTTATCAAAAGCAAATAAACTTAAATGCATACAGGACACAAGCTTTTCCTAGAAGTTTCCAGGATTTAAAAGAATGCGTTATTGTTAAGTGCAAAAAACGTAGAATATGAACAATACGTAATCGAAGGTAAACCAAAAGTCAAGATTACTATTTTAGAAGATTTATTTGCTAAGTCATACAAGAATTACCAATCAGAATCAAAACCAGATAATCTTAATGTGATGACAAATTGAAACTAGACTCAATCGAATATAATAACACAATTGGGCATAAATTTTACCAGAAAACTAGAATTCAGGCCTAGATCAAGATAGGAAACTCAACCTTCAAACAAAAATTCCTAGAAACACTATTAGTTTTAATGGAATTTATAAAAATAAGAGTGCATTTGGCATCAGAGGAGTTGAGAGATATAAATCGATATGCAAAAGGGAAACAAAGAAAGAATCTAATCTGGGTCAATGGTCCGACAAAAGGTAATGTAATTGCAAATTCATCATTATACCTAAAGAATCAACGCAACCTTGACAATGTGTTGGAGAAGAGAAAGGAGAAATAAAATCAAACACCAGATATTCTCGGAAATCACGAGGAAGCCAAAGGAGAAGAAAATTCAACGAGGAATAAAGAAACCTAGACGAAATAAAAGTCCAGCATTCGCATACGAACAAAATCCCTAAAATTTCGACGAAGATGGATGAAAAAAGGATCCAAATCGAGGAGGAGATTTAGAAAAAAGAGAATCGAGAGAAGAAATTGAGGAGAATGAGAAGAAGATCTGAGGGATTTACCTTCGAGGAAAGAAAGAGGAAGGGTCTCTCTCCGTAAAGAGACTCCAATGAGAGGGGAAAAACGAACACTCTGTCACACAACGGTGGGTTTTATGTTCTTTCTCTTCTAAATGTTCGGCCCACGTTTTCCTAGTTTTTATTTTTCTTTTCTTTTTTTGCTATTAATATATTTTGTATTTTAAGGTGATGATGATAATTGAGGGATTTTGTTAAAAAACCTAAAATAGGGTTCAAATTTGAAAAATACACCACTTTGAAAAATACACTCCTTCGATGATTAATTTACAAAATTGAACTCATACTAATTTTAGCTATTACATATATTTATTTTCTGTTTTTTATCCTAAATATTTTTTAAAAAAATTTAGTAATTGTATGTGCCCAAAAAAAATCTCGAAAATATGATTTTTAAAAAATTAAAAAACCAACTAAGGTAACAAATTCAGATTTTAATAGATAATATATTGTTGAGAAAATAAGAGCTAAAAAATTCAAAGGTAGAACAAAAAATTTCAACCCCATGATAAGAAGGAAGTTTTACTAAAGTCGGTGTCTATCTTTTTTTTTTTACTAAAATTATAGCTTTATTCATATTCCAAACATCAGATTACACAAACGAGACAGGAAAAAAATCCTTCCCGAGTCATATGATCCCTTTCGAGACGGTTCAAGATAAAACACGAAGATGAAATACAACGAGATAAAATACAACAGAAGCAACAAAACGACAATTGAGGCACAACCATGATTTTCTAACGCTCCAGGTCAGGATTCCTTAAAAAAGAACCGTAGAGACGGTAAACCATCGCCGGAAACCGTCGAAATCAACCGAATCTATGAATCTAAAAGTCCACTGTGTTCACATTTCGTAACCCTATTTAAAACAGCTACACATTTCTCAAAGGGACGGGGATAAATCTTGAGATAAAGCCCTTAACGTCAACCACAAACCAAACCCGAACACTATCAAGAAGATTCTAAATGCAGGATATGCTAGTCTATCAGATATCGACCTAGTCTGACAAATTATGAATAGATGAGACTATCTCTAACCAGCTAGATCAGTTCAACCACTTGCGAGGATGAAGAATCAATCTGAAAAATCCTTATGAAAAATCAGCAGGAAACAGAGAAGAGAGAGCATAACCAAGCCACAAGCACCAGAAATTGAAGCTTATACGCGAAGAAACAAACCATATAAAAGAGACAGACCCATCTCAAAAAGAGACAAAATCCGAGCAGAGACTAACTACCCGTGGTGATCAAGGAGACCGACCGGACTGTCAACCCTACCAAACTCTGGACCGCCAATGATCAAATCATAAAGACAGAGCCACTCTAGAGCAAAAGTGTAAACCGTTGTTGTCAAAAGAGGCAACCGGACTACACTAACTACCCCTTAACAACCCCAGCTTCACTAAAAACAGATCAGAGACCAAAATCCAAGCCTTCTAAGACCCTTTATTAACCGGAAATATGCATAGGGGGAACCTAAAACTAACCAGAACAATAAAAGCATACGCAAGGAGATGTTGAAGACCTGTTCTTGGATACATAGCCTGAGAAAAAGCGCCTACACACATGACCAATCGCAGGAGGGATAGAGACTAGGAAGAGCCACCGTTGCAGATCTTCAAGAATGAGGAGGAGACAAAACCACCGCAGCTACAGAGTTCTTCAAAGACCCAAATATCGAGACCGCCGGAAAAGCTCGTTAGAGCCAAAAACCACGCCAATGGATACTCTCAGCCTCCAAGGAGCAAATCAATAACACCCCTCAACAAAAGAGGGAAAGGAAGAAGCGTATGCCTGGATTTTGCAAGAGAGAGAAGCCGGGTAAGAATCGATGCAGAGTTGTCTATCTAACCCACCACAAATCGATGATTCAAATCCCGATCTACCATGTTTGCTTGGGAAAATTTGTTGGAAAGGAAGCCGAAATGAAGAAGGGACAAAGGGGGTCCCTCCCACGGTAGATCGGGCCGGCGGCATCGGTGAAACCCTATGAGGAAGAAAACTTTAAGAGAGAGAGAGAACGATTGTCTGCCTTCAGTTATTTGCTTAAAAATAGAAAAATAATAGAACTAGAACTTCATTCAGAAAACGAATAATAATCACTAAAGTCGATGTCTATCTCAGTGCCCATTTATTCCATGAACATTTTCAAGCTTACAAATAAGACATGTGAAAATATCAATGCTACTTTGGCAAAATACTGGTGGAGTAAGAAAGATGATATATTAGGAAAGCATTGGTTAGCATGGAAACGACTAAGTTAAAGCCGGACAATTTCACATACAATTTTGTTTTCATTGCTTCCGGGAATCTCTCAGAGTTTGGGGTCGGTAGATTTGTTCATTTTGTCGTGTATCAAAGTCGGATTGCAAAGAGACGGAAATTTAAATCATTCCCTGATATCCATACATGTGAAATGCGGTCAGATCGCCTATGCACGGAACTTAATGATCTGGGGTGCCGATCGGAGAAGATGACAATGTTTTTTTATTAAATTCATTACTTATTAATGTACGGCTCATATTAAAACAAAAAAAAAACGACGGATGAGATTAAAAATCAACTTTGGATCCGTGTCCCTTATATCAATGGGTTGGTATGATCCGATCGCTTTGATTTTGTACCATTTTGTTGTAAAACTTTGAATTTTATTTATTTTGTTTTAATACGAAAATACCTTTTTTCAGCTTCTTTAAAAATTCATAATAGCATTGGTAATATATGTAATTTTAGTTGAAAGGATAAAAGCAATTTTTTAATTATACTTCATTTTTAATAGTATTAAGATAAATCAAATGAACTAACACTAACCAAATTGATGTAATTGATCCCTTACTTTAACTAAATAAAACTATATTAGGTTTATAGAAATACTTGAAAATAAACCGATTGCTCATAATATTTGATCATGTTATAGGGAATCGAAATCTCTTAGACAAAATTGGGTTAAACCGACCCGATCTCAGTTCAACAAAGTTTAAATTATTTATGTTTATTCGAAAACAAAAATAAAATTGAACCTCAATGTGAACCAATCGATTTACATTTGGTTCAATATAAAGTTAAATCAGAAATAAACTAAAAATCAATTAAAGCTGAACTCAAACAAATTTTGGGTATAGCCAAACTACTTTAGACCAAACTAAATCGATACTAAACCAATTATTTAAACGGTTAAACCCTTACACCAAAAAATAACACAATGTCGCCTCACCAAAGAATAGTAATATGGTGAAACAAGAGATAAGTAGATTGATAAGATTTTGTACCCTTGATCGTGTCTGATTCAATGCCTTAGCTGAGGCTATAGTCTGGTTTCGACTGGTGACATGTGGTATTAAAGTTGAGTTGCAGTAGATGTAAAAATTTGATGTAATTTACTGTAAAAATTATGTGGTAAAAACTACATAATGTGTTGTGTTTGATGTAGAAATTTGAGTTAACATTTTTGTTACAAAATAACTGATTGCTAACTTTTTTTTGCTGTAAAAGTTGCAGTATGCATTATTGAAATTAAACTAAACTTGAAAATAAGTTTTAATAATAATATTTACTAAATTCATTTATAAAATT
Source organism: Euclidium syriacum (assembly GCA_900116095.1). Lineage (NCBI taxonomy): Eukaryota > Viridiplantae > Streptophyta > Magnoliopsida > Brassicales > Brassicaceae > Euclidium > Euclidium syriacum. The sequence continues at coordinate 3,899,526 of FPAK01000009.1, forward strand.
AAATAAATAATATTCATTTAAATATAAATATAAATAGATTAAATAAAATAATAATATGTTTTTGAAAAATTAATATAAAATATTAACTTAAACATAAAGTAAATAAATAATACTAAATTAGACATAACTTGTTGTTAACTATTAGCTAAATTAATTATTAGAAAATATATTGGAAACAAAATGAATTTTTTTTGTTGGAAAACATTGAAAAAAAAAATACTAAATCAATCCTAATTCAACACATTTTCCATGATTTAAAGTTAACTTAAAAACACAAAGATTTAATTCAAAACTTTAACTCAACCATAACTCATCATAACTCAAACTTAAATTCAAAAAATTAAAACTAATTCATGATTGGTGATATTTTTGAATTATCTATGAATTAAACCCATAATTCAAACTAATACAACTATAACTCAAGTCACCAATCAAAACCAGAATCTATGTATACAGTTTACGATTTACAAATCTGTATCCTTGTTGCAGAAAAAGAAAAGAAACAGAGACCAATGTTTGTTCACTAAGATCAAGACATAGAATTTTGTAAATAATCATATTCGAATGCAATTCACATGGAAAAAGGCATAGAAAATAAAACAGGGTAAACGAAATCAAAATAATCATTATGGAAATGCAAAACTAAACTCATGAGCATATGAGGGTCTACAAGAAGCAAAATTAACAAGAAAGTCAACAAAATTCTTAGAAGAGAATTAACCGTCTCTAAAGTGATTGTCCAAACTGGATCTCCCCGTTGATCAAAAAGACATTCTCTGATGGAAAAATAATGATGCATAATCCAAGACAATGTTCAAACGATATATATATAGATAAATACATGAGAACGTGTATGGAACATCAAATTTCAATAAGAAGTTTTTTAAATAACAAATCTAATTGATTCTCAAATCAATAGCATTTAAGCAGAGATAAACTCAGTAGCAAAATATGTTAAAAACACAGAGATCTGTAGATGCATTTTCTAAACTTTAGGAGAATATGAGAGATATCAAGTACTCCGCAACCTCGTCCCACGGCTCCGCCGGAACCACCACCTCCGTCGACGTCGCGAACGAAACGGAGAGGTCCTCCCACGATGGCGCTAACGAAACCGAGACTTCCTCACTTGACGGCGCGAACGAAACGTAGACGTCCTCCCTTGACGGCACGATCGGCACCGGAGCTTCGTCGGAGGGCTCCTCCGGCGTCACAGCATCACCTTCTGCAGAGACTGTCGACGTCGTAACTGAGACAATCTTTACATTTGGGGGCTTCCTCCTTTCCTCGTCGTCGGACCGACGCAACATGCGGTAAAAAAACATACAGACACCGATAATAATCACCAATCCCACGATAAGCGACCTTTGAAGATCACATCAATGTTGATGAGTGACATGGTGTTTCTCCGATCGATTTGTGTGAAAAATGTTGTTCTGCGGCATTGACATCATCATCATCTACCTTTATATTATGTAGTGAGTCTTGATTTATTATTTGCCAGCTTCGTCATTTTTTCATTTGCTTTTCAAATATGTTTGTGTGTTCCATCAGTCTTACTTTACTTTCAGTTTTATGTTTGCAAAAAGGGACTTTAGCCGGGCGGAATTCACTGCATTGTGGAAGTTATTATTATAATTTTGTTTTTAATAAATATTTAGTTTAAAACGACTTGATTCGTCATAGCAGTGCTGAAATGTTTCTCTAGTTTAATTTTTCGTTGCTGAAATGTGTGTCTGGTTTGATTTTTAAAAGTTAAAATCTGTTCCTGCTTCTGGCTAAGTTCTGTTTGAACACAGATTCCTCAACGGAGGCTGTTTAAACTTCGTCTTCTTTTTTGCGTTTTCACAAATAGTTGAGGAATTTTTTTGAGTTTTTTTTTGTAACGAAATTTGGATCGCCTTGGCTTCGACTGGATTCCATGGCAAGAGATGGATGTCTACGTGGCGTTATCGCGACGGAATATTTTTAATGGTTTATTTAAACTAAAAAAGTACGGGTTTAGTTTCATTTATGCTATTTTACTTAACCAATAATATGATATACGAAATATATTTGAAATATAGCATCATCCATATCTAATTCCCCCAAAAAAAGAAATATTCGATGGATTTAACCAACCCCGCAACAAAAGAAAATTCCTATATGTCATATTCATTACATATAAATTGTTTTTGTCACGATATGTCATATACATTATTCATCATGGTTACGTGACAAATCCTCTTTTCTACCATCTTCATACACCCCCAATATTTTTAATAGTTGATAAAAGCTTGTATAAACTCCTTAATTCGTTTCTCATTTTTACCAAATCTTATTTTATGCCCGCAATGCGTAAATTTTACTGTTTTTATTATTCCATCTTAATTCCATATATGAATAAAAAACTCAAGATTCAAGAATTCATACTTTTCAAAACTATTCAACTTATTTAATCAACTCACTGCTCACACTATCAAAGACTAATTAAACAACACAACAACAACTGAAATCCATATACTCTTAAGCACAAAGAATCCTTTGCAACAGATATAATGGTGGTGTCAAAAAGAGAGCATACCTCTCATAGAATTACAGATCCATTATTTTCGTCTCTAATAAGACATAAGAGAAGATAAATAAAATCTACATTTTTCACCTAAATAATGTCGATTTTCCATGTCTCGAGGATTTAGAGTTTCTTGGATCTCATATTAAATGGGTTTGAGCTCTACTTCCTTAGATGTTGGTAGGCTTGCAAAAATAGGGTCTTCAAGGACATGGGGCTTTGAGTGAGTAAGGAAAGGTGTTGTGTATTCCAAACTGCTTATGGTCTCACCACGGGGTGGAGCAAGAGCTCGCAGGTATGCTGTTGGAATGATATGTGGATTGGGGTCCGTCATGTCGGGGATAAAACTTCCGACAACAATAAAGACCACGTGAAGTTTCTGGGAAAACACGATGATGATGTGTTTCTCGAAAATTCTTTTACCACTTGATTGAGGCGGGGAAACATAAATGATATCAAGGAAAAAGGAGAGACAAGGATTTGTTCAACTTCGGTCCACAATAATGAGCGGTACCAGAAATATATGCGGTTCGTGAAGCTATTTGCGGTGGGAAAAAATGAAACAAGAGTATTTGGGCTAAACAAAATCAGAAGCGACCGAAATAGGTTCTATCACAAAGGATGAGCAATCGTCTGAAAAGATAAGGTTTGAAAACAGTGGTCTTGGACCAAATTCTCTTCAAAGGTCATGTCTTTTAGAGAAATATCGGTCCTTTTAAAGATTTTAGTGAAAAAGGTTGGAGATTTACAGCTAAAGAATATAGCTTTAGCAACAAGATTGTTGATGGTGGGGTTAGCACCTTTTATCAATAGTTGGGCGATAATTGAGATTCGGCCCCTATAGATCTTTCCCTAATTATGTATTAGGTTATAAGTCCATTCAATAGGATTAGAACCCGCGGTCCAGATGACCGAGGGATACCTCAGTGAAGAATGATCGGATTTTAGTGTCCGGAGCGGGGTATAAACTACTTCGTCCAAAGCCGAAGTCTAAAATCGGACAGAATAAGATCAAATCTTATCACAAATTCCTTGATTTTGGATCAATGGAAATATTCCATTTTCCGAGGTTAGCCCATGGGCCTAGATAGCCGACTACAAAGATATATAAATACATACCCCCCTTCACTTAAATCGACATTCAAAATCGGGGAGACTAATTAGTAGCAAATTTAGGCTTAATACTTCTATTTGATAAAGTTAACTCGACATTCCTAGTTAACACCCTTGTAATCAATATCATCAATAAAACTTATTTTTTCCGAGGATTCTTTTTTGTCTTTTTACTTAACTTACTCCAAAAAACGAACCCCTCTAATTATAAATAGTTAGAAGTTGAACCAAATCTCAACAAAGATCTTAGCTTAAGATGATTGGACCACAATAGCTCTCGAGAAGGACTCGCCAAAAGCAGCTGGACTTCATAGGTGAATATGAGTGAAAACTGAGTCAAAGTAAGGACAAGCTGCCTAAGAGAAAATAGTAGAAAAACAGAGAATATATACTTATATATTAGTAAATGAAAAACATAACATTTCTTGTTGTGAGGTAGGGTCGTACTACGCACACTGAAGGGTTTTCTACCTATCACTTATGTTGTCTTGACCAGCTGGAAGATCGTCCAATCATGCGGGAACTATAGTTCGTTTCAGACGAGTATGAGGGGCATTTTAGACGAGTATGGGAGGTGTTCATACCATTTTTCGCCTGCTGAAAAAAGTTGGCGCTTTGACATGTGGGTACATAATACGTGGATTGGTACATGATGAAGACATGAAATTAAAGAGAATATTCAAACCTTTGGAATCAATGAGAGTGTTAGGTATATTTCAAAGATTATGTTCACAAAAGGACAACTCAGGTTATTAGTACATTAAAAATTCTAATGTGGTGGTGATTTACAATCAATAATATCTCCAAATCAAAATCAAAGTCAAGTCCACAAAATTATGAAGGCATATCAATTTATTCTCCTAAATTTATATTTAAATATTGTAATATGTTAAAATAAATGTTGATTAATTGTTTCCTTTTTGGTCTTTGCCATTTAGTTAGTAGTGGTTATAAAACCTTTTTGTTTCTTTGTAATAAGACAAATTTTAATCAAATACAAAGCTAGTTTTTCTTTATTTTCAAGAATGTGTTTTTGATATTTTTTTTGGATCTATGTCTCTTGTGTGGATTCCTTAAGACTAGATTTTTGTTGAATCACAAGCCTTTCCATAGCTTGTGTGGTGCCATCGATCCACTTCATTTTCATTCTATCCAATCTGAATTCCAAAAGAGAAGCCTTTAGCCTTCTTGATTTTCCTTCGATCCAATCCAAATTCCAAAAGAGAAGTCTTTAGCCTCCTTGATTTTCATTCTATCTCATCTGAATTCCAAAAGAGAAGCCTTTAACCTTCTTGGTTTTCATTCTATCCCATCCAAATTCCTAAAGAGAAGCATGTAGCCTTCTTGGTTTTCATTATATCCCATCCGAATTTCAAAATAGAAGTTTTTAGCCTTTTTGGTTTTCATTCTATCACATATGAACTCCAAGAGAGAAGCCTTTAGCCTTCTTGGTTTTTATTCTATCACATTCAAATTCCAAGAGATAAGCCTTTAGTCTTCTTGGTTTTCATTCTATCTCATTCGAATTCCAAGAGATAAGCCTTTAGTCTTTTTGGGTTTCATTTTATCCCATCTGAATTCCAAGAGATAAGCCTTTAGCCTTCTTGGTTTTCATTCTATCGCATCTGAATTCCAAAAGAGAAGCCTTTACCCTTCTTGGTTTTCATTCTATCCCATCCGAATTCCAAGAGAGAATTCTTTAGCCTTCTTGGTTTTCAACCTCAATCTGGTTTCTACAAGTCCTAGGGTCTAGGCTTGTATCAATACCTAATGTTATCAACAAGTTTTCGTTTGAAAGGATAAGGCTTGGTGAAATATGTAAGATATAATTGAAAACTGATAGAAGTTATACATGCCGCAGGTTACGATATTCAACACGGGCTATATAGTATGCCTTAGAATGCTCCTCGGGTTGGGTGGCCACTTACTTAGTGCTTCTCCAGGCTAGGGTAGGTGGCCACTAACCCCTAATCGGGAGGGCAAGAGCACCTGGGAGACGATTCCTATGCTATGCCCCCATGCCATTGTAGAGTCATGCCAAGGGAATAAATTTCTTTGACCACTTTGTCCCTGATGTCGATAAAGTTTTACCCTACAGAACTGCAAGTGCACAATGAATGCATATGTAGTATATATGGGTCAAATCCCACATAGACTCTCAAGAACAAAACAGCTTCCAGTTTCAAATTTAGCTAGGCAAAAATTATTAATTGAAAGACAGTAAATAAAGAACACGTTGACTTTTTAGTTGTTAAACTGATTGGGAAAACGCTAGACTTCGGAAAATTCTTGGGAAATCAAAATTGCATCTTAGAATCTACTAGAGATTTATTTATAGACCTATTCTAGAACACAAAACACAATACTATAGAAATCCAGCTTCCGCTGATAAATCTAACTATGGCTAAACCTATAGAAAAGCAGATTCCTCTGTAAATCCTAACAACTAGACATGCATCCAAACATGTTTGCTAAGTTCATAAGTTCCCTAATCCAAATTCCTTTGTGATTAGGAAAATTTGCTTATCTAGATTTGTTCTAGATAATTAATCAACACTTTCATGTTCATTAATTAACCTAAACGCTTAATCCTAGGTGTGCAGTCCATAATTAAGTATTGAAAGCTATCTAGATGAAAAAAAAGTTTATAAACCCTAGTCTATTGATTCCAATTCAACAAATCATCAAATCCCTTTGAAAAACCCTAAACCTAAAAATGAATCTACTAAGACATGGTGAATGAAACAAGCATAATGAATAGAATACAAAACATAAAAGAGATTGATATTAAGAAAGAGGATTTTGAAATTTTCTCTAAAAGTAGACATAGTACGAGATTTTTCTTTCCAAAAGCTCTCCAACAATCTCTCTTAAAAACCTAGAATAAAATAAAGCATAGCCTAAAAAATGGCCTAAAACATGTATTTATAACATATTGAACGTCCTAGACATTTCTTTTTCCACTCTAAGGGTTGATTTGGGAAAAATATGGAAACTTTGACTCTTAAAGTCGTGTTATGCAAAAGTTTTCTCGATTGGCAGAAGAGGCCCTATCAATCGACATGCTCTCAGAGGTGTATACCTTCTTCAGCTCGCATTAGATCAAACATTTCTTAACTAAAACTACCATATCCGGAGCTACAGACATGAGAATCACTCCAAACCACTTGGAGATGAAAGCTAACTTCCGAATCTTTATTTTAGCACTAGTTTGGTAAAGTTTTAGTATCAAAAAAACCTCCAAAGAATGCTAAACTTTTGAAAGTTATATTCAAGACTGCATCTCACATTTATCGATTTTGCTCATTTTTTGCTTCACTTTCTCCAATTTATCCCAAATGCTCAAAACACATATTATATAGTATATAGACCCGAAATAGAATCTAAAACTAACAAATACATGGGTTAAAAACCCGAAAAACCACAATACATCAGTCCTTGATGCTCCCAGCTGGACTGTGTAGTCTCAACGTCGGGATCTGCGGTGTTAGGGGCTTGGTGGCACCAAATATAGAGATACAAGGATCCTTAGATAATCAGACCCAATAACTCCATGAATCCTAGTGAATGGCGCTACGATATTCGTCTAAACTAAGTTACACAAGAGAAAAAAACTTAGCGCTCATCTGCCTGTGACTTTTTCGCAGTTATGAAGGAGGCAAAAAAGTTATAGATTTTAAATAACGACTTATTTCAACCTTTTGATTCTCATGTCTAACAACGGTTCTTAGTGGTTAAGTTATTATAGATCTTAAATAAACACTTATTTGGAGACAACCTAGTAAAAACACATTTAGTAATATCTTTAGATCTCTCTCCCTTTTCTCTCTAAAGTAAACCCTAGCCACTACAAAAACCAAACTTCAGATTCAGTCATATCTCCGGCGCCGGGATTCCTTTGCTAGTTCCATAAGAGTATATATGGTGGTTTTGGGTGTTGATGGAGCTTGTCTCTCGGAGGTGAGTGCGTCGATGGAATCTGATCTCTTGGCTAGGTTCGTCGGTACCTCTTCTTTGGTTTGAAGTGTGGAGTTCCTGGCGAAGAGGACAACCAGGTGGAACTCTTTTCCTGAGAAGATGGTAGTTGAAGATCCGGTAATAACGAAGGCGTCTACCGGAGAAAAGACGACGACCACTTTCTCTCTCGTTTTATGGCTCATGGGATGGTCTTCGTTGGTTTCTCACGGTGATTCGTGAGGCAAAAGACCTGTGTTTTTCTCCCGTTCCCCTTTCCCTCAAATTTGCCCAGTTTCGTCTCTTGGCGGCTCCAATTTCAAGGCAAGTTCCCGCGATTCAGAACATAGGAAATCTCCGGTGTGCTACATGAATAGTCGGTGGTGACTCTGCGGAACTAGAGGACTGTTCCAGTTGTCTGTGGCTTCCCGAGGCTGTTCGTTGTGGCGACATTACGGATAAGGTTCAACTTCTCTTGCAATTCTCTCACTCCATCACAGTATTGATGGAGGCGAGAACAAAAGACTAGGTTTTGCAAATTTCTCGCAAAACAAACCCAAATTTATTCCGAACTGCAAATAGTTTGTTCACTTGTAATATTCCTTGCACAACAAACATAATTTATTCCAAACTACGACGTGTTTTATTAAAGATAGCGAGTAAATAACTTTGTATTCTCATTAATTGTAAATCAATGTACAAGTATGGTTTATATACATTTAAATACATTTATATTGTGTATTGTATCTAGACGGTATCTATACACTTCAATATATACACGTGCTATATACACTCTAATACTCCCCTTCAACATGTGGATTGGTGAGCAAATAGATTAACTAAACCCATCTTATATAATAGCTTGTGGAATTGATTAGGCATAAGTGGTCTAGTAAGAATGTACGCGAGTTGAGCATCAATGCAAACATGAAACAAGATGAGAGTACTATCTTCAATCTTTCTCCCTGGTTACATGAAAATCTTGATTAATATGTTTAGTCCGCTCATGAAACACCGGGTTATGAGCTATGTGAATAGGCGTCATATTTTCAAAAGACATGACTGATGGTTGGTCTTGATCAATAGAAATACCCTTGAATAGGCTCCTTAACCTCACTAATTCACATGTTGCATCAGCCACACTCCTATACTCTGACTCAGTCGTAGATCTTGAAACAACATTCAGCTTCTTAGATTTCAAGGAAATTAAGGAATCTCCTAAAAAGATACAATAACCACTCACTGATCTTCTACTATCCAAGCAAGAACCCCAATCTGCATCAGCAAAACCCTTGAGCACCAGTGGATAATTCGCAAAACAGAAAAGTCCAAGACCCACTGTATTGCATGATCTTCATAAAAGTTGTGTAATGAGGCTGTCTAGGAGCAGAAGTATACTGAACTAGCTTTTTCACCACAAAACACAAATCAGGCCTTGTAATGGTAAGATAAATGAGTTTACCAACCAAACGCATGTAATTCTCAACATCTTCATACAGTTCATCATCGTCTTTCGAAGAGCTTGAGAATTGGATCCATGGAAATTGATGAAGGTTTTTACCCTAACATTCCAGCACAATCAAGTTATTCCAGTGCATAGTTCCTCTTACACATGGATATCCTTTCTTCCAATCTAGCTATCTCCAGGACTATAAAATACTTAGGAGGGCCTAAATCTCGTAATTTGAAAGGAGATTGTAGTGTAGTGATCGAGTGTCTAGCTGCTTCATCAGAATTACTAGCTATCACAATATCATCTACAAATACCAAAACTGCTACAAACACTCCATCACTCATCCATGTGAACAAAGTATGATCATTGCCAGTTTTTAGAAAACCCATTACCTAGAGAGTCTCAACAAACTTTAAGAACTATTTTCTTGAAGCTTGTTTTAATCCGTAAATGGATTTCTTCAATCGTAGGACCATGTTATCTGCTAGCTTCTCCCCCTTAAGATATGCATATCCAGGTAGAAACTTCATATAAATTTCTTCAGAAATATCACCATTCAGAATGCGTTGGAGATATCCAACTGATATAAGCACCATCCCAATTTTGCAGCTACATCAAACAATAGTTTCACATAAGAAAATTTGGCTACAAGAAAATATGTGTCTATAAAGTGAAGACCTTTTTTATGTGTGTAACCTTTTGACACTAACCGTGCCTTGTACCTCTCTACTGTTCTATCTGCCAAATACTTCACTTTGAATACCCATTTACACCCAACAGCTTCTTTTGCAGCAGGGAGGACAACTAAATCCCATGTATGAGTAACCTCCACGTTATCAATTTCTTCATTCATTACATTGCACCATTCCTTAAACTTCTTAGCTTCTGTGAAGGACGATATCTGAGGGATCTTTGTCATTGCATTGATGAAATAATGAAAAGAATCTAAAATCTTGTCATAATACATAAAATTCACCATAGGATACGGTGTAGTACCAAACACATAATTGCAATTATAGTCATCCCAATAAGCTGGTCGCTTTGATATTCCTAAAGAACCTTGATGCAAACAATCTAAGACCCAAACAACTTTTCAATAGCAGGAACATCCGCATCTTTAGACGGAAATAGTGATTCATGAAACTCTACATTCTTGGAAATGAAAATGTTATGAGTTTCAAGATCAAGTAATTTGTATCCCTTGTCTCTAGTAGGATAGCCAAAAAACGCACATGCTCTAGCCCTTGGAGCAAACTTATGACGTTCCTTTGAAGACGTAGAGCTCTAGCATAAGCAACCATATACACGTAGACTTCTATAATATGGTGCTTGCTCCTTCAAAACTTCAAATGGTGTTTTATTTGATAAAACAGGTGTGGGAATCCTATTGATCAAAAACACTGTTGTCAATATTAGAGATCACAAGTAAATAACTCTGCATTCTCATTAATTGTAAATTAATGTATAAGTATGGTTTATATACATCTATATTGTATATGGTAGCTATACATTATCTTTACACTTCGACATACACACATGCATTCTCATTAATTGTAAATTAATGTATAAGTATGGTTTATATACATCTATACTGTATATGGTAGCTATACAATATCTTTACACTTCGACATACACACATGCTATATACACTCTACTATGTTTGTTCATTTGTGCAAGAATTCTCACAAAACAAACCCAAATTTATTCTGAGTTGCAGCGTGTTTGTTCATATGTGCAAGATATTTTTTCTTAGTGGCTAGATCAACACAGAAAAAAAATTCCCTAAACAGAAATTAATGTTCACAGATTAAATTTGAGTTAGGTATCCACTTTTTCTATCGTATAATCCTAAAATACGTGTTAACGATTGGGAAATCAGTAAAAAAAAATCCTAAATTTTCACGAACCGCCAAAAAAAATTATTTTTTCGACTAACAAAAAAAACTCTCAACTATTCTTGACTTGCCATTCTAAACAAGCCGTTAATGTATTTAACAGAAAATTAGACGGTTGTTAACTATCTAGTTACTGTAGCCGTTAAACGAAACGTTATGATGGTTAGTTTAAGAGAAAAACTCGAAAAATATGATGTTACTCGGAATCAAACTCATGTAATCGGGGAACTTATTGGGTCTTTTTTTCCACTGAGCTATTGGTTAATTCGTTGATAATACAACAACAAAATAGATGAAAGGCATTAATTTCCATAAACAAGCCTCATAAACAAGCTCCATGACTGCAATGTGAAATGCCCAATTGATCGGTGATGAAGATGATCCTTGTTGTTCCATCCAAAAGAATGGTTATGATGCGCCACTGTGCTTGAAGATGACAATGAATCCTTCTCGTCGAGCATTCAAATCACTAATTCAACTAGATTCTTCCTCTCGCGGCAGAATTGACCTTCTCCGAACAGTCTTTTGCTTCAGCTTCCACCGCTGGATCCTCTGCTGTTGTTGTTGTTGAAAGCACATATGACCATTTCAATTAGTTTCTTCCATTGAAAAATCCGCTCAATACCTTCGCAGATTTCGTTACAGACGTCGAGCTTGAGGGTTCTCTCGAAGTAATATGCAATTAATCGATCCATCGGTGGCTTAGTGATCAGAGAACGATGGTTGAACACAATGGTGTGAAACGCATCTTGACAACATAGCAACGAATCGAGAGCTTCACCGCCGGCGGAATTGAGTCGATAAAAATTTCGCGACTTGTCTCTGAAACGAATCCAACTCCGCCTCCATGTGATTCAACGACTCGTTACCACTACCGGCCATCGTAGTTCAGATAATCTGAATTTAGCCAAGCGGAATGAGCTAATCATGATGAAGAGAAACTCTCAGTTTGAACAATTATAGCTATTTTTCTGCAAAATGAACCCAACCCAAGCTAAAAGATGATGATTTAGATTTCGGTTAAGAGAAATTCGAAAATCAATTTTGAAAAGAGTAAGTTGAATTAAATCTCTAGAGAAATCTTCTCTTTGATGAGGCTCTAACTGGTAACTGTTGATGGTGGGATTAGAACCCCGGATTAATAGCTTGACAATAATTGATTTTCGGTCCCTACCGATCTTTTCCTAATTACGGATTAGGTCATAAGTCCCTTCAATAGGATTTTAGTGTCCGGAGCTGGGGTGTAAAATACTTTGTCGAAAGCCGAAGTCTAAGCTCGGACAGGATAAAATCAGATCTTATCACAGATTCTCTTATTTCGGAAAAAATGGAGTTTTTGCATTTTTCCGAGGTTAGCCCATATGATTAGATAACCGACTACAGAGATATATAAATACATACCCCTCTTGAATAAAAAATTCATTCGGGAATAGGGGAGAAGAATTACTAGCAAACCTAGGTTTAATACTTCTCTTTGATAAAGTTAACTCGGCATTGCGAGTTAACACTTTTGTAATCGATACCAATAATAAAACTTCTTACTGAGGATTCTTTTTATCTTTCTTTTATCTACTTAACTTATTCCAAAAACGAACCCCTCTAATTATAAAAATTAGAACTTGAATCCAGTATCAACATTTGACGTGCCAGGTAGGGGGTACACTTTTGAGTTAAAGTAAAAGAAACCTCGAAAAAATCGGGATGGCGGACACACGGCAACCTTCGGAGGAACGTAGAGATGGGGAGCTCACTGTGGTAAGCGACGAAGAAGTAGATACAAGACAATCCTTGTCAGGTTAGGGAATCAGCAAGAGCTCTGTTTGATAACCATGACCCCGCAATCCTCGAGTTGGACTATCCATGATCAACACCCAGTCAACTCTGCGGAGAAGGATTTGTAACCCCTATCAATCAAACAACTGGAGCCATAGTAGTGGATTCTCAGACCTCTCAGGAACGACCGAGTGTATCGGCAGCACCTTGACCTGCCTCTCAATAAGACGAGCAACGTGCAATAACGCCGTCCTCAAACCGTAGAGAAGACCAATCGACTGTCAAACAAATTCAAAAGAAAGAAGGAACAGTCGTCCCCGAAACAGGAAATGAAAGGGAATTGATAGAAATGCGTCAGCGACGCGAAAATTGTCTAGCAGAACATGTTCTCTGCCAACAACAAGTTAACCGGTTTTGATTGATCAAATCTAAAGTCTGTCGGAAGAACTTCAAGCCTTGAGAGCTCAAAACTATAATCAATTTCCTGGAATTACCCAGAGCCGACCGCAACGAACCATTGAGGAAACCGATTCTCGATGGGTAACATTCAAGGATAGTCAGAGCAGGGACAAAGAACCGAGGACTCCGACTTCAACTGTACGCCGAAATTCAAAGTCTGGAGATAATAATGTACGAGCCTTAAGTATCGATCAATTGCTTGTGATTTTAAAAAGAGAATTAGAAGAGATGCATTCGTTGGTCCACAAGCCAACAAGCGTAGTTCCAGAGGTGGACCAGTTGTTGGCAGAAACGGAAAGAAGTCCTTTCACTTTCAAAATTTTATCAGCGCGGGTACCACTCAATTATAAGTTGAGGCTTCCAACTTATGATGGAACCGGATATCCAGCAGTTTACATGAGGGCTTTATTGGTAAAGGTCGGCATGGCCGAGTTTCAAAGAGGAGAGGAAAACGAAGGACAATGCCAGCTTTTCCTTAAAATCTTGAGAAGGGATGCCCATGCATGGTTCACTAGCTTACATCCTGATTCAATCAGCTGTTTTGCCGAACTCCGGGAAGCTTTCTTTAAACAGTATATGTTGCACTTGGAGAAACAAGCCACCGCCTCAGATCTTTATGCAGTAAAACAAGGACTGAGAGAACCATTTCGATATTTCATAAAAAGATTCAAAGCAATCTACTCACGCTTAAGAATAGACGATGACTTGGTATTGGATCACTTAGCGCAACAACTTGGTACCAGTATAGGTTTTGGGATGAATTATCGGTCCATCGTCCTCAGGCAATGAATGATGCATTTCATCACGCAAATATCCATATTAAGATTGAAGAAAACCGTGCCAAGCTCGCAAAAGCACATGTATCCGCAAAAGTGACTATAGAGGCTAAACCTGAGGAAAAGGGCGAAAGACGATGAAACGAAAGGGATCAACCTCAGAAGATAAGCAAAAGTCAGAGATATCTTTTCCGTGACTAATCCACAAAAGAAGAAATACTCCAACTCTTCCGTGGTGCGAATATAGTAAAAGACCGGGTCATGAAACCGAGGACTGCATAAATCACTTGATGACTATCCGATTTGAGCAAGACCGAGAAGAAAAGAAACGTAAAGCAAATGAAACGGAGGAAAAGCAGCTTCCTCTAAGAAATAATGAAGATACAGACGAAGGAGAGTTCTTGCCCCCACCTCTACCAACTCAAAGAAGAAGGATCAATATGAAAATGGGCGGACTTGCGAATTGTGAGGATTATGTTCGATCGATTCAACGAAGTATCTTTAAGTTGTCTGCAGATCAGATTCCACGAAGTCCTACTCTACAAAAGGATTTGATGTTCACCACCGAGGATCTGAAAGGAATCGATACTCCTCACAACGATCCACTTGTGATTGAACTTCATATTGGCGACTGTGATGTCCAAATGATTCTGGTTGACACAGGGAGCTCGGTAGACGTAATATCTTTGGACACTCTTCAAAAGATAGAAATCATAGACCCAAAGATAAAAGCTCGGGTAAAGCATAAAACTGCTTTTCGAGGAGATACAGTTTGAATCGTTGGTACCATCAAGCTTCCAGTGTCGGCCGGAGGAGTGACAAAAATCGTAAAAAGTTTGACGTAGTAGAGAGAATTACCATTTACAACACAATCGCCAGGACTCCGTGGTTATATTCTATTGAAGCTGTTCCATCTACTTATAATCAACGTTTGAAATTCCCGACTCCAAAAGGATACTTTACGATTCGAGGTGATCAGAAGATGGCTCGGAGATGCTTCGTAACGAAGAATAAGCTTCACCGAGGAACTCAGAATCAAGCGAAAACTTTGGATCAATCTCTCGTAGTAGTTACTACGAATAAGCATAAACCGACGTCTGCTGAAATCTTGGAAAAAACTGTTCGAAAGAGAAGAATACTTAGAAAGGTCAACGAAGAAAGGTTGAAAGGGAAGAACTTAGTTTGATATCTTGGATTGGCAAGATCAATCCAAGATAAGCAACAGTTATCCAAACATCGGAACTACATGTGACTTGATCCCTTCTGAGGGTACGAAGGCAGTTTGTCACGAGGTTCAGCTACAACATCATATTAAATTTCGATTTTATAGTCAAAAAGTTTATATATTTCAGCTATATTTAATCGAAATTCACACAAAATCAATAAGTCAGAGCCTTGATCATGTCTAAGAGAATCTCGGACCCCCATAGAGTAAGGCCGAGAGATTAAAAGGTACAAAATTGAGTAATTTTCTTTACACATTCGTTAACGAATTCAAAAGTTCGAAAATTAGTCTAATAAAGTGGGACTCGTTGTAAAACTTCCCCTTTAGCAAATGAATAAGAAAAACGTGCCTTATTTATTTTGCTCTTTCCGGATTTCAAAGTTTAAACTTTGAGATTTCGAGTAAGCATTATGAGATAAAAAAGAAAAGAGTTGTTAAAATGGACTCAGTCATTATTATTAAAAAGTCTTTATTACAATGAGATTATCTAAACATCAATTCGGAAATTTTAGTACAAGGTCATCAGTTCGGAGATCAAAGTCTTCATCCTCAAACTCCGGAACAGAGACAGCGTTTGCAAGTGCGATCAATCGGCCACGTTCTCTCTCAGATTCAGCAACGTCCGCCTCCGAGATAGCATTTCCTTTTTCAAGAAGATAACGAAGGGTTTGAGCAATAGCTAAAGGAATTTGGTGTAGATTTTAAAACTTTTCTAAAACCCTATACACAAATTCATAGCCCTAGATCAATGCTTATTAAATAAAATTCAGTTCACGGATATACCTAAAGTTTCTTAGCAGCGGAAGGATCAGGATATCGAGAACAAGAGCGCGTCAGATGCTGCGCCTCTATAGCAAGTCCTCACGCACACAAACTGGAAACGGGATGCTAGTGCCTCTGAGAGAGCTTGAGTTTGACGGCTAGGTTAAACTTCTATATCATGAAATTTTGTGACCTAGTGCCTTTATATAGAAGCATGGTCGAAATTCTTTAACCGACGGATTAACCGGTTTAAATTAAGTCATTCATTAAAACCCGGTATCTTTAATCCGGAGCTGCGTCGATCGACACCAATATGTGTGTCGATCGACACACTCATATAAACTCGACATCAATTTGTAACAATTACACATTGATGAGATCATTAGTCTAGTGATCATTCCCAGTACTTGTTATCCAGTTTGCTTAGGTGTGTGACCTATAGGATCATGTGATACTAGCAATGAGTTCATAACTCATAAGTTATAAGCGGCTTCTAGCAAAGCATTATAACTAACCAGCATCACATGATAGTCTTATCTCGACTTCACAACTATACTAGAGTGAATACAAGTATGATCTCCAGGACACATTCCCTTCAATCTCCCACTTGTACTGGAATCAACTTATTCTCATAATCCCTTTGTCTCTATATCTCGAGTCAGCATAAGGCAAGAGCTCGTGTCATCCTTATCAAGCCAAGTCACGTTTATCGAACTCTGATTTATACTGATAAAGTCAAACAACTGGCAGTCAGCTTGTTTGAGTGTGGCCACACATTCCCTCAGTACCAAATCTTCGATAGGCCTAGAGATATTTAACTTCCGTTATATAGAAGGGAAAAATCTCATCTTGTTCCATCCCCTGTTCCCCACACACTTCATGATATGCCCAATCAATGTCTAAATAATCACCAGTTACGGATGACGTTTGACAAAATCAAAACAGACCAATTCATATGCAGGAAATCATGATGAACTCAGGTCTAAGGACTATACTCTATAGTCGTAATGAGAAACTCATATGACACTCATATAACAATCTTGTTGAGTTCTCATTAGCGGATCATGTCCAATACCGTGTTCACAACACATATCTATGTGATTGACTTTGATACTCCTATCAATGACACCATGAAACTTGGTCATCAGTCACATCACATACTAGTCTCGCGCGGTTATTAATGTCCCAACTTAATAACCTTCGACCAGAGACTTCAGTAATTTATGACATTTATCGCTTATAGGGTTTCATGACCAAATCACATATTTGATGACCTATAAGAATGTCTTAAATTATTTTGGGACTATTATTTAATTAATTAATTGCACAATTAGATAATAATGAAAAAATTTCATTAAATAAAACATAACCAAGGTATGTTTACATGAACATAAAAAAAAAACAAACAACTCCCACTCAAATTAAGATTACTATTCAAGAAATATAATTCCTATCGCAGCAGCATGACTCTCATGCTTGGGCCGTGGGAAAGGCTTAGTCAGAGGATCAGCAATGTTCTCGTCCGTCGGGACTCTGCTGATCTTCACATCTCCTCTCTCAATGATATCTCGTATCAGATGATATCTTCTCTCGATGTGTCTGGACTTCTGGTGTGATCTGGGTTCCTTTTGCCTGAGCTATGACTCCATTGTTATCACACAACAACGCCACGGGCTCATAAATGCTAGGAATCACACCAAGTTCAGTAATGAACTTCCTAATCCAAACAAATTCCTTTGTCGCTTCTGAAGCAGCAATGTACTCAGCTTCAGTTGTGGAAATCCGCTACGGTGTTCTGCTTGGAACTCTTCCAACTGACTGCACCGCCATTCAGACAAAAGACATAACCAGATTGAGATCGGAAATCGTCTTTGTCCGTCTGGAAACTGGCATCGGTGTGTCCACTCACCACAAGCTCATCACTTCCTCCGTAAAGCAAGAACTTATCCTTAGTATTCCTCAAATACTTCAGGATTGTCTTGACGACAGTCTAGTGACTCTCACCGGGATCGGATTGGTATTGACTCATCATGCTCAAAGCACAAGCGACATCCGGACGTGTACATAGCATGGCATACATGATGGATCCTATCGCAGAAGCATAGGGAATCCTACTCATACGCTCTCGCTCAGCCGGCGTTGAAGGACACTGCTTCTTGCTGAGAGTGATGCCATGTGACATCGGAAGCAAGCCCTTCTTGGAATCATGCATATTGAACATGTGTAAGACCTTATCTATATAAGTGTCCTGACACAGTCCAATTAGCCTCTTTGATCTATCTCTATAGATCCTTATTCCAAGAATGTACGCGGCTTCTCCCATATCCTTCATCGAGAAACAACTTCCTAGCTAAGTCTTAACAGACTGAAGCAATGGAATATCATTTCCGAGAAACAATATGTCATCTACATACAATACGAGAAATGAAACTGCGCTCCCACTAGTCTTCTTGTAAATGCATGGTTCTTCTTCGTTTATGATGAAATCAAACTTTTTTATAGCTTCATCAAAACGAAGATTCCAAGCCCTAGATGCTTGCTTCAATCCATAAATGGATCGATGAAACTTGCATACTTTCCTAGGGTTATTAGGATCAATGAAACCCTCAGGTTGTGTCATGTACACATCCTCTTCCAGAATCCCATTCAGGAAGGCGGTTTTCACATCCATCTGCCAAATCTCATAATCATAATAAGCGGCAGTACCTAGGAGAATCCGGATGGACTTAAGCATAGCGACTAGGGAATAGGTTTCGTCATAGTCAACACCATGAACTTGTTTGAAACATTTTGCCACCAATCTAGCTTTGTACACATGTACATTACCATCCACGTCAATCTTTTTCTTTAAGACCCATTTGCACTCAATGGCTTTTGCACCATCGGGCAAATCTTCCAAAGACCAAACTTTGTTGATTAACATGGATTCCATCTCGGATTCACTAGCCTTTAACCATTTTCCGGAATCAGGGCCCAACATTGCTTCTTCAAAAGTCACAGGTTTGTCACTATCAATGATCAGAAGATCATGACAGTTAGTCACGAGAAATCCGTATCTCTCGACTTCATTATGAATCCTTCCGGACCTGTGAACTTCAGGCACCACTGGTGTTGGTTCCACAACTTCTTGTGAATCCAATGGCTGCTCTCCCTCTTCAGGTTGAACAGCGTCCTGTGGTTCTCGAATTTCTTCGAGTTGTACTTTACTCCCACTATTCTTCTTGGAAAGAAATTCCCTCTCAAGAAAAACACAGTTCTGAGCAACAAATACCTTGTCCTCGGATCGGTTGTAAAAGTAGTATGCCTTGGTTTCCTTAGGGTAACCAACGAAGTAACACTTATCATATTTGGATGCAAGCTTATCAGATGTCAATCGCTTGACATAAGCTTCACAACCCAGATTTTAAGAAAAGACAAACTTGGAACCTTTCCAGTCCACATCTCATATGGAGTCTTTTCAACTAATTTTATTGGAACTCTGTTCAGCGTAAACGCAGACGTTTCAAGAGCGTATCCCCATAAGGACAACGGTAGATCCACATGACTCATCATCGATCGAACCATATCCAATAAAGTCTGATTCCTCCTCTCAGA
Organism: Euclidium syriacum; assembly: GCA_900116095.1. Lineage (NCBI taxonomy): Eukaryota > Viridiplantae > Streptophyta > Magnoliopsida > Brassicales > Brassicaceae > Euclidium > Euclidium syriacum. Next base: position 3,919,081 of record FPAK01000009.1, read on the forward strand.
CACACCGTTCCACTGTGGTGTTCCAGGAGAAGTGAGTTGTGAAACGATTCCACAATCTCTAAGATGATCATCGAACTCTTGGCTCAAGTACTCACCTCCACGATCAGATCGAAGAGCTTTGATACTTTTGCCAAGTTGGTTATGTACTTCATTCTGGAACTCCTTGAACCTTTCGAAGGATTCCGACTTATGTCTCATACGATAAACATAACCATATCTACTGAAGTCATCAGTAAATGTGATGAAGTACCTAAAATTTCCTCTTGCACTAATGCTCATTGGGCCACACACATCTGTATGTATAAGGCTCAACAAGTCACTGGCCCTTTCATTAATCTTGTTGAAAGGGGCCTTTGTCATTTTTCCCAATAAGCAGGCTTCACACTTCTCAAATGATTCATAATCAAATGAGTCTAAAAGCCCATAGCGATGTAGCTTTTGAATCCTCTTCTCATTGATGTGGCCCAAACGACAGTGCCAGCGAAAAGTTGAGTTTGAGTCATTTGCTTTAAACCGTTTGTTATTTATGTTGTAAACAGGCATTGATTAGTTGAGAATATAAATTTCATTCTCTAATGGAGCGCTACTATAAAATATATTATCTCGAATAAAATAGCAACATTTGTTCTTAATCGAAAATTCAAAACCATTCATGTCTAAAACAGAATAGAAATAATATTTCTGCTTATCGCAGGTACATAGTAGCAATTCTCCAATTCTAAAATCATACCTGAAGGCAGAGACAAATGGGAAGTTCCTACAGCTAATGCATCAACTCTTGCTCCATTCCCAACACGCAGGTCCACTAGTCCCTTCTTCAGCGTTCTACTGCTGCGCAGGCCCTGTATATTAGTACAAATATGAGCACCACAGCCGGTATCCAATACCCAAGAATTAGAAACTGATGAAGTAACATTTACTTCTATAACATATATACCTTTAGATGCCGTCTCGTACGACTTCTTCAGGTTCTTCAGACCTTCCAGGTATTCCTTGCAGTTTCTCCTCCAATGCCTAGTCTTCTTGCAGAAAAGACAAGTATCAGTATCAACTGGGCCACGCTTAGGCTTAGAAGAAGACTCAGGCTTGTCCCGGTTCTCAACCTGGACAGCCTTGCTCTTTCCTTTGCCTTTAGCAGGTTTCTTAAACCCTTTACCCTTTTGTACCATAAGTACATTAGGAGCAGCCTTATTGATATTGGGCTCTGCCATCTTGAGCATGCCATGCAGCTCATTCAGAGACTTCGTCATGTCATTCATGTTATAGTTCAAAACAAACTGATCGAAGCTGGGCAGCAGAGATTGCAGGATGATGTCCGTAGCCAACTCTTGGCTAAGGGGAGAGTCCAGTTTAGCCAGGTTATTGATATAACCCATCATCTTGATGACGTGGGGGATCACTGGACTGGCCTTCGACAGCTTGCACTCGATGAGAGATTTAACCGTTTGGTATCTCTCAGTGCGAGCTTGCTCCTGAAACATAGATTTCAGGATTGTGATTATCTCGATCGGTGACCCCGCGTTCTCGAACTGTTTCTGCAGTTCCGAGTTCATCGTGGCCAGCATCAGACAAATCACATTTGTCGCATCATCCGAGTGCTTTTCCCACTTGTCCTTATCAACAATAGGAGCATCGGATCTGGGCTTTTCAGGAAGAGGTTTCTCAAGAACATATTCCTTCTTCTCATTCCTGAGAACGATTCTTATGTTCCGATACCATTCCAAGAAGTTGGATCCTTTCAACTTTTCCTTCTCAATGACGGATCTCAACGTGAATGAGTTTGAGTTGTTGTTGTTAGACATAGCTGAATCAAGAAAAAGAGAGAGTTTAATTAGTTTTGATGTTCAAGGAATGAGTAATATCAACATTTAAGACAGCTCGCATTATATTCAAAATTAATTTTCCTCAAGTTGAAAATAATGGTCCAAGATCCATATTTCGCTGAGATTTGAGTAAGCTTTGGCTCATCGCCAAAACTTCAGTTATTTAGGTGAGCAACTCTTTGCTGATCATATCCAATATGACTCTTGGTCTTGGATTGAGATCCAATATCAAATCCAATCTTATGTCTATGGGTCCAAAACCATTTTGATAGCCCACTCAAGCAAACCAATCTTCGAGTCATGTGGTAACGATTACCACCCGCCGTACTCGTGTAATTGTCAATGCCTTGCTTTGGCAAGCCCATCACACAACAAAACAAGACCCGGCAGCTGACAAGATATGGAAAGACATCAGAGATGCTTGATATTTTGTTTGAGGAACAGAACATTGATCTTAAAACATATCACATATATGTTTAAGAAAGATTAGATTTAATTCAAAAAGTTTTAATCTAATTAAAGTTTATTTAAATCTAGAGCGTTGAATCCAATGCAGACTTCGAGACACCTAAACCGGTTCAACCGCGGTTAAACCATTTAACCCGATAAAACTGATCAATTTTGATTCAATCCAATTGAACCGGTGTCGGTTTATGTTTTGTGTCAATCAATACGTAGTTATATCGGTCGACACTAGCTAACCGGTTTGAAATCATGATGAAATCGACCAAACCAAATTAGACCGATCATACCAATCCGATTCAATCCAATTGAATCGATGGAGATCGACGCATGTCGACCGACACGAGCAGTGTGTCGATCAACATAGGCGATTTTCTGGAATATCGAAACTTAAAGTTTTATTCTACGTTTAAGGCCCGTGTCGATCGACACACGCTTTGTGTCGATCGACACAGCCCCACAGAAAGCCCTAGTTTTGAAATTTTTTGAAAACCGACGTTTCGCGAATCAACAGGCCTTGTTGATCGACACACGTTTTGTGTCGATCGACATACCTTTCGCAGAAACCCTAATTTTAATTTTTCTAAACGATTTAAGACTGCATCGATCGACACAGTACATGCATCGATCGATGCACTCGCAGAAACGCCAAAAACGATTTGCAACAAAACGATTTTGCATCCAAATAATCTAACATGCATCATATATGAATTTTATGAATCAAATTCGAATTCATAGCATTTAGATAGCATTTTACAGATTCAATTCAAACCTGGCTCTGATACCGCTAAAGGAATTTGGTGTAGATTTTAAAACTTTTCTAAAACCCTATACACAAATTCATGGCCCTAGATCTATGCTTATTAAATCAAATTCAGTTCACGGATATACCTAGAGTTTCTTAGCAGCGGAATGATCAGGATATCAAGAACAAGAGCGCCTCAGATGATGCGCCTCTATAGCAAGTCCATACGCACACAAACTGGAAACGGGTTGCTAGTGCCTCTGAGAGAGCTTGAGTTTGACGGCTAGGTTAAACTTCTATATCATGAAATTTTGTGACCTAGTGGCTTTATATAGAAGCATGGTCGAAATTGCTTAACCGACGGATTAACCGGTTTAAATTAAATCATTAATTAAAACCCGGTATCTTTAATTCTGAGCTGCGTCGATCGACACAAATATGTGCATCGATCGACACACTCTTATAAACTCGACATCATTGTGTAACAATTACACATTGATGAGATCATTAGTCTAGTGATCATTCTCAGTACTTGTTATCCAGTTTGCTTAGGTGTGTGACCCTATAGGATCATGTGATACTAGCAATGAGTTCATAACTCATAAGTTATAAGCGGCTTCTGGCAAAGCATTATAATGCTTTGCCAGAAGCCGCTTATAACTACTCATTATCACATGATAGTCTTATCTCGACTTCACAACTATACTAGAGTGAATACAAGTATGATCTCCAGGACACATTCCCTTCAATAGCAGCAGCTTGTCCTTATTCGTTAGCCCTCTCAAAAGCCTCGGAATACTTGTTAAGGGACTCGCGAACTTTGTCCAACTTCCCTTGACAAGCGTCGAAGATTTCACTTCGCCCGACAGACTGCCCCTTTTGGAAATACTCGGCACACGTGGAGTCCATAATAGCCCGACCAAGGTCCCTCTCTTCCATTAGAACAAGGATTTGATGCTTAGCTTCAGCTAGTTCAGTGGTTAGCCGAGAATTTTCTTCAAAAAGATCGAAAGTTCTCGACTGTTCTTCTGGAAAATTCGTCTTCAGATTATTCAAGCTTTTATTTTAGCTTTCAATTTTGCCTCGCGCTTCAGCAAGGGCTCTCTCGGCATCAAGAGATTTTCGTTCCAAATCTTCGTTCTATGACAAAAAGTACCTATCTTCATATCAGAGTCGGCTAGTCTCTTCTCGTATCGCATAAATGTTTGACCGATGAAGCCCACATAATAAGAAGTATGGAAGAAAAAACAAGCTCAGTATCAAGAAGATAATAAAACGAAAGGTTTTAGATTATTTACCCTAAACATAGAACAGGAGAGAGCCTCCAGAATTGCCGTTTCATGGCAAGTTTCAGGCAATCGACTATCATAACCACTCTCTTTTTGAATAAGTTCGGAGAATTTTGCTTTATTTTTAAAAAGAATATATGCACCATCAAATTCAAGGCGGAATGCATGATGTTCCTTCACAGGCTTCGGATAGTCCGCAAGAACAATTTCCTTCTTCTTGGCGGCTTTGGAATTCTGCTTCTTCTTCGGGATTAGATCTCTTCATAGGAGAGGGGTCGTTTTCTTCCCAGTCTTCTCTTCCTAAGTAAATTACGGAGTTAAACTTAGTTTGGAGTGTGGTTTCTTAAAAAAAAAATTTTAGGAAGACAGACCTGTCCAGTCGATGGCTCCAAGGATATGGATATGATGAATGTCACCCCACCAAAGTTCCCTTCCTGTTCGAGTTTTTTGAATTCTTCAGAGAAATTTTGTGGAATGGCTCTGAAGCTGCTTGGTTTAACTAGAAAAATAATAATAAAATTCATAGTTAAAATTCAGATGGAGAAAGAAAGCAGAGACCTAGTTTTCGACCAATTACGATCTTCCAGTTTCGGTAAATCAGAGTGGAGGGTTTATAAATCGAAACTTGGTTAATCTGAACGTAAAAATAGCTTCAGAACCAAAATTTGGCGGTCGGACGAAGTCCCCTAATTATCTTCCTTTTGGGTTTCATATCAATCTTGAAGGTTCCTTTCGGGTTTTTGGCAGCTCTGAAACTCGTCAGTTCTTCCAACTTCTAGGAACTCATGAGAACGCCGCATCTTGCGGCAAGAATTAGAAGTACGGTAATGATCTTGACTGAGTTCGGCATCAGTTGCGACATCGATATTCCTCGACGAACACAGTAACTAACCTTTAGCTGCGGAATAGGTAACCAAAGATGAGCTTCGGTGAAGAAATTCTCGTAAAGGCACATGTAACCCGGCGGCGAGGTCCACGGTCTCTGATCAGGTCTTGGAACTACGATTTCGATTTCGTTGGGTTGTTGAGCGCTTTCTTTAATGTTCGGGATCCTAGCTTTAGAAAAAAAGGAGTGTCCGATATCCGGTATGTTCGGCCAGAAAATCTCATTTTCAGAGACGGAAGTCTCAAAGTTCTTTCTTTCGGCCATTTTTAAAACGGAAAAAATAAAAATTACTTGGAATGAAACAAAAGGGATATTAAAGATTTCCTCGGAGATTGAAGGAGTGATTATAGAGAAAATTAACAATCCCTGAAGTTTATATAAAGATCATAAACAGCGGTGGACGTTTCGATTCCTGCGTCATGAGGGTTTAATTAGCCATTGTATCAATCAAAAGGAGGCGTCGTTTCTTTTTCATTTATTGCACCTTTCTTTTGGAGTGCCACGTCATGAGGAAGGTGAAAGGGTTTGAGAGTACCGAGACTTCAGCACACGCGTCAGAAGGGACATTTCGTTTTCCATATTTTTCCCGCCAAGATTGACCGACAAAATAAAGATATAGGAAATGTCCAAGATTCTAGCAGAACAAGATCGTCAACAACCGAGCTTCATTTATCAACAAGTTACATTACTTCGAAATTCGTCGACTCTTCCCTAGGATTATCCTCAGGCGAACGGGGGGGGGGGCTTATTGTTGATGGTGGGATTAGCACCCCGGATCAAGAGCTTGGCAATAATTGAGTTTCGGTCCCTACCGATCTTTCCCTAATTACAGATTAGGTCATAAGTCCTTTCAATAAGATTTTAACCTTCGACCCAGATGACCGAATGACACCTCGGTAAAGAATGGTCGGATCTTAGTGACCGAAGCGGGGTATAAACTACTTCGTCCAAAGCCGAATTCTAAGCTCGAACAGGATAAGATGAGATCTTACATAGATTCTCTGATTTTGAAAAAAAAATGGAATATTTCCATTTCTCCGAGGGGATGATCTCACAAGCGGATAGTCGTGGAACCAAGTATCTGCTCTACAAGGTCAAGAGATGGTCGTTGATGGATTTGTTTAGCTGGACTAAGGTCTCTCTCTAAACAAACAATGGGTGGAAGGTGGAATAGAAGATGGATCAAATGACGCCACACAAGAGATGAAAAACTTGTGATAAGTCTGGTTCTAAAGTCGCCTTGATATCACTCACAACGAAAGTTTAGAACACAAATCATTGTCTCAGGGCATCGCACCAAGAGACATAAATCCAAAAATATTCAAGAACACATTCTTGAAACAGAGAGAAATTCTCTAAAGTTTTTAGTAATTTGGGTGGAAACTTGTTTATTTACAATGAAATAAAAGACACTTTATAGCCTATACAAATGATCAAAATAGGAAACAAATATATCTACTTACTTACAAATAAATAAGAATAAATGTTTTGACCAAAAAAAAAAAAAAGAATAAATGTAAAATAAATTAATGGATTGATTGATATCACCATTATAGCATTGATTTGTTGATTTTTCTTCTTTCCATTTTTTTTGAGTCTTTGATTAAATAATATATATGATTTGATTCTCAATAAAACCTTGATTATCTGGTATTGCATCATTCTCTCATTCTTGAACAAGTTTTGTCCTCAAAACTTGAATACTTTGTGTGATAGCATGGATGTGAGGATTTCCAAATAGAGGATAAAACTAAAAGTTTTTTTTTTAATGAACGAATGAAATGAAAAATAAGACCCAAAAAATAAACAAATTTTTTTATTTTTTTTATAAGAAATAAAACGGAAATGAAAACTATAACAAAGTCTTTTTTTTTAAGTGTTTTTTTGTTGTTTAGAAAGAAAAAACATGAAAATAAATTTTTTTTTTTCTTAAAGATAAAAAGTTCAAACAAAACCAAAAGAAAAACGAATAGGAGTTTTTTAACTCTGATACCAAATGATGTAAACTCGAGGGGATGATCTCACAAGCGGATTGTCGTGGAACCAAGTAGCTGTTGTACAAGGTCAAGAGATGGTCGTTGATGGATTAATAGATTTGTTTAGTTGGACTAAGGTCTCTCTCTAATCAAACAATGGGTGGAAGGTGGAATAGAAGATGGATCGAATGACGCCACACAAGAGATGAAAGTCGCCTTGATATCACTCACAACGAAAGTTTAGAACACAAATCATTGTCTCAGGACATCGCACCAAGAGACGCAGATCCAAAAATATTTAAGAACACATTCTTGAAACACAGAGAAATTCTCTAAACTTTTTAGTAATTTGGGTGGAAACTTATTTATTTACAATGAAACAAAAGACACTCTATTAGCCTATACAAATGATCAAAATAGGAAACAAATATATCTACTTAATTACAAATAAATCAGAATAAATGTAAAATAAATTAATGGATTGATTGATATCACCATTATAGCATTAATTTGTTGATTTTTATTCTTTCCATTTCTTTTTGAGTCGTTTATTAAATAATCTCTACAATCTGATTCTCTCAATAAAACCTTGATTATCTGATATTGCATCATTAGTCCATGGGCTTAGATAACTGACTACAGAGATATATAAATACATATCCCCTTCACTAAAACATTCTTTCGGAATCAGGGAGAAAAATTATTAGCAAACCTAGGTTTAATACTTCTCTTTGATAAAGTTAACTCGGCATTCTGAGTTAACACATTTGTAGTCGATATCAATAATAAAACTTCTTTTTGAGGATTATTTTTGTCTTTCTTTCATTTACTTAACTTATTTCGAAAATGAATCCCTCTAATTATAAAAATTAGAAGTTGAATCATGTATCAACAGTAACCATTAGAGAAATAATAGGAATGAGTAGGAAAAGAATGAAGAGGAAAAAAAGAATGGAATTATTGTTCTTTTTGTTTTTCATCAAATTTGAAGGGGAATATTTTTATACTATAATTCCCTAAAAATATGGAATGGAAGTGGAATTATGTATAAAAAGTATTCCGGTATAACTTTTTAAAGAATGTGTAAAAACTATTCTTTGTAAATGATATAATTTTTAAAGAAGTGATGAAGAATTTAATGTTACTCCTTATTCGTTTGATCACCATTTACAACCTAAGAGATTATAGAAAGATGAAGAAATTACAGTGTGTATAATGGAGAGGATATGTTTTTTTGTTTTTAATAAATATATATGTTTGGTCAATAAATTAAAAATATTTTCGTAGTTCACTGGTTATGTATGTGTTTGTCTCGTTTAAAGGTTAGGAAACTTTATATGAATAAATGAAATTTTTTACTATGTAAAACTACGTCGTTTTATTTAACGACTACACTAACAAGATAGTTAACAGCCGTCTAATTTTCTGTTAAATATACTAGCGGCGTGATTAAAATGAAAAGTTAACAAAAAGTATGTGAATATAATGGTAAGTCAAAAATAATTGAACGTTTTTTTTTTTTAGTAAAAAAATAGTGTTTTTTAGACGATTCCTTAAATTTTGAGGTTTTTTTTTATCGAATTCCCATTTACTGTTATTAAAAATGTTGAAATGTGTATATTAAAGTAACTTTAGTGTTCTAAGAACCCAATGTTTAATGTTTCAAAACATGATTTCTACTTTTTCAACCAAATATTAAATTGATAATTACTAGATGATAGGAAGTCCAATCTAGAGGAAAGGAATAAGATATGAGCATTCATAAATTAAAACTCCACAAGTCCTAATTAAAGAATCGGCCTTAATATTACAAGAACGAAAAATATTTGAAATAACAACTTAAAAAACAGACACATTATACCAAACATATCTAGTAGCTTTGAGAAAATGACCTAGTTCTTAACAATTAGTTTCCATTTTGATTGTTGTGGAAATTAAAAGAGAAATTAAATGCATACTTTATCAACCGATATATGTATTTTAATCGCAACTAGATATTTCTATTAAATTATTAAAAAAAACTTCAAATTTTGTTGATTTTCAATACGGTAGTAATAGATTTTTTTAACTACTCAGGTTATATCTATGATTTTGAAATTAATATGTTCACCCTAATTTAAATGTTATTATCTTAGAATATATTATCCAATAGTAATGAGATTATGGTAATAGTAATGTGACATATCATATATATATATATATATATATATATAAAACTTTACCAATTCTCTTCAGTTTTACGAAACGTAAACACGGATAAAAACAACATATGTTAGAGAAATTTTCTAATTTTACAAAAATCAAAAACCAAATTATAATTGACCATTTCATCTTCTTCATTGCAAGAGTTACAAATTTTAGTGCTATATCTTTACAACTTCCTCTCTATCCGTTTAATTCTTCATTATTATAAATGATTACAATATCAACCTCCAATGCTTTGATATACTTCACACGACCTTTGACTTCTCAACTTCACCCTCTTTGATTTGCTTTATTTTCTCTTCTAACATATTCAATAATTTCCGTTCATAATTGTTTTTTTTTGTAATTTGTTTTCAAATCAAATTGATATAGATATATAATATCGTCATCTACATACTCTTTTTTTCCAATTTTAAAAATTTGGGTTTGGGGTAATATGAGAGAAAAGCGAGAAGTGCCAAAAAAGAAATGTCTGTGAAGAATCGTCAAGAAATTGCAAAAACTCCAAGGTGATGTTTAGGGAAGGTTTAGCTTTGTCACATTTGCTCAAGTAAGTTCATCTTCTCTTTTGATCATCTATAAGAATCTTCTTGAAGGGGTCGGAAATTTAGGTTTTATGAACCATTTGTTTTGACTGGTGAAGTCTCTTTGGTAAAGGTGATTTTTAATTTAATTTTTGTTTCTGACAATTCAACTGGACAGTCCCTTTGATTGTTTTCCTAGATTTTTTTAATATTTAATCTAAACATATTGGTCTAATAAAATATGATCCAGATGTCGTTGCTGTCATAGCTTGGTAAGGATCAATGATTTTGGAATTACTTTATTTTGGTGATTCGGATATTTTAAGCTAATTTGCCTGGTAAAATTTATGAATAGATCTCAAAGGTAATCGAAAAAGTGTGGAAAGGTTGTCAAAACATAAAAACACCCGAAAAAAAAATATTATTTCATACTCAATTATGTCTTTTGAATTACTTAAAAGATGGTAGAATTTGTAATTTTCATTAGCATATGGTAAAAAATTATAAGGAAATGTATCCACAAGAGAATAAAGGTTAAAAAAGATGAAAGAAAAATAAACCATGAGGTAGAAGAAAATGAACTCCTAAAACTCTATAAATTGAAAACACTTCAATTGCTAAAAATAATTGTTAATAATTCCACAAAAAAAATTGTTAATAAATAGGGCAAAATCTTTTTATATCTGATTTATGGTATTACAAAATATGTTTTTGAATGGAATTGAAATTATATCTTAAATCATGATTCTAATTATATTAAAACAAAAAACACTCATGCTTAGCACAGATACCCATCTAGTTAATATACCCATCTAGTTAATGATAACTTATACAGAATCTTACAAACATGCTTGTTGAAAGTAACTTTGCAAATAATATTTTATATAATATACTAAATAATGAAAAACTAACGAAGGTGAAAGTTTTATTTAAAAGCTTGGTTGCAAGTTTTTCTTATATATAATTTGTTCCAACTTTTACATAAAAATTTTTTTATTCTTTTAGATATCAGGACCTCCAAAGTATATTGTATGTTTGAACCCAAATTCTGCATATATTTAATCTTTTACTTTATAACTATGAGTTTTATTCGAGAACGCCTTTAAATTTTTCACTCATTCATCGATCTTAAAATTCTTGTCAACTATAATTATATTTGTGATAGCGGCATCATAAGTTAAATGCCCCACAAAAAAATAAATATTCCCCATCTATAGACCTTGTAATGATGAACTATATACTTCTCCTCCCCACTCAACTTTGTTGACAAAGGTCTGTTGAAATCTATTTGCTGGTCAAAACCCAATTTCCTCTCCTTCCAACATGAGGAACCAATTACCATTTACTTTTTCCTTTGAACAATGATCACATAAAAATAAAAAAAAATTGTGAGTTTTTTATTTTATTTTACACATGTGATATTTAATAAATATATTATTTTTATTATCTATGATAGTACATTTTTATGGTTCAATTTGTTAAATGAAAATTTGTGAAGAAAAAAAAATTATAGAGTTATTAACAAAAATAATTAATAAAAAATCTCATAAATTAGAAAAAAATAATGTAAACCTTATATATGCTCCATCAATCAGTAGGAATATTATGGAAAGAACCACGAACTGCAAGAGGTTCTCGAACCCCACCCAGCAAAAAATCTGAACGGACAGATATGATCCCAATAGGACAAAAGGTGTTAAAACATTGATTTCTGCATGCCTGTATCATTGCGTATATCGTTATGGCTAAACATATAAGAGCATCAGTATTGGTGAGAAACTCTTTTGAAATTCTCATTTAATATAATATTAAAATTTTTCATTTTCATTTTTTATTGAATTAAATTTTAATTTCAAAAAAGGTTTAAATAAATAATATAATAACATGTGTTTTCAAGTATGTTTTCAAAAATTCTCAAATGAGAACATGTTTTTAATTGGTCTTAAATACTATTATTTTATTATTTTTTATTTTTATAATTATGAAAACACTCTATTAAAAATATTATAACATCCCGTGTAATTATAAAAAACGCCTTTAAATTATTTTTTATAGGATAATTAATAGTGATATAGGCCACCATATATTGGATCAAAATAAAATAATCTATAAAGCCATGAAATCCTATATATTAATATATAAATCTAAAACAAATTCTCTCATTTCTCTTCTTCTACTTTAGTTGTTTTATTTCTAAAAATTAGTTCTCTTTCATATATTTTAGATTCTAAATATTAATTTACTTGATTTAATCTTACCACCTTACAAAAAATAACATTGATTCTTTTTCCACATATCCCATTTTGAGTTTCTTACAACAAACAAAATTAGTGGGGAGCTAGATATGTGATTTTCAGTGCGTTGTCTACATAGTATTATACATATTGTACACTTATTTTCAAAATTGGAGAAACACATCATTTTCGAGTTTAAAAGTTAGGTACCTCAGTCATGGTTTAGTTTTAGGACTTAGAGTATAAGGGGTTAAAATTGGAATTTTGAGTTTTAATTTTTAGTACTTTGTTAATTTTAAGAAATATCAAATACAATCGAATGTGTTCGTAGTTATAATGAAATATTTGTTATTAGGTAATTTTGGTTTATTTATAATTATTCAAACCATGATATATGCAGGAAAACAAAATATTTTCATAAATATGATTGTGAGATTAAATCACTGTATCTATATTATATGTAATAGAATGACATTTTAGACTAATCAAACAGTAATTAAGATATATTAAGCTATATGTATCCTTTGTTTTCACAAATTCACCTATATGCTTATAATAAATTACTTATTTTGTATATACAAAAATTCTTGTTCTCGTGTCTGAATACAACTTTGGATTTATCTGAAATATAATTATATAGACATGTGAATGATACTAATAAGTAATTTAAATTTTCAAACGATTAAAAAAGTACTAAGCTATCATAAAAATTTATTTTGGTATAATTTTGGTTACATTTCAAATGAAATATTAAAAAAATAACAAACTTACTGTCCAACCAATTTGAATATAATTTTCTCCAATTTGAAAATGCATACGAACAGAACTGATTTGTGAAAATTTAACATTAGGTTTATGTATGAAAAGCATCATGCTTGCTCCGTTGTAATTTTTATTTTGTCTTCCCTTAATACGAGAAACTGCAAACTAGTCATCATCACCGTTATCTATATTCAACATTCGTTTTATGATTTTGATAGAAAAATATACTATATGATCAAACTTGATTTGTAAAATAACAAAGATACTACTTACATGATGTTGGTCATCATCAGTGATATATTGGTTATAATTAAAGTTTGAAGAACCTTGAGGTCTGTATTTTTTGGAAAACAAGTTTAATATTAAGAGTTCATTTTTGGTAACTCTCTTTATAGGTACAGTACGAGTGGGATATCCTTTATCATTTTCCCACAAGAATCCAAATTTTCTATTTTTTTTTTTTGAATTGTTAAGGGATAATGTCCAGAACATCTATATTTATTTAAAAAATTATGTATTAGTCACTAGGATTCTAATCAAATTCACATATAAAAATATAATATATACTTTGTAATGAAATAAATGATTTTTCGTTGAAGGATGCTCGAATGCTGGTTGTTTATAAAATCCACACATCCATATATATCACCATGTATAGTCTATCATAAAAGAAAAAAAAAATGATTAGAAAATACTTTGTACGTTTCATTTATATCTACTTAAAAATCAAGATAAATTGATAGGCTAAAAACAAAAATTTAAGATAAATCTAAACGGACTTTGATTATTTTAGAAGCAGGTTTGTTTATGACTTTAAGTTGATCTTCAATATCAAAATCACTGAAATTCTGCAATGTTTCTGCATCCATAAACATATTGTTTGCACTCATCACCTCATTAAGACACAAGATAAAACCCAACACGAATGATAACACACTCAAACAATTTAATTTCATATTTTTTAACAAAGAGGGTTAGAATAGATATCAAAGAGTTGTGACGAAAAAACAGAAAAGAAATCAAAGAGTTATCATTATATAATATGAGTATTAACTATATAAAATAATATCAGCATAAATGAGACAAAGAGAAATATAGAGAAAATTAATGTTTACTAGATACAGATACAAGTTCTTTTCACCATACTTTAATATATAATCAATTGAACAGATTTTTGTGTGTGTATGCCATATGGCACATTACTCCCCATTATGACATTTAATAAATGTGTAAATTTTTGTTACTAGGTCATAAATCAAGATTCACTTGGCTTAAGAGGTTGAAATCTTAAATTTAAATCAATTTCAAGAAAATTAAGACCACTAATTTTTTTTTGGCATCTAACCACTAATTTTAAAAATTTTATTATTAATGTTTACTAGATATGTGTGACTTTTTTTCATCAAAATTTAATCATATAATACTTCATCAATTTTCTTTTTTTACATGTGATGTTTTAGAGATTTGATTTTGTTTTTTTATATAAGGTGTTTTTCAAATTTCTATGCAAATTTAGATACAATCTTTTTAGTGATTGATTGAATCTTTTTTAAGTGTTTTAAATGCAACTAGGGGTTTTTCTAAAAAAAATATATAATTTTTAAAATAAATGATGACCATGACAAAAAAAAATATGAAAAGTGAAAGATTTGAAATATCTTGGTTCGAAAGACATACGAGAAGGGAAAATGATTCTAACTCTTGATTTAAATGATGCAAAAACATCCGTGACATCTCATGTAAAAGGCTGAGATTCTTTTAGATCACTTAAAATACTTACAAAACAAAAGCATTCTAGTGTATAGACTTTGAACAAATATTGCATAATGTCAAACATATGCCTTCCTTTCACCAAAACCCAAGAGAGAAAATCATGACTTAACTGTCTTAACAATACATACAGTCATCGTTTGGATGCCGTCCATGATAATTCATAAGTGTGCAACCAAGAACCAGAGGTAGGGAATATAGTCATCTCTGGAAATAAAAACGGCCATTATGGTAACAACTTTTTATCTTTCAATCCTTTTACAAACCTTTTTTTTTTGTCTTCTATATACATTTAACTACACAATACTGGTACTTCAATAGCTTTTTATTTTATTTTTGTTTAGAATCAACCTCCACTAAAACCAGAGCTTAAAGCTTAGTTCTTACATTTCTCATACCGATAAAATCTCCTAGTGCCTCTTTTGCTAGACAATCAGCAAAGACATTCTCTTTTCTCGCCACAAATAGAAATCTCATGCATTCAAACTCACGCGCCAATAACTTATAATATAATAAAACAACGTATAAATACATGCATATACATAGAACCAGATATCTACATGATAATTTACTTTTCTTGAAGACCAGCATCATGAAAATTACAAAGACGAACAAATCTCTATTTCCATACTAATTTCAACTTACAAAGAAGCCGACTTTTCTGGGTACTGTCGAAGCTCCAGCTTCAAGAGCTTTGAGGATTGTATTAACAGTATTGTCAGAGACAATCAGCGATGATCGGAGGCAACAAATAGAAGGAGAGACAGAGACCGAGGTTTAGATCAGAGATGATCTTGAAGAGTAAGAGCTTCACAATCAGCGAATTAAAATGGTAGTAATATGGGTTTTATGGGGTATAAGTCATTCTCAACAGTTCCTCGTTCTATTGCTTAACCATCATGTGATCAAGACCACCGAGTGCTCAACAATCTCTTTAATCAAGGTTTCTAGTTTCTACTCCTCAATATCAATGGCATCCTGCAAAAATAATGAAGTGAAGTGAACTCGTATCCCTAAACACCAAGAGAACATTTTTGTGGAGCAGCTAGAATTTGATCCAGTACAATTTATAATTAGTTGATACATTTTCCGGATATGCAGTGCATAGTGCGCCTTATTCTTCTCATATTAGTCACGAAAGCAAATCAATCAAAACCTTGATTAGACAAAACGTAAATAAAAAAGATCTGTTGGTCCATTTATGCTTTTTAAAAATAAATTATATATATACTGAAATCACAAACTGGAGATAGAAATAAACCTACAAAATATAGGGTATCATGACACAGTAAGTGAATGAATGGACTTTGGAATTTTGGAACAAAAGAACCATTTCCGTAGAAGAAAGTGAATACATTTATCAAATAAAAAAAAGAGAAAGTAAATACGTAGTGTCAAGAGCACTAACAACGGCCATATCATATTTGTTTTGATTACCATAGATAAAAACTACATACTCATCAACTTTAAAGCAAAATATTACATTACCGTACCTTTTTCACATTAGTGGTGGTTAATCTTGGCAGGAGATAGTGATAGTACTGCAAAGACCCAACTGTAACAGTCGATAGCTAGCTATGGTTGAGTAAATGATCTGCCAGACAATATGGCTTTTCGGAGAATACCTGGTAAGAACCATAAAAGAAGTTTGGCGAATGGTAAAGGCATTTCCAAATATCTATACAAATATAGTTTATTCATATTTATACAGTTTTCTTTAGTATTGTAACCATTAAGTGATTAATCTTTTAACAAATAGAAAAATTTTGGTCTCTTTCTTAACTTAGCAGATATATGTTGAATTAGAAAATAATTCGATCTAGACTGGGAGAAAGAACATAACTTGTGGTCATATTTGAGAACTCCATATTAATCGTTAGCTTTAACCTTCTCGGCCGCAGAAAACTCATCTCACACATCTCCTCCACCTTGTGGCGTCACACCTTAATTGGATTCATTTATAAAAAGTAATCAAAGCGAAAGCTAAGGTTATTCAGAAATGTGTGCAAAAGTTGTTAAAAAGAGAGCAATTCGAACTCTAGACCTAATACTCGATAGAAGGGTTCATCATAGTAATTGGTGTTTTACCTTTTTCTACGGTTTGTTTTGTGATTGATTGAAATGAAGATAAATTTGAGGCCAAACTGGTTCGTTCCGTCTCCGCCATCTTTGATTTTGTTCATCCTTTTTTGAGTCGATTCATTTACCATTACTTACTGTTGCAAGAACCGACATCAGATTTTTCTAAAAATGGTTCAAATAAGAAGAATGAATACAAAACAAAGGTTGAAAAAAAAACCTGGAAATGAATTATTGATTTGCCTCGATTAATCGTTGATCTGACTCGATTTTTGATTTGATACCACCACTTGTAAACGGATTTGAGAGACGATTCATGATAAGCATGTTGATTAGGGTTTATAGGTGAGGGAGAGAATTAAGATTCGAGGTTTTAAAGAGGGAAAGTAGGAGTGAGAGGACGAGTTAAATTAAACGTTACAGATCAATTAGGAAGACGAAGGATTGACATCGTTACTCAAAAGTGAGGAAGATGGATCGATGTAGGATGAAGAAGGCTTTGACATCGTTACTCAAAAGTGCAGAAGATGGATCGATGTTGGTGAGAGATGAGACTGAGCATGGATGCATTTGCCACATGGCATTGAATGGTTGGCTTAAATTTGAGGAAAAAATTGCTGACTTGGATAGGTTGAGAAGTCTAGAACAACAACTTTTATAGATTAGAGATTATTAATATTATGTAATCTCTTTAGTAATTGGATAAATTTCATTTATTTTAATTAGAAACAGTATTTATAAAAAAAATTAATCTCTATGCTTTTAATTAAAAAACATTTATACAAAAAATAGAGGAAGAAAACAACTTCACATAATTTCTTTTATTTATGTCATATGATGCATTACATATTATGACATATATTAAATAGGTCTAAAATTTGGGTTAGTAGCTCATAAATAAAAGTCCATTTGACTTAAGGGTTGAAATTTTACTTAAATTTCACTAATTAAGATAGTTAGTAATAACTTATAGATTTAGTTTTAGTTGTTTTGGAAAACAAATTTGTGTGATGTAATCTTTGTATGACATAGAAATAACAAACATATAACACAGATGAAAAACACCAGTGGGTGATTTGAGAAATATTGCACTCATTATATCTTTTGAATCTAATTACAAAAATATATCTTTGTGTGTAAAGATATATTTTTGATACGGAAATTTCAGTCCTACTCTTTTTATTTTATTCTTGTCCTTCTTTCTCTGTCTTTTTATATTCTTTCACCCGATATTTTTAAAGACGGTCAATGTCACGGCGGTGAGAAGTTTGGCCGCGGGGACCTTCGTAATAGGGATATAATCGACCTATATACCAGAATTCAACAAGAAAAAAAATACAAATCAGATTTATTTCAGAAAACTCAGATAGATAGTCTACACTAGGTGTTCACATGACCAGCTATTCGTAGACACTACAACGATCATGTCACATTGTGGATACCATAATGATCATGTCATATGAGAGACGATTTTGGTGCAAAACATTTGGATGTGCTTACACATGAATTCATTGATAACATACTTAGTGAACACATTTTTAAGAGTTCATGGACAGATGAATACTGTCCACGTATACAATGTCCACAAATTCTCAAATCATGTGTACGCTTGGTCACATGCCGTCCACCGAGAGCATCTAACATACAACATGATCGTGGTTGTATCCACCAATAACTAACCATGTGGACACCTAGTATAGATGAACACTTTCCATAGATATATTTTCCTCAAATTCTCGACCATGTGTACGCTTAGCCACCTGCTATCCACCGGGAGCATCTAACATACGACATGATTGTGGTTGTTTCCACCAAAAACTAACCATGTGGACACCTAGTGTAGGTTAATATTTTCCACGAATTTTCGATCATGTGTACGCACGTTCACTTGTTGTTCACTGAAAGCATCTATCATATGACATGATCATGGCGGTATCCACGAATAGCTTCTCACGGGAAGCGTCGAGCATGTGACATGATTGTGGTAGTCTCCACGAATAGCTAACCACGTGCACACCTATTGAAATGACCGCGGGTCACATGTTGTCCACCATAAGGTATTTTATTGGCATTTCGAGTAATTTATTGGCATTTCAAGTATTTTATTGGTCATTCGAGTAATTTATTGACAATTTAGACATCAATTCCAAGTATTTTTTTGTCATTTCGAATATGTTATTTATATTACGGGTAATTTATAGACATTTTGGGTTGGGTTTCAGGTATTTCTAGTGTCAATTGGGGTCTTTTCTTTTTAATTTCGGGTACATTTTTTGCTATTTTGGTTCTGAGTATCCGAAACCGTTTAAGAACCGAATTTTTTAGGTATTTTCCGGTTCTTCAAAAACTATATCCGAACTGATCCTGAACCTACATGAACCGAACCGAAATTTTATAAGTACCCGTGGGTACTAAATTTCTAGAACCGGAATACCCTAAACCGAAACGAATACCTGAATGTCCATGCCTAATTTGGAAACAAATATTGCACTCCTACTTGTTGAAAGAAGGATTTTATTTATTGGCCTTGCATACTTCGAACTAGTATATTGAATTAAGCACAAATTTAGTCGGGTTTTTACGAAATTTTCAAAAAATTTAACATACTTTTATTTTATTTTGAGACAACTAAAATGAAAATGATCAGAAATATCATTCTTGAATACTTTAAAGCATGTGAAATTCATCAGGCGTTATGCTTTTTATCTTTCCAATGAAGATGGAGAAGCACACTTAATTTTACTTGTGTGGAAGCAACATAATAAATTAAAATTCATAAAACTCACCAACATAATTCTTGGTCAAAGACTAGGGAAGAGGTTAAACGGATACTATTAACTGCTATCATTCTAACGAGTATGTAACGAGAGTGCATTATATCCGACAGTATATCCGACAGTATAATCATAACCATACCAAATTTAATAGTGATAAGTGGCTCTACTTTTTTAGCTAGTTTGGAAAAACAAAGTCTAGTCCAAATATCTATGAGGTCGGCCAAGTGAGTTAGAAAATAAGGCACTGAGAGGTTTTTCTAAGCTAAGGGATGAAATTTTTTTACACAAATACTCCACCCAATACATGAGTATGCATACTATTCTTGTGGAGAAAAAAAGTGTCGTTATTCAAGTTATTCTTATGTTTGAATAATTTTCTTCTGACAAACAACAACTCTTCCGGAGGGTTACTGTAACATTCCGCTTCCATTATTATTCCGAATTATTAATTACTGGTTGGGAAAAGTATTATAACCTTAGAAGAAGGGAACGGGCAAGGAATTAAGGGACAACGCGGAGGAAATGAAATAGAACGCAGCGGGAAAATGATTAGGCGGAACTGGAATGGACGGGCCGTAGGAACGGCCCGATAGGGTTAGGCGGTTGTGGGCCGGCGCCAAGGCCAAGAAAGGAAGGAGACGCGCAATCACTTAGGTGGGCCGCGGGTTTGGGCTTAAGTAGGGGGAAGAGAATAATAGAATATTCTAGGAGATAATTAAGAAAGGAAAGAGATAATTACAATAAATAAGAAGATAAACATAAGGAATGAGTGATTTTAGGAAGTAGGACCGCGTGATCCTCTCTGTATAAGGAGAGGCATTGGCGAATCCTAGTTCTTTTTAGGGGAGAAGAGAGAAAACGTAGAGGGAGGCTAAGGAGGAGACGGACGAGCGTTTGTGAAGAGCCGTGACCAGAACCAGTCATATGCAACCACTAGAGGTGAGCGCGGTTCTAGCTCTTGTTGATCCGTTGATGTTTCTAGCGAGTTGTCCATTAGGGGAAACGATGAAAATCGTTTCCCAAGTTAGAGATCTAGGGTTTTGGATGCATGATTGATGGTTAATTGATATTGATGTATGTTTGATGTGTTTGATTGAGTAGTATAGGCGGCATGACTAGGGATCTCTGATTCCTAGTCATGAACCACATGTTTGATGCATGGAAGTGATAGGGGCGGCACGATCTAGGGTTTTCTAAACCCTAGATTGATCCGCTAGTTGCTCATGATAGATGCTAGGGGCGGATGGCTAGGGTTCTTGAACCTTAGGCATGATCTGCACATCAGAACATAGAGATAAGGGCGGCGGCTAGGGTTCTTAACTCTAAACCGATCCGAGTGAATGTGATTAAGGAAACCTGCTTAAAAGTAAATATGGAAACCTGCTAAATGTTGAATATGTAAATTGGTTAAGTAAAGGAAAGGAAAGGAAAGGAAACATGTAGAGATGCATGATAGGTTGATTGTTGATTGTGATTGAACGGATATGGAAAGAGGAAAGGGAGATCCACGGGCCGAGACTACTCGCTGGTCGGACATAGATAATGTCGATGGCCTTCACGGTGTTCAGACGGACAGGATCGGTAAGCTATCCTACGGGATATTTCGAGGACTGGGCCGTCTGATGCATCGGGATAGGACCGGTTAGCTTGTCTATGAATGGACGGGTGGGACCGGCTCACGGATCGGATATGGATATGGAAATGGATATGGAATAGGCTTCGGCCTGGTAGTTCTGCGGAATGGAATGGACTCACTAGTTACGATTAATGTCGATGGCTCTGTGATGTGACCGTGTCTCGGGATCGGTAAGCTATCTTGTGGGATATATCGAGGACCCGTATGCGGAACATACCGCAGCGAGACCGGTAAGCTTGATCGTGAGTCGTTGGCTCCGTACTAGACCAAGGATCGATGAGGATTGCATCGGTTTACCGGTGATGGCTTAGTGACCGATTCAGACACGGATGGACCGTTCCGGCATGTCGAGGGCGCATGCGGCCTCAAAACCCGCATGACCGGTAAGCTGCCGACTAAGGGCGTTCCGGGCGTGGCTAGACCGAGTCTTGATGCTTCTGATCGAAAGTGGAAAAGAGAGGGCTTATGGATCGACGGGTTCATAAGTGTAAAGTGGGCTTATAGATTGACGGGTTTATAAGTGTAAAGGAATGGTGCATGCAGGGCCTGGTTTTCAGGTGCAGCTTCGGCTGAGCCTAATTAGGTGGGGGTGTGATTGTTAGAATGGAATGAATGAAATGTAATGGAAATGTGAATGGTTAAGTGATATGGATGAACTGGAACGGTTAGGATATGATGATAGAACTGAATGAACTGAACGGCTAGGTTAGATTGGTTGGTTTGATTAACCGGACCGATTGTCGTGTGATGATAGGTTGTTAGATACTTGTTATAGGTAAAGCCAATCTCACGAGTAATTCAATTACTCACGCCTCCGTTAGTGGATGCATGTAGTGATAGTATGAACCGGAGCGCAGGACGTCAAGACCATCGGGCTGAACATAGTATTAATTGGTTTTGGCATTCCGGCCCGATAAATTCTCTAAATCGTTTTATGTTCGGATTTCTCTCAATCGGATTTTTAAAACCACGTTTTCAAAACCCGACCGGTCAACTTGGCCGGGGTGGGGTGTTACAGTTACTACTGCCATCGTACCACATTTTTGGTAATACAGGGTAAAGAATAAAAATATATGTGTTCGAAATATACATATATGAGTTGAGGGATATGATATACAATCTTAGCTTTAAACCATGTCGAGTGAGTAGCTGAAATGCCATGTAGACAATCTTACCACTCTTTAATATTGTTATGTTTAAGTATTACTATTTTCTGGGTTTATTTTCATCGTGGGATGATGGAAGTAAGTCTAGAAGAGTATGTTTTTTATAATCTAACGAACTTGATTTCTTGGTGTTTCTTGATTTTGTTTTCTTAAATATTTGATTGAGTCAAATTTATAGGGAACTATGATTTTTCTTAACAACTATGATGTTTTAAACTATTTTTCAGTGTCCATTTAAACAAAATTTGTTTAAAACATCCGATATCAAAATCACATGGCCATAAAAAAGATATTCGCAATGGAGACAACAATAAAATGGTGGTGTGCCTGCACACAAAAAGAAAAAAAAAAAATACTAAAACCTAAAAAAATATACCAATGGAAACATCATAACACACGGGAGCTAAAAAGTCTTCAATATACGTAAGTGTTTTGATAGTTTAATCTAAAATTATACCATTATTTAGTAAAACCAAGGGAAAAATCATAACGCACATGAACTAAAATGTCTTCCTTTTACTTATATGTTCTTATGATTAATCTAAAACCCTACCACTATCAGAGAAACCCAAGGAAAACATTATAACATGCGAGAGCTAAGACGCCTTTCTTATAAGAAAAATTTGTGATAGTTTAATTTAAAACTCTACCATATATGGCTAACACAAGGGGGAGATCGCAATGCACAAAAGCTAGAAAATATTTCTTATACTTATACTTTCGGATAATGTAATCTAAAACTCTATACCACTATCTAGTGAACCCAAAGAAAAGCGCGAGTTCTATAGTCTTCATCTTCGAACCTAAGATTAAAAACATAGAACCATAGAATAATATCTACAAACATGGAGAGACCAACAACTAGAATGACCTTGAGTCATAACCACAAACAACATAGCCATAGCCATAATACGGTTCTTCTTCCTTTTTTTTTGTTTTAAGATTATATAACAAAAAATAAATTGTACAAAGGTTAGGTGGAGATTTTGGTTTATAGATGATTGTCGGCACCTAGTGTGGGAACCTTTGTTTTTTAATTAGAAAACTATGAAACCCAAGATTTGGGATATATCAATATTCTAATCGCACAAAAAAAAAATCAGAACACCAAAGCAAATTAACAAAAAAAATATAAAAGAGGGAGAGGTTCCAGCACCATGGGCTCCACGACGCGTTCCACGAGGGAGGGATTCCAGAACTCCTCGAGCTCATACACCCATGTTCAGGTACAACGGTTACAAGTCATGTTGGAAATTTACTTGCTTTTTAAGAGGGTGAGAAAGCCAAAACGACGAAACCTTCACTATGTGGTTGCCTAAACCTAGACTTACAAAGTGGGGGTAAATTGTTGGGTTAAAATTCGTTTTCATAGTATTTACAAATAATATGGTGACATGTGGTACACAATTTAGGAGAAATTGTTAATGTTATGTATAACTTAATTTAGACAAATTTCTTAGCGCTGCATGTAATTAGTTTAGGCAAATCTCTTAACATGATGCTTCAATATTTATGGGGTATCCGTGTCGAATTACATGAAGGCCTTATATATGTATATTTTGCATAAAATTAGCTCACATTGTATAGCATTCATTATTCATTATTTGTGCATCTCATTAACACCACATTTGCATACATTTTCATGTAGAATAGGATCAATTGTGCATTTAGGATTCATGAACTGCATTATTTGCATTTAATACATTGTTAGGTGTTTTTTAGCAATTCATAGAGTTTGAAGGAGTTTAGGAAGCATTTACAAATTATCGTCAGCAGAGTCATCAAAGGAAGCACCGACATTTGCAAATTGTGCCGACGACATGACACATGAGAAGCATCGGCACGAAGGTTCTGCAAGATCTTGTCGACCTAGACAAAGGAAGATTATGCCATCAACAGAGAGGGAGGAAAATGAGATCTTTTTAGAGATGAAAAAGTGTTAGACCACACATTCAAGCATCCTCCTATAAAAGTAAAAAATCATCTGAGTTTTTTATTATCAATTGTGTTAACTTTTTGTCGGCTTTTCATACTTTGTATTCAATATAGTTTTGTCTCTTTTATTTTGCATCTAGTCGGTTACAATAGTGTTTTCTTGCATGTTTGGTACTTAATTTGGTCACTAGTTATTATCACTTTCACACCTTTTAATTCAGCAATTGTATTAAGTAATTAGGAATCTTAGTAAAATCAACACAACATAGTCTTAACTAGGAACTAGCTTTGAGTTTGCCTCCTTGTGGTACGATTCATTTACTTACCATACTCCTATGCTTTTGAGATGAAAATTGATTGAGTTTATGAGTTTAAAAATATTTTTTACTAGATAATTGTTTACTTAGTTACATAAGAAAAATCTTTACATGAGAACCTTTATGTTCCTATTAATGGGACCACGAGGGACTTTGTGCTCTATAACCCAACAGTGTAATAGGAGGTTGTATGTGTAAAACCGTCTACAATTTTGATCGAATATTGATGCCTTTTTTAATATCGTAACACAAAGTAGATTACCACTCTAATTCTCTTATTTGAATGGCGACTCAAGTTTGTACATTCCGCACCCGCACTACTAGAAAATCACCCTTTTCCAATCTCTCCATTCAAATTTCAAGCCCTCAATGTTCTTTGAATAAACTATATATACTGTAAAAATGTTCAACAGACGTATTAATTTCTTAATGATATAGATTTTGATGTGGTGTGATGTTGTGCTGTTTTATATAAATAAATATGTATAAACACACATGGAGCCTATGGAGGTCTTACATTTTGTTGGAACTTGAGAACTACTCAACGATTCAACTAGCAAGTCCATCCTATGTAAATATATTAATTAATAGACATGACTAAAGACCTTAATGGTAGGCATGATATAGCATTGAGGCTTTCCACTATTAAATAATACTAGCATACATTCTGCACTTTGAATTAGTTCGAGATGGCAATCAATTCAATTCCCTCATACAACACGATTAGTTTTAATCCCTTTTCTAAATAAATAAAAAAACATTATTTTCTTATTTCTTCATAGTTTACAACTAAGATATTTGTGACAGATACGATTCCTTATTCTATATGCAGTCTTCTTAGTATAAGCTCTAAATTTCTTTGTTAACAAGAAAGAAAAAAGCTCTAGATTTTTTTTTTCATTAATCGATTTCTTCAATTCCAAGTAGATAGTATTTGGATTCCGATCACATAATTTGAAAAGTGTAAAAACAAATGGAAAAGAGTGTTTATGTACATACAAAGGAACTGCTCAAACAAAGAAAAAGTACATACAAATAAAATAAAATAGTACGAACATTCAGATTTTAATTGAAAATCTAGATCGACTATATTGTATATAACCCATATATTGTATGAGGATTAGAAACTAAAGTTTGATTTTTAAGATTAAACGAGTTAAGTAATTTTGGTCATGTCAACGTGTGTCTCCGTCAATATCGCAACACAAACTTACAAACACGTACACCAGTTAGTGCTTTTTTTAGCCGACACAAACCTTATTGCTCTCTGCCTGTCATTATTAATAACAATGACCATTTTCAAACTATTTTATTTACTTCTTTTTTTTCTTCACAGTAAACAACAACTTTGACTCTTTGACCATATCATTTAACAAAATATTCTCTGTTTAAAAGGTTTAAAAAACAAATTTACAGTTTCATAAGCAAACATTTTTAGCTTCGAACTGCCAACAACAACACCGAACAACACTTTTCCATGACTTCCCGTCAACACCGTCACCGTCAGTTAAGCGATTCGTGGGGTCCACTAATGCCACGGAAACACGAAAAAAAATATCACAAAAGTTGAATTTTTAATTTCTGTTCAGAGACTGGTTTGAGATTTGCAGCAGAAAGCTTTCAGAATCAGACACCAAGACAGTGTCAGACCAATAGCCAAGACTTTCCCACTTAACAATCCAGCAAGAACAATCACGATCAGAGCTATCGCTTTCGTTAGATCCCCTTTTGATCCCGATTCTACTTCGTCTTCTTCATCAATCTCTTCACAACTCCCTAACAATGGCGGATTTGAACTTATCTCGTCTCTCTCAGAGATTTCGCTCTCGATTCTCTCTTCCAAATACAAACTCGATACTTCCGTAACAGATCCTTCTTCTTCGTCTTCTTCTTCTTCTTCTTCTTCTCCTCCTCCTATTATCTCTATAATCTCATACTCCTCTTTTTTTATCTTCATCTTTTTCTTCTTCTTATAAGCCCTCAACTTTTTCGGTACAATCTTCTTCACAATCTTCGATTTCAATTTGGCGCTTTTACTCTTCTCCGTCTTATTATTAAACACCACATCTCTAATCGTCGGCAACTGTTTTTCCTCCGCCACAGGTTTCTCCTTTTCCAATGTCGACGATTCTTCCCAATTCGATTTATTCTCTAATGGAACAACTCTAATCTCCTCGTTGCAATCCTTCGATTCCTCGATTATTTCAAAACATACCTTGTCTTTTCTCTCGTGCGTCGATGACGATTCATTTTCTGGATTTTTTTCTTCACGCTGCTTCCCTAAGATTTTTCCGATCAATGAATCGATGTGAATCTGCGCGTCGGGGCAGATATTGAAGACACGCGCCACCACGAGCTCGAAGAAGAGGAGGGCGAAAGCGGAGAGAGTAATCCCCACGGCGAGCTTCTTCGTGCTCAAGGCGAGAACAGCCACCACGAATATCTTAACCGCAACCACCATCAAAACGCAACAACCTCCTCCTCCTCCGCCGCGTCCTCCGTCGACGTCATCACCGTCAGGCCTAATATCCGCGCCACCGCCACAACCACCAATACTACTTACATCGGCGGGCTCCTCCGTGACCGACGCTGGATCAAGCTTCGGAGGAAGCGATTTACGCCCCTGCAAAGACGTAGGAGGAGACGGAGACGAAACACGACGTCGTGGCGGAAGAGAAGCGGTTTGATTCTGGGCTTTGTTGTTGCGTTTAGAAGAGGATTTTTTAAGACGATCGCGATTCTTAACAAAGAGATCGATTAGAGAAGTTGGGAATCCAGTCTCGACGACGTAAGATCCGCCGTGTTTAGGAGATTGTTGGAGGTCCGATACAAATCTCGAGATCCGACCCGATTTCGATTTCTTCCAAGGCAAAGGCATGGCGAAGAAGAAAAGGAAAAACAGAAAGGCTTTATTTTACCTCTCCGAAGAACCCAGAAGAAAGGGTTTGTCGTAGAGATAGAGAAGAAGATCTTGTTGGTAAATCAAAACCATTAATAGGACATTGGAGAAAAGGAAAGGAAGAGAAAATAATAAATGGGGAAGGCTGTTTCGCGCAGAAAGTGAAGGCGAGAGAGAAAGAGGACGCGAGCTATATGATGAGGAAAACGCAAAAAGACATTAGAGGACGACGCGTGCCTTAACCAAATAATATATTAGTATCCTATTTCTTTCCCTATTAGTTTATTTCCATTTCTTTCTAGATGTATAAGTTACAAGTACAGCTGTACCAGATAAGTTTTAAACATTTTAAATTTTGACCAAACCAAATTACAACTTACCGCTTCATCTATAAATTTAACCGTCGTTAACATAAACCAGTAAAATTCTTTATACAATAAGAGATAATAAAAAAACGATGAAATAGTTTAAAATGGTATAAAATATATGCAACTTCGTGTTTTTTCTTACCAAAGAGTCTGTATAAGAATTTATCAAGTACTCTGACCAATTTTTGGTTGAGTTCCAAAAAGAACGTCATCATTGACTAACTTG
Organism: Euclidium syriacum; assembly: GCA_900116095.1. Taxonomy (NCBI): domain Eukaryota; kingdom Viridiplantae; phylum Streptophyta; class Magnoliopsida; order Brassicales; family Brassicaceae; genus Euclidium; species Euclidium syriacum. The sequence goes on from FPAK01000009.1 coordinate 3,947,160, forward strand.
ACATAAGCTATGTTTATCTAATACATAGGGTGGATTGGAGTTTAAATCATTTGAAGAGTTCAACATATAGTCTTTTGCGAAGTAGTTGTAAACTTACAAAGTAGTTGTGGTGTTTACATAAATATCTAGACTATTTGATAGCTAGAGTACTAAAAGGTCGTATGATATGCGCTCACATCATTCCAGAGCTAAAATACATACTGATCATAATCTAGTCGACAATAAATTTAGTTAATAAAAGGGTTCAGGAAGTGATTGGCTCAACGCATCAGACTTTTGTAGAGAGCGACTTTCGGATTCCAAACACTTACACACGATCAAAATATGTAATGGGAGTCCAAACACTTAATCCAAAGACATTTGATAGTTGACACATGGTGCATGCGGTGCGAAGAATATAGGAGTCTATTAAACATGTTTTGTTTACTGGATTATATGCTTTTTAGTTTTGGGTTCTATCATGCATCACTTGGTGCCAAGTCTGTTTCCCTTTGATAATCTATTTGGGAAAATAAATCATTTTTTTGCTTTGTTGAACTAGTATCGAGATTTTCACTAAAACATTTTCTTGAATAATGTGGTATATCTGGAAACTAAGTAATGATAAACTTGTCATGAATGGTTCACTGCAATGAGAGGTGAAGGCTCGAGTGGTTTATTGAAGTTTAACCACTCTAGAAGAGGTTCATCATGCGGTCATTACATATTATATATATGGCTCGTGGAAGAAGGGATATCGAACAATTGGTGTTTATTGGATCCTACAATTTCCATATGGAACTCCATACATCATTGGTATGCAAGGATGCCATAAGGCTGGATCACCCCATCATGCAGAGACCGCAAGCCTACTCAAAGGCCATAAATGAAAAACAGGTTTTTCCCTCTCTTCGTCAAAAAATCTATCGATCTAGTAGATTTAGTCTACAGCCTGAAATCTCAAGTTGCATTCTCTTTTAAACTACGTGAGTTGGAACTTATTCGTCATGAGTTTCCCATGATCAAGCTCAATCATCAACGGAGAAAAGACAACGCCAAAACAAATCATGTTAGACTTTAGAAAATTCACCTTTTCTTTCATTTATACTTCTATTCCTATTTGGTTTAACAATGCATAAAATGTATTCATTTAGCTAATGAATGAAATGTGTTTGTGACAACAAAACTATTTGCGGTTATTGAAATAAAATAAAATTTACCACATAAAATGTACTCAAACTATCAGATTAATGTTATGGACGAGTACTAGAGTAGGATCCAACATCATGCATAATCACGACTTGTAATAAGTTTTTTTTTTCCGAATGCAAGAAGCCGTTCACATTCATCTCTTTAGAAAATGATTTTTTCTTCTATTTCTACTTGTATTGAATTGGATTTATCTTAAGAATTCTAAATCTATAATCTATTCATAACTAAACACTTGACCATGGATATTCGTCTCAACCATTTTATATTTCATTTACACTTTAAAAATTACATATTCATCTATCAACATTTGATGTCTAGATAGTTATATTAGACAAATTTATGAATGCCATTTATAAATTGTTTATTTTTGGATATGATCAAGCAATGGCTCAAACAAAAAAATAGGTGGAGTCACAAAATCCTATGTCTTGTGGTATCCAGTAGTGCGACCACACTTCGAAAAACTAGAGGAGCTAAAGATCAAATGGCGGCAGGGTAATGTTTCACCCTCACTCAACAATCGACGCCACTTGTTCCCAAATTATTACGTTACATGGCATGGTCGGCGAGTGGTAAGAAGTAAGTAGGACTGAATGGTCAGACCAAAGGAGCATCTCGAGTTAGTATCAAGACCAAGGCCACATATGTCTCACTAAACTTCTGAAAATGCTTGTCTACATTAAAATTATCACTCTCTATGAGTAGTCGTAGATGTAAGGTTCAAAATTTGAGGCTAACGTATTTCTATACATGCTAGGAAGCGATAAGATCAAAAATTTTACTACACACCGCGAGAAGACAAAAACAAATAAAAAAGAACGATATCGTTACAGATTCAAGAACGTTGAGCTAGTTGTAGGAAGTACGATCGTTGTGCACCATCCTCACCTCCCTTGTACACCTGAAAATTAATTTGTAGATTAGCTAGCAGATAATACAAATAAAGTAGGTAAATGAGTACTTCGTACCAAACCATCCAAAAGATGTTCCATGGAACCTAAATGGATCATCCTATACCTAATATACTAACACAAGTTAGATAAACTCTACAAACAAATATTTTTATCATATAAAAAGACATCTAATTCTTTATAGTAAATCTTTAGGCATATTTTCATATGTTATCTCGAATATTTGTTCTAACATTTTCTATAAAAATAGTGTATTTTTTTATCTTTGTAACTCGTTCTTACCCCTGTTTTCTGATAAATTTTTTTCAGATTACTCTACTACAAAACTCACGTTTTTTCTTTATTCACTAGCAATGTCTCTATAACAAATCATCCATTCTTTCCGGATTATTGTTACATTCCCCTTTCATACCTTTGGTTTTGAAAGACAAACCGAATTTGTAATTTCATTTAAGCACTATCATTTCTTAATGAAATGATTTGAATAGGAAAAAAAACTCAACATTTTTGGCTAATATTTATAGATATTGTTAATCGGTTTTAACTGTTGTTTGGAGTTTAACGTTTTGATATCCGCTAAAAGAAAATCTATTCCTCTTTTGTTTTGTTATCTTTGAAAAAACTATCAACAAATTCGTCTATAGTTGGATAAAAAGATAACCCTTTTGAATTTTGGTAGCTAAAAAGTTTGAACAGCTAATCTATATTATAGTCTCCGCAGTAACTTTCCCATAATATAAACAACATTAATATTTACATATCACTTGAAATATATGGATTTGTAATCGTCTTGTCCAATTGAGTGTGGTATCCATTCATAAAGACGAGATATCTATATTAAGCATTTTTGTGGGTTGGCAAATCTTGGCATTGCCTGTGTAACTGTAAACCATTTATTTATAGTTTCTATTATCAGCTCCTCTAAATTCTTTTGATGATTTGCTAAATAAGATGAATGGCTGTTAATGGTGTAGAAAAAGATTAATTAACTTACTAAATTAGTTAAATACACGAAATTAAGGAAAATTCCACTGATGACGCAAATTCGAATCTTTTGGTCTTTGATTTCAAAATCCGAGGAAAAAAAGGATTTAATATAAAAATAATTTATTACCAAACAAATTTTCAATTCAAAAAGTAATTTTAGAAAAACATTAGAAAACTGTCTCCCTTTATATCTTGTCACGAGTAATTTTGAATTATTTAATAACAAAAGATCTATGGAAAGATATTTTTTTTGATTTGCTGTCATACAGCACATAAAGAAACCAAATCGAACAGGTAGAAACTATTCGGGTATTATCAAAAGATCAAGAAATATTTAAGGACCAAAATGCAAATTGTTGCAGAAAGTTAAGGAAAAAAGGAGGTAAACTATATATAGCCGATTACTACCCATTCAAAGATTCTTTTGTTTTTATACCCCTCAATCAAACAATAAACAGGGGAGTCGCCAATTTTTCTCAAACTTTCTCGAGAAAAAGACAAGCGATTCCAAGGAGAGAAAATATCTGCTGAAAATGAGAGAAATCCTTCATATTCAAGGTGGCCAGTGCGGAAACCAGATCGGTGCTAAGTTCTGGGAAGTCATTTGCGGCGAGCACGGCATCGATCACACCGGCCAGTACTGCGGTGACTCAGATCTACAGCTCGAGAGGATCAATGTCTATTACAACGAAGCCAGCGGAGGCAAGTACGTTCCACGCGCCGTCCTCATGGATCTGGAGCCTGGAACTATGGACTCTCTCAGATCCGGGCCGTTCGGTCAGATTTTCCGGCCGGATAACTTCGTCTTTGGACAGTCTGGTGCCGGAAATAACTGGGCGAAAGGTCATTACACTGAGGGAGCGGAATTGATTGATTCGGTGCTTGACGTTGTGAGGAAGGAGGCTGAGAACTGCGATTGTCTTCAAGGTGAGATGCGCATTCATTTTCTAGGTTTTCGGTTTTTGAATCTGAGTTTTGTCAGTATTTGATCTGCTAGCTTTTTCTCTTCCCGTATTCATTCGAATCCAGATCTGCTATTAGATACATCTTTCGCTTTCATTTTCGTGTGATGTTTTCTCTATGACTACCAAAGATCTCTCTGCTATTTTCGAATTTCATTTGACGACTTCCTCAATGCGTATTGTTTCTGAAATTTGTCAGTACATGAAAATCCTGTATAACGCTCTGGTTCCAGCTTAGTGCTTACGTTGCTTCATTGTCTCGAGCGCCTTACACGCCGTTCTCTGATGGATATGATCTGTATGTGGAACAGGTTTTCAAGTTTGTCATTCTTTGGGTGGAGGAACTGGCTCTGGCATGGGAACTCTTCTTATTTCTAAGATCAGAGAGGAATATCCAGATCGTATGATGATGACCTTCTCTGTGTTCCCTTCTCCTAAGGTTTCCGACACTGTTGTTGAGCCATACAATGCTACACTCTCAGTTCACCAGCTTGTCGAGAATGCTGATGAATGTATGGTTTTGGATAACGAAGCTCTCTACGATATCTGCTTCCGCACATTGAAGCTTGCTAATCCTACATGTGAGTTTAAAAACCCATCTCTTCGTCTCCTCTTGTTTTTCTATATTCATGTAATGTACTTTGAAAATCCTGACATGCTTTTCTTTCTTCTGTGGTTTCTTAGTCGGTGACCTTAACCACCTCATCTCAGCTACCATGAGTGGTGTCACATGCTGTCTCCGATTCCCTGGTCAACTAAACTCCGACCTTAGAAAACTCGCTGTCAACCTTATCCCTTTCCCACGACTTCACTTCTTCATGGTTGGTTTCGCACCATTGACATCAAGAGGATCACAACAATACAGCGCTCTAAGTGTCCCTGAACTAACACAGCAGATGTGGGATGCTAAAAACATGATGTGTGCAGCTGATCCTCGTCATGGTCGTTACTTGACAGCATCAGCTTTGTTCCGTGGAAAGATGAGCACTAAAGAGGTTGATGAACAGATGATGAATGTCCAGAACAAAAACTCTTCATACTTTGTTGAATGGATTCCAAACAACGTCAAATCCAGCGTCTGCGATATAGCTCCCACCGGTTTAAAAATGGCATCGACTTTCATCGGAAACTCGACTTCGATTCAAGAAATGTTCAGGCGTGTGAGTGAACAGTTTACTGCTATGTTCAGGAGAAAGGCTTTCCTTCATTGGTACACAGGAGAAGGCATGGACGAGATGGAATTCACTGAAGCTGAGAGTAACATGAACGATCTTGTCGCAGAGTATCAGCAATACCAAGATGCTACAGTCGGTGAAGAGGAGTATGAGGATGAAGAAGAGGAAGAAGAAGAAGCTTAAAGAAAAAAAAAAGATGATTCATTACTTCTCAAGCTGTAAGTCGTCGCACTCATTTCTTTTTTTTTATATCTCCTTTTCTGTTTGTTCCTTTGAATTGAATTCTATCTTTTTGTGCTTTGGTGTGTTTTTTGTTATCGAGTTTCTTTCCAACTATAAGATTTGTTCTCGAGTGTAATCACATTTGCCTATGCTTCTTTGTTTTGTCTATGAAATATATTTCAATGTCAAAGCCTATACAATTAGATACTAAATCCCAACAGCTTGAAGCTGTGCTTGCAATCTTTCTTCTTCGTCTTCCTCTTCGGCGATATCAGCCCAGCTTTTCTTCGATCCACTCTTCACACAATCAGCACCATCTCTGATGAATTCATGGAGGTCATGAATCATGTTGTGGCCCAGTCTCTTCCCCTTCACGGCTTCGTCTTCTTCTCCTCTCTTCAAAATCTTAATATGTTCAGGTTTCTCAAACGTAAGCCTCCGAGCTGCATACATCCCTTTCCTCTGATCCAAATCGCATCCTCGTGGTTGTGTAAACAGACCTGCAGAGTTTTGTCCAACAGATGCTGGTGAAGAACCGATTCCAGGAGCTTTGTTTTCCTTCATTATTCCTTTTGCAAATGAACATCCCGCATAGAACTTATCTTCTGGATTCTTAGATTCTATCTCTGCTAACATCTCAACGGCTCGCTCATAAGACTTTGTGTATGGCTCTGGCTCTTCCCCACATACGCTTTCTACTGTTGAATCTCTTACTTCATTAATCAGAGATTTAGCTTCTGGAATTCGTCCCATACGCATCAAACAGAGAGCTAGATTGCACTGTTTGTTTTTGTCCGATTCCAAACACAAAGCTCTCCTGTTTCATGGATTTGTATAAGAGTCGGAAGATCAAACAGTAATTAATTTCCATATTTGGGATTTGGTAACAAAAAGAAAAAACAAACCTGTAATACTGCTCTGCAATTCCATAGTTATGTAGCTGTAAATGAACCCATCCCAAGTTCCCTAGTAACCTAAATGGAAAGACTCAAAATCAGCTCAAGATACAAAATACTTTTTAAGATGATGCGAGACTATATATTTTAATTTTCACACCTTGCTTTCTCTTGCTCGAGAGTCATTGTAACATGTTTCCCTTGAACTCTTTTCGCTCTAACAATTCTACCACCAAATCCCATTTCTTGTTCAAGAACATTCAGTTTGTGCTCAAGTAATCCAGCTTCCTCTTCAATCCTCCCTGACTTCTGAATAATTGCAACACCCAATATAAAGTTTTATTAAAAAACTCTATAAGACTTCAAGAAAATGATGGAGGTTTTAATTTACTTTGTAGAGTTCGAGGAGTAAGTTATCAATGGCGTCTTGAGATTCGAAAGGACAGAGATAACGGAAAGATTTGATGGCTTCGATTCCTTCATCAGATCGGTTTAACTGTTTCATTACAACTGCCATGTCCTTCAATGCACTATCGACTCGATCTCCAGCGTTTATTGCAGCCCAAAACAAGGAAATAGCTCGATTCGGATCTTTAGATACCAACTGTTCTTCGTGATAATATAATATCCATATGTTAGAGAACAATCATGCACAGAGATAAAGGCAGAATCACTGAAAATTGAATTCAAAGATTGGTTTCGGAGACAAAATATAAAAAAGATTTAAGAGAAATCTTCACATGTTTGGGAATTGGGATTGAAAGAGGAGAAGAATTTAGAAACCCTAAAATTCGGGAAAAAAGAAATTTTCCTTTCTTGTTTTCCCGGGAAAATTCATACCTGAGCGTGTTTCGCTCTAACGTAAGGAGAATCACCAGAAGGAACCTTGTGAACAATGTGAAAGGGATCGCGTTTCTCCGACGACGGTGGTCTCTTCCTCTCCGACATCGGCATCGCCGCCGCATATTCTCTTATTCTCGTGTTTGACGTCGGCGGCGGAGTCCAGAAAGCCCCAGGCGGTGCACGACGACGCTCTTCGAGAGAACACATTTTCGGCGATTCTCGTCAAGAAAATTCCAGAATTCACTAAATTTCTCGACAAAACTTTCCCGAAATTCAACTTTTCGTGTTCCTCAGAGAGCGACCTCGTAAAAGATCAATAACCAAAAGCAAAAAATGCAAGATCTAAGAACCCAAATGTTTCTGCCTGAATGAAAAAAAAAAACCCTAGCTCATGTATGATGAGCGTCAGAGAAGAAGAATTGAGGTTACAGAGCCACAAAGCAAGTTTCAAAACGGATTTAAGAAGTGAGAAAATGATAGTAATCACAAGGACTTGTATATAAGCAAACTTTATTCCAGGGGCAAAAGAGTCATTCCCATTAATATATGTTTAAACATCAAACGGTCATCAGTAGATTAGAGCCTAAAAGGCTGGATCCTTTAAACATAAAGGTTCGATTTTGTAAGGCTAAACAAAAACAAAATGCAAAAGATGAACTTAAAAGTTGTTCCGTAGCAATCTAGACAACATTAAGTTAATGGATATTTGACGAAATCCGTTAATTTTGGGAAATCAATATCGATTATTTAGTTCATGTTGTTAATTTAAAATTTTATTTAACTTATGTGAATTTAGACACATAATTCATGTGTAAATTTACATTGGTCTACACTGGAGTAGAGTTTAGATCGAAAACCCTCGCTAGATTAGTTTTAACTAGAATATACTAGTTAATACTATGCCTCCATTTAGATTTTTAATACTAAAAGAGTAATATTACTACTTGTTGTTCGTCAATTCAATTTAAATTCAAATTAAATATAGATTATAGAGGTGTTTTTTGTCACACGTGTAGATAGTAAATCAAATTTACTTTATTAATTATTACACAATATTCAGTCAAGATATTGGATGAAAATATTATTTATTTAATTATCACAAGAGAATGAAAGATTTTGCTTTTTAATTTTCACTGTGTAAAAATGAAAGGTTTTTTGACTCAATAAGTTCAACAAAGTCTCTGTTTTCAAATGGAAACATTTTTTATGTAAAACTAGGTTTTAAACATGCCGGGTTTGTTAATATTGTTTATTTCGTTTATTTTGATATTTAATAATATATTTTTATTGAGCAATATGATGGTATTTAATATTTTTAATATTTTTATTATTATTACTTTATTTGTTATTGTATTTTTTTCCAATTTAAAATTGCTTTGTTTTGATTTTTTGGAATATATTTAGAAAATAAAAAGTATTATTTTTAAATATTTTGTGTTTTTTAATATTTTATAATAACTTTGTTTTTCTTTTATCATTAATATCATAATATTTGAATTTTCTATACGGTGGGGTTATTTTTTTCCTTTTAATTTGATATGAGTTTATTGTTGTTACTCTTTATTATTTTGTGCTATGAAGTAAGAGATAGAGTTGAAAGTGGTTTGATTATAACATTGCATATCATCATAAATTCTCATATTGCAGATGTTTACAAAAGTTTTATTGTCTCATTTATTGATAGGCAAGATGTCACTACAGTCTCTTTACATGCCATTTTGAGAGGCATAATAAAGAAAAAATCCGTTATTTGTTAACTATAAACCATTGTAAACCGGATCTATATAATCATGATGTAAAGAAATTATTATGATTAATGAGAAACTATAAAATGACACTGATCTAAGTCCATGTTAGCCCATGTTTATTACATTACTTCTCGAATATGGTACTCTTCTGAATCTAATCTTCTGTATATTTATGTATAAACAATATTTTTGAATGTACTTTCTGCATCACCATCGAATTTAGAATGGGTAGACCTTTAGGAGATGTTAGACGTGATAGTGTCACGTACATTTGGTCATGACTGAAACCAAGTTGAGGCAAGTATAGGAGAACCAATTTTAAACTTTGTCCCTAGCTTTTATTCATCGTCATTACATAGCATACTTTTGTTGAGAATTTTCTTTTTCGTAATATGAAAGGATGCCTTGAGTCAATTAAGGATAAGATTATTCTTGGCAGGATTTTTTTTCCTGTGATTATCTCGTCCTCGATCACTCAATCACCCAAACGTGTTACTATCAATCGTGTACCATTGCATAGTCCTTCCTTTTGATTAATGTTCGGGACGACATTATTGGTACTTCCACTTTTAAAGATAGCTTATGTTTTGCTAGTCATGTGAACTCTAAAGAGTTTAGATACTCAACTGTATATTGTGTTTCATAGTTTGTTGGTATTGTGTCACCTTTTTCTATACGTTCTGAGCTGAGATATTCCTCTTATTTTTCTGGCAGTTTTGATAACACGTATGCATTAATCTCATCAATTGTTTCATTTCGGGGTGTTAGGATGTTGCCTCTGTAATGTTTGCATGTGTATTGTTTGTTAGTTCGTTCTCTACATTTGTGGTTCGAAATATATTCTCCATATGATCTTCATTTGATTGCATTAGGAATTTTGAATCAACTACAACCATATGACCATCAACTTCATTATCATTTTTATTTTCCTTTGTAGGTGCATTTTCATCTCCAACATTTACTCCAATATTTAGTAGTCATGTTGGAAAACTTGTTTTTGATTCTTGGAGTCTTATGTTATGTTTTAAAGTGAATACATTTCAAGATTCCCACAAGTATGATTATTTGATTGATGCTAAAATTGTATCTACTCTAGGACCATGTGGAACGGCTGGTAGTATTTGTCGGAAGTCACCATCTAGTAGTAAAGTTTTGCCTCCGAAACGCTTGTCCTTAGCTGCTTCATATTTTTTGTTAGTTCGTTCTCTGCATTTGTGGCTTGAAATATATTCTCCATATGATCTTCGGTTTATTGCATTAGGAATTTTGAATCAACTACAACCATATGACCATCAACTCCGTTATCTTTTTTATTTTCCTTTGTGGGTGCATTTTCATCTCCAACATTTAGTAGCCATGCTACAAAACTTTTTTTTGATTCTTGGAGACTCATTTTATGTTTTAAAGTGAATACATTGCAAGATTCCCACAAGTATGATTCTTTGATTGATGCTAACATTGTATTTGTTCTAGAACTTTGTGGAACGGCTGGTAGTATTTGTCGGCAGTCACCACCTAGTAGTCAAGTCTTGCCTCCAAAAGGCTTGTCCTTAGCTGCTTCATTTTGCATATGAGAAGTGTAATGTGCAAGTCGAATCATTTCCAACAGCAAAAGAAAAATCCTAGCTTCGATTTTGTTGTTGTCTTCGTCGGTGAGAGATAGGCGATTCATAGATTTGATTGAAGAAGAAATGAATCAATCTGAGAAGTGAGAAGTTGTAATGTGCAAGATTGCATTGAGTTTCGTGATGATTCCATCAAATTCATTTTAGTCAAAGGTGAATAATCAACACAAGAAGAAAACCCTTTTGGGCTAAATCTAATTTTGGATATGGTTAGATTTGATGGGTGATTAGGTTGGGTTGGCTCGGTGATTTTAAAACACGAATCACTAAAATATGTGTTTAATTTTAAATTGTAAATTTTTCGTTTTTAAACACCAAAAAGGTAATTTTTCGTTTATATATATTTTTTTAAACGAAATTTAGATAATGATTTAAAATCCGTTTTTAAACAATAAAAAAAATTAAGTTTAGATAATGATATATATTTAAAAATTTACTTAGACTAGGTTTTAAACCCGGGCTACGTCCGGGTATGTTAATATTATTTGTTTCGTTTATTTTGATATTTAATAATATATTTTTATTGAACAATGGTGACATTTAATATTTTCAATTTCTTATTATTACTACTTTATTTGTCATTGTATTTGTTTTTCAATTTAAATCTGCTTTGTTTTGATTTTTGGAATATATTTAGAAAAGAAATTGTATTACTTTTTAATTTTTAGTGTTTTTAAAAATTTTATAATAAATTTGTTTTTTCTTGTTAACATCATGTAATTGAATTTTCTATTTAGTGGAGTTAGTTTTTTCTTTTTAATTCGATATGAGTTTATTGTTGTGACTCTTTATTTTTGTGCTATGAAGTAACAAATATAGTTGAAAGTGGTTTGTTTCGGGGCAGCATTATTGGTACTCCCACTTTTAAAGATAGTTAATGTTTTGGTAGTCCTGCGAACTCTAGAGAGTTTAGATATTCAACCGTATATAGCGTCTCATAATTTGTTGATATTGTGTCACCTTTTTCTATACGCTCTGAGCTGAGATATTCCTCTTATTTTCCTGGCAATTTTGATAACATATTTGCATTAATCTCATCAACTGTTTCATTCTGGAGTGTTATGATGTTGTCTCTGTAATGTTTGCATGTTTATTTTTTTGTTAGTTCGTTCTCTGCATTGGTGGCTTGAAATATTTTCTCCATATGATCTCCAGTTGATTGCATTAGGAATTTTGAATCAACTACAACCATATGACCATAAGCTCCGTTATCGTTTTATTTTTCTTAGTAGGTATATTTTCATCTCCAACATTTAGTAGCCATGCTGCAAAATTTGTTTTTGATTCTTGGAGTCTCATGTTATATTTTAAAGTGAATACATTGCAAGATTCCCACAAGTATGATTCTTTGATTGATGCTAAAATTGTATCCGCTCAAGAACCCTGTAGAGTGCCTTGTAATATTTGTCGGAAGTAACCACCTAGTAGTAAAGTCTTCTCTCCAAAAGGCTTGTCCTTAGTTGCTTCATTTTTTAATGGACATCAAATCTATTAATGTTATGTCTAGCGCTTCGAATGCACACCGATGTGTCATGGACGTCTCATCCCATATGATAAGATCGATTTTTCTGATTAATTCAGCAAGCATTGTTCCTGGCCTTATATGGCACATTGAATCTTCATCGATATTTATCGGTATCTTAAAATGTGAATGTGTTGTCCTATCGGCATATAGAAGCAATGTTGCGATGCATGACGAAACTACTGGAACGACTATTTTCTGTGTTGAGCGCATCTTAGAAATGATGGTTTCATATGTTTTCCCTCTTCCGCCAGGACCATATAAGAAGAATCTTTTTCCCATATCATTTTCTACCGACTCCATAACTGCATCTTAAACTACTTTTTGTTGCACATTCAAACTCCTGAAATATTTTTTTTGTGTTTTTCTTGTTCTTCTTTTACATTTTATTGTAATTCAAAATCTCTGCTTAAATTTGTCGCTTCTCACTAACATCAGAACCTCAGTTAGCTTCACTAAACATTTCTCCACTCAAATCACAAAGAGTGAAAGGAAAATCCCAACTTTGATTTTGTTGTTGTCTTCGTCGGCGAGAGATAGACGATTCATAGATTCGATTGAAAAAGAAGTGGATCGATATGAGAAGCTGTAATGTGAAAATCGAATCAATTCTAACAGCAAAAGGCAAATCCGAGCTTCGATTTTGTTGTTTTCTTCGTCGGCGAGAGATAGGCGATTCACAGATTTGATTGAAGAAGAAATGGATCGATCTGAGAAGTGAGAAGTTTTAATGTGCAAGATTCGATTGAGCTTCGTGATGATTCTATCAGAGACATTTTGGTCAAAGGTGGATAATCGACACAAGAAGAAAACGTTTTTGGGATAAATCTAATTTTGGGTATGGTTCGGTTTGATGGGTGATTAGGTTGGGTTGGATCGGTGATTTTAAAACACCAATCACTGAAATATGTGTTTAATTTTAAATTGTAAATTTTCGTTTTTAAACAAACAAAAAGTATTCGTTTAAAAAATATATATATGTTTAAATTTAGATAATGATTCAAAATTCACAATGATTTAAAATCTATTTTTAAACAATAAAAAAATTAAATTTAGATAATGATATATATTTAAAAACTTACTTAGATTTAAATTCATTTTAAACGAATAAGAAAAGAAAATATGAAATTAATATGGAACATGATGGGGCTTGATTTTGAAAATATTTGATATTAAAGTTTAGATAATGATATATATATTTTAAAAAATTACTCAGGATTAAATTCATTTTAAATCAATAAGAAAAAAAAATGAAATTAATATGAAACATGATGGGGCTTGATTGATTTTGAAGATATTGATAATAAATTTTATATTTGATATTTAAATTTATATTATATTCTGTTAATTTTTGGAAAGAACAAAGAGAAATGTTTTGGTCCTCGAAATTTATACCATTTAAATTAACTCTTGGTCAGTTTTTTTGAGATATGGGTCTCATATCATTTCTCATAAGGAACCAATGAACAAATTTATTCCCCAATAAATTTGGCGAGAAACAAAAAGTACTAACATTTTTTAATCTGTTCAATTTTTTCTCTACATTTGTTCATATTCATTCATGTGTTTATAATTTGTTCAATTTATTTATTTTCATTTTGTTCATTTTTTATTCATGCATTTTGTTCATCAACTGGTTACCAATTAAAGCCTAAAATTTTTGTGTTTTTTACCAAACAAAAAATGAGAGACAATAGTTCAAGTATCCAACCTATTATTTTCATTCTTGGTTTTTAATTCGGAGTAATCACCAAACTTAAAGTTTAATTCAAGATAATTAAAAGCTTTTTTAGATGGCTCACACCATAAAAGAAACTAAATAATAGTTGAAAAAAAATTTTTAGAAAAATTAAATGGCTCATTCGAAACTTAGTGAGAAAACAAAGCAAAGACCACTTTGAAAAATTACTTAGCAATTATGTTAAAAAAAATTGTTCACACACCTATATGTCACACACATAATTATACCCAAACACTAACATATATGAAAAAAAAAATTGTAACTACATATATTTTCACTATGAACCAAATCTTACGGAAACCAAGTTTTAATACTTTGATTGAATGCCTCATATGTTGCCCTCTTCACCATCTTGAAACATTTTCAAAAAGCATTAAAGCTTTTACTCTTCTCGTAAGCAAATTTTAAAACTTTGATTGCGAAAAGTAGAGGATTAAGTTTATTTCTACACTTCTTATTAGCATCGTTTACATTAATCCCAAATGGTTGAATGAGTGTTGATTACCTTTAAGCTATCAATCCGCAAAAAATGCCTCCTATGTTTCATCCAACGAATTTTTGTGTTGAATAGCTGATTTTGATCCGATGTTGTCTCGAATTTTAGTTTGTCTGAAACAGAGATGTTCAATCCGTCGAGAGAAACCAAAATATGCTGCAATTTCAGGATTGGTGTTGATTTTTTTTTATCGATATTTTATCCGCTGAGAGAACAAAATATGCTGCAATCCCAATATCTGGTCTGATTTTTTTTTAATGTAAAACTTTGTTTGTTTAGATTGAGTTCTCCGTTATTAAGCCTTACGTAATTTTATTGATACTTTAATTATGTTGTTGAACTTTATTTATAAACATTTTAGTTAGATTGTTGAGCTTTATTTATAGGGGTTATGAATGATGAATGATTTTAATAATTGTGATGATGTGTATTAATGATGATATGTAAATTTTTTATTGCTAAACTAAAACTACACGTGGATGACTTGATTTTTTAATTAGGTTAATGGGCTTTATTTGTTGGGTTTATGTATGGTTTTAATAATTGTGATGATGTGTATTAATGATGACGACATGTAATATTTTTATTGTTTGACTAAAATCCTATGTGGACAGTCTTAGAGACTTATAGCCTTAACTTTTATTAGTAATAGATTTAAAATTAATTTTAAACCAATAAGAAATAAAATATGAAATTAATATGGAACATGATCATTTTAAACCAATAAGAAAGAAAAATATGAAATTAATATGAAACTTGATCGGGTTTCATTTTAAAGATATTGATATTAAATTTTATATTTGATATTTAATTTTATATTCTATTCTGTTTTTGAAAACCGATTTGGAATAATATTTTTGGTCTTTTAAAATCATATGTGAATTACCATAAAAGTTTTTTTAGAAAACTATGATATATATATATATATATATATATATTCCTTATTTCCTTCTTATTTTTTAAACTTTGATTTCCTTTTTGAACAATATAATTTTCTTATTTCCTCCTTATTTCTTAAACTCTGATTTCCTTTTTGAAATAGTTTTATATTTTATTTTTAATTGGTAATATGGAATAATATTATTGGTGGAAACTATATACAATTTCTTTATTTCCTAAACTCTAATTTTCCTTTTTAATTAATTTTCTATTTTATTTTAAAACGCTTACATGAAACAATATTATTGGTTGTTTTAAATCCTATGTAGACGGCCTAACAACACTATACCTTTAACTTTTATTAGTAATAGATTTAAATTGATAGTATTTCACTGATAATACTAGTTACACATAATTTTAGAATCTAGAGCAACATTTCATTAATTGAAAAAAGCCAAGCTAAATAGAGGAATACAATATTGATCGAGAGTAAACCACCGTGAATCACCGAGTTTTCTGGAGAAGGGTAAGGACCTAGTATTCGGACTGGATCCACAACAATAAAAGGAGGAAACCGGTTCTTCTTCCCTTTTTTTTTCCTCCTCCAAGATAAATAATATCTAAAAAAATGGACGAAACTAAGAAAATGGAAAACCAAAACAAATTATATTTTGTAAGTTAAGAAAGATAAATTTTACGTGGATGACATGGATCAGCCATTGGTGCAGGTGAGACTCCATTGATGCAGGTGCAGATTTCATGGATGCAGGTGTAGATTTCGTTGATGCATATGCAGGACCGTATCTGAAGGAAACCAGATGAGATATTCGCTGTGGTCCATAAAATCTCACATACTAATTTATATAGATAAATTGCCTTTGATTTATAAGAAAAAAATTTATATACAGATTAGTTGGTCCCCAAATTCGAAATTATTCAAAATTGTTTACGGATCCATAAATTTCATATACGATCATGTGTAAACATATCCTTTTTTGGTTCATTTTAGAACAACGAAGATCGATCAATTCTTGGAATACGGGTCCAACAACAATTATAATAGCTCTGGGAGGAGCTTTTTTTTTTTTTTCTTCTTTTGAACAACTTATCTTTTTTTTTTTGGTTCATTTTAGAACAAGACCTGAAAACAAATGGTCCAAAGTTAATCAGTTAAAGAAAACTTAAGAAAATGAAAATCGAAACCATTAATACCAAATTACCAATACAAGTGGTGAACTCTTGTAGATAACGAATATCAATTATCAAAACCATTTTACTCCCTTTGAAAAAGCGAAAGAAACCTAACATTAAAATGGTTATTTTTATTTGATTTTGTAATGTAATTTTTTATAACCTGATAAGGTTTTAAAACTTAAAAATTAATTTGAGAAAGATCTTTTACTCGAGGTCAATAAACAATAAACTCTACAATTATAATCTTCAGTAATGAGTACACATATAATGATTGTGGTGATTGTGTTACTACTAAAGACTCAATCATTAGTTGAATGTGGTAGCTTGGTGAACAAAACTAAGTCTGAGATTGATAAAGTAAGATGTAATATTGGTGATCTTATGATTCATTAAGCATATTATCAAGTAACTGGATCACATTAGTATTTAGCTTATGTATATGTTTTACTTATTTCTTATTTATTGTTTTTAATTTTATTTTTTTTAATCTTAAATATTAAAATAATTATAATATATTTTATTGTATAAAACTCTGTCTCAAACTTTGTAATTAACACGATTGTAATATGTGTAAATCATTCGATCATATTTTAACATATGTTAAAAAAATTTCTTCCAAATAGATTTTGACATGTGTTAGAAAACTAATTAGTTGAAAACATATGATAAAAGATTATTATATTTTAAATATTATTTTCAACGAATTAAAATACAAATTAATATTATTTTTGTTGATAATTTATGTTCCAATAAAATAAAAAAAGAGAAATAGATATTGGATTTCAAATAGGAATATGAAAAACTAACATATTTGAAAAGTTATAGTAGAGTAAGGATGAATTTATATTGAAAATTTTGAAAATTTTTAAAAATTTTAAAACCTATATGATGAAACATTTATATTTTCTTCTAATAAGGAAAAATGTAAGAATTCAAATGTAGTAATAAAAATAAATAAAATTCCTATAAGAATAAGAGAGTCAATTAGAAAATATTTTTGAAAAATAGATATATGAGTCTCAAAATAATAAAAAAGTTAACATAATTTTAAATTAAGATAAAAACTGAATTCAAATATGAATGAAAAAATAATAATTATTTGAAAACTAAATTCAAATATGAATAAAAAAATAATAATTTAATTATAAACCATATAATAGGAAAAAAATAGAATCAACATAAATTAAAAAATGCTATGTTTATATATAGTTGGGTTTGTAAACTTTCCTACTCTCTCAATAATTGAGAAAAATATAAATCGAAAAACTTTCCTAATGTGATTCTTTCTAAAGAATTAACAAATTAATAAATTTAGCGATGAAATGCAAGATCTAAGAACCCAAATCTTTCTGCCTGAATGAAAAAAAAATCCTAGTTCATGTATGATCAGCGTCAGAGAAGAAGAATTGAGGTTACGAGGCACAAAGCAAGTTTCAAAACGGATTTAAGAAGTGAGAAAATGATAGTAATCACAAGGACTTGTATATAAGCAAACTTTATTCCAGGGGCAAAAGAGTCATTCCATTAATATATGTTTAAACATCAAATGGTCATCAGTAGATTAGAGCCTAAAAGGCTACGGATCCTTTTAACATAAAGGTTGGATTTTTTACGGCTAAACAAAAACAAAACGCAAAAGATGATGAACTAAACAAGCTTAGAGTTTCTAGATTTCCACGTCATCAAAGATCAGTCAGTCTTTTTGACTCCGTCTCCTTTTAACCATTCCCATATGACTTTATAAGGTTGCATCGAGCCTTCTGCAACATTCTCAACAACTTTATCTTCAGCTAAAGCTTCTCGTTTAAAAACAGCAATCTGAGAAGCAAATCCGGGTTCTACTTCACCAGACCCACCAACACCGCTAAACTCGACGCTGTAGTTATGGCGCTCGGCGAGCTTAGATGCCCATTGGTTAAACTGTTCTCTTGTCCACTCGAATTTGTGGTCATGGTTCCTAAATTTCGGAAGCTGTGCCTCGGGTTGGTTCTCTTCTTGGGTTTCTGGTTTAGACGACCCCTGGAGAATTGTGTTGTATTCGAAGTTTGGTGTAGAGACGATCAGAAGCTTTGGGCGAAACAAGCTTAGAATCGTTTCACCAAATTGACAGGCTTGATCTTCATCCACGTGTTCAATAACCTACAGATTCAAGAACAGAGCAAAATCAAACAGTTTTCTTTTGATTGATTCAACATGCACAAAGTAAGATTAATAGGAGAAACCTCTAAGCAAGTGCCAATGTCAACATCGTGTAGCCTGGAGTCAAACTCGAGAATCGAACCATCGTAAAGTTTAGCAGATTTGACATTGCAAGCTTCCTTGTTAAGCTTTGAATGTAGCATCTGAAATTGAAACAAAAGATGCAGAATAAACCCAATGTAAATCAAACCATTTCATTTCGATAACATAATATACAAAGATTCACATGCTACATGACTCATGCGTACCGGAAAATGCAGTGTCACATCAAGTTATGTCAACAAGTGAAATAAAACATACCTTAGCAGCACGAGCAAGACCCTTCGGTGAGATGTCAACGCCGATAATGGTTTCAAGTGTAGTTGGATAGTCAAGTAGAGAGTCTAATAAACTTCCAGAACCACATCCAAAGTCAACCTGCACCAACAAGTACAAAAGATATAGAAATAATATCAAAGAAGTTTCAAAAAGTGTCCTGAAAGAGGAAAACAAGAAGAGCATACCAGAGTAGAAGCGGATGATTCTCTTATATGTTTCAGTGCATATTCCACACGCTGTTTTGAAAGCGGAGGTTTGAAAAAAGCTGCTTCCATTCGTTCTTCTGTAGGCCCTTTCACTCCCAACAAAATTATACTGTAAACCAACTGTGGACGTTCTGTACATAGCAAGAAGAGAAAAATTTATCATTCTGACACATTTACACACTCATGGAATCTCTTATCATTGTCATAGATAAAGAATAGAGGAGGTACGTGAGAAGAGTGAGCGGATTCTCGCAGTATCAGTGGTATTAGCCAAAATCAAAGGTTCATCACCATCAGACAGTGAAGTATTGAACGAAGCAAATTCACCCACAGTCATCTTAGTAACAGCTGATTCAATAACTGGCTGCATTGCTCCAGTGCCTACCTCAAACTCTATCTCTTCATTGCTTTCAATGAGATCTATTGAGTATTCATAAGTACACGATTTCTCAGCATCCACCACCTCCGACTCTATATCATCTTCGTTGACTTCTCTTGGAGATTCATCATCACTTGGAAATGCAGGATCCACTTCCAAATGCAAAGAATAGCATATGCTAACCACAGAACCGTTTGTTATAGTTCGAACACTCTTGTTCTCTTCCGATGGCTCATTCTTGGTCTTTGTTTCAGAGCTATGTCCATCTCGGGGTGGGGCCGCAAAAACATTAGTAGTACTTGGAGATTTAATATCGTGTTCGTCATCTGAATCACATGGTTGCTCTCCATCCACATCCAGATGATCAAAAAACCTACTAAACCATAGGAGTGCTTTCAACGAAGCATTTTGAAGAGCATCATTTTCTTTCTCATAGAATTTTCTCGGTGAACAATCTAAAACCAAATCCTGAGACTTTGTAAAAACTTTCACTTCACATCTAAACCCATTCCCTAAGCCTGGTGTATCCTCCTCCTTTTCTTTGCTCAAATTCTCATTGTCGGTTTCATCAGATCTTGAGACCTTCAATTTCTTGTGGGATCTGTATATCTCAGACAACGATTTCACAGGTTCAGTAGATATAGTAAAGACCGGTTCTGCTAGTCGGTGCTGGTGGCAGAACATGCAGAGAATCTCCCTTGGGAGTGGACCTCTCCAATTAGACTTTGTAGTGAATGCAAAAGGCATCTGCGCAGCAAGTATTGCTTTTCGGGCGATTTTGTAGATTCCATTCGGTGACATACCACAACATATCCTGCAAAAGCCAAAGAGTCAATGTCACGCATGATAAGATCAACTGATGAAGACCAAAACTAAGCAAAAATTGATAAAGAGTAAAAGGACCTGTAAAATGACTTTACGGTTACATCATCATAGTCCAAGTCGTTGGACTTCCATCGGTAACCAATAGACGCCAAGATTGCATCACCGTGGATATCATGACCACAAATGTAACTTGCCCGTGCATTTCGAGATGCTTCATTTGAAGTTTCTGATGAATCATCCGAGGACTTAGGCTTAGGAATAGCAGAATACAGTCTACACTCAGAGCCACAGGAAGCTTTGCCAAGTGTCCTGTCAAAAACCAAACATACTTTAATATCAAATTACAAAAACCGAGAAAGCTCCACTTGTTAATCAAAAAACTAAATTTTAAATCACCTAGAGATCATCACTTGGTTGCCATCATTCAAGCAGACTCTTTCAGCAATGCAGAGCCTTTCAGCAATACTATCCAAGTAATACCTGCCTGATGAAACATCAATAGCGTCTAACTCAACAATCTCCTCATTGTTACATGGTATATAAACAGCCGCAACTTCTTTGCTATCTAGAGAATCAGACACATGAGTAGGTAGTGCTTCTATAATTGCTGGAGGGTATGGGGTTTTCCTTCGAAGCGAACCTACATCCGGAGAAGCGACAATGTAGTCTGATAACTTCTCAGCAGCCTTCATGACACAGGATATGACCAAGAAAGGATTTGATTCCGCTGATGGATTGATGACTTTACAACGACTGTTAATCTTTGCGTCAAATGTAGCAATGACAGAAACTGGAACTGATCCACAACGTTCACCATCCCTTCGCAATGAAGCTCTAAGGTGACATCCCAAAGGATGTTCAGCTGAAAGAAACTGCAATAACAACAACTTAAAAACGTTAGTGCCAATAACCTTAAGTAAGTTAATCATATAGAAATCAGAAACTACTAACCTCGTCAGAGAATATAAACTTAATTCGTCCAACGATATCATCCCAAGCTTGATCCACAGTAATATCATCATCATCTCGAGGATGAATGCCAAGCTGCAACATCATGAATAGTGTTACTGTCTTTGTCAACAGAACACATATAAGAAATTACAGAAGCGAAATGTAAGGCATACCTTCTCGAGAGCTAATTCAGCAGCAGATTGTTCAGAATCCTTCTTCTTCTTGAATACATTTGATACAACAGAGAATTCCGGTAGCTGCAAGTGGCAACGATAGAGGGATGGACCTTTTTGAGGTAATGCAAGTCCTGGACAACCACTCAGAGAAGAATCAAGAACTTCCTCAATTGTATAGCTTGCTTTATCACCAAACTTCTGATGTATAATTGCCTTTGGAGTAAGAGTCCGTTTCCCCCTACCCGCCATCACAAACTCACTTTAGCTTCTTTAGTAGACACTGAGACAAACAAAGGGTCATAGTAAGTATTGTCAAGATCAGGAAAGATGACTTTACCCTAGGCAGTTAAAATCAAAGCCATAGATTGTAAAAATTTCAAATCGAGCAACATTTTGAATGTTATCCGTAATTCTAAGCAATTGCCCACATTATCGGATTAGAGAATTATCAGTCAATTCTCAGTCTCGCAGAGTCTTCGTTTTCCATAACAAAAAAAGGGCAAACCCCAAATTATAAAACTAGAACCATGAAAATCAGAAAATGTAGGACGAGAACAAACAGACATTAGTTTGATAGGTTTTACGCACATGCGAAGCAGAAAAAGAGAGAACGAAACACAAGGAGAAGATGAGCCAAGCAACGATTTTGAAAGTATAGGGAAAAAGGGTTTGAGTAACAGTAAGGAAACAAGGAAATTGAATTTCAGAAAACAAAAAAAACCCATAAATTTGCAATACGAACAAACAGAAAGCACCACAAAATCAACAACGAACCTTTAAGAGTTTAAGCAGAATGGCAAAAGTGAGACTCTGGAGAGACGAAGGAAGAGAGAGTATGGGGGGTTTAAAGGGAGGAAATAGGGTCTTTTTGGTCACTTTACGTGGCGGAATCAAGCAAAAAGTCCCATTTACTTTATTCCCCCATCCACCATTTTCTTTAGTAGGAAAATAATTTTCATAATTTTATAATTAATATAACTCGTTTAGATTTAAACTTCATTATTTTACTAGAATTTAAACTGTCAATTTTTTTTTCTGCAATTGTTTTCGTAAACAATAATTTTTTTGGTCTTAAACAAAAAACTAATAACCAAGATTTTGGTACTTGAATGTTTGAGTAGCCCTGATTATTTAATAATTTCATAATCCATTGGTTGGCTTGGACCTTAAAAGTATCGAAAAAGAGAATTTGGAAGAGATTTGTACATGTTTTACCCATTGCTGACCTAATATTAATAACCACTTGATTAGTCAATAGGCATGTGCATTTTAATACTGGAATCCGTCCATTTCCGTATTTAAGTAATTTTTCATTTTCTTATTCAAATGGAATTCTCGAGTTATCAGAATTTTTTGTTTAATATCAATGAAATTTAAAATTTTCTAAAATTCGGCACATGTTATTTTCCGATATTGTCTTGATCTTGGTGGTGATTCAAAAGAAACCTTTTTTCAGTTTTGAAAGAGTATTCTCTTGAAATCCAAAACTAAAAAATAAAAACTTATTTTTTTTCATTCTTTCCATATTATCATGACTTTGCGTGAATATGTATTTACAATATTTTAACAGATAACGAAATCGAGATGATGATTTTATGTCAAAGAACAACTAGGAATTATTTAAGTATTTTGAAGTTAGATTCCTCAAGTTAGTCATAGAAGTGTCTCAAGTTAGTCATAGAAGTGTATGATGTGATCAATGACAACTAGAAGACTCAAACAACTAATCTAGAGTTGCAAGGATTCTTTAGAAATTAAGAGGTTTTTTTTTTCCTTCTTTTTTATTTTTCTTTCCTTTTACTTATTATTTTGAATTGTTCAATTAAATTTCACGAGAAGCTATTATACCAAAAAAAATATATATATGTAAACATCAAGTAGAGCCATGACTTGTACTCAATTATTCCCATTACTTGACATGTTCTACTCCCAACTCATAGCTATAAACATGATCACAATATTCAACAAACATAAGCTCTTGAAAGGTTTTGGTCTTTAGGTTTTTTTTTTTTTTTTTTTACTTTTCTTTCTTTTTGTTTATTTCTTATGAACTATTCAACTAAATTTCACGAGAATATATGATTTTAGGTCTTTGTCTTTTTAGATGCAATTGTGGATTGAAGACCATATCCTCTATGTTATGTTTAGATTATAAATCGTGAATAAACAAATAAATTTGTTGATAAGTATAGCTAATTGTTCGTAAATGATTTGTCTCTCTGGTGAATGAAAAATAAAATATATTGATAGCTACTTATTTGTTATGATATGTGACTCTAGTGAATAAACAATGAAGTGGAATTTGTTGAGTATAGCCAACTAATGGAGTGGTTGTTTATGTATCTAAAGTCTAATTACCAACTAATCAGCTTAAGCTTAATTGTAAACCTTTCAAGAGTTTATGTTGTTGAATATCGTGATCATGTATATAGCTGTGAGTTGGGAGTAGAAAAGGTCAAGTAATTGAGTACAAATCATGGCTCTAGTTGATGTTTTACATGTACTTTTGTGTCCAGCTTCTCAGCTGAAACCGCTGCAAGGCTAAGGCCTTTAGCTAGCAATTTGAAGAAGATGACAACTAAAATCAAAGCCTTAACGAATGTAAAAATTTCAAATCGAACAACATCGGGTTAGAGAATGATGAGTCAATTCTGAGTCTCGTTGAGTCTTGGTTTTCCGTGGTAAACCCCAAATTACAAGACTAGAATCATGAAAATCAGAAAATGAAGGACGAGAACAAATAGACATTAGTTTGATAGCTTAGAAACGAAAGCCACCAAGCAACGATTTTCCGTTCCAAGAAAGTAGAGAAAAAAAAAGCCCATAATTCGCACACACATAAAGCAAAACGTTGTTTCCTTCTTTATTCCCTATCCACCATTTTTATTTTCTTTAGTACAAACCCAAGGAGATCAACTAAACTCATTTAGATTAAAAACTTGATCAATTTACTAGAATGTAAATGATCAAATTCGCAATCTTTTTCATAAACTCTAAACACAAACAATGAAAACCATAAACAGATTAATCTCTGATACATATAATTTTCAACATCACTGTATAAATGAATTTCTTATCCATTGTATAAGTCTCTGAAAACCAACACAAAGATAAAAGAGCTTTGTGTTCAGCAAAAGAGTAAAAACAAGTTTGTGATAAGGATTAAAGAAAAAAGATGGAGATTTTACAGCACAAGTAGTAATCTGAAAGCTCACAGAACAAAAACAAGAACCTGCATATACCTCAACTCTCAAGCCACAAAGCCAAATACAGATTTCTTGGAAGCAAGTGTCCATGTCAATGTTCTGCAGCCTGTAATCAAACTCAAGGATCATAAAGTATTGAAAGAAGAATATTCAACCATCTCTGTTACTAATTTCTACAAAAAGGGGACTATTTTAAAGATGCTCTGTATCTTAAGGTCTTAACAGCAAACGATACATTTTTTTATATAGTACACATACACCTAACAAAGATCATAGACAACAACAACAACTTACGATCTTCCTTTTTCACTTATATAAAAGCAGAATTTTTAAATCCTAAAACCCTTGCTATTTCACAAAGGTTGTTGAAGAGTAACCACCAAGGGACTAGTCACATTTCGTTTACCGTCCGACCAAACTATATGACCACTCTCCACTCTTGTCGCTCCTGGTGACAGCTTCACTGCCATTGTCTTAACCCTAACCATAAAACTCAGTTTCTGTCCCACCCGTCTGAACGTTAGCTTCTCTGGCTCAACAGTCACCGTCGATCCCCTCGGCGGCCTAATCTTAATCTCATACACCGAATCTGAATCTCCCACATTGGTCACCGTCCGGAGAAAGTGTGTGGACATTTTGCTTTCCCCGTACTGCTGAAACACAACTGACAAGGACGGGTAGTTCAAATTCCCGATGTGCCCCGCGCGTCTAGCACCATCGCAGTCCGCTCTCCGCCGGGTTATTGTCACAATGTTGGACCCCGTGTAGTTGGAGTTACACAAGAAATTGACGTAATCATAAGGTGTTATATCGTACACCAATCCCGGATCCATGGCTTTGGTCGGGTGAACATGACCTGAGCCGTAATCCATTACAGAAGATGTATTGCTGGTGGACTCATCATGCATTGGCTCGCCGCGGTTGTCGACCGTGTAAGCACTTGTCATCAACGCTGATCTTATTGCAGCCGGGCTCCAATCTGGATGAGCCGCCTTGAGCAGAGCCGCGAGACCCGACACGTGTGGGCATGCCATCGAAGTGCCAGATAAAATGTTGAATTCCGTTCTCCGGTTATCCGAAGGAACGCCTGATGGGCCGATACGGTCAGGCCAAGCAGCGAGAATGTTCAAACCAGGTGCGATTACATCTGGTTTAAGAATCTCTGGAGTCTCCGGATTAGGTCCACGAGCAGAGAAAGATGCTACGACGGGTGCGGGTCGGATTCCGAGTCGGGTCCCTTTGAAAACAATCGTGGCTGTTGCTTGTTTCGATGTGCGATTGGATGATTCAGAGATGTATTTCCTGATTTCATCTCCCCCAGAAGCACCAACCGATGTCGCCGGTAACACATGGCAATCAGCGACTAAACCCTCACCGTCAAAGACGCCGTTCGCTATTATCATCCCCAAGCCTCCGTTTTTCCTTACTATTGCTCCTTTGCTCGCCCTTGAATTGATTCCTCTGTCGCAGAGCACGATTTTGCCTTTCACCAAATTCGGATCCAATGACCCTTCGATACATAGAGAAGACGAGTAACCGTCGCCGCCGAGTAAGCTACCGCCGTAGACAAGCGGGTACATCCTATTCGGGTTCAGATTCGGTCCACCGTAAACGCTAACACCTGGAATCGTCTTCCCGTTGCCGAGTTTCACATTGGCGGGGAAATCGCGGTCGATTGTTCCCGCTCCAACTGTCGTCATCCAAGGAGCCACGTTCGTCACCGTCAAGGCACCAGGACCTCCGTTTCCGGCTGAGGCAGAGACAAATATCCCTCGGTCGATGGCTCCGAAAGCTCCAATGGCAATGGCGTCGAGGTAGTAAGGAACCACGACTCCTCCAACGGAGAGAGAGACGACATCGACTCCGTCGGCAACGGCAGTGTCGAATGCGGCCAAAATGTCGGAATCATAGCAGCCAGAGTTCCAGCAGACTTTGTAGGCGGCGAGTCTAGCCTTAGGAGCCATCCCGGCAGCAACGCCGCGAGCATAGCCGAGAGTGGAGGCCGGAAAGACGTACCGTCCGGCGGATATCGAGGCGGTGTGAGTCCCATGGCCGTCTGAGTCACGCGGAGAGCGAAACTCGGTTGTTTCGTTCATCTTCCCGTTGGTGGCTTCATACCCACCGCAGAAGAATCTTGCTCCGACGAGTTTCCTGTTACACGCAGACACAGGGAAATCTTGGGAGGCAACACACTGGCCTTTCCATTTAGCAGGAACGGGACCAAGCCCACGGTCATCGAAGCTCGGCCTCTCGGGCCAAATACCGGTATCGATAACTCCGATGACAAGATCTGAACCGAAATCGGATTCCTCGAGAAGACCGGCCTTGTCGGTGGAGCGAAGGCCAAGGAACTCCGGGGAGCGAGTGGTGTGCAAGTGACGGACTTGCTCGGGGATAACAGAGATGACATTTGGATGGTCTAGAAGCTGGCGAGCGGCTTGAGCGGTGAGTCTAGTGGAGAAGCCATGAAAAACGGTGTCGTATGTGTGAATGATGGAGGAGGGAGTGGATTCGAGTGAGTTAAGAGAGGAGGTGTACCAGTGACGGTGAGTGGGGAAGATTGAGGGTTTAGCATCGTGGTCAACGTGGACGATGTAAGTCAATTGGTTTGGGTCGTTTAAAGAAGAAGAAGGGGAAAAAAGAGTCAAGAGGAAGACGAAGAAGAATGGGAAAAAAGCCATTAACGGAGGAGAAAATTAGGGTTTATCCCCTCCCTTTTATTACTGTTGTTGATTCTGGAATTGCTTAGTGAGTGAAGAAGACGAAGAAGAAGGTCGATTTTATTGATATTATCGAGTCTTTTGTTATTTTTCCTATGTATATTTATATATTTATATATTAATATACGTTTAAATAAACTCAGTGGCCAAAAGCAGCGTGTTCACGTGTTTTTGTTTTTTTCTGCTATTTTTCATGTTTTCACATCCCTAAGAGAATTTAATAACGTATAGAATAAAATGCAAAAGTAATTTAACACTCAAATATGTACCCATTCAACTGTATTGGTAGGGTGATATGGACCAATAAGTAGGTCCAGACCCAGTGTATTATTATTATTTTGTTTGAGTATTCAGCGAACATCCTGAAATACTTTTAAATTTATTGATGTTATTTTCGTAAAATAGAGACTTTGGAGAAAAGAAAACGAGACTAAAGTCACCTGCAATTATTGACTATGTAGGAAGAGTGTAATAATGAGTGTAGCTCTCTAAAGCAGAAATCTAATAATGGGAATGTAGCTTCTTTTTTTTTTTATCTTTTTTTTTTTTTAATAATGTACATGATAAATATTTGCCTAAAAAAAAAATATCTCTATCCTCCCTACTCTGATCGCAATTTCAAATTCAAATATCCCTAATCTTATATCTGTGCGCCGCCTTGATTTCGTGATCTCAAATTCCATTTTCTTTGGCTGAGCTCCGATTTTTTCAGACCATCTGTTCCGTTCTCCGTGTGAAAAAATCTCTGGAGATTTAGAGCTTTCTGTTTCTCTAGAAGTTTCTCACTCAAAAACATGGAAAATTCGTAGATGAGTGAACGTAGCTCTGGACATATAAATCGAGCCTTGTAGGGCTTTTCAGTATGCGGTTTACATTGTAAAGGCTTAGGCGCTCTGGATTTTTGATTTTTCCTTCTCTGGACTCTCTAGATCTACTATCTAGATCCAGTTTCGAATTTTTCTGGGTATTTGTCGAGGTTTATTTGCAATCCCTTACGCGAAAGAGGAGGATCTGATTCGGTTACTTAAAGAGAGAGAGGAAGTTAATCTCGAGGATCCCACAGATATTCCAGACCTGAGTGAGTATTATTGTCAGAATCCTCAATACTCATTCTCTCAAGTGCGAGAATGTTATCTCTTCACTTCCTTAAATTTGGGAGCTTAAAGGTAAGTTGGAATGTAGAGCAGTGGGAAAAGATCGTATCCAGTTTGTCTTCCAGGATGAAGCTGATATTTCTACCATCATGAAGAAGACATCTTGGAATGTTAATGGCTGGATGGTTGCAATAGAAGAGTGGACTCCCGATCCAAAGCCTAACTATCTTACAAAAATCCCTTTTTGGGTTCGAATATCTGGCATCCCCCTGCACCTTTTATCTGATGAAGCAGTCAACACGTTAGATCAGCCCTTGGTTATGTTGAGGAGGTGGAAATTCATGCTAAACAATCTAAATCTCTGGAATATATCCGTGCAAGAGTTTGGTTAGCGGTTGACTCGCCTATCTTCTTCAAGAGAGCAGTCCGCTTTAAGAAGGCCAGATCTCAGTGGTAGCTACTGTTGACTTGAAATACGAGAAGCTTTCTAAACTCTGTTTTGTGTGTAAACTGACTCATGACAAATATCATTGCAAAAAGGAGTCCATGACCGCTTCAGCTAAAGCGAATCCCTCCAATGCTTCTGGTTTTGCATCTTCATCTGTTCAGAACCTTGGCCAGCAATCCTCTGCTGCTGGATACCAGGCTAGCCCTGTTACTATTCACGATGATGCAAACAATAGTAGCAAAGGCACCAACAAAGGAAAAGGACGAAAAAATAGTAGGAAAGCTAAAGCGATTTCACCAGACTTGATCATTAATAAAGATCCTCCAGAGATGAATCAAGGGAACAAAATGGCTTAATCTGTCTTCTCAAGACTTGGTCCCTCCAACTACGATAAAGGTAAAGGATTTCAGAAAGAAAGAGAACCAGATAGGGTCTGGCGTGTTAAGCAACATAAATTGGAAGAGTTGAGGCAGCTTCAGCTTATTGACAAAGCAAAGCCATCCAAAGATCCTGAAGTGCTGGCCATCTATGGTGAGTCTACTCCTTTCAAGTTCCAGGCCCAGAAGACTTCTGATTCTCAAGCTAGCTCAGTTAAGAAGAGGAAGAAAGAAAAGAAAGGCTCTAGCTCCGGTAAACCGAAAAATAAAGCAAAAGTGGCTTCTATGATTGTATCTCGTGACAGTAACAAACTCCAATCTAATGGAAGTAGTTCGGCGGGCTCTTGTCTCAAGCCAGCTACTCAGGCTAATTCCTGCAATCTATTCCAATTAAGCTCTGGTGTTCAGGTCTCGCTTACCCTAATACTTCAAGAAACCCAAGGTTATTTTAGATTTATTTTACTTTTTTTGTCAAGTATTTTAGACTTTTTTTACTTTTTTTTTGTCAACAGATTTATTTTACATGTTGCGGATTTATTTAAATCTACAACAAATCGAAGTGAGTTTTTGATCTTACTATAATAACACTATAGTGTTACAGATTTTTCAATAATGTTGTGGATGTTTTCCATAGTGTTGTATATCTAAATCAGATTTTTCTTTGTTTAAGATTTACATACGTGTTGTTAATGTTAAAAATTTATTGTATAGTTTTCACTAATTAGTAAAAGCTCCAAAAAATTAGATAATCTGCAAAAAAATTGAAAAAATCTAATCTGGATCCGAATTTATATGAAAATGTGATTTAAGGAGTTTGTTTACGTATTAAATTCAAAATATAAAACGGAAAAAAATAACAAAATCAATTTTTGTATTAAATTCAAAATTTGAAACGAAAAAAATAACAAAGAATAACAAAATTACTACTTCAAATGCAAAATCGAATCTCGTAATCCTACTTC
This sequence comes from Euclidium syriacum, assembly GCA_900116095.1. Taxonomy (NCBI): domain Eukaryota; kingdom Viridiplantae; phylum Streptophyta; class Magnoliopsida; order Brassicales; family Brassicaceae; genus Euclidium; species Euclidium syriacum. Next base: position 3,977,413 of record FPAK01000009.1, read on the forward strand.
AAAGCTGTTTTGATACAAAACATGAAAGATACAGAACAAAACAAAAGATTTGTTCTCTCATATACTAACTTGCATCCTAATCCTAATGATGAAGCTTAGCTGATTCCAAAATCATAACTTGCTAAGATACTTAAGCAAATTTAGAAAAGACTTCAGCAAGCAAATTAAATTATAGATGACAAAAAAAAAACAAAAAAATCAAAGCATTGATTCAGAACATGAAAGATACAAACAAACCAGATTACTCTTATGTCAACAAAAGTTTGATCTCTCAATACCAACCACAAACTAGATTATATCATAATGATAAAGTCTTAACTTAATCCAACATCTTAAAAAACTTAAATAAAAAGCTTTTTCTTAAGAAAACTTGATCTGAATTTTGCATTTGGACGAAGTTGTCGGGAGCATTAGCAGATCCGCCTCCATATTTTCATCTTTTCTTCATCTCTTACCCTGAGACGCACAAAATAACAGTGTACACTCAATTAGGTATTGAAAAGACAGGGAAAATGGTAGCTTTTGTGCAAAATGTGCCCCAAAAATTAGGGTTTCTAAGAGAAGAAAAGAGAACGATTGACTAAACTTCATTCACAATGACAAAACCATCTTTTTAGGAGACAACTTGTACAAAAAAACATAATCTATATGTTTATAGATTGATGAACACAAAAGTCTATTCTAGTTGATACTCTTATCCAAGATTACTTCTTTTTAGATCCATTCCCTCTTGTCCATTCCCATATGATTTTATAAGGCTACATCGAGCTTTCCACGACCTTCTCAACAGACAAAGATTGCCTTCTAAAAACAGCCATCTGAGAAGCAAACCCAGAATCCACTATACTAGACCCTCCAACACCACTTAACTCGACGCTGTAGTTCTGGCGTTTGGCTCTGCTTAGATGCCCACTGGTTAAACTTTTTTCTTGTCCATTCGAACTTGTGGTCATCGTTCCTGAATTTCGGTAGATGTGTGTCAGATTTGTCTTTTGGAGCAGACTTAAGTAGAATTGTGTTTTACTCGTAGTTTGGTGTGGATACAATCAGAAGCTTTGGGCGAAACAAGCTTAGAACTGTTTTCCCAAATTGAGTGGCTTCATCTTCCTCCATGTGTTCGATGACCTACATATTCTGAACAGATTATATGTAAAGTAAACCAGGAAAAAAAAAAGGATAGATGTCTTGATGAACATACACTTTCTTTTGCTAAAATATTAGAAATGGTGATAAATATGAAACAAAAACAAGAATATAGGAGGGAACCTCTAAGCATGTGGCTATGTCCATGTCATGCAGCCTAGAATCAAACTCAAGGATGGAACCATCGTAGAGTATTGCAGAATTGAGGTTGCAAGCTCCCTTGTTTAATTTTGAATCTAACATCTGAAATCGAAACAAAACATTCACTTTAAATCAACAATTTTCATTCAAGCCTCACATGTTTTGATAAAAACATATATAAAGTTTTTGATGCATTAGTCTCATCAGGTTAAGTCTACAAGAGGAATAAAACAAAGTGGTGTATGTCAGCTTTCACATACCTTAGCAGCATGGGTAAGACCCTTTTGTGAGAGGTCAACACCAACAATGGTTTGAAGTGAAGTTGAATAGTTAAGTAAAGAGTCTAGCAAACTTCTATATCCGCATCCAAAGTCAACCTGGAACAAGCATAGAGAGGAGTCTCAAAAAGAACTCGGAATCACAGTATGATAACATAAGAAAAAAGAAGAGCTTGCCAGAGTAAAAGCTGACGGTTCTTTTACATGTTTCATTGCATATTCAACACGCTGCTTTGAAAGTGCCGGTTTGAAAAACTCTGCCTCCATTCGTTTCTCCGTCGGCCCTGTCACTCCTAACAAATGTACACGGTATTCCAAACCTGCTACGAGTTCTGTGCATTAAAAGCAAACAAACTCATCATCATAACTCCCTAAGCTTGGCTAAATCTCTTATCTTAGTCACAGGTATACGTTTATTTTCTTTCAGCATTTGAAAAATTTAACAGATTTTCGACTTTTCGTATAAACTCTAGAAAAACATTACCTGAAAAGAGTGAGCGGGTTCTCAGAGTATCAGTGGCAGCAGCCAAAACCAAGTCTTGAGCAGGCGAATCAGTATCAAAACAAGCATATTCCCCCACATACATCTGAGTAACAACTATTTCAAGAAGTGGATTCATAGATCCATTCCCTACCTCAAACTCTATCTCTTCATTGCTTTCAATGAGTTCTTTTAAAGTCATACTATTCTTAGACATGTCAGCATCTACCACCAAGAAGACATAATAGGATATGCTAACCAAGGAACCATTGGTTATAGATCTAACATATTTCCGTCTCTTTCGCATACTCTCGGTCCTTTTTCGTTTATTTATTCTACCACTTGGCAAAATCTCTTTCATACAGATCTTCTGTTCAGATAGCATATCTATTATTTCATATGTATCACATAGCTGCAGTGGGTCTGCATCCAGGTTGTCGAAAACCCCATTAAACCACGAGAGAGCTTTCAATGCAGCATTTTGAATTGCATGGTTCTCCTTCTTATAGAACTCTCTCAACGAACATTTAAAAACCAAATCTTGGGACTTTGAGAGTCTTTCAACTTCTTGTTGGTATCATCCGATTCTGAGTCTTTCAACTTCTTGTGGGATCTTAATATGCCAGAGAGTGATTTCACAGGAGCAGTAGATATAGTAAAGACGGGTTCAGCAAAATTTTCCTGGCGACAGAACATGCAGAGAATCTCCCTTGGGAGTGGACCTCTCCAATTAGACTTCGTAGTGAATGAAAAAGGCAACTGCGAAGCGATTATTGCTTCTCGGGACATTTTATAGATTCCATTAGGAGACATACCACAACATATTCTGCAGACGCCAAAAGAAAACATGATAAGATATACGAAAGAGAAATAAAAGATACTAAAACGGAGAAAAAAATGGTCAAAGGAGTAAAGAGACCTGTAAAATGACTTTAAGGTTACATCATCATGTTCAAGATCGTTGGACCTCCTCCATGGGTAACCAACAGATGCAAAGATTGCATCACCTTGAATATTTTGGCCACAAATAAAACTTGCTTTTTCATTCGTAAACTTTTCACCAATTGGACGTTTTCCATTGGCTTTCTCGGAAGACCTCACCTTAGGAAATGCAAAGTATACACAACACTCATATCCAAAAGCAGTTTTGCCAGTAGTCCTGTTGAAAAAAAACCAAAAACATAGTTTAAAACTCAGATTAATACTGAAAAAGCTCCATTTATTGACATAGAAAAGACAATTTAAACCACCTGGATATCATCACTTGGTTGCCATCCTTCAACCGAAGCATCTTAGCTATCATATCCAAGTAATACCGACCTGATGGAATATCAAGAATGACTGGCTCAACAACCTCTTCACCGACACTTGTACATTGTATACACACAGCCTCAACTTTTATGCTTTCGACATGACTAACTACTGCTTATGTAATTGCTCGAGGGTATGGATTTTTCCTTCGGATTGAAGCTACATCTGATTGAAGCTACATCTGAAGAAGCAACAATGTAGTCTAACAACTTTTCAGCAGCCTTCATGACCTAGGACATGACCAAGGAAGGATATGTTTCCGCTGAAGGATTAATGACTCTACACCGACTATTAATCTTTGCATCAATTGTTGCAATGGCGGAAACAAGAACTAAGCCGCAACAATCACTATCCCTTCGCAGTGCCGCTCTAAGGTGACCTCCCAAAGGATGATCACCTGAAAGAAACTGCAATGGCTACAACTTAAAAATGTTAACACAAATAACCATTTGAACATATCTCTGATGAACTCATATAGTCGTATTAACAAACATATATATATATATCAGAAACTCTTTTTGCGTTACTAACCTCGTCAGAAAATATATACTTAAGGCGTCCAACGATATCATCCCAAGCTTGATCCACAGTAATATCATCATCATCATAATCATCATGAGGCTGAATACTGCAACATGAATGGTATTATCTTCTTTAACATTGAACAATGCATAGAAAAAAAAATATATAAATATAAACAAAAGGTATACCTTCTCGAGAGCCAATTCAGCAGCGGATTGTTCAGAATCCTTTTTCTTTTTGAAGACATTTGATACAACAGAAAAATCTGGTAACTGCAAGTGGCATCGATAGAGGCGAGGACTAGGATTCTGAGATGAGACATGAACTTTCTCAATTCTATAACTTGCTTTATCACCAAATGTTTGATGTATAATTGCCTTTGGAGTAAGAATCTGCTTCTCCGTACCCACCATCACAATATCTTCTTTAATACACTGATACAAACAAAAGAACGATGTATGTGACTCATATAGGTATTGTACTCTGTGCGACCGCAAAAAGCCCCAAAAGTTAGGGTTTCTAAGAGTGAAAAAGATGAAGATGACTTCAATTCAGGGATTACTTAGGGTTTCCAAGAGAATAAGAACAAAATGACTGAAATTCTCAGTGTAGTTGGGTCTTTCCGAAACAAAAACAAATTGCAAACCCAAAGGAAATAATTAGAAACAATGAAGGAAGTAGAAAAAAAATCTCAGACAGATAAAATGGTGAGAGAGAAACGAAAGAGAAGACATTACTCAAACAAACTGAATTTCTTTTTTTTTTGTAAAATTATGTAAAATTTAAACAAAAAAAACTTTTTTTACACAGAGTGCATCATTTTTCCTTAAGACAGGGTGTAAAGAAAAAACCTAAAAACAGAGACCCCCATTAGCATGAAAACAGAGACCATGAAAACTTTTATCTAGAGCTAAGCCAAACTTCCATAAATGAAGTGTAACTTCCATTCCCTTCCTCCCAGATTGTTGAAATTCTGTTGCGAATCCCCTTCTCTATTACTCGTGCTAGTTGCTGAGGCTGTAAACTCAACTCACCATGCCGTCGACTATTCATAACAAACTGAATTTCGTGCGAAGGAAGTAGAAAAAGAAAAGGGGTGAAGTAAACATTACGAGAAACAGAAGGTTATGAACAGAAAAGATGAAATCGAATTTCAAGGAGCCAGTGACGGAAGTAGCGAAACGAAACATAGAGGCGAATCAAGTAATTACCTTGAGTGTTCCAGCGAAATGGGATGTAGAAACAAGTTTGAGCGAGAGAGCAACAGAGGAAGAAGGTGGGGAATTTCAAATGAAGAGGTGGGAGGAAGCCATAAGTATGATTCTTTTTAACCTTTCTTACCTTCTTTTTTATTCCCCGAGATTTGGTTTCTGCAGGTTTTTGGTAACTTTCTCGGAGATTTACTGGATGTCGGATTAGATTGGGGATTTTAGAAGAATTTGTTTTTTTTTTTCTTTTAAAAAAAGTTCTTCTAAATATTGATTTTTAAAAAATCTTTCCAAATCCTACGTTTTTTTTTATTAAATCTACTATTTGTATAAGTCATATCAAATCTACTTTTAACAGTTTTTTAAGTAAACAATTTTTAGAGACTTTAGATACACTTATATGTAAGTTTTTTTTTATCTTCAACAAATTAAAAATATATAAGAATTATTTTATCTTATGCATTGTTTTTTCAGTTATTTAATAACATTATCAAATTGCCAACAAAAAACAATGACATTTGCCTAAATAATGAATTAATTTTCTCTGTACCAAGAAAAGATGTGGACATTTTGAACTTCCAATGGTCTCTCGTGACTGGTGGGACTCGTTTATCACAGAAACATACGTACGTTCCCCTTTGATATGTCTTGGATCTATTCCCCCAAACACTATTTCCACACCATTTGGATCTTCACGTCCATGCCCGCGTTCACTGTTAGATTTGAGCCAAATTGAAAAATGTGTGTTTATCAATCAAATTTCTTCTCTTTTTTTCGTGGCTCAAATCAATCAAATTTCTTTTCACCATGTTTTCCCAAACATTTAATGGTTCCTTTCAAGGCAAGAGATGGGAATGACAATCCTAGGACTCCATCGAACACCACGTCTCTGAAGTAGTCATCGATCACTTCTAATTGCTTCCATGAAATCTTGTCCTTCGAGTAGACAAATAAAATTCAGAAACGAATCAGACTATAAGGACTTAACATTTAGATATAAATAAATCCTTTATAAACAAATTAGACTAAAATTTTTTATCTACACTATTTAGACACGAACAAATCAGACTAAGATTTTGTTCTATCCCTTTGAGGAGGGGGTATTGGATGGACATAAGTACTTAGCATTTGGATATAAGGACTTAGCATTTAGAAACAAATCAGACTAAGATTTTTTATCTACACTATTCAGACTAAAAATATCACGAACATATCTGTCATGCAATAGACATAAAAACTTAACATTTGGACTGTCACTCCCATCTTACATGGGTATATTGTCGTATGCTCTCGCAAAAAGGGACACTAATAAAAAAACGGTTCAACTAGTGTAACACCTTAAGAAATTCCAAACACGTCGGATTTAGTGTCATAAAATGTATTTTAAATCTCCTATGGAATTATTTCTCCTTACACTATTCAAATATTACCATAATCATATGTACAAATGAAACTTGGTGCTAACATTGTTAAACCTACACATGCCATGAATAGATAAGATCCAACGTTTTTCACAAACCACAAAAACATAAAAAACATGTCAATGACTCAAAAATTATAAAAATTATTTATTATCTATTCATTCGTCGTTTTGAATCTTTTATAGCACTTAAATATATACCTTTTCAATTTTATTTTGCTTCTTTTCGTTTTCTCATTTGTAGGATACTATTGGTAATTTAATATGGTCAGTTTAATATGATTTTATAGGCTATTTTGAAATGTTAAAAGACACAGCCAAGATTTCAACATCCAATGCATCAATCTAAACCTTATAATTAATCAACACCTATGAGAAGACATGTAAATGAGGAGGCATGATCGGTGAACCATACAATTGTAATTTAACTGATATATTATTAATGGAATTCCGAGACACATAAAAGTTATCTTAGATCTCTAAGTGGTTTGAAGTATTTCTAACTTATTGACAAGATACACCAATTTATGTGAGATACGTTTTGGTAAAGGAAAATGTGATGTGTTAAAGTGTAGTGTTTTTATTGGTCTTTCAAATCTTATTATGAAGTTTTACTTTCTCAAAACATAAAAATACTGAGATGTCAACGCATGGCTGGAGATACTTTTTAAAAAATTAAATAGTACGACAATATACTTATAAAACATGTCTAAAAATAACTATATATATGGTTTCATATTTAGATTTTTATATCTTTTATTAAAAATTTATATAACTAAATTACGAACATTAACACCATGAAAAACAGCAATTCAAACTAAACTACATAAATTTGTTTTACTATTTCTTTCATATATATATTTTTTTAATTTTCTTTCTATGTTGCTGCTATAGCAAAACCAATTCTTAGTTTGTTAATATCCTGGTAATCAAACACCGTATGGTATGGCCGCATGAAAGCCTCACCCAAAAACCTACATTCAAAAGGCAAAGAGTATTTATAAATTTATGGTATTAGATCAATCCTTTAAAGTAACAAGTTCATAACTTACCAATGATCACCCTCAATTCCCAGAAATCGACTAAAGCATGAAACTCGAGCTCCTGGAACTTTGAATATATACTGAAATAGAAAGATAAAAATTGCATCAAAAAGGAAAAAAAAAAACAAAAACAAATCAAACGATTGAAAAAAAGCGTACATCTTGTGGCGTCAGGGGAAAACGATGTCCTCCAATTGTGAAAGTGATCTTGGGCAATTTAGCAACATTGGAGCATGCAACTCTTCTATTTAAGTTTGCTCCAATTGCTTTATTGATCGATCGGATAGCTAACTAAACATAATAAATACAAAAAGACATAATCTAACAATTTGTTTTTTGATGATATAAATTCAATTGTATACTAAAGAAAAACTTGATTTTCTTACCTCTGGACCAATAATATCTGTAGTACCAGAGTCAACGATTGCTGTGTGTTCTACAGTAGAGGGGTTGACTGGTTGTGAACCAATAAAGATTGTGGACATTTTGAACTTCCAGTAGTCTTTTTGGGGAGTCGTCATTAGAGGAACATACGTGTGTCCACCTTTGAAATGTTTTGGATCTAATCCCCCAAACATTATTTGCCCACCCTCTGGATCTTCATTAGGTCCTTTTCCGCTATGAGACTTCAGCCAGATAGAAAAAATGTGTTTATCAATCAATTTTTGTTTTATCAAGTTTTCCCAAATTGTAGTTGTTCCTTTCACAGCAAGAGATGCGAATCCCAATCCTAGGACTCCATCGAATTGCACATCTCTGAAATATTTATCGCTATTTGTTGCCTCTACGAAATCTTGGCCCTTGAGTATAATACCACCAATATTAACATTTTCTTGGGCTAAGATACCCGTTACATTATGTTTAAAATAATTGATAATCGCATATTTTCCACGGCCTATATGTATATACAATGAGAAACTTTAATTAGTTGGAACATATGAATAATAATTTAACATTAATTTTTTTTAAAAATAGAGCTAAAACGTTAGCAAGTAAAAATATTACCAATTATCTTATACGTCTTAGATTTCTTGGGTTGAAATTTTGGGTGAGGAACGACACCTTTAGGCCACGCCATAGAAGGAATCCAGAGATCGGAGCTTCCCGTGTCGAAGACAACCTCGAAAATTTGAGGTGGGTCACCTACATTGATTTCACCGTAGTATATCACGTCACAAAAGTTTCGTAAACCCACTACTTTGTTAGTGTCCACGTTCAAATTCCTCCTTTTCAATGTGATGACCCCAGTCCGATTCAATATTTGTAAACAATGGCAAGTTGGAATTATCACCATAATTGATGATATTAGGAGAAAATGAAAGAGAGTTTGCATCTTTCCAAGGGGAGAAAGAGCTTAAGATTTTTCAGGGAAGAAATGTATTAAAAAGAAGTGGAGAAGAGCCATAATTTATAAGTCTTGTTGTAAATGTTTCATATTTTTTTTTTTTTTTGGAAATCAATCTACATAGTGAAAAACACAAGAAGAGAGTAAAATGTTGAACAAATATTTTATCTAATTAAAATTTTTATTAGACCAAAATAATTATTTCCTTAAATCTAGTAATATTTATTACTTACAAATAAAATCTTTTATTATAGAAGTAAAATAAATTATACCATTATGCAAAGTTGTACTAACTTTTTTAGACATAAATATTTATATATAAACACATAAAATGTTAAATAAAAACTCAAATCATAAATTTAACTAATTACTTGAAAATCTATCATTTTATCTGCCATACTATAAAATCTATCAATATGATGGAAAATGGACCTTCAAAACATTTTTATTAAATAAAAGTAAATACTTTCTTCTAAAAGCTATTAATATGTTAAAAATAAATAAAATTTAAAAATAACAAAATAATTACAAAAATTGCTAAACTTAAAATAGATTCGGATATTAAATTTAATTAATTACTGTTAGATTTGTATTGTTTAGATATAACTTTATTGGAAACACGTCTTTCGAAACTTGGACGTTGTTTCAGATAAAAATGTTGAATTTGCTACATCCTCTAAGATATGACCTGAAATTTAAAAATGAACTTTAAAACAAGTTATTATCTTGGTAAAAAGGACGAAACAATTTCAAACTAACTCATACTGCTTCTGAATTCACCTCGAAGTAAGATAAACTTTGGACTCTCAAAATTAAAATCCTCAAAGATTAGAACTTTGAGGTGGTGGTTAACATGTAATCGTAACGACCCAATTGCAAGGGGAAACTTCACCAAATTGAATTATATCCCCCCTCCCTTTGATTGAAAGGTAAAAAAAAGTGGCAATGATAGTCTGGTTACCATTTGAATTATTCAACTAATTATCAAATATGTTTTGGAACAGTCTTCGTATCGAGGTTTGTTCCACGAGAGAAAAAATCTCATGTCATAATTGTAACCGCATGAAGTTTCTAAAAAAAATGAAAGAGGATGTATTTCCTAAATATTTTTTAACGTTCAAGTTAGAAAAAAAAGATAAAAAACAGAATATAGACCATGAGACTAAAGACCAATAATAAGAAAGAAATTTGGGAAACGGCTTCCAAACTAAATTTATCTTTTGTATTAAAATTCAATGAATCAACACTTTGAATTTTTTTTAATTCATATTTAGAAATCAAAGAACGAATAACATAGATTCTTGACAAATATTTTAAAGACAATGATTAAATAACATATAATTTTGTTTTGGTTTTCAAATCAATTAATATTCATAAACCTACAACATTCCCTAAATCTTATAAATTCAATCTAACACAAAAGCATATTGCGTGACAAATCCCACTTCAAGTGGCTCAATCCTTGACGGCAAGGCTTGATTAGCTTGTCAGAAAGGAATCCACCTCACAAGAACATCTGATATTAAGCACGAAGCACAGCTTATAAGCTAGTTTGAGGTCAAGAGGAAGAGGTTTGGAACCGTTATGTCACTACAAGATTGGAGTCAAATAGCTACATAAATATGTTAAAAAAAATTCTATAGCAAATTTTGTTAGCGTTTGATACGGATTAGTCACAGAAAAATAATTATATAAAATGGTAACAAATATGTAACTATTGGTAGCTATTTGCTATAATTTGCCACATATAGATATAGCAGTCCATAGCAATTTTACTACATAATAGTTACATAAGAATCGTAGCGAATAAAAAATATAAAAAAATAATAACATTTTTTTTGTTACGAAGTACTGTAGAATAAAGTAACTAATTTACTACGAACATACAAATTTCCTTTTACATTAAGGCATGAATGAAAAAAAATGGGTAAACCTTCGTCAATATTGCTTGAAAGTGGGATTGTTGAACTTAAATTCTCCTTCATTTTGCTTAAACCATTCGTTAGAATTTATCACCGTTTCATACATAAATTGTTAAGTGATAATTTTGATAATAGAGATGGGTGAACTAGGGTAAAATTAAGTTTATAACATAAGAAGAAGAAAATAAAAAGCCATAATCTTGAAACCCAAGCATCATATTTTATTGTGAAAACTATATATAGATATTAAAAACATATCATTCCCGTTTGAAACTTGGTAAGAACCAACGACCATTCGAGAATGGAATGGAGGAAGAAACAAATTGCGGCGGTTGTTCAACATTCATTGTGTCGAGATTGTAGATGAAGATCTCGTTTTTGTCAAACTCATAATAATATTCTTTAAAATCCTTACCATTGAAGTAGATTGAATTACTCTCGATTCCTTCGAGGTCCTCAGGGAGCACTGTAATACCCAAATCCAAAAGAATTGTCTCGTCTCCTAAAGAAACAATTTCCAGCCACTTGCTCCCAAGGTCCAAATCCATCTGGTAGATTTCAAACTCCCATGTTTTGCTTAGACTCCGACGTGTGCTCTTAACAATTAAGATATCTCCACTTAAGGTGACTACCACATTAGTCTTACAATGACACAACTGGTCTTCCCATGCGATATCAGGAAGTCTCATCATCATACCACCTATTGGTTTCTGTAAGCATCCACTTACGCTAACTTTTAAAACTAGCATTGGAATATCTCCAAAAAAATCGAAAATCTTGAGTTCTTCATAGTTGAGACAATAAAGCTTTTGGTTCTTGTACACCATGTTTAAGAAATCTTTGATACCTGACAACTGGGGTATTGAATTCCACGAGTCATCCCCGTTCTTGAAAGAAACCGCTTCTTTTTTATCAACCATTCCTATGACTAAGTAATCTATGGTTTTCTCGTCTATCCATAATATTGGAGACGTGAATCCCAAGTATGATGATTCCAAAGTCGGTAGAATGATTCTCTCTCGGGTTAAAAGATCCAATATATAGAAATTATATTGATCGTCTTCCTTGTATTGCATCAAAAGCCAGCTTCTATAAGTTGCCAAACAAAAACTTTTTGCAAAGTTGTTGCCAAGATCTTGAGTTTTGTAGAGCTTTTCTTCTTCTTCTTCAGGATTGAGCAAGAGAGCGTGATTTTTCTCCTTGGGGAAGAGAATTAGCCATGGGATCTGATTGTTTGGCTGAGATTTTCTCGAAGTAGATTCCCAAGATGAACAAACGGATTTAGCTCGTTGAAAATCGGAAAAACCTAAGCGCTCGAAAACCAACCGCAAGGGATCTGTAGGAATCTGGGACCAGCGATGGCGATGGCGATGGCGATGGCGATGACCATTTCTTGTCCTTGGACGTGATCGAGTGACTGCACTGGCGGAGACGGAGCTAGATTTCGGAGGATCCGGAGCCGGCGGTTCGGAGGCCATCTGACGGAATCTTAACGGCGAAGCCTTCAAGGCTGGGAGAAAATGGCTTTATCTTTCTCAACCTGTGTGAGAAAGTTTTCAGAGAGATATTTGAGGTCTTTTACTCTAAACACATCTATTTATACAAAGAACATCAAGACTCAAAGGACAAGTATCTGAGACTAATCAATTCTTTATTTAATATTTGGAAAATAAATTTATATGTTATTAATTTGCTATAAAAAGAAAAACAATTGTCATAAATAAGATAACTTTTCTACCTAATAGAGACATTAGAGAGACGTATACTCTAATCTCAATTACGTAAATAACGTTAAAGGTTAAGCCCAACCCAAAGTGAGTCAAGTATCTTTATTTAGTATTTGGAAACAAATTTATATATTTTTAGTACATATATAAAAAAGAAAAAAAATGGTCACCATAACCAGAAAGATAAAGTATAATTTTATGGTAAATTTCTATATAACAAGTTTTTTTTGACATCATTATATGGTGAAATTTTATTAAGAGATAACTTTCTACTTACTAGATAGTAGATATATTAGAGACGTATGCTCTAATCTCATCTATTTATAGAACATGAAGGCTCAAAGCTAACCTAAAAAGGGACAAGTATGTGACACTAAGCAATTCTTCATTTTGCATTTGGAAAACAATTAATATATTTTATTATAAAAAGAAAAACAATGGTTATAACCAGAAAGATAAAATCATCACTTTTCTGGTAAATTTATATATCACAAGTTTTTTGACATCATATTATATACCTTTTATATCATAGATTCATAATTTGATCATTTTGAATATTAAGAAGAAAAATTGTTTTTGGATCACTCTGGTCAAACAGAAACATTCATGGCAGGCTAATAAACTTCTTAAATGGAGATTTCACCTTTTCGAATGGATCAAATTGAAGCTAAACAATGGGAAAAGCTGTTTCTTCTAGGCAGATAACTGGACTCCCTTTGAAAGTTTGCTTTCCTTCCTGAATCCTTCCTGAATCCTTGGTATTCCTCTGCCCTCCACTGTCTCTGATCTTAGAAGGAATGATGCATGGTCACTTCCATCCGCAAGGTCTGATTCTCAACTTGAGCTTCAGATTCATCTCACGACGGTCTCGCTAAACGAAGAGGAAGACGCTTATGAATGGTGGCCACACGGTAAGAAATCTTCATCTTTTTCTACTGCTGACATCTATAAATCTCCGAAAAATCACAAACCAGAAGTTAATTGGAGCAAGATTGTTTGGTTTTCTGCTCGTATACCAAAGCATGGTTTTCTCACTTACCTTTTCCTTCTGAACCGTTGCCCCACAAAAGATCGCATAGCTAGTTGGGGTCTACCTACTGATGTAAATTGCCTCCTTTGCAACAATCATCCAGAGTCTCGAAGCCATCTTTTTTTCCAATGTCGTTTCACCTGGAATATATGGAGAACAATGGCGGAAAGGATTGATTTCTCACCTCTCAAGACTGGGATCAAACAATCAATGATCTTACTGCTATTACCAATTCAAAATCCCATCGCACTCTGATTCTTTTGGCCTGGCAAGCTACTCTCTATGCGATCTGGACGGAAAGAAATGGGCCTCCATCGCCAGGAATTCAGATCCTCTGACTCCGTCTTGCACTCGATTTCTGCATCTATCCGCAACAGAGCTTCAAGCCTTCGATCTTCAAGGCCTTCTCTCGCCTCTGATCTCCTACAACTCTGGTTCCTCGGCTCTTCTCGCTCTCCGCCGGCTCCGACCATCACTTCTGCGCTCTCTAACCTCCAGATTTAGGAAAAACTCTTCTCTATCGGCACTCATCTCTGTCGACAAGAAGAAAAATGGTTGGGCAGCCATAACTAAAGCTCTACCTATTTTTTCCAGCGACACTATTATCCTAACCGGCTGGTTTGGAAGTTGGTTCAATTGGTTTTCTTTTCTCCTAGTATTTGGGTTCTGTTATTGGGCTTTGACCCTACAAAATAAAACATTAAGCAAAGAGCTTTGTATTATTTTTATTTTTCTGCAATTTTAATAGAAAAAACTTTTTTAAAAAAAGAAGAAAAAAAAATTAATTTGGTATCGAAGGCTGAAAAGTCAAAATCGACGGAATAGTGCTAGGTTGAGATTTAAACCGACTGTCATGGTGGCAGTTTTCAAAAGTCGGTTCAATGTGAGTTCTGTAGTTAATGCTTGGTTCCAGTTATGGTATAATGTTATTTTAAATTTTAAAAATATTGCATGAGAGAGTGGGTAAAAAGACATTGGAGTCCAAATCAAAAGTAACAAGAAACAATAAGGACATATATAAAATGGGCCGGAAAAGTTAGAAAAACTTATTATGTTATTCACAGTATGTACAAAGTCCCAATCCTTAGAATCTTTCTCAAATCACAAAGATTCATCGAGGAGTGGCTGGAACAAAGGTAAATCTCTCTACAAAACTAAAAATAAAACCGCAAACTAAAAGGCTGTTCTCTCTAATGTCTGGGTTGGTCCGGTTCATGATTCCGACGTCGATTCTGTCAGAAAACCGAGACTGGAAGGAATCGGAATCTAATCGTGAATGGAGTGGTCGTGCCAACAGAGGAGCATGGAGACGCAGCGTCGAAGGATGTAGAGCCGAGTCCGTTGCTGTTTGGCCATCAGTAAGCACCGGTTTCTGAAGCTGGTTTTCCGGTTCGGTTTAGTCGGAGAAGGGTTGGACATATACGGAATTAGATTTGGAAGTGATGTGTTGTTTCTCGAAATGGAGTTCGAATTGGAAAGGATAATGTAACTTGTGAAGGGTATAAATAGAAAACAAGAGAAAAAAAGCGTGTGTGAAGTCGGACGCGGCTGCTGCGTGGTCCCCACCCACACGGCTTTTGTTTTTTCTAGATATTCTTTTCCTCTTTCTCCGAATCTCATCCATATCTTTATCCACCACGTTTTTATTTTATTCATTGCTTTTCTGTTTTACTTTTACACCAAAAAAAAACAAAAATTAGTTACACAACTTAAATATCTATGTGGACTGAATGTCCATCCCAATTAATTATATAGTTCATAAATAAATAATTCAAGAGGAATGGAATGACTAAATTTAACCCTTCCTTTGCAAAATGACTTTGTGACATTTTTTTTGTAAACTAGTATTCAATGGTTAAATTTGATATTTCATATTTTTTTAGTGTTAAATATTTTAATTTTGATGACACGTAATGTTTTGATAATATTATTATTTTCTTTTTTAACATGCTACTTTAAAATAACAAACGAAAAAAAAACGTTTTATAATTTTGTCGTATAACAAATTAACTAATAACTTTTGTTTATCAAAAATACATGTCCGTTATCACACACGCTCTAGTAGTAGTATATATATGCAAATTCACGTTCTAATGAAATTCACAAATCATAAGCTTAACATTAACACAAACAAGAATATTAAATTCCATAATATAAAAATAACATAAAATTTAAAGTATTATAATGCTCTCTGTCATTAACCTTTGCTCCAAACCACACGGTTAGTGGTTCGAGTGTTATTCGTAAGAGGATGGGTTGACAAAGACAGTCATATCTTGTTCGAGTAATCCTACCCATGCTTCTACACTTTTCCCATCCTTTGTATCCATCAACAACACATACAACTCACTGAAACTTTCTTAGATAACATTTATTTCCATTCTTTTTTTATTTTACTTAGTTGATTCTCATGATAGGTAACATAAAATCTCTCTCCTTGTTCTTACATTTTCTCTAAGTTTAAGTAAATATGGTAATGTTCTCACTTCACTTATCAATATGAATCCATCAGATTTTGATTTGAATGTTAGTTTGATCACAGTAGAAGTTGTGAGTTCAACTTTGCAGAGGATTTGAAAGCAGAAAAAGAGTTGTGGAAATGCTTGTATCAAGGAATAAAACGAATCAACCTTAAACCAAAAAGAAATCAGAGTTTTTAGAATTAAGAAAGTTTGCGTGATACACTTGTTTTGATTGGACTTGTGAAACTTTTATGGATATTTCTGAGATCATTACAGATCAAAAAGGCATACAACTAACGATCAAAACACACTACTAGAGCCAAACCGGACCACCCATTCCAAATTCAACCTCAAAGAAACGCTTATTGCACCAACTAGTCACGCCATATAAGCTTGTCTCACAGAAAATCTGCAGTCACTCATCAACTTTTTCCCAAGTGTGGTTGTAAGACCACTTTCTTTGCTCATCTCATTGACTCTTTCTTTTTGCACAGCATCAAAAATCACAAACAAACAAAAAAAAGCTTGTAGTGACACTGCGGTTAAGGTCATTACACAAAGTTAACCGTATATATATCTAAACAAAGTTGGCCAATACTCTGTTTCTACACAGAACAACAAACGCTAATTAAATTTACACCGCAATTGAATTGAAATCGAATCAAATCGATATTCAACCAAAACTAAACCAGATTAGAATCATTATAACTACTAGAAAAGTCTTCAAGCTCGCCATCGAACCATAGAGTGCCAAAATCTATGAGTTGATCCAGATCCACTTCTTGATTGTTGCAGAAATTCTCAGAAATTGCAGGGATCTCATAATCATCGGAAATAATCTCGCAACTAGACTGGAGATTTACGGTTTGATCTTGAGTTCCGTTGTGTAAAACAGCCTCGCTCTTCTCCAGATCCATCTCTTTCTTGCACAAATTTCCAGAAATTGCGGGGAATTCCTTATCCGTTTCGAGATAATCGTCAGAAATTGCATAACTATACTGAATATTTAGGGCTTTTTGAGTTGCATGGTCTGAAACAACCTCCCTCTTCTTCATCGCGTCATTAACCAAATCTTGATTATGATTATCAGAAATCACACAAGTAGGCTTCGAATCTAGGGTTTGATGGTCGACCTCTTGAGTTTTGTCGCTCTTCTTCGTCTCGTTATTCTTCTTCAGATACTCACCATCGACGAAATTAGTTTGATGACGATGATCGATTTGATTATCCACGGCCTCCTCCGAGTGCAATTCCTTCAGATTCTGCAACAGCCTCGACACGGAGTCCATCGCAGCCCTCAGCTCTTCTGGATCCTCCGACTTGGCAAGCCGCTCGTCGTCCCACCAAAACCCTAACCCTAAATCCTTGCGCCTCAAGCAGATACCAACGTCCTCTCGATGAAGCGGAACGGGGACTGGACGTTTTCCGGCGAGAAAAGCGGCGACGACGGCGTCCACAGAGGAATGACCCAAGGAGAAGAAGGAGGCGTTGGAGTTGGAAGAAGACGGAGTTGCTAAGATCGCGATTTGCGAGTCGGAGAGAAGACAGAGATCAGCGGCTTTGCTAAAGAGACCGTCGCGGCGTTTGCTAAAACAAACGGCTCTCGAATTCTTCTGCAAGATTTTCTCAATGGGAATCGCCCTCTTCGTACCTTTCACCATTCTGTTAGATTTTCGTGTTGCTAAACAAAGATTGAGAAACAGAGATTGTCGAGAAGAAATTAAACAGAGAGATTGAGATGTTGTTGAGTCTGTGATTTTTTCCGTGGGAAGAAGAAACTAAAGTGACAATCACTCTGCTCTCATATATATAGGTGGTGACGAATATGGAAAATACTCAATAGTCAATACCCTATTTGGACCGATACAATAACATCAAACCAATTTCGGTTTAATAGAACAAACAAAACCTTTCTAATTTTACTGAGTTAAACATTTATATAACCACGTCAAAGTGATACCAATAGCTGGTTTTTGGAGCATTTTTGTCCTTGTCTTGAGTTTGATTTAGATTTAAGATCGAAGCTAAATTTGATATTTTTCTTTTATTACGAACAATAAACTTCTCTTTTTGTATCTACATAAATATCTTCATTTCTTTATATATACACACATACTTCTTTTTTTTCCTTCTTTTTTTCATCTGAATAACTTTATTAGCTACCTAATAACTTTATTAGCTACTTAAATTGTGAACATGATCTGAATGTAATACAATACTTAGGAAATATGGAGCAAAATAATGAAAATAGAACAATGTATTATCACTTAATCTTCTTTTTGCCAAAATATCAGTTGGTTGGTTACTTTATCTATTAGTCCATTCGAAATTTCACATCCTCAAAATGGTTTCTCAAGTGCTATGCTTCATGAATCCAATTATGTAGAGCAAAATGTCTTCTTTTTCCATTAATCAGGTTGATTAAAAGTTGGTTATCTCCTTCAAAAATGACTTTTCTATAGCCTTTAATCCAACAATGTTGCATTGACATGAGAGCTTGAAATTCAGATTCCAATGCTGAGTTTAGATGTTTTCCACTCGCTTGCACACCTCCATTATAGGTTCCATTTGAATTTTTGACTAACCATCCAGCTTTTGATGGAACTTCATTTGAAACAAAAGAGCCATCAAAATTGCATTTTTTCCATCCGGATTGTGGTTTTCTCCAGCCTTGAGTAGTGTTGGTGTTATGGATGTGGATCCTTGATGTATTAGAGTAGTGTGTGTTGTAAGTTTTCATAACCTTCCACTCCTTTGCATCTTCCTTAGCTAATTCCAAACTTTTCATCCACGGAATGATTTTCTTTTGGAAAATCAATATGTTTCTATTTTTCCAAATCCATAGAGGTAATTGACTATGATGAGATAATGTAGAATTGAGATTGTAGTCAATTATTACCTCCAATTTGGCTTCTAAAGTTGCATGATCATTGAGCAAAGTCATGTTTGCCAATCCCGAAGCTCTCCATATTCCTTTTTGCATATTCGCATATGAATAGTAGATGGTTAAGGTCTTCTTCAGCTCTGCAACATCTTTTACATAATGAATTCCTTGTTAAATGTCTTCTTTTCATTTCAGATGCTAATCCCAAGATTCCAATAAGAGTTTTCCATAGAAAATGCTTGATTTTTAGTGATGATTTAACCTTCCAGAGTTAAGTTTTTAATCTTGTATCACCAAGTGGTGGTTCTATATACTCATCTTCATCAATATGAGTTGCAAACCAATAGCCAGATTTCACTGTGAAAATACCATCTCAACTAAGATAGTCACGGTCTGATTTTGGATACAACTTCAATGCTAATACTTTTTCGACATCTTCTTCAACAACCAGCTGACGAACTAGCTCTCCATTCCAAGCTGATCCTTCATCATTTAGCCAGCTTTTAACCATTACCATATCAGAATTTGGTTATCTTGCTCGCGGTGGTCTTGGTGGATGATCTGGAAGCTACGGATCTACCCATGCATTAACGCATTCACCCTTTCCTATTATGTATCTTAATCCTTTCCAGAGGAGATATCTGCCTAGCAGTGACTTCCAAGCATTAGAAGGAGTTTTCCCTTTTTTGGCATTTAGGATGTTAGTATCTCTAAAATAGCAACATTTCAACATTCTAGCCACTAACTGTTTGGATTATGCATAATACGCCATACTTGTTTACTCAATAGAGAAACATTAAACTTCTCCAAATCTCTAAAACCTAAACCTCCTTCTCTTTTAGGTATACTTAATCTCTTCCAAGATAACCAGTGCATACCTCTTTTATTATCTCCAGCTCCCCACCAATATTTTGCTAAGACACCATTAATTTCTTCACAAGTTTCTTTTGTGAGTTTGAATATGTTCATAGGATAGATCGGCATTGCAATGGCCACTGATTTAAGGAAAACTTCTTTGCATCCATGGCAGATAATTTTCTTGTTCCACCCTTGAGTTCTATCTTTCACTTTTTTAACAATATAGCGAAACATTTCTGTCTTTTTTCCATCACTTTGCTCTGGTAATCCTAAGTATTTACCATGTTCTCCTTTATTGTGAATCCCTAATATGTGTCTCATCTTTCTTTTAACCGGATCTTTAACTCTACTACCAAAAGTAATTGATGATTTCCTCAAATTGATTGCTTGCCCCGATGCCTTTTCATATAGCTCCAAAACCTTCTTGATGTTTTTACATGATTTTTCGTTAGCCAGGGAGAAGAACAAAGAATCGTCTGCAAATAGTAAATGACTCACTGATGGGCCATTATCACTAATCTTTATGCCTTGTATCCCTCGTTTATTAACTTCTATTTGCATCAGATGAGATAAAAACTCTGCACAAAAGATGAAAAGATAAGGTGATAGAGGGTCACCTTGTCTTATTCCTCGTTGTGGTTGAATATGACCATGAGTCGATCCGTTGATTAGTATCGAGAAACTGACAGATTGTACACTTCATCACCCATCCAGTCCACTTTGTATCAAATCCCATTCTCGTCATTGTTTCCTTTAGAAAACTCCACTCAAGTCTGTCATACGCTTTAGTGATGTCGGTTTTTATTGCCATTTATGACTTTAATTGCCTCTTTCTTCTCTTTAGGCTATGAAAAACTTCGTGTGCTATCAATGTATTGTCAGATATCATTCTTCCTGGTATGAATGCTGCTTGGCTCTCCAAAATGATTCCATATAAATGCTTCTTTATCCTACTAACAAGAATATTCGATATTATTTTGTAGGAAACATTGCAGAGTGCGATAGGTCAGCCATTGTTGATGGAGGATTTATCTTCGGAATAAGGCAAAGATTTGTGTGGTTATGAGTGGGATCCAAAAAAATTTCTTGGAAAAATTTGTTTACTTCAGCATAAACTTCTTGTTTAGTATCTTCCCAGAATTGGTGATAGAAATGAGCTGTGAAACCGTCTGGGCCAAGTGCGCGGTGAGCTCCAACATCAAAAATAGCTTGCTGTATTTCCTCCATAGATACATCTCTTGGAGATCTCTGTTCATATCACTTGTGACTCTGCTTTGGAATCCCTCGAAAAAAACTGATTCAAAATGTTGTTCTACATTGACAGTAGCAAACAACTTTGTGGAATAATCTTCTGCAACCATCGCGATATCTTTATCACCTCTTTGTAAAATACCATGGTCATCCATAATGGAATTGATTTTGTTCTTCCTTTGCCTGGTTTTGATGATATTATGAAAATATCTTGTGTTTCGTTCCCCTTGTTTGACATAAGTGATGCGGCTTTTTTCTTTCCAGAAAGTTTCCTCTTCCATATAAGTTTTATTCAACTTTTTTTCCAGTTTAGCTCTCTCTGGAGGGGATATTGTTCTAGCTCTATTACCACGATCTAGCTTAGCTTGGATGATATGAATTTTCTCTGCAGCATTAATTTTGTTCTCTTTTTTCCATCGCGAAATACTTTTCCTGCATCTTATTATATTATGAGCCAAAGTTGTCGAATTATCTCTTGATTCCTTCCATCCTTGTATCACTGCATCTCTGAATCCTTCTTTTTGGTGCAGTCTACTGTCATACATGAATCTGCCTCTTCTTTATTCTACAGCAGCTGATATGAAGTTGATGAGTGGCCGGTGATCAGATTCTGCTAACTTAAAAAAATCTGTTTCAGAAGCCGAAAATAAATTCAGCCATTCAGAGTTCCCCATGGTTCTATCTAAGCAATATGAGACTTTGTGTCTACCCCGAGTTCCAGCCCAAGAGAACTTACTTCCTGTTGATTTGAGATCAATAAGATCACAACATCGAACCATTCTTCTAAAGTCTTGAAAAGAATCAATAGATCTAGGAGGCCCTCCTCTTTTTTCATCATTACCCAGAATTTCATTAAAATCTCCTAATGTAAACCAGGGTTTTCCCCTTCTAGTGATTCCTATTCTTTCCATTTTTTCCCATGTATGGTTTCAAAGGCTTTGGTCTGGGTTACCATAAACAAACGAGAAATAAAAGGAAAATTCATTGCATAAAACTTCAGCATCGATTACATTAGAAGATTTGAACAGAAATTGCATATCTACATTACGCCAAAAGATAGCTAAGCCCCCACTTAAACCTAAAGGAGGAACTGTTACTGAATTCAGAAATCCTAGACTACAAGCTAAATCTCTAATGTGGTCATCCTTCTTCTTTGTTTCGGATAAGCAAATAATGTCCGGAAAATACATATTTACACACATACTAAAAATCAACCCATGGTTACTTATTGGTTTAACTAAAAGTCAAATTAAACTTAAATTAATCATCCTCAAATAGCCATAATAGATTGGGAAACCGATTAATCGTAAATATATATTACACCAATTAAATCATAAGAAATTAAAATCCAACAAAGAACGAAATTCACAATAGTCATGAGAATTAAAAAAATTCAAATGTTACTAGAGATAATTTTGTCCGTCTTGGGTATATCAAAGATAAAACTTACTTAATAATATAAATAAAACCTTGACAAAAAAATCTTTGTTTATAAATGTGCATCATCAACAACCAATTAGAAGATAAAACCAACAAATATTTAAAATAAAACCTTTAAAAAAAACTCAAAAGTTACGTAAGTAAGTTTTATCTCTGTCTATTTGTAAAAAGGTGTATTAGAAGTAAGTTTTTCTAATTTCGAATTTCTTTATTATATCTGATTTAGAAATTCTTTTTCCTGATTATGAATTTTATTTTCATCTTATTGGCATAAATCTTACTAGCAGTGATCGGAGAAGTGATCAATAAGTGATGGATTCAGACTAAAGATTAATCACACTGGTTATCAATTTTGGTTTAGTAATTTTCTAAAATCAAATGGTCTGTCCACATTTAATTTCTAGTTTAAGATATTCTTATGTATCTGTCGGAGATTTGATTTTAATTTGTTTTCTTTTACTTTGATTTGCGAGATATATACTTTTATATATATATATATATAGGAGATTTTGTTTAACAATTTAAAAAAGTTTCATTGAAAACTAACCCATATATTAAAATAACATTTTTATTAAATAAAAAGACTATATACCATCAAAAAAATTTGAGAATTTACAACTAAATGATTTTAATTTATTAAATTTCTATTAAATTCAAACTTTGCTAATAACAAAGAAACTAATAATAGACCAATCAAATCACATAAAAATTGAAATCGAATTGAGAGCAAAAATAATCACAAAAATTGTGAGAATGATAAAAAAAAACTCAAAATAGCATACAAGAGTACGTCATGTGTACATCAAAGATAAAATGTAATTGCATCATATAAATTAATTACAAGTTTATAAAGTTTCATATTCAGTTACGTAGAAATAAGAAATTTGAAATCACAAAACCAATAAATGAAATTTTATTTTTATCAAATCCCCAAAATCATATCCCAAATCCAAATTAAACCTCAAATTAATGACAAGTTTATGAAATATGATATTCAATTACGTAGAAATAATAAATTCAAAATCACAAAACCAATAAATGAAAAAAAAATCATCAAATCCCAAAACCATACCCCAAATCCAAATTAAATAATAACTAATAAATAAAGATTGAAAAAGCCAATGGAGATTCATATGTCTCAGGATGCCAACATTCTCATCACAAGTTGTATGATAATGTTCTAGACTATGATATCTTGAACTAGAATGTTTTTTGTTTTTAAATCATTGTGATTTTGTAGATAATTACTTGAGGATACTATTAATTTAAAAGTTTGATTTATTTAAGGTACTTTAGTAATCTTTTATGCAAAGAAAAGAAGTTAGCTTACATATTAGTTTTCAAAATACATAAACTCAGCCCACACTAATTACTCAAGTGTCAGTACCTTAAATTTGGCGCCTAATCCTTAGACACATGTTTTATATTTCCCAATTTGATTTCAAATCTCTTGCTTCGGTTTACAGAATCACTAAACCGATTAAGACGTAGCTAACTCGATCCAAATCTAAATCCAAATCCAAATCAAAGTCGACACTCTCTAGACATTGGTCTCGACATTAAACATCAAACTCTTGAAGAGAAGTAAAAGGCACTAGATTCTACCGATTCAAACTAGTTTCTTCTAAACAACTTTAGACTCACCATTAAAAATGTATATAAAACCAACGGTAACAATTGGTTACTGTATTTTCCTTAACTTGGGTAAAAGAAAGTGTGGAACTTTTGACTCTGAACTCAATGACTTAGTTTGTTCGTCATATTGTTAACAACTAAAGAATTCTTTCATATGCTCTATTCTTCAGCGACCTCATTAACCACTTGATAGATGAATCCAATAGTAATGTTTCAAACTAGAGAGATGTTCCCAAACTAATATACATTTCAAATCCCTTATTAACATCACAATCCCTTCGATTTGAGAATTCACAATCTATATGCACGAAGAAACAGTTATACAGAATTCAAATGCATATTATTTTGCTGGGTCATTGTAAAGACTGCCTCAGATCTCATCTTTGCCATTGTAAAAGTGTCTGAAAACACAAGAGAAGTCCTCTCTTTCATGCCCACCCTCACACATGTTCTTGTAACTGCAAAAACAAACCAACAAAAAATAAACTCCAGCTTAATAATGTGTACACTGTCTCATATAAGAGCTTAAAACATAAGCAGCTGTTAAGTACTCACATTTCTTGTGCTTTAGATATCAATGAGCTTTTGTGTCCAACTTCTTCAGCCGAAGCCGCTGCTAGGTTAAGGTCTTTAGCCTACAATTTGAATATAACAATATACATGAAAGATGTTGTGTAACAAAAGAAATCTGCTTTACAGAGAGACTTTAGGATCAAAGAAACTGACCATTAGTTTAGAGGAAAAACCGCCATTGTAATCCCTCGAAGAAGGCACACCTTTCATTACTCCTGGAACTGGATTGTATGTGTCGCTGTGGTTTTTAAGCGTACAATGAAGTCAGAAATTTTGGGTTGGTTTATGCATAGAATTTGAAAGAGGTTATTTCATTTACATATATACCTACTCCAGCAACGGCCACTAGATGTGTTTAACACTTGTGTCAAAGTGTTGGCAGATATTCCAAGAGACTGACCAAGAGCTAAGGCTTCTGAAGTACCGAGCATACTCACAGCCATTGCCAAATTGTTACAAATCTTTGCAGCCTAAGTTTGAAATACAAAAAATACATGTCATGTAATGAGTGAGGAAGAGTTTCTCAGTCTACATAAAAGATTCATTAGCAGAGAACTTACAGATCCATTTCCTGAACCACCACAATAGATGGAAGTTCTGCCCATTGACTCAAGTATTGGTCTGGCGGCTAAGTAAGCATCTTCCGAACCTCCAACCTACAAACATGTGCAGTTATATGAGTGCCATTGTGCTCTTAATAGGTATAGAGCAAATACAACAGAGCAGTCGATATAACTAATGGAGATCAATATAGCAGTTGAAAGCATACCATGAAAGTAAGTGTACCGGCTTCTGCAGCAAGAACACCTCCAGAGACTGGAGCATCCAACATGACTGGCTTTTCCCAATTATCTGCATCAAAAGATGCTTGGAAATGTTTTAAACTGAAAAAATCTCAACCTGTTCACAAGATGAAACAATTCTGTTCTCTAACACCTAAATCCACCAAGATCTTTTGAAAGATTCCCACTTTAAATTCGAATAGAAAGTTAGAAACAGAATCATGGAGAGGGCTGACTTTAGGAAAATCATATCTATGTTTTACCTCTCTTTTCTTTCAGATTACAGTTAGAAACAGCAAGAGAGATTTTTCTGGTCGTTTGTGGATCAATAGTGGATGAATCAATAAACAAAGCAGGTCTTATAGCGTTTTCTCCATGAAGCAACCCATTTCTTCCTGTGTACACACCCATCACCTACATGAGTTACATTTTTCTTCTTCATAAACAAAACATCCAATCTGACCAAACAATTTAAGAGGAAGATTTTCAAATTGTGCTGTAATAACAACTTACGTGAGATGATGAAGGCAACATTGTAATCACAACTTCGCTATCTTGTGCAACTTCACAAGGAGTTTCTCTAGCAGAGACTCCCATGTCAGTGAACATCTTCATAACATCACGGTTTCTGTGAAAATCAAACACAAGAATATGAGCAAAAAAAGTTAATCAATCAACAGTTTTAATCAAATTTGAACATTGGATATTTACATGTCATGAACGGTTACTTTATATCCAGCTTTAACTAGATTATTCACCATTCTAGATCCCATATTTCCAAGCCCAATGAAACCAACATTCTGGCAAAATCACAGACAAATTTTTCCCCGTCAATAAAAACTATTAGATTATACATTTTGAAACGATTGATGAGTAATCTGCCCAAAAAATCTTGTAAAATACGATCAAGACTATAAAATTTATGTATTTGCTTCCAACTACCTCAAATATCATGTTCATGAGATCGTTTTCGTTTGTTTTTTTCCGCAATAATATTTCTCCACAACAATTAAATCAAATTCTCGGTGGCCCACGAGGAAGAAAAAACACAAAGAGATAAAAAAAAATTCGATCATCAAGATTTGTCGACAAGTACCAAAACAAAAACTAAAAACCTAAGAAACCTCGGAGGCATAGAGAAATTTCAAAACCAGAACCTGGAATTGATTTGAATTTTGTGATGACGACGAGAATTGGTGGAATCTTAAATATGACCCAAACACGGAATTGGTTTTCAATTTGGAAAAGCAAAATAGGGTTTGTGCTCTGCGAATCGCCATAGATGAATTTGTTTAAACTGAAGAGATTGGGTTTTTACTTTTTTCTGATTCGTTAGTTAGCAAATTGCTACTGAAAGTCTGAGCCGGAACTCTTATCAGTGTCGACGTGTCGTGTCATCATAAAACACATATTTAGGGGGATATTGAAATTTGGAAATAGAATCTGAAAGAATTTTAGATTGTAAGAGAACTTTTTAGCTTATGACCCTTATTTCCAGTTTCTCCTGAAAATAGACTTTTACTTTCAAATTAATAAAATACAACCCAAATCGACCTACTCAACCCCAACCCATTTTCTGTTTGTTTTTTTCCTATCCAAACCATTTCATTTCAAGTTCTTAAGAAATACATGAATTTTCGAGAATTGGTGAAATCTTAAATATGACCCAAACAAAGAATTTGTTTTCATTTTCGAGAACTGGTGAAATCTTACAATATGACCTAAACAAAGAATTTGTTTTCAATTTGGTAAGGCAAAATATGGTTTAGGTTTTGGGAATGGTGATAGATGAATTTGTTTAGATTAGAAATAGATTGTTTCGTTAGTATTTAGCAGTTAGTAAATTGCTATTGAAAGTGACAACTTTTATATGTGTAGTGTCGTAAAAAAAATTTAAATTTATCTTTTTAATTAGGATCCTTAATTCACAGTTTCTTTTAAAAATGAACTTTTACTTTCATAATAATTTGATACAAACCTAATCGACTTATTTAGACTTACTCGACTTGGATTTCTCATTTTATGTTTCTTTTTTCCATTCAAACCATATCATTTAAAATACTTAATAAATCCATGACTCGACAAATTTTAGTTATTTACTTAGTTATGGAGGAGTAATACAATCTAAAATAATCGAATACATTCAAGATGAAGACATGTTTCACTATTCTATTGGCTTATACATTGTCATATCATCCTAAAAAACGAAAAGTGGACTTATAATAATATATTTGGTGAGAGGGAATCATCCATATATGCCATTAGTCTTGGGTATTTAAGTGGTTCATAAAGAGTTTGGATTAATATCTTTGAATTCGTCTCAACCGCTTGTTCTATGACAATGCTGTATAGATAAAGAAGAGTCTATATAATACATGTAGCTTCGGCTTCAAGGCTGGTTAGCAATTTAGGGTACACTTTTGACGTAAATCATCTCAACTTACTCAAGTGATCTTGAAGAACCTAACGAAAAATGTGTTGCTTTGTGGATGTCACAAAGAATCAATATTGTATTTAAGCTTATCGACTGTTGGATTATCCCATTTCACCCTTCTTAATGGTAGATTTGTAGCATTGGGAATGGGTTTAAGGTGAGTAGATTTTCCAATATTCCTTGTCAGTTTGGCTTTTCATTGGAAGGTGATTGGGATCTTGTGTTTGGTTCTCAAAGCAAAACCTTCCACAATCTCCAAAGAAACCATGGCCACATTCTTATTATCTCATGCATTTCCATCTCCAAATTTGAGATTGAGCATTCCTTCTGCCATGTTGGAGAAGATGAATTATGATGGACCTAAATAATACAAAAATTTCTAAGAAGAGGTTACCTACACCATGTTAGTTTTGCGTAAGGACATATAAAAACATATAATTTATCGTCTCTTATCTTTTTCCACATCTTGGGCATTCTGAACTCAACCAATCTCTTTTATATCAAATCACTTCTCACAACTAGACATTTGAGAGGTATTTTTCTCCATATAATAGTGAAGAGATGATCCAAATTGGGTTCCATTTGGAAGAAGTAGTTCATATTCTCTTCACCTTTCCTTTGTGTCTAAAGATAGTATCCAGATTTAATTTAATAGTTTTCATCGTTACAGAAGATCCATATATAATTCATACGTCCTAGATATACATGGTTTGATATGGCTCAATAATAATACATCTTATGGACTAAACAAATTCTTAAACTTTGTCATTTTTCATTCGCCTGACTATGGATATTTTAGCATAAATAAGGTGATGCAAGAAGGATCAATACCAGTGAGTAATCTAGGAGGCCTTGGGGTATTATTCAGAAGTTAATGTTCCTTCAATACTTAAAATTTATTTTTCATCTCCTATACCTTTCCTCATACCTTTTTTCCTAAAATTATGAGAATTTTTCACACTCCTCCATGCAAAGGAAGGTTAGATGCCCCTTGATGCTTCCAAAATCGTAGGCTTGGAAAGTATCTTCCTTTTCAAGGTCGAGCCACATAATCTGGCATAGAGGCAGTCCTCCACAATTGTTTTCCTCAGAGGCCCATGTTGAATCGTTTCAAATCGATGAATCTCATTCCGCCTCTAGTTTGGGTATTGCCATTTTCTCGCATTAGTTCCAATAAATCCCATTGTTTTTTCCTTGTTCCTCCACCATAGTATTTTTGAGGATTGATTTGATTTGTGTGCGTATAGTCTTAGGAATTTGAAAGAAAGACATTGAGTAAGTTGGGAGTGCTAAAGCAACTGCCTTTATCACCACTTCCTTATCAGCTTACGATAGGAACCTTTGCTCCAAAATTTAGCTCCAATATTCCACTTTCCGTTTCAAGAAATTTATTTTTGAGACCTCGATTCCTACAAAAACCCATGTTAGTCTCAAATAGACTCATTGTCCTCACACATTATTAATCCTTGTTAGAGCTTAGATGACTGTCTTGGTTTCCTCAGGGATTGTGTTCCCATATACAATGATTGAATTTTGGAGACTAACCTTATGCCCAAAGGTCTTCGAGTATTCTTCCAATATTCCCATGACTATTTAACTTCCATTTTTTGTATTCTTGTAGTTCTACATGTCCATCAGCATAAGCTCTTCGTCTTCATTGAACTTCACATAGTTCGCTTGTATATTTAAGTCAAGACATTCAAATAGGAAGTGTCCAAACTTATGACACTTGCAGGTTATAGCACTCTACCAATGTTTTATCAAACAATCCTGCTTTTCCATGTCCTATGAATTAACCTCCTCTCTCCTTTCCTCTCGTTCCTCTCAAATGGTTCAATTTATATGTCACTTTCAGCACCTGTTCAACGTCGTTGTGTCCTTTAGAGTTTCTTGTAATCTTCTGCTCATTGCACAAAAATGAGTTTTGGAGAGCATCCACCGAAAGATTGTCTATGTCTTTGGATTCTTCAATCGAATATACAATGTTTGCTTATAAACTTCATGATGGAATTTTCGATTTCTTGGAACAAATAGTTCTTCACCTTCAAGCCGTTTAGCTTCTTTTCAGCTAACTCTTGTATTTATACTCCTTTGAAAATCTCTCCATGGAATTTAATAGACATGTTCCAGCTCCCAAACCCTCATGATCGTTGCTCTTTTATATTATTTAAATATCAGCCTTGATCTTACCAAGTGATTCTCAAGATGGAAGGCAAAGAAATAAAATGGAAAGACAACAAGAAGAAAGTTAAAAAAAATCAAAGGGGCTACTCTTACAACTCATGTTATCTCTATCCAGGGTCACCACAATGATAGAGAAAAAACAATCCGGAGGAATGGAGGCTTATTAAGTTTCTCTACAAAGGTCACTCTCTCTATTTTTTGTATTATGAAAAACGAGATTGTTTAGATGCTCAAGACAAAGAGAAAGAAGAAGTTGATGGCAATGAGGAAAACGATTATGATGATGATGAGAACAAAAATGAAAAGAAATAGGCGTAGAAGCATCAATGGATCTCCAGTATAAAGAGGGTAAAAAAATAGACAACCCGGTATAAAAAGATGAGTTCTATGTGGTATTAAAGTTAATATACTATATTTTGGTAGTTTATATTAAAGTTATCATTTTCTATTAAATATACGAGAGATTCGTTAGTGATATGCTATAAAATTTGTATTTATTTTACCCTGTGATTAAGATTTTTTTTGGAAAAATTCCAAGTATTTGCATGACGTATATGACGTATTAAAGTGAAGATATTATATTTAAATATTTTATATGTATATGAAATTATTTTGAATTGACATAAACTAGAAATCTATTATTTTTTTTTCAATATATCACTTTTATTATTTTTAAGCTGTCATACTAATCAATTAATTTCATAAACAATTTTATTGTAATTTTGATAATTTTATATGAATAAACTTTATACAATGCAGAGATGGTAAGTGGATCAAGAACCTTCAAATCTATAAGGACCTAGATTCACAATAATGGTGCTAGGTTTATAAAAGTGGTATTTTATAGTAAATCTAGATTATAGTATAGTGAACACTTATGGATATGGACTAATATCCTTTTGAAAGTGATCATTATACCACACCTTAGATTTATAAACTCAAGATCTATGATTCCTTATGTCATATTTTAATAAGTCAAAACATAAATTATGATCCATGAGTGTGATGAGATCTCAAATCTACCAATACGTAGTCAAGAAGGTGGAATAACATGGCTTTCAAGAAATATTAGAAAAATTTTTATGCGATCTTGATTGAAAATGATGAATTTAGACCTCGACGATGTAGATTCTGAGATTTTGATAAGGATTCTACAAACTCAACTAAGGGAGAGAAAGAAAGCAAACCACGTATGCATTCTGTTTGTTTTATCAGACTAATTATTTATTTATGATAATATGAGATCGAGTGATAAATATAATATTAATATATACAATTTATCATTAAAAATGTGAAATTTACATTAAAATATTCAAAAAATCACTAAAAACTTTATACAATAATTTAATTCTTAATTATTTCCAACCATCTTTAATTAAATATACTTTGGTTTTAAATATCCAAATTATCAATTTCGAACACTTATCAAGTATTATATCCATCTTTATATCACTCCTCCAATGATCACTCTTCTGGTCTCAGACTGTTTTCGTTGACTAGAGCCAACAAGAGTCAGTATGTGGGACCCAGAACTCCTACGTGGTATTTATAGCGCTTCTACATTTCGCGACTAATTGAATGTTCACTGTAATTTTTTTTTCTCCGAGTATCCACCAATTTTTTTTCTTCTGGCTTTCTGAAAAAAAATGAATGATTCATTTAATTTTTTTCCACAATTTCCCTATCTTTTAAATTTGTCTGCAATTCATTAATGCAGTTGTGTTTTTGTTAAGTTGCAATTTTCTAACCGAGATTTAGTGCGTGCGCAATTCTCGCGTATTTTCCCAAGGTCGTCTCAGTCTCTCTAAGCAAAGAATGACATTTCTACCCCTCTAAAGGCAAAAGAAAAGACAGACTAATAAAAACCAAATTGAATAAAACCCTTTGGCGTCCACAAATTCTAACTTTATAAGATTCCTTTTATCAGGCCATTCGTCGCGGGTAAATCCCTAATTTACATAAAAAGACCCAATAGTTTCCCGCTACACTCTTTCGTCCTTTTTTTTAATCCTCACTGAAAAGGCTATGAAAAAGGAAATTAAAATATTACTATTTCTTTCTCGTGAACCCAAGAAAATTACAAAAACAATTTCTTCCTATTTTTCTTTAGTTACTCTAATTTTAAGGGTTTTACAATTTCTTGGTGTTTTTTCGTTCACTCGTTTCAAGGCTACCATTTACCTCTTTACGGAGTCCTTGTCGTTCGTCACTGTCGTACGTGAAAACTAGCAATTTCTCTATCTTCATTTTTGTTTCCGTCTCTTTGTTTGGGTTTTAAACGAGAGCTAAAGTGACATTTTAAGGGTTTTTTTAAAAAGTGACCACAAAAAGTTCTCTCACTGGTTCACTCACTCTACAGTGTTGAGCCAAATCCAAAAACTCCGTAGCAGTGCATGAGCTAAGGAACAAAATCATTCCGCTTCAAAGTTTTTGTCTTCCTTCTTCTTAAACCGTGTCGGCATTGTAATTGCAGTGAAGATTTTCTCCTTTTTTCATGACTGTAAGATAAAAACCCCTTCTTTCTCTTTTATCTCTTTGCTTTGGGGTTAGGTTTAGATCTCAGAATGGGACCCAATATTGATTAATTGCGCCCATTGTTCATTTATTGTATTTCTTTTTGTTTCTTTCCAGCTGATTTGCTTTGGTTCAAGGCTGTTCCTTCTCACTAGCATCCTGCATTTCGTTTGATTTGGGTTTTTTCCTCAGAAGATTCGTTGTCCAAGGTGAAATTTCTTCAGCTCCTGTTTGTTTTCAGTTTGTGAAATTTCTGGGTATTGGTGTTTTTTTTGGGAAAGATTGAAACTTTATTAGTAGCATTAATGGGTTTTTGTCTTTGTTTCATTAGGTTTCTGTCAGATTTACTCTGAGTTCTATGAATTTACTCCGTTGGTGAGCTGGAGAAGTTGTTGGGTTTCTGCTAAAAACTGTAGCTTTTGAAGTGAAGGATGAATCTATCAACTAGGATTTTGTTACTATCCATGTTTTGCCTTTCTGCAATGGGGCAACTTCCATCACAGGACATCATGGCATTGCTTGAATTCAAGAAAGGAATCAAACATGACCCAACAGGTTTTGTTCTTAATTCATGGAACGATGAGGCAATCGACTTCAATGGTTGTCCTGCTTCTTGGAATGGTATCGTCTGCAATGGTGGTAATGTGGCTGGTGTTGTTTTGGATAATCTGGGTTTATCTGCAGATGCTGATTTCAGTATGTTCTCCAACTTGACAATGCTTGTCAAACTATCTATGTCCAACAACTCGATTTCTGGTGTCTTACCAAATAACTTAGGCAATTTCAAAAGCTTACAATTCCTGGATTTGTCTGATAATCTCTTCTCTTCGTCGTTGCCTAAAGATATTGGTAGATCAGTAAGCTTGAAGAATCTCTCTTTAGCTGGTAACAACTTTTCCGGTGAGATTCCAGAATCTATGGGTGGGTTGATTTCGCTTCAGTCGTTGGATATGAGCCGCAACTCTTTCTCTGGACCTCTGCCAAAGTCCTTGACAAGGCTGAACGATCTTCTGTACTTGAATCTATCTTCTAATGGATTCACGGGTAAAATCCCAAGGGGGTTTGAGTTGATTCCAAGTCTTGAAGTGCTCGATTTGCATGGTAACTCATTTGATGGTACTCTTGATGGAGAGTTTTTCCTGTTAACCAATGCGAGCTACATCGATCTCAGCGGAAACAGATTGGTGACGACGTCTGGGAAACTCTTACCTGGTGTCTCCGAGAGTATCAAGCACTTAAATCTCAGCCACAATCAGCTTCAAGGTTCATTGACTAGTGGGTTTCAGCTGTTTCAGAACTTAAAAGTCTTGGATCTTAGCTACAACCAGTTATCCGGTGAATTACCAGGTTTCAATTATGTCTATGATCTTCAAGTGCTCAAGCTTAGCAACAATGGATTTTCTGGTTCCCTTCCCAATAACTTGTTGAAAGGTGACTCCTTGCTTTTAACAACGCTTGACTTAAGTGGCAACAATCTCTCAGGTACGCTCTTCACTTTCTCTTCTATTGTTAATGGTGACTCCAAGAAAACTGATAATTGTTTTTTGTTTTCCAGGGCCAATAAGTGCTATCATGTCAACAACACTTCACACTCTTGATCTTTCGTCGAATTCACTGACCGGGGAGCTTCCACTCTTGACC
Organism: Euclidium syriacum; assembly: GCA_900116095.1. Classification (NCBI taxonomy): domain Eukaryota; kingdom Viridiplantae; phylum Streptophyta; class Magnoliopsida; order Brassicales; family Brassicaceae; genus Euclidium; species Euclidium syriacum. The sequence continues at coordinate 4,011,642 of FPAK01000009.1, forward strand.
GGGGGATGTGTTATGCTTGATCTCTCAAACAACCAGTTTGAAGGAAATCTGACAAGATGGTCAAAATGGGAGAATGTCGAGTATCTTGATCTCAGCCAGAACCGTTTCACTGGTCTGTTCCCAGACGTAACTCCACAGCTTCTGCGAGCAAATCATCTCAATCTTTCATACAACAAGCTCACAGGCTCACTTCCAGAACGGATTCCTACACATTACCCGAAGCTTCGTGTTCTTGATATAAGCTCTAACAGCTTAGAAGGGCAAATCCCAACTGCGTTACTATCAATGCCTACTTTAGAGGAAATTCACCTTCAAAACAATGGCATGACAGGTAACATCGGTCCCTTGCCTTCTTCTGGTTCCAGAATCCGTCTTCTTGATCTTTCACATAACCGGTTTGACGGCGATCTTCCTGATGAATTCGGATCTTTGACAAATCTCCAAGTGCTGAATCTCGCAGCTAATAATTTGTCTGGATCTTTACCAAACTCCATGAATGACGTAGTCTCTCTAAGCTCATTAGACGTATCTCAGAATCGTTTTACTGGACCACTCCCAGGTAACTTATCCAGAAGCCTTGTGGCCTTCAATGTATCATACAATGATCTATCAGGGACTGTGCCAGAGAATCTGAAAGACTTCCCTCCGCCTTCTTTTTTTCCTGGAAACAGTAAGCTCGTCTTACCTGCTGGATCCAACGCTTCAAGCGAATCAGAAACTTCCAAGAGGAAATCAATGAACTTACTTGTTAAGATTGTCATAATAGTTTCCTGCGCCGTTGCTCTAATCATTCTCATCCTTGTGGCTATTCTCCTCTTTTGCATCTGCAAATCAAGAAGACGCGAAGAGCATGGTATTACAGGTAAAGAAATCAGTAGACGAGCTCAAACGATTCCCTCAGGAAGTGGAGGTGATACGGTAATCTCTGCTGAAGATTTAGTGTCTTCAAGAAAAGGCGCGCCATCTGAAATCCTCAGTCCAGATGAAAAACTAGCTGTTACAACCGGCTTCTCACCATCCAAGACTAGTAATTTATCTTGGTCACCTGGCTCAGGAGATTCATACCCAGCTGATCAACAACTAGCACGTCTTGATGTAAGGTCGCCGGATAGACTTGTGGGAGAGCTTCATTTTCTTGATGATTCAATCAAATTGACTCCAGAGGAATTGTCCAGAGCACCAGCTGAAGTTCTCGGAAGAAGTAGCCATGGGACTTCTTACAGAGCAACGCTTGATAATGGAGTGTTTTTAACTGTGAAATGGTTAAGAGAAGGTGTGGCGAAGCAGAGAAAGGAGTTTGCTAAAGAAGTGAAGAAATTTGCTAACATAAGACATCCTAATGTTGTGACTCTACGAGGTTACTATTGGGGTCCTACGCAACATGAAAAGCTTATTCTTTCTGATTATATATCCCCTGGAAGTCTCGCTAGCTTCCTTTACGGTAAACACTCCTTTCAATAAACTTCTCTTTAGTATCGTTTATATCTTCACTGTTTGCCTCACGCTTATGGTTATTTTTTTGATCTTCAGATCGACCAGGCAGGAAAGGTCCTCCTTTAGTTTGGATCCAACGGTTGAAAATCGCGGTTGATGTGGCACGTGGTTTAAACTATCTCCATTTTGACAGAGCTGTTCCACATGGTAACCTCAAGGCAACAAACATTCTCTTAGATGGAGCAGAGCTAAACGCGCGTGTAGCAGATTACTGCCTTCACCGTCTCATGACACAAGCAGGCACAGTGGAACAGATTCTAGACGCAGGCATCCTCGGTTACAGAGCTCCTGAGCTAGCAGCTTCGAGAAAACCGTTACCTTCATTTAAATCAGATGTGTATGCATTCGGTGTGATACTTCTTGAGATCTTAACAGGAAGATGTGCAGGAGATGTGATCACAGGTGAGCAAGAAGGTGTTGATTTAACCGATTGGGTTAGGTTACGTGTTGCAGAAGGTCGTGGCACGGAATGTTTTGACTCGGTTTTGACTCAAGAGATGGGTAGTGCTCCTGCTACTGAGAAAGGCATGAAAGAAGTTCTTGGGATTGCCTTGAGGTGTATAAGATCGGTTTCTGAGAGACCTGGTATTAAGACCATTTATGAAGATCTTTCTTCAATTTAGGACTATGTTTGTTTTTTCTATTTATGTTTTGTAGGTTCCAATGGAGTTTGGTCCTCTCAATGTTTTCTCCTTTGTCAAGTATCATGCTTTTGTTTGTGAAGAAGCATGTTCTTGAGTCAAGGTAGTGTGTTGTGTCTTGTGTTAGTTGTTTTTAACAATTTCCCTGTAAAAAAACGAAATCTGCTCATGTCTCATGAGTGTATGAAATTTCATTTTTCCTCAACTGTATTCTCTGTTCAATACCTTGGAATTAAGGAAGTTGAATTGTGTGTTTTTGATCTAAACCGGCTAAATTACAGCCTGAAATTAAATCAAATACTTAACCGGTGGTTATGACACTCTCTGTTAGACTAAACCGGCTCTTTGAATTCAGAATCCAATTTCCTCTTCGTCGTCCTCGATTTCTCCGCTTGAAGCTCTGCACTGTTGTTGGTGTTAGGGTTTCAGCTTGATTTTCAGTTAGAGTCATTTCCAGCCGGAGACGGTCGGGATCTGAAATTCAGTCGTTGAGGTTCAATTTGACGTAGGATTGTTGTTTAGCTTGGTGAAGAAAAGCCATCAAAATCCGAAATCGAGCTTTTTATTTCAATCATCTACGAGAAAACCAATTGAGTTTTTTAGTGATTCAAGAGTGATATGCAGATCTCATGTCCCACAATTCCGATTCCCTCGATCACTCCTCGAACTTCATTTCCACTTCTATCGCTTTCCTCAAATCCTCGCCGCATTTTCAACCTCACATCATTTCAGAACCCTAAACACCGTTTCTTCACCGTATCTTTCAAAAGATTACATAAATCTCAAACTGCTTTCAGCAATCCTGTTTCGGCTGCCATGAAATGCGAAGAAGGTATCGAAGCTGATGATGCGTTTTATATGAGGAAATGCGTGGAACTAGCAAAGAAAGCAATTGGGTGTACTAGTCCTAATCCCATGGTAGGTTGTGTCATCGTTAAAGAAGGCGAGATTGTTGGCCAAGGGTTTCATCCCAAAGCTGGTCAACCTCATGCGGAGGTAACAATTTCTTCATCATTGTGTAATTGGAAGCGAGTAGGTGTTAATGAGTTTGATTCATGGCATTGTTAGGTGTTTGCTCTTAGAGATGCTGGGGACTTAGCTGAGAATGCCACTGCTTATGTAAGCTTAGAACCATGTAATCATTACGGAAGAACACCACCGTGCTCAGAAGCATTGATCAAAGCTAAGGTGAAAAGAGTTGTAGTTGGAATGGTTGATCCGAATCCAATCGTATCTTCTTCAGGAATCCGTCGTTTGATTGATGCTGGAATTGATGTCACTGTGGGTGTAGAAGAAGAGTTATGCAAGAAGATGAATGAAGGATTCATTCATCGAATGTTAACAGGAAAGCCTTTTGTCGCCCTCAGGTAAAAAGTTCATTACTTTTCTTCGCCTTCGATTCAATGGTTTGTTTAAGTTTGTAAAATCTTTGCAGGTATTCTATATCTGTCAATGGTTGTTTTCTTGACAAGATTGGTGAAGGGGCTTTGGATACTGGTGGTTACTACTCTAAACTTTTACAAGAATATGATGCGGTAATACTTTCGTCGTCGTTTTCTGATAAACTCGATAGCATTTCCTCACACGAAGCTAATGTTTTGGTCCAACCTATTCAAATCATAGTTGCTAGCAATGCACAACAGTCTCCAATCCTTGCTTCTTCCAACACTGTACTGTTCACCGAAAAGGAATTGGTTGCAGAAACCGGAATAATTGAAACCGTGGTATTGGAAAAGATGAACTTAGATTCCATTTTGGAGTATTGTTTTGGCCGTGGACTATGTAGTGTCTTGTTGGATTTGAGGGGAGACATCAAAGACCTTGAAGTGCTTCTGAGAGATGGGATTGAGAAGAAACTGTTGCAGAAGGTAATGGTTGAGGTTTTACCAGAATGGAGCACGAAAGAGGAGAGACAGGTTGTGTCGATGAACTGGTTAGAATCAAAAACTGTGAAAGATTTGCAGTCAAAGCAATTAGGTGGAAGCGTTTTACTAGAGGGCTATCTTTGATGTTTTGATGTATGAATGCTCATGAGATTTACTTTGAAAGATTTTTTGCTACGTTGAATTGATGATGGAAGATTTTGAAAATTTTAATATCTTTAGGAAAATAAAACGTTTTCACATAATGAAAGTGATTCCACCTTGTGTTTCTAGGGCCCTGGCCTACACATGATAGGCGATAGGGTTATCTTAAGGTCTGATGTTTTAGTAAACGGCTCTCAAAAATGGACAATAAAAATCCATACGCAAATTAAGGATGTTTGATAGAATGGGATGTACATTGAATGAAAATCGAATTTTGATTTCGATTGCATTACAAATTTAATGGGCTATAAACATTTGACAAGTATTTTGGATTTTGGTGGAAGAACTAATAGACAACAAACATTCATTAATCATGTTGCATAATTTGTTTTTGTTGAAATATGATAAGTGAAACCAGTATAATTAACTTAAAATGTTCGAAAGAGATGAGTTGTATTAGTGTTGTTTTGTGTCACCATCCGAATTTATCTCACATTGTTGATAAGGATAAATGGATAATGACTGGAAAAAAAAAATTAAACCAGATCTTATTTTTTTCTTTTTCAAAATATCGTTTTTTATATAACAATTAGATGAATTGTCCGTACCATGTGCAGACATGTATTCGAATTGATAACATTTAGAAGGATACTGAAAGAGAAGAAAACAAAACATTTGAAAAAATTGAATCTAAACCCTACTCCTTGCATTATAAAAATGAATTAGAATATATGGAATCAAAACCATAGAATTTATATTGCGAACAGAAACTTATTAATATTATAGTACGTGATAAACAATTCAATTACTAAGATATAACTAAACAAAGAGTTCACATTACTCCAAAACATAAAATCAATATTAAAAATCAATAAAAAAAAAAATCTCCTAACAAATTCAAGATACGATAAAAAAAATAGTTATAAACTGTTTTGTTCTAGACTTCTTTGAGATGTGAGTATGATTATCTCCGTCACTCGAATCTATACTCAAATCTTCTCATTCTCTTTATTATCATGTGTAATATAGTCGCCATCATCATAATCATCCAAACCAGAAGTAATACTATCATCATCGGAATACCTATATCAATAAAATATCAAACGAAATGATGCAAAACTTGTCATAACAACAATAGGTGATGGTGACAACCCAAAAATATAGATATAATAACATACAAGAAAGTATAACCACTAAGACTCTTAGTATTATGCAACTTTTTACCATAGACAACTTTTTTCCTTCGCAATCTCTAGGTCATGTATCATCAGAGCACCTTCACCACTATCATCACTTTCGAAAAAACTGTCATAATCTGTAGAGCTCTGATTGTTACTATCCGAACAATCTGTGGAAGATGGTTCGCAATAAACTTCAACATCATTATCATCATTTACCTGGATCTCTACCATTGCCAAGAGAATCGACATCAGTATGATAATTAGGACCGTCAGCAACCAGAATTCCAGAAGCAGCTGAACCTATAATTACAACTCTAGGATCTGAGATATACAAAATTCTAGATAATGCAATATAGTATATAAAAAAACAATCATACGAATTAAGAAATTGAACTAGGGTTATAAATAACAAGAACTAAAGCATGTCTAACAACATAAAAGACAACGGCCCAACAAATGACCGACAAACTTTATAACAGAATACAATCCCGAAAAGACGAAACTAAACATAAACGGAAGATTTAATTCAATCCGAGGGATACCTATATGATTTCAGTTTAAGAGTTATCGACTGAAGCAATTTTTTAATTTCAAAACAAGTATATCTCACTAAGTACTCATACCAGCTAAATGATTATTCTCAATCATAGTGTACAGATCAACGACGATCTGTATGAACAACCAAAGGTTCACCCGATCTATCAAATTTTCTCAAATCCTGCATGTTAAAAAATATGTGAACGATGTTAAGATCATAGATATAGGACCAGAAACCTTTTTTTTTGTTTTAAAAAGATTAAAAAAATCGTTACAAGCTAATGAGAAGCTCAGAGTCGAATAAAAGAAAGTACAAGACAGACCAACACAACAAAAATCATGAACATCTAAGTAGAGACGACTTTGAAACCAAACAATGGATTACCGTTGTATTAACAGAAAGAGGAAAACTCTAGCACAAGTGAATAATACGTCAACGAGATATATACGATGAAGAATTAAAAACCTAGAATGATGTAGTTACAAAAAGGGTATTATCTAAAAAACCAATAGATTAAAATTAAACCAACTAATGTTTTCCTTCTTTATTATTTTTTTCTGTTTTTATTAAAACTTAAATTATTATAGTTTTGTTAAAACTAATTATTTTCGTTTCTTTCTAGATCAAATGATAGAAATCAAGTGATTATCTCCGATGTAAGTAAAAATTTATAATTTAATTTTGAATACGATATAATCAAATATATTGTCAATTTTATGGGCGACAATTCCCATTATATAATTATAGTTTGCGTAATCTTTGTATTTGCACAAAGTAATATAACAAATAGTCAGATGTTTGGTTTTACATATGCTGGATATTTTTCAGATCTACACAAAGTCTGGTCACAAACTGGATACGTATTCACAATTGGAGGCACCGCTATTTCATGACGTTCTCAGAAACAAACGCTTGTGGCTACCTCTTCTAATCATGATGAGATCATTGCGCTCCATGAAACTAGCAAAGAATGTGTTTTACTCATATCAATAAGTCAACACATTCAATCAATCAATGGAATTTGCGTAAATACAGAGCCAACTATCTTATATGAAGACAACGCCGCATGTATTGTCCAAACAAAGGAAGGATATACCAGACTGATAGAACAAAACACATCCCTTCGAGTTCTTTTCATACACCCAATAACTTGAGAAGAACAAGGAAATATAAGTAAGATATGTCCAATCATGTGACAATATTGCAGACCTCTTCACAAAGTCATTACCCACCACTACATTCACAAAGACCTCTTCACAAAGTCATTACCCACCACTACGTTCACAAAGTATGTTCATAACATTGGAATTAATGCGTCGTCAACGAGACCTATAAAGATACTCTCCTGATCAGTCGAGGGGGAGCTGGTAGAGTTGTACTCTTTTGACCTTACTATGGTTTTTCTCAATAGGTTTTTCTTGAAAGGTTTTTAACGAGGCAACATAAGACAAATCACATTAGTGACAATGGTTTCTAAGAGAAAGTGTTACGAAAATCAGAAAAAAGGTTTCACGTTTTATATATTAATATTATTATATATATTTATGTGGAACTTAATCACATATAGTAAAATCAACTTTTTTACTTCTATATAAACGATCGTTGTTTACATTTTTTATAAAATTCAAAATACAATCTTCCATGAAAATGTAAATATATATTTTTTATTTACATTTTTTTTTATCTAATATTCAAGTATCCCGTTTTATTCATAGATATAATATTTTCTCACTTATTTATCATTTACCTTTACAATAAAATACCATTATTATTATAACAAAAACATCAATCTAGGATGTAATTTGTTTTGGTATAGAATGATACAGAAACATTTGATAAAGATTAATATAGAGATTGGTGATGGGAACAAAAGATTATGAGCATGTCGACTAAGTACGACTACGAGTGGTTCAACATCATCCACGCACCGCCTTAGCGAAAAGTTGACCATACACCCCAGTGCCCCCACCACTTCCCATTTCATAAACTTTTCTTTTTATTTTATCCTTCATCTTTTTACATTTAATACGAAACAATAGTATTATAGCAAAATGGATTAAGCGGTAGATACAAAACAATCCTTACGTATTATAGCAAAATGGATTATACACGCCATATGCATAAAAAACTATTAATTAGATATAACCAATAGTTTTAGTTACATATTACTCTCTTTGATTCCAAAAAATTAATTTTCTAGCATTTTTCTTTTGTTTCTGAAAGATAAATTTCCTAGATTTTTTAAACCAATCTCCCTTGATGAATCATATATGCCATTGTTAATTTAGGCAGGACCAGTATCATTGCTAACCACTCGATCCTCAATCTTATTTTGGATAGCATAACCGTGTTATCAGATACTAAAACTAAAGATATGTTCGTTGGATCAAATTCATATATTCAAACCATTATAGGATAAGAAAATGATGCATAGCTCTAACACCAATGTTAGTTCATTCTTATTTTCAATGCGGAGATTTGATACAATTTCAAGACTATTGAATTTCCAAATTAAAACCAAATAACGATGAAAATACTATTTGTGTCTCTTATGGAATGTTGGTCTTTTCATAATACTCTGTGAACACATAACAAATATGATTTATAATTATATCAATAATTATATTTAAAGAACTTACTTTTTTACTTTGTCTTGCTTTTTTATGTTCAATATCTGTATATAACTTTTTCGCTTTTTGGTATATATACTCGTCTTCCTTCACAAACCCTTTTCTCTAAAATGTTATTAGCCCAAAACTAATTATCATTAGGAGAATCAAGATGTCACCAACTACTTCTCTATATAAGTGTGTTTATTATTGACCTAATTATATATGGTGTATCATACTAGAAAGAAAAAAAAAATGGATCAGAGCCAATCAAACACAAGTCAATATTCAAGATCTGTAGATCGCAAAACGGTTGAAAAAAATAGAAGAATTCAGATGAAGGCTCTTTACTCAGAACTCAACTCTCTTCTTCCTCATCATCATCAATCTTATAGGGTTTATTATTCTTCATCTTCTTGGTTCTCTTATATATGCATATATAAATGTGTATTGTATTAATATATTTGAATCCTTTTTCTGTTTAATGGTTAGGAGTCTTTAACATTGCCTGATCAGCTAGATGAAGCTGTAAAGTACATCAAGCAGCTAGAAGTGAACGTGGAGAAGAAGATAGAAAGGAAGAGGAAGCTTGTTGCGACTGCATCTTTTGAGAAATTGAATTCCACTGGATCTTCATCTTCCAATGTCGACCATTTCCTAAGGCTGCCGAAAATCGAGATTCAAGAAACCGGTTCAGTTCTTCACATCTTTCTTGTGACAAGCTTGGATCACAAGTTTATGTTTTATGAGATCATTCGTCTTCTCACCGAGGAATTAGGATCTGAACAGATCATTCATGCTGGATACTCAATTGTCGATGATGCCATCTTCCATACTCTTCATTGCAAGGTATTAGTCTAACACACACAAAAGAAAAGTATCGAAATTTGCTACTATTAGGTCTAATCCGAAAATAACATTAAATTTTGGTCGGTGAATTAATACAACTTAGTAAAAAATATACGTTTGTAATTACTAGTAACCGATCGATAATAAGTAGATCAAGATAAGTTTATCTAAATAAGATGTGCTCAAAATGCTAAGAAAAACGACATTTGTCCCATTTAATTGTAAGCTTGTAATTGTTTATTTTTTGTTATAGGTTTTACTTGTAGGCTTGTAATTGTACAAGTTGATTCCTAGTAATATTCCGATGTCCTTAATGCTTTTTTTTTATAATATTGTTAACTTTACTTTTTTTTTAATTTAATTTTAATTTATTTAAATAGGTGGAAGAGTGTGATTATGGAGCTAGGACTAGAATTCCTGAGAGGCTGGAGAAATTTGTGAACAGTGTTAATTAATATTCTCTCTAATATGTACGCACCTTTTTTGGTCTCCTGCAGCTTTTCCTGGTATTCTATTTCATCTTTTGGTTCTATTTCATTGGTCCTTTTCTTCGATATTATCTTGTAATGTGAAAGTGATGTTTCATTGTGCCCATAATAAGTATTGTTTATCTATCTGCTCTTTCTTTCTTCCTTTTTTAAAATGATATTTTATCGTTACAACCACACGGTTTCTTTTGTTCAAGAATTAACAATAGCCAATTAGGAAAATTACTCTAAACAAACAAAATAAAAAGAATAAGAAAGAGCCGCTTTCTTGGCTATATAAGATTTAGGCCCTTGTTTCTTTGTCGGCCAAGAAAGTGTAAGGTCGGATGAAAGTATCTCAGACTCGCGTGAATATCCTGTGGGAATGATTGAAGCCTTAGCCAAAGAGGAGGTCTTATCCTTCACTACTTGAATAAGTGTTTAATCTTGGAGTTGCTCTCAACCATCACTCTCTTCATATCTAGATTATCCAAACATTGTAATGTCCAAATAAGACTAGTGGCCTCAGCTTTTAAAAACTGTGACAAAATATGGTGAACCTCTATAGGTATGCGCACCTTCCAAAAACTCCAAAGAATCCATAGTCATAATCCCATCCTTCTTTCTATCTCTCTACATCTATGTTGTCTTTATGGATCACTCTTAGTGCCATAGTTTCATAAAGAAAAGTGGAGAGGAATGAGTGTATGCATGAACGAGAAGCCTAATAATCCTTAACTCTGCTAAGAGCCTTAGTAATGATTTTGTATTATTCTTAAAGTAAAAATCTGCCATATAATAATTAACAAACTAACAATAACAAATAATCCTATTTCCTATATAGTAACTAAAAAGTACAAATGGTTCTTGATCATTTTCACATTTGTTGAATACTATGCTATCATTAGTGAATCTTTTCAATTTTAAGAAGTAAACGATTGTCATCTTAAAAGATTGACGGATAATAATATTTTCGATCAAAATGTGTGTAAATGGTGTGTACATAAAATTGTTTGTACATAAAATTGTTTGATAATATATGTGAACTTTATCGAGGAACAAATTAGTAGAAGAATTAAAATTATCCATATATTTAATGTGTACAAACAATGATTAATTTTTTTAAAAAAATTATTTTTCAGATCATCTATCTTGGAACGATAAAACAACTATATAACTTAACTAATAAAACTATAAGTTATCAAGAATAGTGATTTTTGTCTTGTATAAGCGAAATAACAACACTAAACATGTGTTACTATTTCAACTAAACTTTCAAGGAATTGGTGAATTTGATAATATTGAATTATATCTTGACAAATATATGAACATTTGATTTATAAAGATTGGACTCATTTATCAGAAAAAAAAAAACATCACAAAAGTTATATTGGGTTCTAAGAATAAAATAATGGCAAAAATGGTCAAGATATTGTTTCTTTAATAAGCCCACAAGCCCAAACAAAAATAAAAATAACACCGACCAAATTAACAAATACGTTTTTAATTCGTTTTCTCCTTCGTTCCTAAAATTAGGGTTTCCGCCACACACAGCTGCAACACTATCTTCTCGACAATGGGAGTCGAAGCATTCGAAATCTGTGCTGTACCTTTCAATTCCGATGGTTGGGGTCCTCCAGACGCTTCCGACGTTTCTTCCTCCGCCTCATTTACCAGCGTTGTCGCCGCAAATCTCCTCCCGAATGTTCCCTTCGCATCCTTTTCTAGCTCGGAGAAGCTCGGCCGTGTAGCTGATTGGACTCGCAATCTCTCTAACCCCTCTGCTCGTCCTCCCACGGGATCCAAATCCGATCCTTCTTCAGTTTTCGATTTCTCCGCCTTCGCCGTCGACGAAGGATTCGGTCTCAGTTCCTCCGGTGGAAATCCCGACGATGACGCAGCTTTCCGTCTCGTCGATGGTAAACCTGCACCGCGTCCCAAATTCGGACCTAAATGGCGTTTCAATCCTCACCACAATCGGAATCAACTTCCCCAACGGCGAGACGAAGAAGTCGAAGCTAAGAAACGTGACGCGGAGAAGGAACGAACTCGCCGTGATCGTCACTTCAATCTCAACAGAAACAACATCTACCACCAGCGCCGTGAAGCCGCCGCTTTCAAATCATCCGTCGATATCCAGCCGGAATGGAACATGCTCGAACAGATCCCTTTCTCAACATTCTCGAAGCTCTCGTACTCAGTTCAAGATCCAGAAGATCTCCTTCTCTGCGGTGGCCTCGAGTACTACAACCGTCTTTACGATCGCATAACGCCTAAAAACGAACGAAGACTCGAGCGTTTCAAGAACAGAAACTTCTTCAAGGTCACTACCAGTGATGATCCCGTCATCAGACGTCTCGCTAAAGAAGACAAAGCCACTGTATTCGCCACTGATGCTATATTAGCAGCTCTTATGTGTGCTCCTCGTTCCGTTTACTCTTGGGATATCGTTATACAGCGTGTTGGAAACAAACTGTTCTTCGACAAGAGAGATGGATCACAGCTTGATCTGTTATCTGTTCACGAGACGTCTCAAGAGCCATTGCCTGAGGCCAAAGATGACATCAATTCTGCTTATTCGTTAGGTGTAGAAGCTGCGTATATCAATCAGAACTTTTCACAACAGGTTTTGATGAGAGATGGGAAGAAAGAAACGTTTGATGAGGTGAATCCATTCGCTAACGAAGGTGAAGAGATTGCTTCTGTTGCTTATAGGTATAGAAGATGGAAGCTTGATGAAAATATGCATCTTGTAGCGAGGTGTGAGTTACAGAGTGTTGCTGATCTCAACAATCATAGATCGTTCCTCACTTTGAATGCTCTTAACGAGTTTGATTCTAAATACTCTGGTCTTGATTGGAGACAGAAGCTTGAAACTCAGAGAGGTGCAGTTTTAGCTACAGAATTGAAGAACAATGGGAATAAGTTGGCTAAATGGACCGCACAAGCTCTCTTGGGTAATGCTGATATGATGAAGATTGGTTTCGTCTCTAGGGTTCATCCTCGAGATCATTTCAACCATGTGATATTATCAGTTTTGGGGTATAAGCCGAAGGATTTCGCTGGACAGATAAATCTGAACACTTCCAACATGTGGGGGATTGTGAAATCTATAGTTGATCTGTGTATGAAACTAAGCGAAGGGAAATATGTTCTTGTTAAGGATCCATCAAAGCCTCAAGTGAGGATATACGAGGTTCCAAGTGATGCTTTCGAGAATGATTATGTTGAAGAACCTTTGCCTGAAGATGAACAAGTTCAAGCACCTGAAGAGAACGTAGAGGGAGGAGAAGCAAATGTAGCTAAAAGTAATGGAACAGAGGATAAGAAAGCTGATGATGCTTAAGCTTGATTAGTAATAAATAAAGTCAGGTAATTTATGTCAAACAACTTTGACTTTCGATTTAGTGTCATGCGATGATCTTTAATTGTAGCTTTATAAAGCCAGAATCGTATTCATTATTCTTTAGAGTTTTGAAGTATCAACCAAAACAACAATGGGTGGTTTTTTTTGGTACTCTTCTAATCATTTTTGTTTCCGTGAGCCGCTCTGCCCATTGGATGAGTTGAATGGTTGCTCTAATGACTTTCTTGCACTGTGTAGCTCAAAAGATTAAAACAAGCATACGTTATGTTATTTTTCGAAAACAAATTTAAAAAGGGAAAAGAATATATATTACGTGATTACCTCTTTAGCTGTAGTAACTTGAAATTGAGCTTGGCAAACTTGAGTAGCATCTCGTCAAAATCTTGCTCTTGTTCGTAGAACTGGATATATTCCACAGCCACTAATATCTCCATGTTTTCATATTGCGAAATACTTAAAGCATTTTGTATACGCTTTGATATATGCGGAGGGCACTTCCCGCCTTCTGCTAATTGCTCCAAGTGGCTAGACGCAAAGCTCAACGCTTCATCCATCACATAATCCGTCCTTGTCACCAAGTGTGCAGCTTCATATAAGCTCAACATACTCTTCGCATCTTCCATAAGACATTCCCTGAACACATCTATTGACCATAGCGAATTTCTTATTATATAAATGAATTGACGAAAAAAAAAATGCGATGGGGTTCACCCAACTCCCCTAGTGAAGGAAAATTTAATAGTTACAAGTCTCCGGGTTTCTAAGCTGATGGATTTGAATCTAGGCAGTGGTCTTTTCCTACTCTTGAGAAACTTTTTTTTTGGAGAATGATGTTCAAAGAATTCTAGCCTTGAAACCAGCTATGGAGTCTAATGAGTATTGTACTTAAGACTATTCAAAGTCTGGGGATTACTCTGTCAAATCCGGTGCTTGGCTTGCTGCCCAGCTTGCTAATTCAAAGTTTATTGAGCAAGTAGCTTGTGTGGCCTTGGAGAATCAGTGTGGAGCTTCAAAACTTGTAAAAAACCTTGAATGGAGCCAACTCTGTTGGTGAAACCCTAGCAAAAAGGGGTATCAACTATGATCATCAGTGTTAGATATGTGGTGAAAAGGATGAAGACATTAATCATGCATTCTTGCATTGCTCTTTCCCTAGACAAGTTTGGGCTCTGACTGGTGTTCATCTGCAACACAACATGGTCGCCATGAAGGCAACTCACTCTTCTCCAATTATTTTCATCTTCTGCAATTGGTAAGAGTGATATAATTCATGAGGTAGTCAAGAGAAGCATCCCTTAGGTGACATGTTTTATTTGGAAGAAGATGAAAAAATTTATCTTTGAAGCATGGCTTTTGCATCCCTCTGTGGTGGTGAGGAAAGCTATCGAGGCAGCCGTTTTTTGGTATCAGGCGCAATCAATTGAAGATAAGTCTAAGGTGGTAGAGGATCAAGCTTTGCTAGTGATTAAGAAATGGGAAAATCACCTTTTGGTAGGTGGAAGTGTAATATTGGAATGGCTTTGGATAGAAGGTCTGATGTGTTGGGTGTGGCGTGGGTCCTTCGAGATGCTTCAGGTTCAATTGTTCTTAATAGCAGGAAATCTTTTTCCGCAGTTAAGTCTGTGAAGGATGCAATGAAAATGGTTTTTACGTGGGCAACATATGTGATAGCAGCTCATCGGTTTGTGTCTATCATATTTGCTCTGGATGATATGGATTTTGTTGGAATCATTAATAGACCAGATGCATGGGCATCTTTTAGCCTTTACTAGGTGATTGTCTCTTCCCTGTTGGAGGATTATGTTTGAGGTCAAGCAAGCGAATGTAAGAACGTTTCTCATTGTCAAAAGTGTGACCAAAGCGAAGTTGTGGAGATATTATGTCTCTGCTTCTCATCCTCTTTGGTTATCTCAGTTCTTTTTTGATGAGATAAACTCTTATGCTTGAGGTTTCTTAGGACCTTTATATTTGGAATTTACATGTTGTTATGGTTTGTCAGTAGGATAAATTCGATGATGTGATCTGAATTTTTGTATGAGTGGGTGAAGTCACATCGTTCCTTAATTAATTTAAATATTTATTTAATGAAAAAAAAATATATGTCTTTAAATCTGGTCATATTGAAAAAGTAGGATTTCATTAATAAATTATGTTAAAATTAATCGTCCATATATTAACTGAGAAGACAGAAAAAAATAAAATAATGTCACTATCAGCGTGAGAATAAAAGAGAATAAATAATAATTAAAATCTAATATATATTATCATTAGTGGATTTTTAGGAAACATTCTAGGAAGAATTGCTAAAATAGATCCCAAATTATTTTAAATACAAAACTAGATCCCAAATTCAAAGTTAAGCAGAACTAGACCTATGAGGTAGAGAAATTACGTTTGACGCCCTTATATGTAAACAAAAAAAAAGAACCCGCAATTACGATTTCAACCCTCGCATCTAGAGACTTTAGATGTGAAATCTCATTGGTATTTAAATCTTATATTTAAATTTTTTGAAAAATTAAAAAATAATTAGTCTACAATTTGATATACATAAATTATGTTTAATCAAATATGAACTTTTAAAATTAAAAGTTCAATCAATTACATAATACGTATGCATGTAAGGTTGGTTATGCCTACTTTAGAGTATAGAGACTTCACTATAAAGTCTCATTAATAATTAAATCTTATATTTAAATTTTAAAAAAAGAAAAAAAATAATTAGTCTGAAATTTGATATACATAAATTATGTATAATCAAATATGAACTTTTAAAATTAAAAGTTCAATTAATTACATAATATTTATACATGTAAGGTTGGTTATGATCTACTTTAGGGTATATAGACTTCACTATGAAATCTTATTAATAAGACGAGTTCAAATCACAAAGTTATGGATCTCCTTCCTTTGGTTCCATGTTCTTAAGAAAAAAAAATTCACTCATCGATAGGAGCCTTTATTTTGAAGTCTCAATAATATGAGCTAATTGTATAAAAACTTAAAAAATTTGATTTTTAAATTATTATGATACATAAATGCCACACTCTCATACAACATAAACAAATATGAGTAAAATATATGAGAACAAGAAAAGTAAATAAATTCTTCATTATTAGGATTAAACCCTTGTTTTAACAAAATTAACATAGTGAAGTCTTGTAATAAATATTTATTAATTCAAAACTCATAAAATCTATTTAAGATAGACTATAACATATTGAGTTGTGAAACTCATACATTTACAACAACAATAACTAATACACATGCAAAAAATATAAAATCTCGAAAATGCAAAATAAATAAGATAAAAATACAAAAAAAAAAAATTTACTGGTGGAGACTTGAAGTCTCGTGATGAGACTTCATCTATGAAGTGTCAATTATTTGAGCTAAATACCTAATAAGTTGAGGAAAATGATTTGAAAATAATTATGCGACAAAAACTACTCAAACTCATACAACGTCAAAAGACATTAGTAAGACACATGTTAGATCAAGAAATTAAAAATAAGTAACTATAAATAAGCTTAAATTTCAATTTTACTAGAATTAGCATATGAGATTTCACCGCGAAGTCTCATACGAGAGACTTCACTATGAAGTTTCATGCGCGATATAGTCGAGACTTCATCATGAAGTCTCATAAGGGGTCTAGTTTTGCAATTGACCATTGTTTGACTTTTTCAGGAGACTTCACATGTGAAGTCTCATACACTTTTGAGACTTCAGAGTGAAGTCTCACGAAAAGGGGGGTCTACTTTTGCAATTGACCGTAGGTTTGACTTTTCTATGAGACTTCACCACTGAAGGCTCCTGACGTATGAGACTTTACTGTGAAGTCTCATTAACTTTTGAGACTTCAAGGGTAAAGTTTCCGTCCAACTTTGACTTTATTATGAGACTTAATCTAGTAGTCTCACTGGAAAGGGGTATACTCTAGCAATTGACCAAAAAAATTTCAAAAATATTGCGAGACTTCATAGTGAAATCTCCAAACTTTCCGATGAAATGAGACTTCACCGTGAAGTCTCACAATTTAGTCACTATTGGTCAATTGCTAAAGTAGACCCCTTTTATACGCAGATTTCAAAATGAAGTCTCAGCAAAAAGTGAAAGTTGCGGTCAACTGCAGAAATGGACCCTGTTTTTTTTGGAGACTTCACGGTGAAGTCTCCATGAAAAGTCAACCTTCAGTCAAATCCAAAAGTACACCCCTTCTCAGAGACTTCATCCATGAAGTCTCAACAGAGAGACTTCATTATGAAGTCTGTTTTCGCGAAATCGTGAAAAAACCACAAAACTTTACCTAGTTTTGGTTTGAATTTGTCTTAAGCTTTGTTGACGGCCAAGAGCTGCTCACACCATCGGTACCAAAGAAACCCAGTCGTTATTATGGACAAATCTTGGTAAATGCGTTAGATCTAAGGTGGACGAATTTCAAAACCAAGAATTTGACAGTTTGTTGAAATATATAGTAGAGGAAATCGACGATAACGAAGCTATTACTTAACATTAATATCTCTAAAATCGATTGTTCCAAACATTTAGAACTCTGATTCAGTTGGTATGGTGGTTGGGGGAAATTTGAAGAAGATGGCATTTCAGTGAATATGCCTTAACTGAGAGGGTAATTGTTTTCCACCACGATTTTTGAGACTTCACGATGAAGTCTCAGAACGGTATTTTCGTGAATAAAACATGTTGCGAAGGACAATTTAAGTCATTTAAAAAATTCAGGAATGAGGAGTCTACTTCTGACATCGACTTCAACTTGAGGTCTATTTTTGAAAGAAGCCCAACATTCTAATTAGAAAAACTAGATAATGAATCGCGTGTTGCTTTTTAACTTTTAAGTAGTAGATTTTTAAGAAGTTTTACTCAACTTTATAAATAAAAAATCTAACATATAATCTTTTAAAATTTATTTGTCTATAAAAATAATATTTTAAATAGTATAGATTTGATTTTAACATATGATAGTATCGAATTGTATAGTGGTTAAAACTAATGTGAATGTTTATTTTGGTAAGATGTGGTAATAGTTTAAGTATCTAAATTTAATAATAATGTTATCGATAAATTCATACCGATTTGAATATATAAGAGAGCAGCATTTTCTTTCATTCTATAGTGTTTACATAATCGAAATGAAATAAACTACATTCAAAATAGAACTATTAACAAAAAGTCATATTAATAATATTGATTTTTACTATAATTTTCTCGATATGTTATAATTGTGGTAATATTTAAGTTTTTTAAAAAGTAATTTTTATTTAAAAAATGGGTTAAACATATGTAAAATAGAAGTAAAAAAATATTCAAAATTTAAATAAAAATACTAAAAATTGTACGTTTTTAGTTTGAAACAATAATTAATACATAAAGTTATATGTTAATAATTAATACATAAAACATAAGCCTTTAAAATAGTCTTGAATGTTCTAAAAATTTGATATACTTAAGTGGACACCTTAGATGAAGAGATAACTTCCTGGTTATATATATGGTTTATTTACTTTTGATAATTTTAAAGGCCAACATGTATAATATTACTAAATCAATACAAATTTATAATTTTAATCACATGATATTCTATAATTGATTTGAAAAAAATATTACAAATATTCTAACTAGAAAATTAAATTATTTTAAAGATGAAACTATAACTACGCATTAATAGAAGTATATAATACCTGCACTTGGTGCATCATATAATCTAGTTTGAGGTTATTTGAGGGACAATTGATAGTAAAAATCAGTGATTTCAAATACCACTTCAATTGATGGTATTTGATAAAATTCATTTAAAATCTATGCAATTAAGATTTTTTAAAATAATTCCAAATTTAATAGGATTTAACTTCTTTCTCTCATTTGCTTTCTCTTCATCGAACGTTTTCTCAACTATGACATGTATTTACTTTCAAATATAAGTTATTTAGTGGCAATATATATTTATTTCAAATGACTTATGATCGACTATATCAAAAGAAATATTGGATGGTATAGCTATATCATCAATTGAAAGGGATATGGTGAAAAAAACTCGATTATCAAAGTTTGATGAATGATTTTGTACGAAAAATGCTAATTGATAGCTTAACTTTCAATTTCATATATATATTTTGTCTTAGAGAATTCATTTTTCAAGTTACTTTTGGATATTCAAAATCATTTGAAAATAATTTTTTTATTATATATTTACAATGTAATGTAGAGGACCTCCTTTTTTTACCGCCTATAGTCTTCATTATGTCAGGGCCGCCTCAGGTCGATGCCCGGTGTCCTACTAGTTGTGACACTCGGTGTTTCTCATCCCATCCTTGAATCTCAAAGTGGAGAAGAGGTGAAGTCGCTTGCACACCTGCACTAAGTGCTCCATCTCTTGCCGGAGGAGTAGGAGAAAAAGGATCTCTCGTTGGAGGAGTAGGAGAAAAAAGAGGCAATCACGAGTTCAATGTTGGTGTGGACCCTACCATCGTCATCGATCCAACCCATCTAATTCCAACCCATCTAATTCCACACCATTCTCATGGTGTCAATCTTCTTGTTAGCCTCCTCCCATAATATGTTTTCTTTGTGCCATTTATGGTCCTTTCCAAAGCGAGGCTTCTTTTTTTCGTGTCCACTATTACCCACATCTTAGTTTTGGGTGGGTTTATGCGACGCATACGGTTATAAATTTGCTCACCGGTCAGAGATGTAGGTGGGTCGTCTAGCATAGCGCCTTTGTTCTCCAAAAAGTATTTTTTATTCTTCCTCATTGAGTGATTGTAAGGAAAATATCTGCGGTGACAATCAAACCAACAAACCATTCTTCCATGCTTAAAATAAAAGGAATTTGTATCTTCCATACAAATGGGACATGCCAATTTTCCATGGGTACTCCATCCTGATAACATGTTATACGTCGGAAAATTGCTTATCGTCCAAAGTAGCACGGCTCTGAGATTAAAACTTTGATTCAAGGACACATCATATGCATCGATTTCAGTGCACACAAACTCTTTCAACTCATCTATAAGAGGACGAAGGAAGATATCGAGACTACCTCGTGGATGATTTGGCCCATAATTCAGAATTTTGAGAAACATGTACCATCTTCACTCATGCACATACCAGGGGTAAATTATATGGAGTCAAGATCATATGCAACAACGAATGGTTATGAAACAGGTTACGAAGCTGGAATGTTGGGCTTGCAAATATTTTCACTCCGCCGCATCAGACGGATGACACATTTCATCTTCGTTATTCGCTTCGGCTCGGCATGCCATCGTATGGCCGCAACAGTCTTCTCGCTCTGATACATTCTCTTCAATCTATCTTCAATAGATAGATACCACATAAAACTATATGGTACATTTGTTATACTTTTCTTATCTTTAGGCTTCCATCTTGGATGATCACAATGCAAACACTTCTCTTTCCCTTCATCCTCTTTCCAGTAGATCATACAATTGTTAATACAAACATCAATTTTCTGACTCGAGAGACCTAAATTGCGCATCAATTTTTTTTTGTCTCGTAATTTGAATTGGCTTCCTTGTTTCCTACTGGTAAAAAATATGTGAGCATATTGCAAATCGAATCCACATCCCTTTCACTGACATTATAGTCTACCTTATGTTGTAAAACCCGATCAGCTAAAGATAACTGCGACTGACCTTCACGACAACCATCGTACAATGGATTATTCGTGCTTTCTAACAACTCGTAGAATTTGTTTGAATGATTTCGGAACGGTTCATTCTAATAATTACCATCCCGATGGTAGCTATCAAAATTCACGTTATCACGAAACACATCGTTCACCATATGCACATATGGATCCTGTACTACATTTCCCACATATTTCGGATCAACATAACTTGTTCCTAAATCCATATCTACTTCTTCTCCATGCTTATAACAAACATAGTAATCTGGCATAAATCTGTAGCTAAACAAATGACTCCAAATTTTTGAACCAGCTAAGAAATTTCCGTTCATGCACACACTACAAGGGCAGTTAAATTTACCTCCATTTCTCTGTGCTAGGAGTTGGCTACCAGCAAATGACATGAATGCTCCACCCCCAATCTAAAATCCTCAAAAAAATTTCCCGTGGTTTCATCATACCACTTATACATCCATTCCCGAGAATTGTTATAATTGTCACTTCTTGCCATTCTTTTATACTTAATTTCGGATCTGATAATAAGAAAAGAAGAATAAGAGGTAAAGAATGAAGCGAAGAAAACCCAAAAATTTCCTTATATAGAAATTTTCGCAACTATAGTGCGACTAATAAGCAACTATTTGGCAACTAAAATACATAGTCGCCTTAAACAGATAAATCGAGATACATATGTTTTATACTGGGTTTTTTATGACTCATAGGTGACTAATGTGCAACCCGCCGAGTGAGTCATCAAATAGTCGTAAAATTTGCGACTATTCTGTGACTATTATTCCCGGACTCCCTTTTGGTCGTTACTTAGTCGTCATTTAATGACCATTTTAGCGACTATGGATATTAATCCCTCTTTAACGACTAATTTACATCTATGTCGTATTAGTCGCATACTAGTCGCAACATAGACGCTTTATAGTCGCCAATTTTAGCGACTATGGCCTTAGTCGCTACCTCTAGTCGTTAATACGCTGTTTTGCTGTAGTGATTTTCTTAAATGAAGATTCTCTTTCTGTTACAAATTCGAGTAATGGATAATGCAATAAGCTTTAAGTCTTTGTGTTGAAAACGCCTATGAAATAGCAGAGTAAGACTAAGAAACCCATCACATATAATTTAAAGAAATTCAGAGACATAGAAAATCGATTGGAACTGGATCACTCATCTCCGAGATGTAAAATCCAAACTCCCTAGGTCAACACTTACAACGCCGATATTCCTCCAAATCCTCCGCGAAACTCAAAAATGCCCTAAACCACTATGGATTTCTTCGCTTTTGGTGAGAGATGGGAAGAAAGAAACGTTTGATGAGGGGAACCCATTCGCTAACGAAGGTGAAGAGATTGATTATGTTGCTTATAATTATAGAAGATGGAAGCTTGATGACAATATGCATCTTGTAGCGAGGTGTGAGTTACAGAGTGTTGCTGATCTCAAGAATAAGAGATCGTTCCTCACGTCGAATGCTCTTAACGATTTTGATCCTAAAGACACTGGTGTTGATTGAGGCAGAAGCTTGAAACCCAGAGAGGTGCGGTTTTAGTTAGTGAATTGAAGAACAATGGGAATAAGTTGGCTAAATGGACCGCACAAGCTCTACTGGCTAATGCTGATATGATGAAGATTGGTTATGTCTCTAGGGTTCATCCTCGAGATAATTTCAACCATGTGATATTATTAGTTTTGGGGTATAAGCCGAAAGATTTAGCTGGACAGATTAGTTTGAACACTTCCAACATGTGGGGGATTGTGAAATCTATAGTTGATCTTTGTATGAAACTAAGCGAAGAGAAATATGTTCTCGTTAAGGATCCATCAAAGTCTTAAGTGAGGATATACGAGGTTCCAGGTGATGCTTTCGAGAATGATTATGTTGAAGAACCTTTGCCTGAAGATGAATAAGTACAACCACCTGAAGAAAACGTAGAGGGAGGAGAAGCAAGCGTAGCTACAAGTAATGAAACAAAGGATAAGAAAGCTTGATTGGTTACAAAGTCAGGTATTATATGAGAAAAACTTTGACTTTGGATAGCTTAAAAAAGCGATTCTGATTTAGTGTTATGCGATGAGGTTTAGTTGTCGTTTTATAAATCCAGAAACGTATTCATTAACATCTATTTTGGAAACAATTATTATTCAGGTCAAAATCTACTCATTTGGCTTTTGGGTTTTGAAGTTTCAACCAAAACAACAATTGAAGGTCTTCTTTGTTCTCTATTTTTAACAATTTTTGGTTTACTGATGTAATTTGGGTCAGAAATGAGATTTGCAACAAAACTCATATTGTAATATTTGGTAACATCTTAGAACATGGTCTAGATTAACATCGTTGTTTTTGGTTATCTCCATATCTAAAACCTACTCGAGTAGATAATAATATAACATTAACCAAATTAATGCTGAAAATGTCGATGTAAAATTGTACACCATTAAATGTCGATGTAAGTCAATCTGAATAATTTAAAATCAATAATGTTTAACTGTTTGTGAACCAGAAAGTTCCTTGGCCTCACTCTCTCCAGTCTCCGCTCTTTCCATTTTGGTCAAATACCTTTTTGTTTTTTTTTGTCAAATGGTCAAACACCTAATTCTATTTTCTTTTTCCGTTTTCTTCTTTGGTTGGAACTCGGCTAGGAGTTATGATCATTCGATGTCCTCCGTTTAAAGTTTAGAGTAACTGATTGAAAAAAACTTAAAGGAGTAATCGAAATTATCAAAAAAGAAAAGAAAATCAAGGGGAGTCAATTAAAATACGTTTGAGTAATATTGAATTTAGAGATAATAACTCAAGTAACATCAATTTGTATAGTAATTACTAATCTAATATCTCCAAAATCAAATTTAATAGAATAATACTAATCTTTTGTAAAAAGATAATATAAGATCTTATACTATTTTTGATTTAATTTTGCATATATAAAAAAGAATCAAATTTTTTTAACAATTAACTTGTAAATTCATAGTTTATTTTTATTTTTTAAACAGGTAAATTCATAATTCATTTTTCTACTTTTCCCATAAACTAAACAAAGTTTTTTTCCGGATTAAAAAATTATTTTGTTTTCTCCCACGCTTGCGATTCTCCGAGGATCCATATCGGGTTTCAACGATTGTTGCCGCCGATCCGTCCTCCACGTTCGTCGGTGGTTAATTAACCAAATTGAAGATCTCCGCGCTCCGATGCTTTCTCCGATGAGTTCAATAAACCATAACCCGCTTCTGATTATCGTTGCCGCCGTTCCTCTTACCACGGGGCTCCACTGCACCGATATCGCCGTTAGGAGAAAACCATATCTAACCATTCTCGTAATCTTAACATTCGAGTCCATCTCGCCAATGAAAAACAAAGTCGAAACAGGCAAGGGAGAGAGGAAGAATGGCCACGAGCGAGGAAAGACGGAAGAGGAAGATGATGATGACGTAGAATATAGTGTTATCTTTTATAATTCAGAATAATTATCAAATTGTGACATTAGATTAGTTGGCTTTGTACCCTTCTAATGAGTGTAAGGTGATGTTTTCGAAATGCTCTTTCTACTCCCATTTTTTAAGATTAAAATTTAAAATTTGACTAAGTAGTGGTTTCGAACCCAAGTTAGATGTATCAAAATGGCCTCAAGACCACTACACTAGTGTCACTTATGATGTTTGTGCTGATTAGTTAAATGTTTTAATTAGATAAATGTACTCTTTGTAATGAAACCGTAATTAATGGAAAAAATCATTAAATATCTTATTTGAAATATTTAATCAAATAAGAAAAACTGTAATTTTTAAATTTTTGTTTTTAAAAATTAAGGAAACCGTAATTAATTAAATTAAATCAGGTCCGAAAATTAAGGAAAGACCACAGTAAAAAAAAATTGTGAATATGTGTAAAATTTGGTAAAAACCTACCATGAAAAACCTGTCATAACGTAATTAAATAATAAAGAGTCAATCTAGTAAAAAATAAATCTGTCATAACATGTGTAAAAAACCTGCCACCATAACACTAAAATCCTACTAATAAACTTAAATCTGCTGCAACGTAAAATAAACCTACTGTATCGTATTTGTCAACCTAGTAATTAAATAATTTGATAGATTTATTGAAAATCTCAAAAAATCTGTCATATCATTAGAAAAACCTGTTGTTTAAGAAAAATCTGTCACAACTGGAATTTTATTAAAAACGCATAAAACCTATCACTAGAATGAAAATCTGTCATAATTGAGTTAAAATACCTATGTGATTAAAAAAACCTATGGCACAAAAAATAAATCTGTCATCCAAAAATTAAATCTATCGTTCAAAAAAATAAAACTGTCATACAAAAATTAAAACTACCATACAAATATAAAACTGCCATCAAGTAATAAAAAAACTATCGTATTTAAATAAAAATATCATAGAAAATCTGCTACTCGTTTAAAAATCTGCCGACTAAATAAATATGTCACTTCATGTCTAACAGGTTTATTTTGACGATTTTCACCCAGTTTTTTTACTGTGGTGAAAATTTCGAATTTTATTAAAAAAAATAATGGCAATTTACGTAATTATGTTTTTTGGTATCAAAAGAAAGAAGGGCATTTTAGACATTAAAAATAATCTAGTAATTAAAAAAAAAAATTGTGTCAATCTAATAATATCCATATAATTTTGTGTCATTTTAGTAACTCTCCCATTAATTTATTATAATAGTCAAGATTTTCTAATTACTTGTCATTCTTGTTCATCATAGATCACAAAATAGTATAATAGTGTTAAGCGGTGATCTTTATTTGTAGCATTGATTATAAAACTAGAACCGTAAGAAGAATCACTATTCACATATCTCTTACTCTTATGGAGACAGTATTCTTCAGGTAAAAAACTTTGGTTTATTGCCTTCCAAATCAACGAACATGGCTTCGTAAAACATAAATCTTGTTATAATGCATTTTATACCCTTCGAATTTCTTGAGTTATTTACCACCAGTCACTCAATTTTATAGAATTTGCAATTTATGTTTATTTATATTGTAAATTACTACAATGTCATGAAAAGTTTTTTAATTACTAGACTACTTTTCATATCTATAATATTTTCAAAAGCTTTTATTAGAAAAAACCTTATTACAAAAATGCCATTTCCACATCAGCAATTTTTTAAAAAACTTATGAAAAATGCCACTGACTTAGGAAACTCGGGCAAGATAAGTTGGTTTGAGTAGTTACGGCTGATTTATATGTTTCTAGGTTGAGTTAAGAGAATGGCCGATTTATTATGTTCGTGGCCGAGTTTCCAATTTTGTGTGACGGCTGAGTTATTTATCCTAAGCCGAGTTTTATTTTGTAGGCCGAGTTTACAATTTTGAAGCCGAGTTTTCGGTTATTGACAGCTGATTTATAAAACTTAGCCGATTTATGTAATTTTCGGCCGACTTATCTGACCGATTTAAATTATTCCAATCGAGTTTATATAGATTGGTGGCCGATTTTTATTTTCGGCATAATAGTAAGTAACTCGGCATGGACGTGTTTTATAAGTCGGTTCAGAA
This sequence comes from Euclidium syriacum, assembly GCA_900116095.1. Lineage (NCBI taxonomy): Eukaryota > Viridiplantae > Streptophyta > Magnoliopsida > Brassicales > Brassicaceae > Euclidium > Euclidium syriacum. Next base: position 4,038,022 of record FPAK01000009.1, read on the forward strand.
ATAATTATTGTATTGTGATATAAGTGGTGGCCGAGTTAACATAATTAGTGGCTGGCTTATCATTTTTGTATTATCTATTTGGTTTAGAAAATTATTTAAAAATATAAGATTTTGTTTTCAATTAAGTACATAAAATATATAAAAATCTTGATAAATAATCTTGATAAATGAAACTAAAATATTTAGTTAATTTAATTGAAAAAATCTCACATTAAAGTTATAAAAAATCAATTTGATTTCAATTTTTTAATTATAATTTTAATTTCAATTTTTTTTTTTTAAAAAAAATTTAGTTTGTAGGACTAAGTTTTTTAATTTTTTGTTTTTCATTTTCGAATATTTTCATTTTTCCTTTTTTTTTTTAATTTTGAAATTTTAATTTTAAAATTTTTATTTTTACTTTTCTATTTTTCTTATTATTTTTTAGTTTGTAGGATTAATTTTAAAATTTTTCTTTCTAATTTTCGATTTTTCTTATTATTTTTTAGTTTTTATTTATTTATTTTATTTATGAATTGTATAATTTTGAATTTTTATTTTAAAGTAAAATAAGATTAATTAATAATTTAATCATAATGGCATTTTTGTTAATTAGTGATGTAAACACATGTTTTAAAGACTTTTGATAGATATTTAAGTAAACAAAAATTAATGTATGGTAATCTAATAATAAGTGATGTAATTTATCATTTTCTTGTAATTTTCTCTAAAAATAATTATGTGTATTTACAGTTTAGCGGTAAAATTTTGGTTGTTGAAGTCATCGAGCATATCCCCTTATGCATGAGTTTAATTTTATTATCCACTAGTGGGAGAACCGCGTTTCGCGTGGCATTTGTTATTTTTAATATTCCTAATGAAGAGAAAATTTCAAGATGAAAATGAGAAAATTAACCGGTTAAAATTGAATTGTTAAAAGGTTAAATTTGTTTGAATTTGAAAGAACTTAGAGTATTAAATAATTGCACAACATTTTAGGTAAATGGTTGAAACTGAAACACATGTGCTTATAAGTGGAATGGTCTTCAATTCAAATGTGAATTTAAAGAAATGATTTCAAACTATTTGCCATTGTTTGTGATTATTTCTGATAATAATTAAACTATATATTTTATTGAGACATGTCTTTGAAATATGTTATAATTCGTCCATTTTGTCACATGTTTTCCAATTTAAATTAATATGTATTACTTTTGATATTTTATGCTTAACTTGTGATTCATTCAAAACTTAATATCTTTACAAACACCCACTTCACATGGAAGAAAAAAAATAACGTAGTCATGTATTAGGCGACTACAAACATTAGACTTCACCAAGAGGCAAAGGAGAAAGAAAGTATTTCTTTAACATAACCAACTGCACCATACTGCATGTCATTATCTCACTCACTTACGATAAAGTTTCACCAAAAGGCAAAGGAGAAAAAAAGTATTTCTTTAACATAATCAACTGCACCATACTGCATGTCATTGTCTCACTCACTTACGATAAAGTTTTCTATCCAAACATGTATGTTTCTTGCATCACATGGAACTAATGCAATCACCTCTTTCGAATCTCCAATCTGTGATTGCATTTAAAACTCGATATATATCAGCTTAATGTTGTCGAGAAGCTGGTAACACACTCGTCTTCTTCTTCACTAATGTAATTGGTGGGTCCGTGAACGCGACGATGATATTTCCCATATAAATATCTCGAATGCTCTCCACGGCCCAACATAAACTTAATAAGAAAGTCTCCATTGCCGATCCAACTTGCGAGAAGGATTTGTGTTCATGAATCTTCTTTGATTTTATTTGATTTTTTTTTGTGGTGACTGTAAACATCAATTGCGATATGTTTTCAACAACGATTCCAAAGTCGTATTGGTTTTGAAAAATGTAAATAATGGATCTTTGCATTAGAGTAGGCTTACCAAAAAATACGGGAACAAATTCAGGAAATTTGGTGAAAATAATAGAAAGAGGTAAAAAAAAAAAAATTGCAAGATCATTCAATAGAAAACCTTTACATCTAGGAGCAACATATTGACAGCCATAGTCTTACGTGGATGCTACACGTTGACCACTTCTATCGGCTTTCAAGTCTGAGTGTGAGCCTTCCATATATTAACATATGTGATACTTTTGTATCTTTAAGAATCGAAAGAGATGATTTGGTGATGAGTTTGGGAGAAGTATTTATAGTCTGGTGAATGGAGGGTTGGTTAGTTATTTAATGATTTTCAATTGAAAGCAAATTAATGGGGGATTTCATCTCACGAATAAAATTGGTAATCAACATAACTTAACTGTTACAAAATTTACCCGCATTGAATGTGATGTTAGGGAATTCACAGAGCCATTATTAAAGTTTTGAGAAGATACATGCGCAGCTTTTGTTGACAAAGAATAAGATCAAACGGGAGAGATAAAGTGAGCGATATGGTGATGCTAGATTTAAACAATGGGCATGACTAAGTTGTTTTTTACTTATTCTCTTGGGTCTCGATTGAAAATTTAAACAAAAGCCTAATACATCACATGAAGAGAATTTAATTATTGGGATTTTACGTTTTCAAAAAATGAAGGTGACATGTCACAATCGTAACACTTGAATAGATGAGATGTTTTTCTAAGAAGAGAGCACAAAAAATATATATATATATATATATATATATATTAAAAGTGGATATATAAGTTTTAATGGTTTATATGTAGTTGAAAATATTATTCGAAAAGCATTGGAATAATAAACAGCAAAAGTGTCTAAATCAACAAAAAGATTTTGAAAGACCTGATATAATGTCATTTTTGGATACATTTAATACAACATATACTTTCTTCCGATTAAGGTTTATGGAGCCTTGCTACCAGATTTTGATTACCCCATTCTTTGTTTCAAAGGTTTATAATATCTATAGACATGCTCTATCATATATGGCATACAACCAATTCTACGTTGGAAACGTAACTACAATTCTTCTATGTCAAGCATTCATTTTCCAGATATATGTGATGCACAACATATGCTACTTGCTTTTTCAGCTATCGAAGTTAAGTCACATAAAAGAAAAGAACTCTACAGTTGAACATCTAATGTTCATAGTTAAGCACTATCCATTTCAACCATGTAGAACCCGATTTATGAATATAAGTTAGTTCACTCTTACAACCCCCCCTCCCCTTCCATCACATTTCATAATAAAGAGGGATATAAATTTCTTGAGATTCAAACCCTAAATTAGAGAAAACTCATACCGATACTTTTCTTCTATAAAATTTGAGTTAGATATCTATTCATCAAACATGTATCTCTTAATGGAAGTGTCTGATCTTCTTCTGACCCTCATTCTTTTCTCTATTTCTGTATTCCCCAACACAACATGTTAAACCATATGCACCACTGTTGGCACGGTTAAGTCTAACATTTCTTCTATTTTCCACGTTTCTTGTTTTTTCTAGCTTGTACTAATTCTTTATAACTTCCCGCTTGTCTTTCCAAGGATTTTTTCACACATGTTATCTTTTAAGAATATATTAGTATGCTTCCCGTTAGAGGTATTCTCGCATACCTCTCATGAATTCCTTCCTCAAATTAATCCTCATATAACATGCCAAAATGTAAATTATTACTTTTGTTTTCCTCCAAATATTTAACCGCTCATCCCCGAGTTTGAGAAAATCTAGAAAATTTAACGTTTTTGATTGTGAACTTAACCAATTTAGATCAACTATTTTGTTAATCCCAAAAGTTTGTCCTAAATAACGATCAATCAATTGTTTTTTTTTTTTACAAATTTAAATTATTAGATTTAAAAATAAATATAAAATATAGCTAAAGTTAATCTTAATGTTATTGGATAATATACATATTCACATAATTTTTTGATGCTAGTAATTCAAAAATTTAAACTTGTGATTTATAAATTATTCAGTTATACAAGGTTGATTAAGAGTTATAAAATTTGTCTTCATGATTCTCATGATAGGGTGATCAATTCTATTTTCAAATGTAACAAATATTTTAAGAAGATGGAAAATTGATTATAAAAAGTGCCTCCATTTTCCATAATTGAAAATTTTATTTCATCTACAAATTTGGACTCATTCACTCGTCTAAACCGATCCATATCATTTCGACTTACTTAGAGCTCATTTAATGAAAATTACATCTTCTTAGATAAATTCTCAACTTAGGAATCAAGTTTATTATTTTAGATAAATGTTAAGTTGTAGTTTTTTAAATATATATATATATATATATATATATATATTTGTGATTAAAGTTTGTTTTAGTCTACAAATAATTGAGATTAAATGTATGTTCATATTAATTAATTTTTAATGGATTGGATCACAACTCTATATTAATGGGCCTAATTGTTTTATTAAAATTAAATAAATTGGTTAGATGAGGTGTCACAATTTGGTGTGTTGAATTGATGAGGTGGCACTATAAGAAGAAGAGAGAAAATAAAACTTTATATATATAGATTTATCCAGGTCTTTTTTTTGTTACGTTACGGATGTTCACAGTTATTTACTATTAAAAACACAAATCAGAACTCCAATGACCTATTTTTTACTAGCACTCGGTTATAGGATCTCTTTGTCATATACAAAAAAATTGTTACAACAAATTATTAACTAATAATTGAAGAAACTGAAAAAACCATAGCATAAAATAGCAAAACAAACCTCCCAAAGCTTCCTTATAAATATACTATCTCTTAAATCCTTCAAAATGTCCAAAACGTACTAAAACAAAGGAGAGCATTGCTAGAAAGAGAAATGGATCCCAACACAAAAACAATTCTCTTTTTCGTCTTGTTTTTTCTTTATCTATCTTCATTCTCTAATAATTTACACGCGCATGATGGTGAAGTTGGTATGTTTCTCTTTCTCCATTATATAGATCTCTATTTTTAATAAAAGAACTCAAATTTAGATATAATTTATTTTGAAATCAGACGATGAAACACCATTTACGTACGAACAAACAAAAGAGAAAGGACCACATGAATGGGGTAATATAAATCCACAGTGGAAAGTTTGTAACACCGGAAAATTTCAGTCTCCAATCGATCTTACCAACGAAAGAATTAGTCTTATTCATGATCAAGCATGGAGTAGACAATACAAACCAGCTTTGGCTGTAATTAAAAACAGAGGACATGATGTTATGGTATATTTATTTTATTTTATTTTATTTTTCTTAATTCTATTATTTTTACACTATTCATGATGATTTAAATCAAAACTTTTTTAAAAGGTATCATGGAAAGGAGATGCTGGAAAGATAAAGATACGTCGTACGGAATTTAAACTACTACAATGCCATTGGCATTCACCATCTGAACATACGGTTAACGGAACTCGGTTTGTGCTTTTCTATCTACATCTCATTTGTTCTTTTATATAAGGCGATATTTGAATTTTTAACAATAAAACCCATAAAAACAATTTCATTAACAACAAAATGTCCTAAAATGTGCTATAGTTACGCCATGGAGCTTCACATGGTTCATCAGAGTGCTCGAGGAAAACTCGCAGTCATTGGCGTTCTTTTTAGATTAGGAAAACCTAATGAATTCCTCTCAAAGGTATTATATATATATAATATTGACAAATCGTGTTCAATTTGTGGTATTTTTATGATTTATTTTTCTCTTTTTAAATTCAGTTGCTAAATGGAATAAAAGTAGTTGGAAAAGAAGAGACAAACCTAGGGATGGTGGATCCTAAGGGTATTAGATTTCAAACAAAAAAGTTTTATAGATACATTGGTTCTCTTACTGTCCCACCTTGCACCGAAGGCGTTATTTGGACCATCGTCAAAAAAGTATGTTTTGTTTAGTTTTTAAATTAATATATATATTTTTTTATTCATTACATATTTTACTTTTCCGATGTGAAAATCGTAATATTTTGTATTTTGGTAAATCTAGGTCAATACAATATCAACCGAACAAATAGCAGCTCTACGTAATGCCGCTGACGATGTAAGTACTAAAATGGTATATGTATTTTAATTAGCGACATTGATTTGTTTTCTAACTTATTAATTTATTTTATTAAATAGGGGTTTGAGTCAAATTCAAGACCGGTTCAAGATTCATATAAAAGATCGATTTGGTACTATGATCCAAGCATCTGATGCACTGAATTCAATTTATTTGTAATATCCAGATTGCTTGAACTTTAATTACGAAAAAAAATGGATCGATTCATTATTTTTGGAAAATTTTATGGGAGATGATGTAAGTACGAGAACATGAAAAAGAGATTTAACGAGGTTGGGAAAAAATGTTGTGTATGTTCTCACATTTTAGCATAAATCACTTATGCAATTCTTTACATGAAACTATTTAATCATACTTACTTAAGACCAAGACATCTTCTTTCTTTTCCAAAGAACAATTCTTTTTTTAGCAAACACAAATTTACTATTCAAAGTCCCTACATTGTTTCACCGATAGATTGCAATGCACTATTTTCCGGAAGTACTTTCTAAAACACTCTATCTTGGACCCTAAGTCCCATAAGATTGTTCACATCTGAGCCCTCTAATGTATTGATTTTATTTAGATATAAATAGGGTTCGAACATTATGTATAAGTATGCCCGAAGGTTTTACATCAACAAAAAAATCCTAGAACTATCCAGTCTTCACACCACCCATGTTCACTTGGCAACCCGTTTTTCGCTTAGGCACGATCCTTACTCCGATCATCATCTTTCCCAGAAAAGGTATAAGTAATTAGACAATACTTAGTGAATGCGTAACCTATCTAATGAATCATATGTAAGAATGAATGAATGCAGATCATGCAGTAAATTAGATCAATCACATAGAATCGACTAATTAATATAGCCTAAGGCCATCTTCTTCAGATCGGTCGAGCCCTTGCGGATTCATCTTGATCTCCAAGCTGCCTATCACGGAGCCTTAAGACTAGACTCAACCATTCGCTTTATCTTATGCAGAATATTGATAAGGCGGATCTATGAAATCATTCGGACAAGTTAGAATTACCAACCGAATAACTGGCGGACTTGCATCCGAGCATAAAGCCATGGCCTGCACTCACCATTTCCTAGCAGTTTTGATTTGTGACTCAACTGCTAAACTACGAGACATTTCCTACCCGATCCGTCTACTGTCCAGTCGAGCCTCGTCTTTCGACCAGCCCTCCTTCGTCGATCTCTGATAAAATTATTCTTCTCTTTCTTTGCATTTTCTCACTTAGTGTATTTCTGAGAATTTTCCATTTTGTGCGTGATAGCGAAATTCGATCCTTTCCCTTGTGTTTATAGGGAGGTTGGTCAATTTCTGCGAACAGAAACCATTTTCCTTCGCCCAATCAGATTTCAAATCGAACAGCCGCGACTTGCAGCCGTACCGGTTCGAGAATATTTGGCCCAACCATCAAACTACTCAACTAGCTGGCCACAAAGTCCGACTAGTTATCCTTCCAGTTGCCCTCGCTGACTGTACTGCCCACATCACTCCCCAGACCTAAGCTGAGTTACCCGACAGCTTCTCCAACTGGTCTAGTTCGATGGTTCAGCTAACTTGAGCTGGCTAGAACTGATTATCCCGATGACTTAGCCATTTTACACTGATTTTGGCAAAGTCCTGCACGGATATTGTATAATTCAATCGATCCTTCAATTCCACAAAGTCTGTATACCATCAGGATTTATGTCCAACCGGTTTTCCCTTGATCCCCTCGATCTTTGTTAAGCTCAGTCTATCTGACTTTGAGTGAGTATAAAAATCCCGCGGTCCATCCGCAGTCAAATTTCTAAGCCGCCCAGTCACTCACGGATATCTACCCCTTCTATAACGTTAAGGCCATTTTCTGTTTTGGCACTATAAGACATTACTTTGTTTAAGGAGACCACACTATTTTTTGAATAAATTAAATTAATTATGATAAATAGGTAGTTTCTACACTTCAACCTCTTCGTTCCCACCTCTTAACTCGGTCATGGTGCATTCCAACAATCCTATTGAGGATAAGAGATTTTACAAGTCCCCCCACCCCTCCCCCCCTCCACTTGAAGTATATTTGTCCTTGAACCAAAGTAAAAATTCTGCTCCGTTTCCATTCTCTTGAACCACTTAAGAAAATGAGCCTTCATTATGTTTTACGTTTCCCAAGTCAATTCTTTTGAACCACTTAAGAAAATGAACCTTCATTATGTTTTGCGTTTCCCAAGTCAATTCTTCTAATCCATTACCATCTCAAAGGATTTTGACCATCAGAACAACCTTCCTCCTAGTAACCTTCTCCATTTGATCCATGATCCGAACTACGATGTCTTCAATCGTTAAGTTTTCACTTAACTTTGCATGCAATTTTGGAATGATGACATCCTAATCCGAAAGACACTTTCTAAGTTGGGACACGTGAAACACATCTTGGAATGGGGCCATCTTTGGGGTAAGTCCAACTTATACGTGATTATCCAACCCTTTCCTAAATCGTAAAAGGTTTCAAGTACCTCGGATCCAATTTTTTATTCCTTGTAGTGTGAACTCTTCCCTTGTAAATGATTATCTTCAGGTACACCCAATTACTCACCTCGAATTCCAAGCAATGGCAGATCCAAATTTTTTTTTGACATTAGACACGAAAGAAAGGGTAGTCCTATACTAAAAGAAACTCCTACAAATTTATCCTTCATTCATCCATATTCTTAAAACATTTTCATTAGTGCCAATTTATCAAATAACTATTTTTTCAAATAGACAACTAATCATATATATGTATACTTAAATATTTATATGGCTTAATCGCGAAAATATATTATTACGAATGCAATGGGATCACTCAAAATTGAAGAGTAGTTTTTGTTTTTTTTTTCTGGACAACAAGAAATAGTTTTCGAAAAAAAAAACAATAAAAGGATATTTTAGGTTCAACTAGCTGCATTATTTTAGTATTTTTTTCTTCAGCATTTACGTGATGGATCTTTTAGTTTGGTGCTTATATTTTTGGCCTCTAAAGTAACTATGGGCTTATGTCAAAAAAATGATAGATAACAGTATTTTTGGAATGATAATATTTCTTTTACGGGGGTTGGCATATATGTTTTTGAACAAATGAGCATGGGGCACGTGTCTTGCTTTTTAATAACTGCATCCAGCCCCAATTCCAAGTTTTTACTTAGCCTATCTGCATAACTCTTATGTTGGGTCTCCTTCATTTGGATCTTTAAGAACTTGATATTTTTCGATGTTTTGTCCGCAATATTCGGTCTAAACACACTCCACTCTCTCACTTGAGCTCAACACAAAGATGGTCGACACGACCCCTAATATAAGGCTTCATAAGACGACATCTAGATACTCTTCTGGAAATTGTTGTTGTATGCAAACTCAGCCAAAGGTAGATGATCTTCCCAAACTCCACTCCAATCTTGGACACATGCCTGCAATATTTCTTTAAGTTTCTGAATTTTCAGTTAAGATTTTCCGTTAGTATGAGGATGATAGCCCGTGCTCATATTCACCCTCGTTCCCAAAGTTTCTAGGAAGGCCCTCCATAAATGAGCTGTGAATCAGGGATCACGGTCCGAGACTATGCTCACTGGAATCTCATGCAACTTGACTATCTCCTCAATTTACCGCTTAACAATCTTTTCCGTCCCATCAGTCTTCTTGATGGCAACAAAATATGTTGAATTCGTCAATCTATCTACCACAACCCAGGTTGTATCCCGCTTGGACCCTGCTGTTGGAAATCCACTCACAAAATTCATTATGATGTGATTCCACTTCCATTCTAGAATGGGTAAGTTTTATAGCAACCCACTAGACACTTAGTGTTTCGCCTTAACTAGTTGACAAGCCGGACACTTTGCCACCCATTCAACCACGTCTCGCTTTATCCCAAACCAATAATAATACATTTTTAAGTCCTGATATATCTTGTTCATTTCTGGGTGGATTGCAAACTTGAACCCGTGTACTTCTTTCAAGATCTCTTCCTTTAATTCAGGAACGTTTTGTACACAGACCCGGCCGTTCACCACAATGGTCTCATTTTCTAAAGTCTTGTACTCTATCTAATCATTCAGTGAAACCTTCTTAAGGTTCTCATATGACTATTTACCAATCCGTATTTGGTTTAGCAGATCAGCTTGGCCGGAGGCAGCCAAACCCAAAGGTTTTAGGTCATTTTTCAGTGTATTGAAATGAAACTCCTTGATCAAACCTACCAAGTCTTCTAAATCCCTCTCGGTATGAATTTCATATTGCTTCCTACTCAAAGCATCTGCCACTGTGTTAGCCTTTCCCGGATGGTGATCATAATCAGTCACCAACTCCATTCACCTTCTTTGCATTAGGTTGAATTATGGCTACATGAAAATGTACTTTCAGCTCTTGTAGTCGTTAAAGATTTGTACTTTGTCCCCATACAGATATGATCGCCAAACCTTCAAAGAAAATACCACTACCGCTCCTTCAAAGTCATGAGGAGGATAGTTCACCTCATGTTTCTTTAATTGTTGTGATTCATAGGCAATCACCTTACCCTTCTGCATCAGAACATAACCCAAACCAGTTATGGGGTCATCCGGTTCAGGAAAGACCAACACTCCTGCAGTCGTTAGCATTTCCTTCAACCGTTGGAAACTATCCTTGCATGAATATGTCCATTCATATGTCGCGTCCTTCTCAGTTAGTCATGTCATGGACTGCACCATCTTCTCAGGGTAAAAAAAAACTTCCTGATCCGACGCAATGTTTCCAGGGAATCCAATGTTTCTCCGCCAAAAGCTACATTTACTTAGCTTGACGTAGAGTTTCTGTTCTCTTAACCATTCCATCTTCATCCTTAAATGATCTTGGTGTGCTTTATGATCCTTCGAATTGAAGAAGATATCATCCACACTCATTCCGCCAATCTCCGAACACGCCATTTATCATCTTCATGAATGTGGCTGGTGCATTGGCCAATTCGAACAACATGACCATGTACTCATAGTGGCCATATCTCGTCCCGAAAGACATCTTAAAGAATATCTTTAGGATCAATCAAAATCTTGTTTCAAATCAAATTTGGAAAACCATTTACACCTCTGAGTTGATCTAAAAACTCGTCAATTCATGGTAACAAGTAGTTATTTGATACGATCTAGTTTTACTAATAAACTGTAGCTGAAAGTGCACATGATACAATTGCAGTACTTAGAGGTCGAATCCACAAGGACTTTGTAAGACACAACGGTTTTCAGATTCTGACTAAACTAAGGAATTAAAAATGTAATTAAAATGCAACAAAACGATTAAAAGTAATGGCTAAAAATGAGATGGAAAAAAACTTTAACCGTAGGGTTTTACTAAGAATAATCAAAATTGTGACTAACAAAAATATTAGGGTTTTCAATGACGTTCCGTCTAGAACTACAAACACAATTATGCGCTCACTAACTTTCGCTGCGCGAGACGCCTATACCTAGAGACCAGGACACCAAGTATCCTACGTGAATACTCTTAATCTATATATAAAATGAGGATGAGTTGATTGGTTCACAAGATCACTAAACCAAGTTTCCTACGCGTTTATGCCACCTTGCTCTCCTAAGATAGATCCAACAATTAACAATACTTTCGCATCTATTAATTACCTAAGATCTTAATTTTTGGTGATCAATTTAGAACAAGTAATTAAGAATAATCAAAGGAGACAATAATATAAATCCTAGCAATTTAAAAGCATCAACAATTCTTCATCAATCTGAAATCTCTAGATCTAATTAGAAATCTACTCTAGCATGGTTAAATTAAACCCAAATATTTTCTGAATAAAAAGTATCAAAGATTCAAGAGAATAATCAAAAATCATTTCTTCTCCCTAAACAATCTCTCTCTAAAAACATAAGATAAAAATAAAGCATATCCTTAAAAATGATTCAAAATGCGTGAGTATATTGTATTTGATTGGAAAGTTCGGGAAGTTGATATATTTGGATTAAATTGGATGTCGACCTTAAAATTTATGGACATTAACAACTATAACATTGAAAAATGATTGAATTTCTAAAGTAGTTCTATTATTTAATTTTAGGCATTAAAAGAGGAAAACTTCCCAGAATATCTTTCTTAGTTTTTGTTATGGGTGATTTACTACTATAATCCAAAAAAATATAAAATAGTTAAAATAACCTATTAGATTTTTCAAAAACATTTTTTTTCTCTAAATTATCCTTAATATATTAGTTTTTAATTTTTTTTATCATCATGTTAAAAATACGTGAGTGGTTTTAATTTTTTTTAAATAATTCAATTCTTTTTTAAAAAATAATAATTGAAAAGTTGTAATTTTCCTTACATAAAAACATGATTAGTATAAAAATTAATGTTACTAAAAATTATTTGCATTTTCTCGTAGACTTGTATATAGTCTGGTAGACTTGCGTAAAGCCTACATCTTTTTTTGCATGACTTTAAAATCATATATGGTAGACTTAAATGTAGTCTACATAACTTGGTCGACTTGCTTAAAGTCAGCAAATTCTTTCAGACTTCAACATCATATTTGGTAGACTTATATATTGTATGCGGATACTTGGCAGACTTACATTAAATCTACACGTTTTTTCAGACTTCAAAATAATATCTAGTAGATTTGTAATTAGTCTACATAACTCGACAGACTTGCGTAAAGTCTACACGTTTTTTTGTAGACTTCAACATCATATTTGATAGACTTGTATATAGTCTGCAGATATTCGGTAGACTTGTGTAAAGTCTACCTCTTTTTTGTAGACTTCAAATCATATCTAGTAGACTTGTATTTAATATATAGAACTTGGCAGACTAACATAAAATTCACACATTTTTTGCAGACTTCAACATTATATTTGGTAGATTTGGCTATAGTCTGCAGATACTCTGCACACTTACTTAAAGTCCACAAGATTTTTTTAGATTTCAAAATCATATCAAGCAGACTTGTATTTCGTCTATATAATTTGGTAAACTTGCGTAATGTTTCCACATTTTTTTAGACTTTATGATAGATTTAATCAAAGGGTAATTTTAGAATTACCAAAAATCATAATTAAAAACTATATTATTTGGGTAGTTAAAATTAAAAAGGATTATTCCAGTTATTTCTAAAAAAAATTAGAATTATATAAGCTAATTTTTCCAAAAAGTTATTACAAAAATTTCATTATTTCACATCCAAAAGGTTAAATTATTTATACAAATGCCACCGTCTCTGGAAACTAAATCCGCATGAAGTTATAACAAATTAGAACCAAAATCTAGGTTCTCAAACGTGTATTTCTTGTTTTTCATTTGCTCTTTTGGAAATGATACCATATCTTCAAATCTCTGTGTCTATTTGTATTTGATTGTTTGCTTGAGGAAACAAATAAAAATTCGGGGAATTGATATATTTAGATTTAAATGGTTTTAAACTATGATTGTGAATAAAATTTAGAAAAAGAAAGAACAACTATAACCTTGAAAAATGATTTAATTTTCAGAGTAATACTATTATTCTAGGCGTTAAAGTCGGAAATGTTACCCATAATACATTTATTAGCCTTTAGGAGAAAGTTGTTACAAAAATTTCATTACTATTTTTCACATCCAAAAGTTGATTTATTTATACAAATGTTAACGCCCCTACAAATTAAATACAAATTAAATCCGCATGGACTTATAAAAAAATTTGCGTTCTTTAGTAGCAGATTTTTCAAACATATCTTTTTTCCAGATATGTTTTATAATGTTAAAGATTTGTTATTGAATGCAGATTTATTTACGTTTACAGATCTTTTTTACATATGTGCTTTTGGTGTCGCTGGTTTTTGTTCAATTTTCAAAATCAAATTGCAGTTTCATTATAACTCTGTTATTTTTTATTATCATTTGTTGAAGAGTTACATGTTCACTGGGTTTGCAAAAGTAGTGTTTTCCTTGATCAGGTTATTTTGCTCCTTTTAACCAATGTATATCATTCTCAACCAATTCTTGGTTCGTGTCAAATTTAATATAATATTTTAATTTATAATTTTTTTAAAAAGGTTTAATACATCATAACATCTATTTCAACAAAATAATATTTACAATTTTACACGCTGACATCTTCCCATATCACATGATTTTCGTGACCTGATATTTAGTTAAATGTGAACGACGTGATTAGGAAAAAAAATTAAACTGAGTATTATTTTCTTATGAGGTAATAGTGTCAAAAAAAAATTGTCTCATAATAAACAAAAACTGAAATATTAGTGTCAAAAGAATAAATTTAAAGAGATAAGGGTTATGCTCATCACCAGATATAATTTCATCTTCACCGTTTAATAATTTAGTGGAACATAAAAGAAGAAATAAAATACGTGAAAAACACCTCTATGTAAAGTTATAAATTAGTACGTCCGCACAAGATAGTATCCCTGCACAAATTAAATCATTTACACTCCCTAGTCCTCTTTCTTTTTTTGCCATAATCATGAGGAGCATCAGTTTAACCACAACCCTCGTTGTATCTCTCCTCTACCTAGTATATGTCCCGATTTCAACCGTTGGATTACAAAAGAAACCATGGCCTAACCCGTCGGAGCTAGCCGGAGGCCAATACCATCACAAAAGCTCTGGCCGCTTAGGAGATTCCAAGGTTGGTTGGGTTTATACTTCTGTCTCCGACCCTAGCCCAACTCCACCGTCCCCGGGATTGTTTCCGTGGCTTCCTAACATACCGGGGCTTTCCAACATCCTTCCTAACATCCCCGGACTTCCGAACATTCCCGGGATTCCCAAAATTCCGGACATTCCCAAAATCCCGGGACTTCCAAACATCCCGGGACTTCCCAATATCCCGGGACTCCCTCCCATCCCAAGTCTCCCTCCCATCCCGAGTCTTCCAAACATTCCGGCGCTCCCTAGCCTCCCGGGACTGCCTCCCTTACCACCGGTCCATTCACTAATTTTATCGCAAGTAGATGAAATGAAGAACTGCTTGACGAAAGATGGGTCAAACACTGCGGAGAAATGCTTTTCGCAGATATTCTCAAGGTGGGTAGTGAACGGTTTTGCGTTGGATAAGGAGTGTTGTGAGATCGTAATGAAGATGGACAAGAAGTGCAATAACCACGTTAAGTTGTTGTCCAAGAGCCCCTTCTTCGCCCCTCTTCTTCGATACTCATGTCACATCAAGCACGCCAAAAACTAAGCGAGACTTGCCACCGAGTATCCCTTAATAGATATTTAGTTGTTGTTTTCATGTTTTTCGTGCCTACTTTCCTCTTCTGATCCTTCTCTCATGGACATTTTATAAATTGTTCTTCTTTGAGTAATATAGTTATACATATTATATATTAGCTTTTATTTATAAGAATATATCCGTACGCCGAATATTATGTTATTTTACGGAATCTCAGTGGCACTAAGCTAAAGAGTACATATTTTTTAAATCATTTTTTTTTTTTTGGTTGCTTGACCATAAACTTGATAATCTAAAAATAACCTAATTAAATAAATATAGATTTAATAAACTTAAAACAAACTACATTATTTGTTTGGGGTGGGGGTGTTCATCCCTTGCCAATCTAGACGCAATACGTGAAAAGGGTGTCGTTGGAATTGGTACGAGAGACTAGTTAAGTCGAGCCTTGCAGAATACCGCTTTCATGGGATATTCCTACACACGATACGAATCAACAAGGCATTTAATACATCTAGAAGAGAAGCGACGATTAAATAGAATGTTTAGTTCTAGTTTGGGGTGAAAAGATGTTATATTCATTTAGTGGGGTTTAAGAGGATCTGTGAAATACAACTTCCTAAAATGGGGTCAAAACACTCATGCAAAAATTATGGATTAAAGAAAAAGTACTTCAATAAAGGATTTCCAGTGAAAAGAGAAAAAGTACTTCAAAAAAGGGGACCACCCCTTCTTTGGGCAGTGGGTAAACTGCTTTGGCTTTGTCACTATTAGCTTCAATTAAAAACTCTGGTTATGATTAAACTAGTTAATTGCTTGTAAACGTTTTATGCTTAAATAGAATGCCCTTTAACATAAACAAAAACAAAAATCTTTTGTATATTAATTTCCTAATTTATTATAATTAGTTTTACATTCTTTCGTTTTTTGTTCAAATAGTTTTATATTCTTTATAATGTAAATAAACAACCACATTTAAGGTTGGCAAGCTTTTCCAACCTAAATCTCAGTTACCCTAAAACAACTCCAAAGGCTGTAGATTGGATCATAATAAACGCAACCTTTAGTCACTCTTTTGTTGTGTCCGTACATTTTCTTTTCAATATAAGTGCAACCATTAGATATGTCAAAAAACGCTTTTGTATAAAAAAGTCAAGTTGCTTAACCAAAAGAGAGAGATGCATGATAAGAGTGTGAGTTGTACTTGTATTACTAAAAACCTACGACTTCTTCAAAGTCAAAACGTCAGATGAACAAAGCCAACCCAATTATTAC
The DNA here is from genome assembly GCA_900116095.1 of Euclidium syriacum. Taxonomy (NCBI): domain Eukaryota; kingdom Viridiplantae; phylum Streptophyta; class Magnoliopsida; order Brassicales; family Brassicaceae; genus Euclidium; species Euclidium syriacum. Next base: position 4,054,481 of record FPAK01000009.1, read on the forward strand.
GACCCAGCACAAATATTCAAACCTGGTAATACTATTAATATTCGCCGTCACGATCCAACGTGGCCACCACTTCACCCAAATCATTTTTTATAACATAATGACTTCTTCGCTTCCATCTAACATGGAGTTCAAGAGATAATCCAATGTAATACCACAGCAAAAGAAAGCTTCTTCACATCAGACAATCCGGAAAATTTCAATCATGCTAAGTCATCGTGCTGTTTACTTATTGTTGCTTGTCCTCCAAGTCAAGGCCCAGCAGCAGGATCAAACCACCGGTCGATATGGTCCCCAGTTTAAAGGAAACCATGTCCCAGCGGTAGTCCTTGGGATGCTTACGTTTACGCTTTTATTCAGCGTCCTCGCTTGCTGTATTTGCTATAAATACACAAGCACATCTCCTCCCGGAACTAGCTTTGATACGGAAGAAGCAGGACGTGGCGGAGGAGGAGGAGGAGGACCGTGGACGAGGCGGACGAGCCGAGGAATTGAAAAGGATGTCATAAAATCATTTCCTTCTTTTCTTTACTCACAAGTTAAAGGGCTAAAGATAGGCAAAGGCGGCGTGGAATGTGCCATCTGCTTGAACGAGTTTGAGGATGAGGAAACGTTGCGTTTGATGCCTCCTTGTAGTCATGCCTTTCACGCTGAATGCATCGATGTCTGGCTCTCTTCTCGCGCTACCTGTCCCGTTTGTCGTGCCAATCTTTCTATCAAACTTGATGGTGGTCAAAGCTTTTTGTATACCAATCAAGATATGGATCTTGAAACGGGAAACGTACAAAGAAGTGCATTGGAGTCTCCCGACGTGCGTTTGTTGGATGGAGTGACATGGAGCAGTAACAACGGTCGAAATAGGCCGCCTAGGTCAAGGTCTACAGGGTCATCGAATTGGCGAATAACCGAGCTATTTTTTCCTAGATCTCATTCGACTGGACACTCTCTAGTCCCAATAGGAGAGAATCTAGACAGATTCACGTTGCAGTTACCAGAAGATGTACGAAGACAATTGGTGAGTTTGAGCCACACGACGTTACCACAAGCTAGGAGTTCAAGGCAGGGCTATAGGAGTGGTAGCGTTGGGAGCGAGAGGAGATGTTTTCCATATGGACGCCATCATAATCGACGGACCATTTCTCTTTCTTTTTCTTTCTCATTTCAAACCCGTTCTCTTCAATCATCTCCTGGCAGAGGCGATCTAATGGCCCTGCCAAAGAATCTATCGAGATCGGTTAAATCCCCGTTTTGGAAGATATCGGAAGGCAAGGACAAAGAGATTGGAGAAGGCTCATTTGAACGTCTCAGGCGAGAGATGGTCTAGTCTTCATTTGTTGAATATGTCAAAATTTTCCTATATTGACAAGGCTAAGTTAAATATAGAGAATAATGTAGTTGGCCGGTCACATGCCATTGTGAGTGGCTTAATTAACCATGAAACAACATATATTGTACAGTTTCTATATTTGTGAATCGATTTTTTAAAATCGAATAATGTACAGTACTATGATTGTGAAATTTGGATTTTCTGAGGAAAGGTTTTCGCATAAAATAAATCTAGATTTGCAGCAACAAAATGTAATTTACAATCCAGCTAAACCGGTTACGTGGTCTTATCGGTAATTTCCTAGTTGTACGTTTTCGCCTTATGGATGGATTCCATTAAACCGGTTGTAGTTTTAAGGGTTTTATAGCCAAAAAAAAAAGGATTTTTGTTAAAAAAATTATTGTTTAATAGCACTGTACTCATTTGCTAGGTTGCATGGAAACTCCGTCCAAGACGCGTTTCTCGTTTCGGAAATGTTTCGGAAACGGAAAAGCAGTGGAAACGCGTTTCTTAAATTTTGTGATTTGGAAACGCAACGGAAACGTCGTATCCGTTTTTGGAAATGCGGCGGAAACCCCGTTTTTCGTTTTTGAAAACTTCATCTCTTGTTATTTTTAAAAATTTGTGTTTTATTTTAAAATATAATTGTATATAGTTTAAATTTGTAAGGACTTGATTGATAATTTGTAGTTTGTTTCATTTGTGCACACTAATATTTATTTTCTATCTAATAGTCACTATCATAAATGGGATGTTGCAGGTGATAAATTTGATTTATTAGATGATACTGATCTTTCTCTCGATTAACCAGAGTTGGAGACAGTTTTGAGGCAGTTGTGTTTGGTGGAGTTAATGAGAATGAGAATGAGAATGAAAAAAAAAGAACTTTGAGTATTACGATATTTATCTTTAGCTAAACTATTTTATTTATACATTGAATTTGTGTTGTTTTAAATTCTATTTATTTTTTAATTATAGTTAAACTTATGTTATTTTAAATATTAGGGTCAACTTTGATTTTTATTTATGCTTGATGTTTTATTATATATTCTTATTAGACTTATAAATAAATATATAAATGTATATTTCAAATATATATATATATATAATATACAAACGTTTCCAAAACATTTCGCTTCCTAATGTTTTTATCCTAATTTTTTTAAGAAAATCTTTTTCGCGTTTCTAAACGTTTCGCTTCCGCGTATCCGTTTCCGTTTTCATGCAACATAGCTCATTTGTGATTAGAGAAGCAACCGTTCCATAATAATATTAGAATCTCTTGGTTTCATATTGGCTTTGCAATTCGTAAAATTGATTACACATAAGAGATACCAATGCTTTTTTTTTTATCTCATTTCAATCAATCTAGTTTAACAAAAGTGAAAACGTCATACTCTAATAGAATTTCTCAACTGCCTTTTAGGTAGCAGTCACTCTCAGCTACTATAAATCAAACTCTAACCAAGCACACGTATATTCAAAACTAGACACAACAAATAAGAAATCTACATATTAATGGTACGATTAGAGTTCGTCTCAAAGCCGAGTCATCTGTTCTTTCAAACCCTTTCTCTTCCTAATACTAGCCACCAGTGTGTTGGCCTGAGAGCCCAGTTCGAACGGGTCAAATGGCATCAAATCTCAATGGTCAATGGCACACTGTGTAGAGACCTGCCACTCTGAGGTTCAAATCAATTGTTTGATTTAATTTTTTTGGTTCTGTTTGGTTTAAAGGAAAAAAAATCTTTTTCTTCGATCTTCTCCTCCACAAAACAGACGAGACCGGGTCTCGTGGAGCTTATCCACTCGGCTCACCTTCCCCTCAAATTGCGCACCGCTCACCCACTTCCTGGATCTCCGGTTTCGCTAGTTCAAAACGAGATATCCTCACCCGTCTCCTTCTATTTAATTGACTCTCCTCTTTCTCTTTGTTAATAAAGTAATCGAGAACAAAATCATTCACACAACACACAAGTTCTCTCTTCTCTCACATAGCTTAAGTAAGTCTCAAGAGTTTATCGTTTTGCTTTCGTTCGTTGGGTTCTTGTTTCGAGTGTAGCGAAAAGGAATCGTTAATGGTTGTATCTTGCGACTCTAAAATACGTCAAACCGTCACACTGCAGGCAATTTCTTGAGTTAAGGACAGAGTAAATCATTCGCCTCCATTTGCGTTTATAAGATTTGTACACCCCATTGACAGTTCTGGAAATCGGGTTTCTACAGAAACATCCTATTGTGGTTAAGTTTTTCTTTTTGTCTTATTTCAAAATTGAAACTTTCCTATTATGTAAATCTTATACACATATATTCCTCTTTGAAAAACTTCTCTTACTCTTTGTGAAAGAAATTTTACACTCTCGCACAATTATACTTGATGGATTACTGTTAAATCCCTAATAAGTTTATCTAAGTGTTTAGCTGGTCTGCATAATAGCTTACTTGATATAGAAACCTCTTTTTTATGCATAAAACTCTTTCTTAGTATTCATTATTGCTACTTACTTTACAATTCTCACCTTTTGTAATGATATCAACTGTTATACATAGGTTTTATGTTATGAATTTTATGCGCCACAAAACACACGTGTGGACCTATATGTTGAGATAAGCTTGAAAACAACTTAAAGAGCAAGTTTGAAGGAAAAGGAAAACATGCTTATTTCAGGAGTCATCTAAATATAAGTCAATTGAGATTAGGTTTTGTTAGTTTTTCTTTTCTATGGTTTTGTCTAAGCATTATATAAGGAGATACCAAGATTGTGGTATAATTTATAGGATTTGAGAATTCAAGGTTTTTGAGCAAGTTTTCCTTGATAATAAAAGAGTGATTCTTTTATATATTGGTGTTCTTAGTTTAATATCAAATCTATATTTGGTATCAGAGCCTTAAAAGCATAATTTGATCAAAGAGGAGAGAAGGAGGTCTCACCATGGAAGACGTGAAGGACGATGTTGCTGCAGCGAAATCCAAAGGAATCGGGCCATCATCCATAAAGTGCCCGATGTTGACATCATCCAATTACACCGTTTGGGCGATGCGTATGAAAATCGCTCTCAAAGTTAACAAGGTGTGGGAGAGGATAGACCCTGGAGACAAAACAGAGGAGAAGAACCACATGGCGATCGCTTTGCTTTTCTAATCCATTCCAGAAGCTTTGATTCTACAGGTTGGCGATTTAGAGACTTCGAAAGCAGTATGGGACGCGATTAAAGCCAGGCACGTTGGAGCTGAACGAGTGCGAGAAGCCAGACTCCAAACTCTAATGGCAGAGTTTGATAGAATCAAGATGAGAGAGACAGACACAATTGATGTTTTCGTTGGGAAACTCTCAGAAATTTCATCAAAATCTGCTTCGCTTGGTGAGATAATTGAAGAGACAAGACTTGTAAAGAAATTTCTGAAAAGTTTTCCAAAGAAGAAATACATTCATATCATTGCAGCTTTAGAGCAAGTCCTTGACCTCAAGACAACAAGTTTTGAAGATATAGTTGGGAGGTTAAAGCTTACGAAGAAAGAATAGGCGAAGATGAAGAAGATCGAGAAGAAGAACAAAACAAGTTGATGTGTGCCAATATGGACTCCCAAGGTTCTCACAATGCTGGCTACGAAGTCACCAAAGGAAGAGGTCGAGATGAAGCAAACAAATTATTGTACGCCAATTCAGAATCACAAAACTCCTATCCTGATGGCTATAGCTCCGGTCGAGGCAGAGGACATTTTGGTGGTCGATCAAATAGCAGAGGACGAGGCAGAGGACGTTCTGGCAACGGTCCAAACAGACAATGGCAAGACGAAGAGAAAGAAGCATCGATCACATGCTTCAGATGTGATAAGCTGGGCCATTGTGCCTACAATTGCCCGGATAGATTGCTTAAACTTCAAGAAGCTGTTGAGAAAAGGGTAGAAGACACACAAGAAGCCGATGAATTGATGATGCATGAAGTCGTGTTCCTCAATAAAAGGAATGTGAAGCCAAATTCCTTTGATACAACTTCTGATACACGGAACATATGGTATCTCGACAATGGCGCGAGTAACCATATGATTGGGAACCGCAAATTTTTTGTGAAAATTGATGAAGGAGTAATAGGAAAAGTGAGATTTGGAGACGATTCGCGTATTGATATTAATGGGAAAGGATCAATTCGGTTTTTGTTCAAGAATGGGGAGAATAAAATTCTGCATAACGTGTACTCCATCCCAGGGCTAAAGAGTAATATAGTTAGTCTTGGTCAAGCAACGGAGGCAGGTTGTGAAGTGCGTATGAAAGGGGACTTGCTTATGCTTTATGATCGCGCAGGGCAACTGTTGGTGAAAACAACAAGATCGAGAAATAGGTTGTACAAAGTCCTATTGGAGATTGATACTGTCAAGTGTCTTCAACTCATGTCTTCAAGTGTATCGGCAAAGTGGCATGCCCGTCTAGGTCATGTAAACTTGGATACAATGAAGTTAATGATTAATAAGGAACTTGTTAATGGTTTACCAATGATGGAAGTAGAGAAGGAATTGTGTGTGTCGTGTCTTCGAGGGAAACAGACAAGGAAAAGCTTTCCTCAAGCAAGCACCTTTCAAGCAACTCAACCGCTCGAGCTTATTCATGGAGATTTATGTGGTCCTATCACACCAGCCACCCCAGCTCATAAGAGATATGTCTTTGTGATCATTGATGACTTTTCACGTTATATGTGGACAATATTGTTGAAAGAAAAGGGTGAAGCATTGGAGAAATTTAAAAGCTTCAAATCTCTTGTCGAGCAAGAAACAGGAAAGACGATGAAGATTTTTCGATCAGACAGAGGAGGAGAGTTTACTTCCCACTAGTTTCAAGCTTATTGTGACAAGTATGGTATCAGAAGACACTTAACAACACCATAATCTCCTCAACAGAATGGTGTTGTAGAAAGGCGTAATAGAACACTCTTAGATATGACTACAAGCATGTTGAAACACATGAATGTACCTAACCATCTTTGGGAAGAGGCTGTGAGACATGCAACCTATTTGATTAATAGATTGGCAACAAGGTCATTAAATGAGAAGACTCCATATGAGATGCTCAAAGGAAATAAACCAAACATCGACCATATTAGGGTTTTTGGTTGTCTAGGATATGCAAGAACAGAAGCTGTGGGAAGGAAGAAACTAGATGATCGGTCAAGGACTTTGATTCACTTAGGAACAGAGCCTGGTTCAGAGGCTTATCGGTTGTTTGATCCTACAACCAAAAGAATTGTAGTAAGTCGAGATGTATTGTTCGATGAGGATAAAAATTGGAGCTGGAAAGATACTGAAAAAAATCCGAGTGAAGATTTTGGTACCTTTAGGGTTGAGTTAGAAGGCGTAAATGAGGAAAGAAGAACTGAGCAAACTCCTAATAACGAGAACAACAACTCTCCAAACAGAACAACTTGGGAAGAAACAGAGGCGTTAGAAGAGAATCATGACAATGGAGCAGGTGAGAGTGAAAACGATGATGTTGAAGAAGAACACGATGGTGCTAATGAAGAACCACAGTTAAGAAGATCAACAAGAGTGACTGTAAGACCGGCCTATCTAAATGATAATGATCTTCAACTCACAAAGGAAGGGGATGAAGAAACAGAGTGGGAAAGATTGTTGTTAGCCATGGACGAAGAACCATGGGACTTTAGCGAAGCCAGAACTTTGAAGGTGTGGTTAGATGCATGTAAAGATGAACTTTACAGTGTAGAGAAGAATAACACATGGAGACTGGTTAAACTTCTTATCGGAATTAAGCCAATTGGGCTTAAGTGGGTTTTTAAGATAAAAAGGAACTCCGATGGGAGTATTAACAAATACAAAGCTCGTCTTGTAGCGAAAGGATATGTTCAAAAACATGGAGTTGATTATGATGAAGTTTTTGCTCTAGTTGTACGAATTGAGACAGTTCGCTTTATTATCGCTATAGCTGCTTCAAAAGGATGGGAAGTACATCATCTTGACGTGAAAACAGTGTTCCTCCATGGAGAACTAAAAGAAGAAGTTTATGTGAATCAACCAGAAGGGTTTGTGATCTCAAGAAGTGAAGATAAAGTTTATAAGCTTAGTAAAGCTCTTTATGGTTTAAAACAAGCACCTAGAGCATGGAATGCTAAACTAAACAAGATACTGAAAGAGTTGAAGTTTATTAGGTGTTCTAAAGAAGCATCGCTGTACCAAAAGAAAGAAAGAGATCACTTGCTAGTAGTTGCTGTGTATGTTGATGATTTGCTAGTCACGGGATCATCGTTGAGTTTGATTCTTGCGTTCAAAAAAGATATGGCAACTAGATTCAAGATGAGCGACCTTGGTAAACTAACATATTACCTAGGAACGATATGCACGGAAGATCTTACAAGAAACTGGAATGGAAAGTTGTAACTCGACAAAGGTCCCGATGGACATGAACTTGAAGCTATCAAAGTTCAGAGAAGAAAAGGCCATCGATGAACGGGAATATAGAAGGAGCATAGGTTGTCTTCGCTATTTCCTTCATACACGACCGGATCTGTCCTATAGTGTTGGGGTTTTAAGCAGATACATGCAAGCACCTAAAGAGTCTCATGGGGGCAGCGTTAAAACAAGTGTTAAGGTACTTGAGTGGAACTCTCTCTCTTGGTCTTTCTTTTAAACAAAAGGAGAAGATAAACTTGGTTGGATTTAGTGATAGTTCTCATAATGTTGATGTTGATGATGGAAAGAGTACAACTGGCCATATTTTTTATCTTGATGATTGCCCAATAACTTGGTGTTCGCAAAAGCAAGAGATAGTGGCATTGTCTTCATGCGAGGCTGAGTTTATGGCTGCTACAGAAGCAGCTAAACAAGGAATATGGCTTCAAGAGTTTTTGAGTAAAGTCATGGGAAAACCTTGTGAGAAGGTGAATATAAGAGTTGATAATAAATCTGCTATTGCTCTAACGAAAAATCCAGTTTTTCATGGGAGAAGCAAACATATACACACGAGATTTCACTTCATCAGGGAATGTGTAGAGAATGAACAAGCAGCTGTGGAGTTTGTTTCAGGTAATGAACAAAAGGCGGATATCCTTACAAAGGCACTTGGAAGGATGAAGTTTTTAGAGATGAGAAGTCTCATAGGAGTTCAAGATGTTAGTGAAGACCATTTCAAGCTTAAGGGGGAGAATGTTGAGATAAGCTTGAAAACAACTTAAAGAGCAAGTTTGAAGGAAAAGGAAAACATGCTTATTTTAGAAGTCATCTAAATATAAGTCAATTGAGATTAGGTTTTGTTAGTTTTCCTTTTCTATGGTTTTGTCTAAGCATTATATAAGGAGATACCAAGATTGTGGTATACCTTATGAGATTTGAGAATTCAAGGTTTTTGAGCAAGTTTTCCTTAATAATAAAAGATGATTCTTTTATATATTGGTGTTCTTAGTTTAATATCAAATCTATACTACATACTCACTCGCATACACACGCTTTATTCCATTCTCAAAACAAATTACCATCAAATATCTATTAAAGTTACTTATCTAGGTTTATTAAATCTCTATTCTAAGGCTTATTGTTAGTTTCAAAAATAGTTATTTTACATAAAAAAAAGATTATACTTGGTTGAACCTCTTATCTTATTGATATTAGATCTTGCTTCCTCCCTCCTTAAACCTTTCTATTCTCACCAATTGTTAACTTTTAAAATATAGAAAAAATCCAAGCTAGATCTTTCTATAGTAAATTTGTATGATGGTCCGATGAAAACACATGTAAACTCACACGCTCACTCATAATATGACTTCTCTTAAGAAATCACTATTAAATCTTAGTAAAATTAATTATCTATGTGTTTTTTAGAATTCCGAAAATAGGTTATTTTGATATAAAATTTCCTAGTATGGTTGAATTTCTTGTATTTTTGAAATTGGTTACTATTGTCATTTAAACCTTTTGTAATCTCAACATTTAAATGTACTTTAAATATAGACAAATCTTATATTTATGAAAAACTTGTCTTACCGTCCATAAATAAACGTGTGAGCAAAACAAGCTTTCATAATTGTTCTCTCATAGTAAATACAAAAAAATCTATTCTTATTTTGTTTCAATTTGTCATTACAGTTTCAATGTACCTAAATTTTGTTTATGATTATGTAACTGACTTATTTAATCATATCTTGTGATTTATTTTCTATTTTTCATATAGAGACAAGAGTTATGCGTAAGAGAGCTTTGGTATTTTGACTAAGTTTAGCCTAAAGTTTATGATATCAAGATAGATCTTCAGATTTATTACTACACAATCTTTGACACAATTTGGAACAAAAATCTCAATCTTCTAAAACTCTAAAATGTATATCTTCTTCAATTTCCATACTCCAAGAACCTATATAAGAATAAATCCCTCACAACACCAAAGATCATCACAACATCAACAAGATCTTCTAATCAGGAAGATGGATAACTCAAGTGAATGAAGAGAAACCTCCACCGCGAGTATGTCCAAGGTGTTTCTCAGACAACACCAAGTTCTATTACTACAACAACTATAGCATGTCTCAACCCCGCTACTTTTGCAAGAACTGTCGTCGTTACTGGACTCATGGTGGGGTGTTGAGAAACATTCCAATTGGTGGAAGCTGCAGTAAATTTAAGCGTTCAAAAATTGACTAATCCTCTTTTATTTCTCAGGTGGTTTCTGTTGAAATCCAACAAGTTAGTCACCATCATCATCAACCATTCGTACATGTTCAAGAAAACAACGAATTTGTTGGATCTTTTGCTGGCTCTTCTGATGCTGCTGCAGGTGGAATCCATTATGGTTATTTGCCTGAGATTCATGGTGAAATGATAACAAATGTGGCGCCTATCCGAAGTTTCCGACCAATGGAGCTCTTGCAGAAGCATGGTCGTTGAATCATAACCATATTACCGATCCTATCTTTCTTAAGTTAATGTTTCAGTTTCTTATTTATGTTTTCTGTTGGATTTTTTGCGAGTTATATTAAAATATGTGTCTTTGTTTCCTAAAAGATTTTTACATAAGTTGCTTCTCTGACTACATAAGTAACATGTATGATCTTTTTTTAATAATAATATAGTCGTATTCAGCTTGCTGTGTTGCAATGTTTTTCTCTTGATCATATGCCAAAGACATTTTGTGGTTATAGATGGAGATCTTGACCAAGTCACAAACTAATTTTCAATATCTTTAGCTAACATGCAAATTTTAGAATGTATGTCCACTAATAATCGACATGCAATCTCGATACAACTTAAGTTAAATTCATACATGCTATTTGATAGTTTTTTAGAATCTGGTGGCTCACCGTGGACCGTTGATTGGGATGCAAATGCCAAGACCATAGAAAGCCCTAGTAATTAATCTCTAATTTTTTTGTTTGTTGCAACTTGCAATCATATGTGACTGCTCGTTTGTTTCCACTTGCAATCAGATGTGATTGCTTTGTTGTAATCTCTAACCGTTAGAGTTTAACGTACCAAACTCTTGTGAGGATGTCACAGTTCTGTAGTCTAAAACTCAAGTCTAAATGACTATGTATTTTTTGTTATGCTTGTCACAGTTCTTATTGTCTTTTGTTAAAGTTAAGCTAGTGTTTATCGCTGTCTTTAAGCTTTAGTTTATTCGCTTTGACTTCTGCTGGAAAAGACCAAAAGAGTTGAATGTTCCTTTTTCGCATATTTCTTGTGTTTTGTTCGTTTCTTTGGTTCATTATAGAGATTACAAGAAAACTCTTTTATCTGTTTTACTCTAAAGTTCTTTAATTGTTCAGTTGAGTTGATTCCAGTGATCTTGCTTTCTTTAATTTTTTTAACCATTGAATATGAAAAACTTGTTTCTTGCTCTCCGTTGACATAACCGAAATTTACAAAACCTAACAGAATTCAAGGAAATAACCGGAATTTTTTTTGAACAATTCAGTTAGTTTCGACAAATAAAAAAATAACCGAAATTTTACATAACCGAAGTCACAGCCTGATTATGGTGATTTAGCTAGATGACATACTTCCAAATAAAATATTTTTAAAAGTGACTAACAAAATTTTCATCAAAGAAAAGTTATTTCGGGTGATTTTAACAAATAAAATAATACCAAAACATAGGTGTAGACTTCCATTCTCAGACGCTTTATTCTATTCTCAAAACAAAAAAAATATATTTGTTACATTATTTTTTAAATGTAACATATTTTTTAAATCTTCAAAAATATTTGATTCTCCATTTTTGTTTTAAACAATTTAAAAAATCTTCAAAATAATTAATATATTTGTTTTTTGCAGATATATTAAATTTTGAAGATTTTTTTACAGATTTGTTTTTATTTGTCGAAGATTTGTACGTGATTTTGCAGGTTTTCCATAATTTGCGGATTTATTTTGCGGATTTATATCGTAGTGTCGAAGATTTTTGGTCTTTGGTGCAGATTTATTTAAATCTGCAACACTTCAAAAGTGGGTGAAAAAATTACTGACATAGTATTGTAGTGTAACAGATTTATTTAATGTGTTACAGATTTATTTGAAATTTTACGGATTTTTTTATAATTGATGATTTGGCAAAAGAAAAACTCTTCTTTTTTCTACATATTGTTTATGGAAAAAAAATAAAAAATTTTTTTTAATTAAAAACAGAATTAAGGTCGATGTGTATTTAAAATCTTTACAAATTTTTTAAAATAAAATTTCCATTTTTAATTTTCTTTTTAATAAAAACGAAATTAAAACTATTTTTTTTTATTAATTCACTAAATATTGTTAACTTTTTACTAAGTTAGTATAAGGGTATTTTAGTATTTTAGAACCTCCCTAATATTAATTTTGTTAAAGGATACTAACTTAATAATTATACTAAAGATTCATACTAGTGAAAATAAATTTCACTTAAAATACCATATATCCTACATATTGTTATCGAGATTCTCAAATCAGTACTTACTATCTGAAGAAGAGACGTATAAACCACTAAAAAAAAAAAGATATTGTGACGGAATTCTGAACCGAAAATATTCGTAACAATTAAATGTTTTTAATTAAAATCAAACAATAATATTAGATTGATAATCAATTCCTATTTCCTAGTCTCTAAATCAGTCGCAATATCGTGGTATTTTAACGTTTTAAAAGTATCGAATTGAGACATTTTTTAACATTATCTACGTCAGTAACGAAAATTTAGTGAGTAAATGTGAGGTTTTTTGAAGCAATTTTTAACTGTATGGTAACGTTTTAAAAGTATCGAAGTGCGACAGTTTTGTAACATTATTTACGTCAGTAACTGAGGCGATTTTGCGACGCAAATTTAGTCAATAATTGTGAGGTTTTTAGAGACCAAATTTTCGAAGCAATGAGTTACGATTTAGACACGTTTTAACTGTCATAAATTATGACAGTTGTAAACGATATATTACGTCGCTAATACTAACTTTGTTGTGACTTTCTTTTACCGGTCATCTTTTGTGACTAAATTGATACAAAAAATAACCGTCACTATCTTGTGACATATTTGTTACAAAACAAAAATTGTGACGATCGTATTGTCACCGTTTAACAAAAGTCTCAAATTTTTTACAATAATCTTACGAAATATAGTTTATTGTAACGAAAAATTCCATCAGAATACCTCCTCTTTTTTGTAGTGAACGTATCGTAAATTAGGTATAAGAGATCATAATATCTTATAAATGCTTACTTGTGGAGAAATCTAAACCTACATCCCTTCTTTGGGAACTAAAGCACATTCATATACAAACCACAATATTTACGATAAGTTTCTCTGGAAAATCTAAACCCTAGAGCCTCTTCAGGGAACCACAAGCACATTCATATACAGTCCGGAATATCTACAATATGTTTTTCTGGTGAATCTATACCCTAGACCCTCCTTTAGAAACCCAAACACATTCATCTATAGTCCATGACATCTACAATACGTTTCTTTAGGAATATAGATCCTAGACCCTCTTTTGGGAAACCAAATACATTCATATACAGTCCATTTTATGTACGATGTATTTCTCTTGGGATTCTATACCCTAGACCCTCCTTTGGAAACCCAAGCACACTCTATACAATCCACAATATCTACGGTACATTTCTCTAGGGAATCTAGACCATTCGACCTCCTTTGGGAACCAAAGCACATTCATATACAATCCACGATATCTATGATATGTTTCTCTTGGAAATCTAAACCCTAGTCCTTAATTGGAAACCCAAACACATTTATATACAGTCAACGATACGTTTTTATGGGGAATATATACCCTAGACCCTCTTTTGGGAACCCAAGCACATTAATATACAATCCACGATATCAACGATATGTTTCTCTAGGGAATCTATACCTTAGACTCTCTTTTGGGAACCCAAGTACATTCATATATAGTCTACTATATTTATGATACATTTTTCTTGGAATCTATACCCTAGAGTTCAATTTGATTAATATTTTGTATGGTCCACGACCAGTAAATTTGTTTGGCCTATAAGCGATAAACATGCATCGATTGAAGACGCGAAAAATTCAACCCATATATTAAACTTGCCGAAATTACCGAATATTTGAATGGCATAGACCTTCCTTTGGGAACTCAAGCACATTCATATACAGACCACGATATCTACGATATATTGATCTGGGAAATCTGTACCCTAGACCCTCCTTTGGGAACCCAAGCACACTCATATAAAGTCCACGACATCTACAATGCGTTTTTCTAGGGAATCTAGACCCTACAACCTCCTTTGGAAACCCATGCACATTCATATACAGTCCACGATATCTACGATACTTTTCTTTGGGGAATCTAAACCCTCTACCCTCCTTTAGGAACCCAAGAACATTCATAATTAATCCACGATATCAACGATACGTTTATCTGGGGAATCTAGACCCTAGACCTTCCTTTGGGAACCCGGCCACCACATTCATATACATTCCATGATATCTACAACTAATGACCTAAATATTTTATTTGGATTCAAGGTCTGCGAAGACCTCTGTATAGAAAATATTCATTGTCTTGCATTGCGATTTTCCTTATTCATCTATGATGATAATTTTTTAAGCATGATTTCCACTCCACTCTAGATATAGCTATGTAAAAATATCCATGAGAAAACAGAGGTTTGGGTAGAAACAAACCAACCGTCTCCGTGGTTTGACCTTGGTTGTTATTTATTGTCATAGCAAATGCAACTGTCACCGAAAATTAACTACACCGTATTTTATTAAGGAACTTCGTTTCCGCTGGAGACACAAACTTCCTAGTTAGTAAAAACCAAATCGCTTACTTTAGTATCCATTAATATTTTTTTCATCTATCACGTGATTGGCCAATTGAGCCACTTTTATTCTTGTACACAAAATCATTTCTTGTATCGATATTTTAGAGCAACATGATCACGACTTTCAACTTCAAACAATGATTCGGCTATCCCGATACTTTGACACTATAAAGAAATTCATGAGTATAAACCATTTTATGAGCACCGCTAGTGTCCGAAGTATCAATGCTATCAGAGTAGTGATACTCTTCACCTAAAAATGTTTATACATGAAATTTTAGTTAAAACATTTAAAAAACAGTTTTTTGAAGAATGGTTTTATTGTTTTTTTTTTAAGAAACAGCTTACCAATTTAATGTGTTTTCGAAGGAGAAGATAAAGTGTTTTATGATAAGACGGTTCGATGAAGTCTCTAAAGAAGGAATAAGGTTATTGGAACATAAGTAACTAAGTTAAAGTCCAAGTGTTTAATAGGTTGTGTTCGATTTTTATAAGAAATTAGATTAAGACAATAACTAAAACGAAAGTGAAAGACTTGAGTTATTCAGATTTAATGAGTTAATAATGTGGTTGGTTCTATGTTGTTTAATATAGGGACCGAATATTGTTTAAATCTTTGATTTATTATGGTTTTAATGTTTAGGATTTAATTAAGAATATTTATGTAGTTTATGTACCGATGACATATGAATGTGATTTAATTTATGTATTTTATATACCGATGACATATGAATGTAATTAAGCAGATTCATTAATGGCGTTTTAGGAAGTTTAAATCTCTAGAGGGTTGTGTTGACGCCATGTGATGAAAAATGTATTTTTTTTAATATATATGATATATTATATTTGATTGAATCTCTTATCTTATTGATATTAGATTTTTTTTTTTCCCTTAAACCTTTCTATTCTCACCAATTGTTAACTTTTTAAATATGAAAAAATCCAAGCTAGATTTTTCTATAATAAATTTGTATGAGGGTCTGATAAAAATACGTGTCAACGCACACGCTCACTCATAATATAATTTCTCTTAAAGAAACACTATTAAATCTTAATAAAACTAATTATTTATATGTTTTTGTCGAGTTCCAAAAATAGGGTATTTTAATATATAATTTCTTGGTATGGATGAATTTTTTATATTCTTGAAATTGGTTATTATTGTCATTTAAACCTTTTGTAATATCAAAATTTAAATGTATTTTAAATATATAGACAAATCTTATATTTATGAAAAACGTGTGAGCAAAACAAGCTTTCATAATTGCTCTCTTATAGTAAATAGAAAAAAATCTATGCTTATTTTGTTTCAATTTGTCATTACACTTTCAATGTACCTAGATTTTGTTTATGATTATGTGACTAACTTATTTAACCATATTTTGTGATTAATTTTCCATTTTTCATAGAGAGACAAGATTTATGAGTAAGAGAGCCTTGGTATTTTGACTAAGTTTAGCCTAAGGTTTATGGTGTGAAGATAGATCTTCAGATTTATTACTACACAATCTTTGACACGTTTTGAAAAAAAAATCTCAATCTTCTAAAACTATAAAATGTATATCTTCGTCAATTTCCATGCCGCAAGAACCTATATAAGAATAAATCCCTCACAATACCAAAGATCATCACAACATCAACAAGATCTTCTAATCAGGAAGATGGATAACTCAAATGTTTTAACTAAAGAAAAAATTAATCAAGTGAATGAAGAGAAACCTCCACCGCGAGTATGCCCAAGGTGTTCCTCAGACAACACCAAGTTCTATTACTACAACAACTATAGCATGTCTCAACCCTGCTATTTTTGCAAGAACTGTCGTCGTTACTGGACTCATGATGGGGCACTGAGGAACATTCCAATTGGTGGAAGCTGCCGTAAACTCAAGCGTTCAAAGATTGACCAATCCTCTTCTGTTCCTCAGGTGGTTTCTGTTGAAAGCCAACAAGTTAGTCACCATCATCATCAACCATTCGTACATGTTCAAGAAAATAACGAGTTTGTTGGATCTTTTGCTGCCTCTTCTTCTGCTGCTGTTGCTGATGGAATCCATTATGGTTATGTGCCTGAGATTCATGGTGAAATGATAACAAATGTGGCGCCTATTCTAAGTTTCCGACCAATGGAGCCCTTAGATTTCTCTGAAGGATCATATCGTCAAGATTATTACGACATTGGATCCAGTGATTCGATTGTTAATCCTCTAATAAACCAATCAATTGGTGGATATGTTGATAATGATAACAGGTGGAACCAGAGCTTCAACAATACTTTGAACATGAATAACAATGTAGGCACTAGCGGAGGTGGAGTGAGACGAACAAGAATAGCAACAGAATCGGGAACAGTTGTGTGTTTAGGTCCTCTTAACATTTGGAGAAGCAAGGTCGTTGAATCATAGCCATATTTCCGATCCTATCTTTCTGAAGTTAATGTTTCAATTTCTTATTTATATTTTCGTTGGGCCTTTTTTCGAGTTATATTAAAATATGCGTCTTTGTTTCCTAAAAGATTATGACATAATTTGTTTCTCTGACTACATAAGTAACATGGATGATCTTTTTCTAATAATAATACTAAGGACTCGTCCGTGCGGTTGCACGGAGAAAAATGTAAAATAGTAAAATTTAATACATTTGTATATCCTACATACTCTTATCGAGATTCTATCATAGTAAACGGATGAATAAACAGTAAAAAGAAGATATTATCTAGCAAAAGCGGACAAGCACCGATCTGCGAAGTAATTTATCAGACAATCCGAATTTACACAAAGTGAATTTGAAACCATACCTAAAAAGGTAAAAGCAAAACCTTGAACTTAAGAATACACTTGATATATCTCAGTAATGAATGCACCTTCTCACCATTCTAGCTCAAATACGAGACCATGACAGTGGAAACATCTTTGTAAATCGAATGAGCATGAGCACGCATGTGAACGCCGAGAAAACAAGTGTTGTTCTCGTTTATTTATCCTGTTGTCCCACCATCTCCTACTAAATATGAAAATTCATATATCTGAAATCAACTTCTATGCATATCTACGTTTTTAAGTGATTGTTATATTAAACCAATCAAGAAAAGCATTCTCATATATTAACTGAGAATTTGAGATATTCAAAAAGTGACACTTTAATATGTTTAATTATATATATGTTCAAAGAAGTAGGACAAGTCAATATTTTTCTAGAGCGGATGTGCTTATATGCAGTATCAAGCCACTGCTCCAGATTTTAGAACTCCTTAGGGCTCATTGATTGCAAGTAGTCTCTAAGATAATACCCCAGACAAAATAGCATACATTGAAGTTTCACTTTAACGCTAACAATTTTAAGTCATGATTATATGATGAGTGTAGATAGCCTTCAGGCTATTATATACTCCATCGACAATTTTGTCTACATTTTTTACAAGTTTAATTAATAGAAATATGATTTATCAATATTAGAAATGTTACAAACAGATAAATACTACATATATAATTAAAAGGAGTGGTATTGATATAAAGTGACTTTGTTAAACTCATGTGCAATTACCAGTCTCTAGGCGTGAGTGTACCTCTCATAACATTTAGATACCATTGAAGGAACAAAACTTCTTCTTCAGCAGCAACTTTTCTTGCAGCACCGACTTTCTTGTAATGAGCTTCAAAGAAAGTTTTCTTAAAAGCTACAGATTCTGGCTTTGAGCATCTATCCATATAATGGTTATGTGCTATGAAAGCTGACCAATTTTCCCACTCATGTTTCTTCGACATGAATCTCACAGATTATCCTAAATCGCCAACTATCTCTTTTATAGCACAAAAAAAAAAAAACAGATTTTTAGCAAATTTCTAACAAAACAGAACAAAAGATTAAAATCATTTTAGTAACTAACCATTGCAGGATTAGAGAAAAGGGTGATTGGTTTACACAAAATGTAATTGATTGTCATAACCTCAGTTTGAGAAACTTCAATTCAAAAAGAACTTACTCTGTCTTTATTTGCAATGAGTTCCGACCAAAAATATGGAAAAGAACAATGAAGCCATACTTCAATAATATAGTCTCAAAATAATCTTACAATCATCTCAAAATTGAAACATGAAAAGATAGAACACACCGCCAACATTTGATTGTTTGCTTTAGCAAACTGCAAATTCTTTTCCAACACATCCCGTAAGTTGACCTTGAGTTTTTGAATCTCAACACCAACTTGAGGAATTTGGCTTTCGCCAGTGTTGCATTTTCCTGCAAAAACGAATGAAATACAGCAAGCGAACTAATGAAAATATGTGATGCCTCAGCAGAAAAAATACGATATTTTTCTTCTACTTCTTCTTTTCTCTCCAAAAACCCAAGTACAACTAAAAACCAGATAGTATCCATTAATTTAATTTCCTTATAGGTTGAGATAAAAAGCAATGATTCTGTTCTTTACGAAGAGCAGGAGAAACCATTGATCTTATTGTGAAACAAACATTAAAAAATAATAACTTTAGAAAATGATGGCATCATTAAAAAGTAATAACTTTAGAAAACGATGGCATCTTAAAACACAAGACAACAGAGATTGTAAACGATAGCAAAAGACAACAAAGATTGTAAATGATGGCATTATATAGACTGTAAAAAATTGTAAACAAAACCGATATAAATTTCAAGACAATAAAGAACAAATACACATAAACTTAGTAACTTTATAAAACGATGGCATCTTAAAACACAAACTCCTTGTTAAAATATACAAGCATTAAAAGGATAGCATCTAAAATTCACAAGACAAAAGCGTTACATACATCGCGAAACTCGCGAGACTCCTCGTCTGAGTCGTTGGAGACAGGTGCAAGTGAATGTATGATCTTCATGAAAGGCGTCCTAAACTCTCAATGAAGCTGATGTGAATTTGTAATTCAGAATAAGACGACGGCTATATAATTCGCTTTGATTATTTAAGATTTTCATATCTAATTATACGGATTAAATGGTTTAATAAGTTTTTTGTTTAAATTTGGTAAAATTTACATATATTAGGTTTTGTAAGATTTACATATATTAGGTTTTTAGTAAATTATGTAAGATTTATATTAGGTTTTTAGTAAATTATGTAAGATTTATATTAGGTTTTTAGTAAATTATGTAAGATTTTTAACACATTAATAAAGTTTAATAAGTAAGATTTCCTTATATAATTATAAGGTTTTGGTTTAATAAGTTAGATTTTCATATATAATTATACACAATAATAAGGTTTAATAATTAGGTTTTGTAAGATTTACATATATTAGGTTTTTAGTAAATTATGTAAGATTTTAAACACATTAATAAAGTATAATAAGTAAGATTTTCTTATATAATTATACGGTTTTGGTTTAATAAGTTAGATTTCCACATAATTATACACAATAATAAGGTTTAATAAGTTTTTAATAAATCAATTCTATAGAGGCTATGGTGACGCCACGTAGCGAAACATGTATTCTTTTAATATATAATAGTCGTGTTCAGCTTACTGTGTTGCAATGTTTTTCTCTTGATCATATGCCAAAGACATTTTGTGGTTATATGTGGAGATCTTGAACCATGTCACAAACTAATTTTCAGTATCTTTAGCTAACATGCAAAATTTAGAATATATGTCCAATAATAATTGACATGCAATCTCGATACAACTTAAGTTAAACTCATGCATGATTTACAAAAACTAACGGAATTCAAGGTAGTAACCGGAATTTTTTTTAACAATTTAGTAAAAATAACCGAAATTTTACATAACCGAAGTACCAGCCTGATTATGGTGATTTAGCTAGATGACATATTTCTGAATAAAAATATTTTTAAAAGTGACTAACAAAATTGTCATAAAAAAAAGTTTTTTTCGGTGATTGTAACAAATAAAATAATACATAAAACTATTTTTAAAAGTGACTAACAAAATTGTCATAAAAAAAGTTTTTTGGGTGATTTTAACAAAGAAAATAATACCAAAAACTATAATATAAAAAATAGCATGGAATTGGGGGGGGGGGGGGAATCGCCAATTATAGTCGCAATAGAAACGTAGGTGCTAAAAAGCCAAATTACATTGTTTAAACATGACATATCTATCTTAGTCACCTAAACATACTTTTTTTTTATGGGTATATTTTCCTTTTGTGGGTTACTTAAATCATTAGTATCACATAAATAGAACAAACTAAGTTAAAATCAGTACAGATAGCAATTTAAACAAGCATAAAAGGATAACATCAAATAGTTTTGTTTGGCCACTAACATAGATATAGTTACTGTTCTCAGGCTTCGTATCTTCTTGTTGCTTCTTGAATTCAGTAACCTTTTGCTGGTAAAATGTGTGGTAAGGGTTTGAGCTACTTAAAAACGCGTAGTCTAGATTACTCAGATAATTCTTCAAAACCCTCTTCTTATCTCCGGAAACTCACCATGCAGAGCATGTCCAATAGAGAGTTTTTAGTTGGAATCCTTAAAAAAAAAAAAAATATTGCGGATCCCACATGAATAGTTAAAGAAACAGGTTGCTAAAACCATTTCCAACGGAGAATCCCACTTTGGGGCTCTTAAATCATTTTTTAATATATCTCTTTTTTCTGGAAAGATTAAAAAAAAAAGAAAAAAAAAAAACAGAAGAAACCAATAAAAACGTGCTACGTATTAAGGATCTATCTCTTAAATTCCTTATATAAGGATCGGTCCTTACAAAAAGGAAAAGAAAAAATAATTTTTTATTGGTTATTTTTTTTAGAAACTGAGCTAAGAGACTCCATTGGAACTGCTCTAAACATCTTCGTCAAAAATTCTTAACTCCAATTCTTAGAAAAAAAATATAATTTAATATACGGACCCCACTATTTTCTTAGAAACCGAACCCAAAATCTCTTAACTAAGAGCCTCTTGCAACTGGGTTCTTCTATATATTGCATCCGTGTAAAGACCTTATTGGATCCTTTTTTTTTCTTTTTTTTTTCGTTTTTTTTTCCACAAACTTAAAAAAAAAAAAATTAAAAATGAATTATAAGAACTTCCAAAGAGAGATTCTTTGATGAAAATGTTCTAAAATCCTTAAATAAGAACCGATATTTACATTGTTAACGCCACGTTGCGACACACGGTTGGTTCGTTTTTTTTTTTTTTTTTCGGCTGAAAAAATAGGACCCATAGACAAAAAAAAAAGTTAAAAAATCCTAAAAACCTTTTTTGGAAATTAGCATTGGACATGCTCTTAATGTCTCTAATCTATAAGACTTCTCTTATAATCCGAAGGTGCCTCAATGATTGCCGGAGTGGAACTTGACATTTTTTTTAATCTACAACGAGAAAACAAGACAATAAACATTCAAATCAGATATCTTTTTAGCCTAATTTACTTGATTATAAGATTTACCCGATAAACTATCAACTAAATTAGGTTGAATTAACAAGGAGATAAATTGGGAAAACCCATGACTACGGGAACGTAAAACAAGAGTAATCGGAATAACTACTTACGGTTTCAGGGAGAGATAGGAAACACCGTAACGAATAAGCTGAAAGTTTTGAGACCTAAAACACCATTTTGATGCAGCATGGGACAAGGAGAAGACAACAGCGGGACTAGGATGGACAATACAACAAGACGATCGGAGGAACATGGTAAAGGGAGGAATGGTAATGAGAAATGTAAAGGCACCGGTGATAGCGGAGGCTTTAGCATTAAGGGAAGCTGTTAAACACAACAGGAACATGGGCACAAGGAAAGTGAGATTCCGAAGTGACTCTACCACTTTGATCAACGCAATCAATGGCAACTCGTGCCCAAAAATCATCCACAGCGTGGTCAATGATATCAAGAAGCTATCAAAAGGCTTCGAGAGTGTGGAATTTGACTATGTTCAAAGGAAAGACAATAAGGTAGCTGATTCAATAGCAAAGGATGTACTACTTTCTTTCAACACCAATTTGGTGGGACAATGTGTTAACTTGGGATAAATGAATTTCAAACACGTCCAAAAAAAAATAAAAATCCCCCGAGAATAAATAAACAGAGCCCTACGCTACTATATATCAACGAAACTTGCGTTCTTCTTTTTCAATGGGCCTTTTCTAACTGGGCTAATAATATCGGTCAGTCATAATTTGTTATACTGACTTGATATAACAGAAATGATTTAAATTTTATAACTATGTGAGATGGTTCTTCAATCTTTTATACACACGCCATTTTGAGAGAATGTTAGACTAGAAAACCACATTGTAATTAACTGATTTAGTTTTTAACCGGAACTCTCTGAGTATATAAGAAAGAAAATCCTAATGTAATCTTTGCTCTTTACGTTGAATAACCGAAATTCACATTTCATTTCCGTTTCTCTCGAATCCAGATTTTGCCTGGAAATAGAATCGCCTAAAGGCGATAAATTGAATCTCTCCCTCACTGAAAAATAGATCCATCTTTCCACTAACATATATGAACAATTTTCGTACCTTCCACTTAGTACGGTTAAAATTGGGTAATTTTTGGTAAGTGATATATTAATAAACCTATTAAAACGGTGCGTCTCATTGCGAATAAAACTGTTCACTTGAACGTGTCATCACCTCCACACGTGTCAAATACGAAGGCTACCCAGCTTTGCTGTCGGGTCCATAAGCTGCAACGTATTAGAGAAACCGACCTAGAACTCTCGAAGACAACACTGCAAAAAGAGAAGAAAAGGGATCTCCATCTATCGAATTGAATCATAGAAAATCTCACAAACTAGACGAGTTCGAAGAAAATATTTGTTTTCCTGAATTAATGAAAATGGCGACCATGCAGGTAACAAGAACCGCTCTCTTTGGCCTCTCAAAAGCTTTCCCTAGACTCCAAGCTCCAGCAACTCTCGCTGCTTCTTCTAGCCGGAGAGTCTCTCGCGTCTGCTTCGCCTCCTCTGTTAGCCATTCCGAGGTGATATACATTCACAACTTTACTCATACATTTTTATAGATGTTCGTTTCTCTTTACCACAAAGAGTATTTTAGATTCTCATGTATGTGATGATTATTTTGAATAGTTCTGATTCAAAAGGTCCAGTTTGGAGTGTATACATATGATATCTAACAAAATCACCAAAAATTATGTTAAATTCTCAATTTAAAATATATATAATATACTTTCCACCATTATTGGGCGGTCCTTGATTGTATATTTCTGCATATGTATATGTTATACTTATAGGCTTATAGCAGTTAGAAAAGATTTTGGTCATGTGGTTCGTAGGTTAACGTGTCGGACAAGTTATTAGCCCTTGTGTGTACCTTGGATTTGAAATTTGATGTGTTATTTCTATGTTTACAGGGAAGAAATCCAGTAGAGAACACTTACGGCTCAAAGAAATGGAGGGAGAACACGGAAGAAAACTATGCCCAAGCGGCTAAGGATAAGGCTAATGAAGGAGCGAACAAAGCAGCGGATAAAGCTTACGATACCAAAGAGCAGGCGAAAGACACAGCGTACGAGGCAAAAGAAACAGCTAAAGACTACGCAGAACGGACTAAAGACAAAGTAAACGAAGGGGCGTATAAGGCAGCGGATAAAGCGGAAGATACAAAAGAAAGAGCTAAGGATTATGCAGGGGATACCATGGACAGTGCAAAAGCGAAAGCTCAAGATGCGAAAGAGAAGGTCAAAGAGTATGGAGAAGATACTAAGGAAAAAGCAGAAGGGTTTAAGGAGACTGTGAAAGATAAAGCTGGGGAACTTGGAGAGAAGACGAAGGAGACGGTGAAAGGAGCTTGGGAGGGAACGAAAAACGCTGCGAGGACTGCGGCTGATGCTGTGGTTGGATCTGAAGAGGATGCGGATAAGGCACGGGCTGATATGGATAAAGGCGTCGAAGATCTAGCGAAAAAAGCAGAGAAAAAAGCGGAGAAAGATCGTAAAGAAGATGACTTCATAACATTTAAGAACTAATGAAAAGAGAGATATATGTGTTTATCTGTTCACAAGTGTTTTATCCCTTTATGTATTGCTCTGTTTTCAGTTTATACTTTGTGTCTAAACTATACGCCTGATCTCATGTATGTGGGTATATATGTGAGAATATGTATCAGTATATAAATAAATAAATAAAAATAACTCTTATGGTTATTTCTACAATTGATAAGCTTCTATTTCTTTCTTTTTTGATAATCAGTCAATTCGTTGAAAATTTGTCATTCGAAGGTCATGACTGATCGAGTTAATTAAAGTCGGTTGTGGTTCGGTGATTTCTCTTTTCCACTTGTTTATCCAAAGATTCCAAACTCACCATTTAAATGATGGGTATATTGGTTAATAATAGTCGTAGACCTTTTGACTTTTGACCTTTGACCTTTTTTTGTAATCTATGTTTATTTAATTTAATGAAGAACCGTTACTGGTTATATTAGAAATTAACAAAATTACCGTTACATTGTGGCGCCAAGCCTTTTTTTTGGAGTTTCTGTTTAACGACCAGTGTTCTAAAATACGGTAGGCGCTAGTCGGATGGTGACTACCGCTACGCCTAAACGGATTAGGCGGAGATTAATAGGAGTCTATGTAGTAAAAGAAATTATAAAGATTTTTAAATATTATATATTTAAATAGTATAGTAACGAGATATGACAAAAAAAATTGACATGGTCTAGTGGTATTTGTTTTCTAGGCAGTGACTTGGAGTCTAGGTTCGATTCTCATCTGACGCATAATAATAGATTTTTAATTTAAATAGGAAGGATAAAATCGTAATTTACCAACTGAATCTTCTTTCTTTTCCAAAACCCTAATAACCGCCAAGATGATTCTTTGCGTTTCTTTTTTCATTTTTTTAGCTTTTCTTTTATTTATTTTTTCGTTTTTCACCCATTATTCCCCTTATTTTAACCAAAACAACACAATCTTTATCAATAATCTATGGATTTCTAACAAAAAAAACTTAAATTTTAACAATTATTTCGTTTTGGCCGATTTTTCTCATCGTAGAGAGCAAAATCGTGGCGGTACAGTCGATATTACGCATTTCTGGCGACTGCCTAGACCGAGTTTTTGAACATTGTTGACGACCTTTGAGGTGTACCTTGTATGACTCTGGAAAAAAATGTGTTTAACTTCTTGAAAAAATGATTTATGGAAGTGTTTTGTTGTTGAGATAATAGATACTTACTTCATATAGAAACTTCTTATTGTGGTTGACTTTTTTTTGTCTTACTTTATATTAAAAGCTTTCCTATTATAATTGAGTTTCTTGTCTTAGTATTTTTTTTGAAGTAGTCTTGGTATTGATAGTATTGTTTAATAAATTATACTTTCGACGTAAATCTTATACACATCTATTTCTCTTTGAAATACTTCTCTTACTCATTTTGAAATATATTTTTACTTTCTCACACAATTAGTCTTGACACAAAAAAAAATTTTGTTATACATAAAACTTTTTTTTTCTTAGTATTTGTTATTGCTCTCTACTTATTTTACAATTTTCACCATTGTGTTCAATACTAATACGGAAAATGTTATACATTGGTTTCATGTTACGAATTTCTCTTATGCGTCACAAAACAGACGTGTGGACCTACACCCTCACTAGCATACACACATTTTTTTTCCATCCTCAAAACATATTACTATCAAATCTCTATTAAAATTACTTATCTATGTTTAATAAATATCTACTAAAGTTATCTATCTAGGTTTACTGTTAGTTTGAAAATATGTTATTTTACAATAAAAAAAATAATATATTTGGTTGGATCTCTTGTCTTATTAATATCTTAATATTGGATCTTATCCCCCTTAGTTCTCACCAATTACCAACTTCTTAAATATGGAAAAATTCAAGATAGATCTTTCTATAATAAAATTGTTTGATGCTCCAATAAAAACACCTGTAACACATACGCTCACACACAATATATTTTTTTTTCTCTTGAAAAATCACTGGTAAATCTTAGTAAAATTAATGATCCATTATGTTTTTGTCGATTTCCGAAAATAGGTTATTTGATATAAATTTCTTGCTATGGTTGAATTTCTTGTATTCTTGAAAATGGCTATTGTTGTATACTAAACCTTTTGTAATCTGACCATTTATATGTACTTTAAATGTATACAAATCTTATATTTATGAAAAACTTGTCTTAGGCGCCCTGAAGAAACGCATGTGCAAAACATATTTTCACAATTTCTCTTTCATAGTAAATTCATAAAATCTTTTCTTATTTTGTCTTAATTTGTCATTACACTCTCAATGTACCTAGATTTTGTTTTTGATTATGTGACTGACTCATTTAACCATATCTAGTGATTGATTCTCCATTTTTCATATAGAGACAAGAGTTATTAGTAAGAGAGTCTTGGCATTTTGACTAAGTTTAGCCTAAGGTTTATGGTGTAAGAAAGATCTTCAGATTTTATTAATACACAATTTTTGACACGTTTTGGTCATACAATCTCACTATTCTAAAACCCAAAACGTATCTCTTCATCAATTTCCATACCACAAAAACCTATATAAGAAGACATTGCTCACAACACCAAAGATCATCACAACAACAACAACAAGAACTTCTAATCAAGAAGATGGATAACTCGAATGTTTTAGCCAAGGAAGAAATCAATCAGGTGAATGAAGAGAAGCCCCCACCTCGAGTATGTCCAAGGTGTACCTCAGACAACACCAAGTTTTGTTACTACAACAACTACAGCATGTCTCAACCCCGCTACTTTTGCAAGAACTGTCGTCGATACTGGACTCATGGTGGGGCTTTGAGGAACATTCCAATTGGTGGAAGCTGCCGTAAAGTCAAGCGTTCAAAGATTGACCAATCCTCTTCCGTTTCT
The DNA here is from genome assembly GCA_900116095.1 of Euclidium syriacum. Classification (NCBI taxonomy): domain Eukaryota; kingdom Viridiplantae; phylum Streptophyta; class Magnoliopsida; order Brassicales; family Brassicaceae; genus Euclidium; species Euclidium syriacum. The sequence goes on from FPAK01000009.1 coordinate 4,081,901, forward strand.
CAGGTGGTTTCTGTTGAAATCCAACAAGTTAGTCACCATCATCATCAACCATTCATACATGTTCAAGAAAACAACGAGTTTGTTGGATCTTTTTCCGCCTCTTCTTCTGCTGCTGCTGCTGTTGGGAACCATTATGGTTCTGTGCCTGAGATTCATGGTGAAATGATAACAAATGTGGCGCCGATCCGAAGTTTCCGACCAATGGAGGCCTTAGATTTCTCTGAAGGATCATATCGTCAAGATTATTATGACGTTGGATCCAATGATTTGATTGTTAATCCTCTAATAAACCAATCACTTGGTGGATATGTTGATAATCATAACAGGTGGAACCAGAGCTTCAACAATAACAATGCAGGCACTAGTGGAAGCAGAGGAGGAAATGAGATGAACAAGAACAACAACAGAATCAGGAACAGTTGTGTGTTTAGGTCCTCTTACCATTTGGAGAAGCATGGTCATTGAATCATAACCGTATTACCGGTCCTATCTTTCTTAAGTTAATGTTTAAGTTATTTATTTATGTTTTCTGTTGGGTCTTTTATTAAATTATTAAAGTGTTTTTGTTTCCCAAAAAGATTATGACATAAGTTGTTTGTCTGACAGACATAAGTAACATGTATGATCTTTTTTATAATAAATATAATCGTTTCAGTTTATTATGTTTGCAATGTTTTTCTCTTGATCGGTTATATGCAAATATATTTTTGTGGTTATAGATGGAGATCTTGAACCAATGACAAACTAATGTTCAGTATCTTTTGCTAATATACAAAGTTTAGAACGTATGTCAACTAAAAATCAACATGCAACCTCAATACAACTTAAGTTAAACTCATGCATGCCACTTGATTATTTTTTTTCAAAACACGGATACTATACAAACCATTGCCGTCCCAGTCTTAAAGCAAAAGAAACACTTGCTTTAAGCCACCATTTTTAAGAAAATTTTTTGGGCCACATATACAATAAGTATGTATAGCTCTATTGGTTTGTCAAAAAAAGTATGGGCCACTTTTTTTTGTGAGAAACTAGTTCGATTTCAGCTTCACTAATAGATCCATCAAATATTGACAGAAATATGTTAGATCTAATTGAAAATCGTATGAAAAGACTAGAATCATGAAAAAAGGAGTCTACGGTGTGATTATAAGAGATTGGGGTTGCAGGCAAGAGGTCAGAGATGAGGACAAAATGATAATTATATACTCATTGATAACTAAGCAGAAAAAATAAAAAAAATGATATAGAAGTCGAAGCTGTGACCCATTAGACCTTTATTAGACCATCCCCATTAATGAATTCAAAGAGGGGTTCATAAAAACAATTTTTTTATAAATTATTTTAAAAAAACGCGAAAAACTAAAAAAAAAAAAAAATTCGGACCACTCATGGGTTGCCACGTGACGAATCCGCGGAGAAAGGATCTCTCTTAAGAGAGACTGCAAGAGACGAGATCATGTTTTTGTGTGGGATACACTATTAAAAAATTAATTTTTATTTTTGAACCTAAGTTATGGATCCCTAATAAAAATACTCTTAGTCGTTAAAACTTAAAACCATTACACAACTTGTTTATTTATTGTTTATATTATCCAACTTATTATATATCCTCAAAATATAAAAAAATAGTAAAAACCAATTTTGAAATTTCGGACTTTATCTACTTATTGGTAAATAGTCTTAATACTAGGTCTCCGCTGTCTGACTAGTGCTTAGCGTTTGAATTTTGCTATTTTTTTTTTAGTTTTGAGGATATATCTGAAATTTTCAGAATTATATTATATATATATGAAATAAAATTCATTAATTCTAAAAAAAAAAAAATAGTAATTGTCCATCTAGTAGACACCTAAAGTCAACATGTAAATCCAAATACATTGAGATGTTCTATAAACTTAGTGGAAGTCTCGGAAACTGGTTTTGAACAACTAGCTAAATATTTTGAAAATATATAAATTCATTAAATTCTAGTAATAATTACTTAGTAGGACTAAAAAAGAGCAAACAAAATTGTTTAAATGAGACTATGAAAGAGCAAACAAGATTGTTCAAGTTATTGGAAAGAATAAAATTGTTCTCTCAGAAGCCAAACGGCCACTTTATAAAATATCTTTTGTGATACTAAATAATCTCAAATCTAAATATAACAAGGACATAAAAGACGTCCAGATTTTGCTGAGGGACAAGTGGATACGACCGGTTACACAAGTTTAAACGGCGAAAAGCTAGATTTTGTCTGTCATCGATTCCGACTGGGATAGAGATGAGGTCTTCCACAGATAATTCGACACGTTCATATTATCCTCTCTCTTTTTCTTAACTTCATTATCCCTTCTTTTTTTAACGTCACTGTCCCTATTATTTTCAAGTGTTTGCAAAAGCATTAATATGGAGTATTTGTTTGTTATTACTTTTTTTTTTGTTTAGAGGTAAAGTAGTTGCTTATTAGTTTTTTTTTGATAAGGAGTATTTGCTTATTAGTTATTACTTGTTATTGTTTTGCAGTGTGTAATTCGTGAACAACCAGTTTTATTACACCTCTTTTACGATCCTAATGGACGATTTGTTAAAGAAGAGTACAAAGGAAACCAGAGATTTTTTTAAAAACGCACTAATTAATGCAAAAGCTTTTCAAAATTTGAAAAGCAATTTTTTTTTTCATTTTACTTTGAAAAGTTTTATGAATTTTGCTCCCGACAAAACAAATAAGACGTACAATACACGTGTCCATGACATTAAAGACCAAAAGCTATTGACGGTACAAAACGTCAAGAACAATGCCCTTCAACGTAGGTAATTCAAGCAAATTATCTACATATATATATGAGTTCCATATCTCAAGCATTTCATAAATTAAACCAAGTATCTCAATCAATAATTCCTTTGAAATCTTTACAAATTTTTTTTGTTAGTTTGATAAGAAAAGAAAGAAAAATGGCTACTTCGCGTCTAGCAAGGTTTGTGTCGGAAGTTGCTCCACCTCAATTCGTGACGGTGATGAGGAGGCACAGAGCAGCGAAGCAAAAGTTAGACACAATCAAAGAAGAAGAGTATAAAGAAGACTGTTTCAATGGTGGAATGATGATGTCGATGTCAAATAAGACATCATCTCATCATCATCAACATGCTTATTCTTCCTCTATTACTTCGGTTTCTAATTCTGGATCGACCTCTAAGAATTTTCTCGTTGAGGTTCGAAGCTCTTTTTCTGTATTCGAAAAGTGAGAGACCTATGTGGATTGTGTTATGTTTGGATCGGGTCGATATTTTTGTGTGCACCCGTATCTTTATATAGCTTGCTCAAGATTTTCGGACCTTTTTACTATTATCTAAAAGGCTCGATCCAGCTATATATGTTTGTATTTATTAATCAATCATTTGTAATTTTGAATTTTGTTATTATATGGTTCTACGTATTGTAATTTTCGATATCCTATTTTAATAAAATATGTTGTTTTGTAAATATGTTTTTGACGACAGTTTATAGATATTTTTTAACACGCATCTTGTTGAATAAACTACTTACCCCTTAAATTTAACAAAACATCGAATTCATACAAGACTCTTTGACACTAAGTTCAACATAACCAACTTAGGGCAGCTTGACAAACACAAGCCCAATTGAACATTTAACCTGAAGCCTAACAATTCACATGTATCCCAACATTCCTCCTCATGCATGTTTGAAGCTTATAAACGTCTAACTTAAATAATAAATTATTAAATTCTACGACCTAACTCTTTTGTTAATGTGTCTACAAGCTGAGTATCAGTTTTCGAACGTGTTCCATAACAATGATGTCTTTCTGAATTGCATCTTGAATAGAGTAACAATCACTTTCGATATATTTCATCCGTTCGTGAAAAATTAGTTTGGCTGCTGTGTGAATATCAACTTTACTAATTAATATCACACAAAATATGTGCATGATTGGAATGTTCGAAACCCGATTATGATAATAAACCTTTGATTAACTTGAATTGTTGAAGATTCACTGCCAAAGATATGTACTCAGTTTATGCGGAAGAATATGAGGCAATGTTTTGTTTCTTTGTTTTCCAGGAGATTGAGGAATCACCAAGTAGAACCACATGTTCACTAAGTGAGCGACGAGCTAATGGACTCGAAATCAGTTTCTCAGCGAACCTCTTTGGGATCATATATAAACAATGACAAGATATGAACATCATAATTCAACACAAGTCTTGTATGTGTGAGATAAATTAAACTCCCCACCAGTCTTCCTCTTCTATAGTTAGTCGGGTCATCGAGAAGATGCCACACGATGGTTATGCTAAAGAAGGGTGGATGCTGGCTAAGATCCAAGTATACCACACTTCGAGATGATGTACAAGTCGTACTTTTTTAGATAATAAAAAACCTTTGGGACCTCGGCTTACTTCAATACCCAATATATACTTTAGCTTACCAAAGTCTTTTATGAAAAAACATTGACGTAAATAATCTTTAAACTTCGTGATAGCTTGTAATTCATAAGCACATATTAGTATATCATCCACATAAAATCAAAGCTTGAATCTTGAGATTCTTGTTGGCATATGAGAACAAGGAATAGTTCTATATGACTTACCAAATTTGAAAACCAGCAATGAGGGGTATGTTTTATGCTCGTAAAGAGACTTGTGAATACGAAAAATCTTGTTAGGATGCGTGTGACGAAACCCAAAGGCAAATTCATATCAACCTCTTGTCCATATATATCATCGTGATGGACGAGTTATGATGTCCGTCCAGTTTACTTCTCAATTCGTAGCAATAACAATACAAAGCGAAGTGTGGACAATAATCTTCTTCACAACTAAAATTTTTTTTTATTATAGTCATCACCTTCAACTTGAAAATTTTCAAGAACAACGAGTCGAGCCTTATGTCTTTCAAGTTTACCACCACCTCGATATCTTAGCTTATAAAACCACTTGGTATGACGGTTTCCTTTCCGGTGGTAGTGAAACAACATTCCATGTATAGTTAATTTCATGAGCTTTTATATCTTTTTTCATTGCTGTTGTTCACTTCCTAAGGTGATTTTTTAAAATTCTTAGATTCACCGGTTTGAGAAAAACTTTATGATGAGATCAAGATGAGGTTCAGAGTCACATTGACGTTGTAGGTGACGTAATCTTTAAACAACACAAATATCTTATGATCACGATGTCTTTACCAACATGTAAAAAAATTAACGTAAAAGTAGATTGTGAAGTCAAAACTATGTCCACCAACCGAAGATACAATAGTATTTGGACCAATAGGTAATGAAGGAGTATATGAGGATTCGATTTAGAGACATACACCAAAGTATAATTCAAATATGAGACATAGTTATTGTGACTTTGTCTAAAATGGGAAACACTTCGCATACTCTACGCAAAAGTTTCACTTCTGTTTGCAATACCAACTGATCAAGGCGGAATATTGGCGACATATGTAAGTAAAGAGAGGTTTCACGTAATATTTTATGAGAAGTTCCAATATAAAAAATGGCATCCAATAAATACTTTACGAGATAGCTAATGTGTGTTGGTTTTTCTATAGCATTGACCTGGAAAATTTTGGTCATCTATTATCTTTTAGTGAAAAATGATATTTTTAGTCAAAAAATGATCAGCGGGCCGCTCCTCGGAAATCTAGGCCTAAGATTTTGTTATGGACTCGATAATGAGCTTCATCTTTAGAGAGTGGGCTAAGGCTGCTTCGATCAGGTTTAGACGAATTTAAAGTTCATCGTTGGATGGATTAACGCGTTATGGGGTCCGTTGTATTTGAGGGCTAGAACATAGCTAAGGGTGAGGTTTGATCTACAAAAGATCAAGTATCCTATCAAAACAAGAACACCATGAAGTATTTGGAAAATATAGAAAAGAATAGAGACCATAAGACCGAGGTCGGAAATTGTAAAATAATTTGGACAACATGGTAGGAAAATGTTTTTAGTTGACCCATGATGGGAAGAAGGGGTGGTTATGGGAGTAGTTTGTTGGAGAGGTTATTTAGTGAAAGAGAAGAAGTGTAAGAGTTTTAGAGTGAAGCTTAGTCAAAAATGATCGGAAAGGTGAAGTCAGAGAGAGAGAGATCTCAGAGGAGGAAGAAGAAGGATGTCATAAAAGTCGGGAAATTTAGGGTCTTTCGTGAGAAATTTGAGATCTTTGAGGATAAACTAAGTGAAAAAAAGGAAAAAAGTAGTGAGAGAAAAAAATATTTGACCACTTTTCGTAGTGGAAAAGGAGAGTATTTATAGATTTTACCTGATCCAAAATAGTATACCAGGTCGAACGAGTGATCCAACTGTAAATGTACCTTGTGTAAGTACGAAACACTATAATACTTTTACCTAACTCTTTTCTCTTGTTGGACAACTAACATCCAATGTAATGTCGAGACATCTGAAGGCTACTCTAGGACTATGTGGGAGGCTCGTCGTACTGTTTGTTGTTTGATACATTGTCTATGGGTACTCAGTCGTCGAATGCTTTTATAGTTATCAAGATACATGGGTTTATCAGAATGTGTTGTATGTAGGTTTCCTCTAACTTTCTTTACACTGACAACACATGTAGCTCCACAACCGTTGGATGAAGGCATATGTTCATGCAATATAGTCGTTATTGTTTGAAGATATACAATTATTCAATAGAGGAAGTATCATGATTTTATTCATACATGTCCTATGATCTTTCTTAAGAGTTCGGACTATCTTACCTTATATAAGCTACACAAAGATCCGTGTTTCCCTTGGTTTTTCCTAACTAATTGCTTTTTGGGGTAATTTGTTGCCGCATTGGCTGACTAGCGATGTCGCTAGTCGGGTTCATGATTATTTGAATATACAGAGCCAAATGTTTCGTGTTTTAAGCCGCCGGTAAATCTTAGATGTTTTGACTGGAAATTTTTTAAACCAACATCTTCCATAATAATTCATCTACTTCCAACCGTCGACTTCCATCAAATTAAAAGTACCCACATAAGATGTTTCAATTAATGCACGAACATATATGAATAAGAAAATAAATGACAGAGAATTTAATAACTTTATACCCTGTTTTTAATTTCAAACTGAGATTAGCTAAGAATACGCATGTGAATGTTAGATAAGAAAAAATAAAACTTTTGATGGGTTTTTGAATTTAAAAATGAAAAAAGGTTCCTTCCGATTTCTCCCACATCTCCTGAGTGGTTTTTTCTCCTCTGTTTTTAAATCGCCACTAGCCCTACAAAGAAGAAAAACAAAAACCGCAAAATCAGGTAGTAGATTTGCTCTGCTTCATAGGGGTTTTGAGTTAGTAACTTTCCTAATTTCTTCTTCCCTCCGCTTATTGCTCTTAATTGCATTGCTTCCAGATATTCTCTTTCAAATTCAACCCAAAAAAGGGTTTTTTATTCGTCTGGGGCAAAAATTAAATTCGTATATTTGAAAAGACTCGTATCGAATTGAAACATTTGGGTTGATTTGATTGGATCTTCAGATCGGGCTAAGCTTTAACTGCTACTGTGGGGTTTGGGTCTTTCTTCTTTCCTAGATTTTAAGGTTATATAACTCTCGGTCTTCTACTTTGGATGAATTGGCTACCTTTTAGATACGCCATTTTCAGTTTTGAGTCACGTATTTGACTTGTTAATCAACAAGTCGAGAGATTTGGATTGAGAGAGTAGTAATTAGGTGACTGTAAGTCTGTAATACAATGAAAAGAGTAAAAAGCGAATCCTTTAGAGGTGTTTATAGTTCAAGGAGGTTCAAGTTGTCACATTTGTTACTTGCTATAGCAGGGTTTTACTTAATTTTCTTAGCATTTAAGTTCCCACATTTCATCGAGATGGTTGCTATGTTAAGTGGAGATACTGGTTTAGATGGAGCTTTAATGGATACAGAAGTTGTTAGTTTAAGCGGATCGTTACGCAGTGAGATGTTGCATAGGAAGCTAGAAGATGAAGAGAATCAAATTGTGCCTTCCACTACTCAATCTAAACCGATTCAGCTACTTCATTATCGGTATGGTCGAATATCAGGAGAGATCATGAGACGTAGGAATAGAACTATTCACATGTCACCTTTTGAAAGAATGGCTGATGACGCTTGGATTCTTGGATCAAAGGCTTGGGAAGATGTTGATAAGTTTGAGTTAGATAACATCGAAGAGAGTTCTGTTAACGAAAGAATGGTTGATTCATGTCCTTCTCAGATCTCAATGAATGGAGATGACTTGAGTAAAGCCAATGGGATCTTGTTGCTTCCCTGTGGTTTAGCTGCAGGTTCTTCTATTACGATTCTTGGAACTCCACAGTTCGCGCATAAAGAATCTATTCCTCAGCTTTCGAGATTTACAAGAGGTGATGGAATGGTTATGGTTTCGCAGTTTATGGTTGAGTTGCAAGGGTTGAAGACAGGGGATGGGGAATATCCTCCTAAGATTCTTCATTTGAATCCTAGAATTAAAGGTGATTGGAGTCACAAGCCGGTTATTGAACACAATACATGTTATAGGATGCAATGGGGAGTTGCTCAAAGATGTGATGGTACTCCATCTAAGAAAGACTCAGACATGCTTGGTTAGATTTCTTACATCCATTTTTAGTTGCAAATTATGTTTTCTCTTTCGCTTCATCAAAGCAAACGTATTCTTTTCCAGTTGATGGATTTCGAAGATGTGAGAAGTGGACGAGGAATGACATGGTGGATTCAAAGGAATCGAAGACGAATTCTTGGTTTAAACGGTTTATAGGACGTGAACAGAAACCAGAAGTCACTTGGTCGTTCCCATTTGTGGAAGGTAGGGCCTTTGTCCTTACTTTGCGAGCTGGAATTGATGGTTTCCATATAAATGTTGGAGGAAGGCATGTGACATCATTCCCTTATCGTCCGGTATGTTAAAATATCATGAGCATTTATACATGTATATATGCTTTATTAATTGGTCTCAACAGTATAATCTCTGTTATTCTCAGGGATTTACCTTGGAAGATGCCACAGGACTGGCGATTACAGGAGATGTTGATGTTCACTCTGTTTATGCTACATCTCTTTCGACATCTCATCCGAGTTTCTCGCCTCAGAAAGCAATAGAGTTTTCTTCAGAGTGGAAAGCTCCTCCATTGCCAGACACTCATTTCCGCCTTTTCATTGGTGTTCTATCTGCAACTAATCATTTCTCAGAGCGTATGGCAGTTAGAAAGACATGGATGCAGCATCATTCTCTTAAGTCTTCAGATATAGTTGCCCGATTCTTTGTTGCACTTGTAAGTTCTTACCACCTTCCCTTCTTTCAAAAGCCTTTGGCATTTGGAGAATTACTGTCTGCCTTGGAACACTAAGCAGTTTGTGTTTGACTCTGTTGGTTTCTTTTTGTAGAATCCAAGAAAGGAAGTTAATGCAATGCTGAAGAAAGAGGCTGAATATTTTGGAGATATTGTGATTCTGCCCTTTATGGATCGCTACGAGCTAGTGGTCCTTAAAACAATTGCTATTTGTGAATTTGGGGTATTGATCATTTCTGCTCTCATGATGACTCCATCGCTATTCAAATCTTTGTATGTAATATGTGATTGGTGAAATTATCTTTCTTTCAGGTCCAGAATGTGACAGCTCCATATATAATGAAATGTGACGATGACACATTCATCAGAGTGGAATCAATCTTGAAAGAAATCAATGCAGTTTCTCTGGAAAAGTCTCTCTATATGGGTAATCTAAATCTTCGGCATCGTCCTCTTAGAACTGGCAAGTGGGCAGTTACATGGGAGGTACATTCAATGGATTGTGTTCTTGTATGGTTCAGAAATCAAAATCTGCCTCAGATACTAAATGCTGTTTGCTTATTATTGTAACAGGAGTGGCCAGAAGCTGTGTATCCTCCTTATGCTAATGGACCTGGATACATAATCTCAAACGACATCGCTAAATATATCGTTTCGCAGAATTCAAGACAAAAGCTTAGGGTCTGATGCTCTCTCACTTTCTTATTCTCAACTCAATCTCTCTCATTTTGAATGGACTCTGAGCTAAACTATTTGGATATTGTTGTCACAGTTGTTCAAGATGGAAGATGTGAGCATGGGAATGTGGGTGGAGAAATTCAACGCGACGATGCAGATTGTTGAGTACTCGCATAGCTGGAAATTTTGCCAATATGGATGCACACTAAACTATTTCACTGCACATTACCAATCACCGAGTCAGATGGTTTGCCTGTGGGATAAGTTGTTGAAAGGCAGAGCACAATGCTGCAACTTCAGATGACCAAAACAAAGAAAATAGTCAAAAGATTACAGGATCACAGCCTTGGCACCTCTAAACTGTTTTGTATTTTTTCCCCTTTGGTGCTAACACACATTCAAGATATAACTATCTCTGATTGTACATTGGTGTTCATTGATAATTTTTTACAAGTAAATTTACATGTTATCTACGCAAATACTTCCAAAATGTTTTTACCAAGGTCACTGTATTACTATTCCCGCTTGCTGGTCTTTGATGCTTATTTGTGGATAACGAGATTAAGGTTTTCGTCAGATTCAGAGGCTTTCGAGTCTCTGAAAAGTGAAAAGTTCTGAGCTTTTGCAGTCAGATCCAGGTAAAGCTTTCTTCTTTTCCTAGTGTTCTGCTATAATCCTCATCCTGGAGATGTCATATGTCCATAAAGATTAAAGCTTGGTTATTTAGCATACAGAGTCATGAACTGCTTAGAATCCTGAGCAGTTATTCATGGGTGATGGTATAAAAACAGAACATATAAAGCATCGATCTTAAGAGTGTGCAGGTCAAGAGCAAAAGCTCCTTCAAAATATCTGCAGACAGATTCCTTACAACAACAAAATTCAAAATTGTAGCTTAAAGACTGTCAACTAATCCTCTGATGATTAGATGGATGCAGCCAAATGTGCTTCTTTTTAAAATTTATTTATCACCGTGTTTAATCCTCACGCCAAAACCTCAAGGCCGTGAAGTTCTGATACACGGTGAATCAACCAAGATGTGTAAAGCGACAGAGAAAGTTACGCGGTTGAGAGCAAATGAAATACAGAGTACGGAAGTGTTTAAATGTCAACCTTTTTGAGTTTCGGGAAGCACAAAGCAGAACGCAAAGAGATGGATTAAGATTGATAGAGAAATGAATTGGCCTTCGATTTCAACCCCGACAGAGAATGGCGGCTATCGATATTGAAATATATTTAGGGCTCCGGAAAATATTCTTCCTTTGAATACAATAATATGGGTAAACGTCTGATTCAATAGATCATTTCGTTCCGTCTCGCGCCTCAGCATCAGGGTTCGATTCCAGGAAAATAAAGAAAAAATAATACGTAACGAAACGACGTCGTTAGGATTTCAGATTTTTTTGTTAATGCCGCCATGCCCAAAAACCTCTGTTCTGCTACTCCCCATGATCGATAGATGCATAAATCTCTTGCAGACCTGTGGGGTTTCGTCGCTAACGAAACTCAGACAAATCCACGCTTTTTCAATTCGCCATGGCGTCTCAATCTCCGACGCCGAGATGGGAAAACACCTCATCTTCTACATTGTGTCTCTTCCTTCTCCACCTCCCATGTCTTACGCTCACAAGGTCTTTTCCAATATCCAGAACCCTTACAATGTCTTTATTTGGAACACATTGATCAGAGGCTACGCCGAGATTGGTGATTCCGTCTCTGCTGTTTCTCTCTACCGCGAAATGCGAGTTTCTGGTTTGGTCGAGCCAGATACTCATACTTACCCGTTTCTTCTTAAGGCCGTAGCGAAATTGGCGGATGTTCGTTTGGGAGAGACGATTCATTCCGTTGTTATAAGAAGTGGATTTGGTTCGTTGATATTTGCCCAGAACTCTCTGCTCCATTTATACTCCAACTGTGGAGACTTATCCAGTGCGTACAAGATGTTCGATAAAATGCCTGAGAAAGATTCAGTGGCTTGGAACTCTGTCATTAATGGGTTTGCAGAAAACGGTAAACCAAACGAAGCTTTGGCGCTTTATACTGATATGGATTCAAAGGGAATCAAACCGGATGCGTTCACAATTGTAAGCTTGTTGTCTGCTTGTGCCAAGATTGGTGCTTTGACATTAGGTAAGAGAGTCCATGTATATATGATCAAAGTGGGTTTGACGCGAAACTTACATCCAAATAATGTACTCTTGGATTTTTACGCGAGATGTGGAAGAGTCGAAGAAGCCAAAACATTTTTCGATGAAATGATGGACAAGAACAGTGTCTCGTGGACTTCACTGATAGTCGGTTTAGCTGTTAATGGTTTCGGGAAAGAAGCGATTGAACTTTTCAAGAAGATGGAATCAAATGGAGGTTTAACACTGTGTGAGATCACGTTTGTGGGGATCTTATACGCTTGTAGCCATTGCGGAATGGTGAAGGAAGGTTTTGAGTATTTCAGGAGAATGAGAGAAGAGTATAAGATTGAGCCTAGGATTGAACATTTTGGTTGTATGGTCGATTTGTTAGCTAGAGCTGGACAAGTGAAGAAAGCTTATGAATTCATCATGAAGATGCCGATGCAGCCAAATGTTGTTATCTGGAGAACATTGTTAGGAGCTTGTACCGTTCATGGCGATTCAGATTTAGCAGAGTTTTCTAGAAACCAAATCTTACAACTAGAACCAAACCATAGTGGCGATTATGTCCTTTTGTCGAATATGTATGCATCCGAACAGCGTTGGTCTGATGTGCAGAAGATAAGGAAACAAATGTTAAGAGACGGTGTGAGAAAAGTTCCTGGTCACAGCCTTGTAGAAGTAGGAAACAGAGTTCATGAGTTTCTTATGGGTGATAAGTCTCATCCACAGAGCGATGAGATTTATGTTAAGCTACAAGAAATGACTGATAGATTGAGATTGGAAGGTTACGTGCCGCAAATTTCGAATGTTTATGTTGATGTTGAGGAGGAAGAGAAGGAGAATGCTTTGGTTTATCACAGTGAGAAGATTGCTATTGCTTTTATGCTTATTACTACACCTGAAAGATCACCGATTCGGGTTGTGAAGAATCTTAGAGTTTGTGCAGATTGTCATTTGGCGATTAAGCTTGTGTCTAAGGTTTATGATCGAGAGATTGTTGTCAGAGATCGTAGCAGGTTTCACCATTTTAAAAATGGTTCTTGTTCTTGTCAAGATTACTGGTAATGCAGAAAACATATTGTTTCAAATGTGAGGATACAATAAATTATTACACATTTTGTTCGAATTCTTCGTTGATTGGAATCTCCATCATTGTCTCAATGAGACAATCGGTTCTTGTGATTGAACCATCGTGGAACAATTTGTAAATTTCTAAAGTGTCGAGGTAATTTACTAAGTGACAAAAATATGGGTTAAATCTTATAAAATAAAAAACTTTTGGGGGAAAAACGAAATTATGTAAAAAGTAAAAAAAGACCGCGTTTTCACCTATTCTTTTGGCGGGACTGGAAAAATTTTGAAAGGAAAGAAATTTCGCGCTTTCGTAATTTTCTAAGCTTCCATGGAAAGCTCTTTGGAGGATACGCTTCTTCTTCCATTTATATACCTAAACAGTCGCTGCGAAGCCAAACTTATCATTTTAATTCATTTCATTTTCTGTTTGCGAAGATCAAAAGCCTAAAGGAAGAAAAAGAAGATGGGAGACACAAGTCACCTGGAGAGGATGGGAAGAGAACTCAAGTGCCCAATTTGGTAATCGCTGCGCTAATTAAGCCGAGTTTTTTTTTAATCGGGATTTTTTGATGAATACGGCGAGGGGAAACCCTAATTTTGTCCCATCTTTCTCAATCGATGGCCAGTGTGTGATCTCCGTTTGTCTCATGGGCTTCTTCTTTCGCATAACATAGACTGATTAATTTTTGTGTTGATCTTCCCTTTGGATTCGAATTGGGTTTTTAAATTCCTTTGAAATTCGGGTTTTATGTAATGTAGGGTTCTTAATTGTCTGGCAATCGAAGTAGATTTATGCCTCCGTTTAATTGCCTCGCTAACAAATTAAATTTGTTTTTTTTTGCAGCCTGAGTTTATTTTGTTCTGCAGTGTCACTTTCGTGCAACCATGTCTTTTGCAAGTAAGAAATCACCTGTTATCATACACTGCAAAAGTTTTTGTTATAATCTGTTCGATATTATTGAGTAGTAACACCTCTTATCTCTTGATTTCAGTGCATGTATACTGAAATCCATGAAAGTGGATGCTACTTGTCCAGTCTGTAAAATCCCATACCATCGCAGAGGTACTTCCCATGCTCCTAATTGATCTCAGAGGCTAGATTTTATTTTTGCTAAACCAAAGTTTGTTTTTAACGAGTTTTGAATTTTTTGTTGTTATATGTTAGAGATTCGAGGTTCTCCTCATATGGATAGCTTGGTGAGCATTTACAAGAACATGGAAGATGCTTCCGGGGTCAATATATTCGTAAGCCAGAGTAAACCATCACCATTAGGTACTGATGCTTTAACATCTGATTAACTTGAATGCTGTACAGCTTGAATGAAAGAAGGCAGTGATTGACTCGTTACAAGTTAGTAAATTTAAGCGTAGTAACTGGACGTAATCATTTCACTTGATTTTCTAGTTTTTTCTAATTGATCCTTAAAGAAAACTTAAAATTGTTTCTCTTAACTCATTACGTGATCTGAAAGTGGGATTTAGTTATAAGAAAACTTGAACAAATGCCATAAAGGTTCACCGTATGCTTGTTTTGCTCCAATTCTTGGATGTTATCTAAATGAAGACATATGTGTTTTGTGTTGTGTGTCTACAGAAAAAGAAAAGGAGCTGAAAGATGCTTCTAATCAAAAGACAAGTGATAAGAAACGTCAGGGATCTGGGAAGGGGGGAGCATCAAAGAGGAAAGAGTATAAGAAAACGACGGAAATAGATGTAGATGCACCTGGACCTATTGTTATGAATTCATCCCAAACCAAGAAAAGGGTGCAGCTGCTGCAGAATTCATCTTCTCAAAGTTTAGCAAAATCTTCTGAACCTGTTGAAGCAGCTGGAAAACTCAATGATTGCACTGAAGAAACAGTGATTGGTTTGGCTGATCATCCTCGTCCAAATGAAGCAGGAAATCTGTCTCTTTCACCCTTCTTTTGGTTGAACGATGAAAATAGTAGGGAGAGCTTAAGTCAGCTTGCAGAAAGTGATCAACTTTCAGACACTACCCCTGTTGATCTTCCTTCCTTCAGCGACTTGAAGGACTCAGATCATGAGAGTTTGTCAAAAGTAAGTACTTGAAATCCCAATTGCTTTTCTTAGTACTATCTTTCAATTTTCGTATTGCATTATATTTTTCTATGGTGTTGTGACATTCATGCTACACTCTCCCTGAGGTTATAGAAAATGTGTTTGATTCATCTTAGTTATGTAGCCGGAGAGTTTCTGTGATTCAGATTGAATACACATATCTGTTACCCATAAAAATCATATTCAGTTGCATAGGAAACCATATTTATATTAGTATCTAAAGAGAACGAGGATCCTTTAATCTTATATTTTCCTTTGGTGACTGTTTCAGGCAGATGAGCAAGACAAGCCCAATCCAGGAGACATGTTTGACAGTGAAATGTTTGAATGGACTCAGAGACCTTCTTCTCCAGAGATTCTACCAAGTCCTGCGAAGGCCAAGGTAATGGTAGTTCTTCATTCTGTTTTATATTTGAGTTCTTTCATAGTTTCTTCAAGTTGGTGGATATTTACTGAAAGTTCAAATCAACTTTCAGGTTCTAGGTAGAGGTAAGAGTGATCTTACTCAAAGAAAGTTATCTAAGGTAATAGCAGCCAAAGATAGAAAACGCAAAGCAGGAAGTGCAAGAAAAGTTGCTAGACTATGCGTCGTTGGGGGTTCACAAGAGGACCATATGGAATCATCTGCAGGAGAAAATGTTGGAGACAAACAAGATTGTCGTGCGGCTTCTGGCACATCTATCAAGAAGGATGAGAATGTGAAAGCTAAACGGGATACAAGAAGTAAGGGTCAGAATTCAGGAGTTCAGTCTGGTCTAAATATATCTAAGGAGGCAGATGGGAAGCAGGGGACAAAGAGGAAAAGATCTAATGTTGGATCCCCTCCAGTTCAGCCGGTTGCTGGATCGAATGAGCTACAAGAAGACCATATGGAATCATCTGCACGAGCCAATATTGTTGAGAAACAAGATTGTCGTGGGGCTTCAGACACATCTATCAAGAAGGATGGGAATCCTGATGAAAATGTGAAAGTTAAACGAGCTACAAGAAGTAAGGGTCAGAGCTCAGGAGTTAAGTCTGGTCTAATTATATCCAAGGAAGCAGATAAGAAGCAGGGGACAAAGAGGAAAAGATCTAGCGTTAAATCCTCTCCAGTTCACCCGGTTGCTGGATCGAATGAGCTCTCACTTGGAACAGAAATTGTGGGTAAGGAAGATCAGAATGGATCCCATGGATCTAATCCACAGCCTGAAAAACAAACTCCTGCTGAGAACTCCCCTCTGAAAAAGAGGAGGAGAAAATCCAATGCAAGCTCCTCTCCGAAAGATTCTTCTGAGAAAACTGAAAAGAAGGCTTCGGAAAAGATATCAAAACTTGGTTCCCGTTTGACTTCAAGGAGCGTTACACAACTTCGTGGCAGTGATATCCGAAGTGATAAGTTAAATCAAGTGACTGATACAAAAGTTTCATCAAACAAAAAAAAATCCATTGTGGATGAAGGCAATCATACCATGCAAGTTTTGGAGAAATGCTCTACAGAAAACAAGCCTTTGCAACATTGTGATGGACCTCCAACAAAGAAACCCACATGTGCCTTTTGCCAGTCTTCAGAAGAAACGGAGGTTAGGCTTCACAACCTCACTTTTGGGTTCCAGATTTATCCTTTTGTTGATTATAACCATTTTCTTAATTGGCAGGCTTCGGGAGAGATGGCTCACTATCATAGAGGCGAGCCTGTATCTGCAGATTTTAATGGCGGGTCTAAGGTCATACACGTTCACAAAAACTGTGCAGAATGGTAAGTAAATTGAAATAGTAGTAAATATCTTCTCATTCCTTTTGAAATCATTTGAACTGCATGAGCATGCCACATGTGTTTTTGATACACACGACTCACTGAAAATAAGAAACTGTATAACATTTTCAGGGCTCCAAATGTGTACTTCAACGACCTTACAGCAGTTAATCTTGAAGTGGAATTAACCAGAAGCCGTAGAATAAGTTGCAGTTGCTGTGGCCTTAAAGGTGCAGCACTTGGTTGTTACAACAAGAGTTGCAAGAATAGTTTTCACGTTGCGTGTGCTAAATTGATACCAGAATGCAAATGGGACCTTGTAAGTATCACATAAACTATAGATGTTAGATAGTCCCCTTATATACAGTTCATATAACACATTTTATCTTATCAACAGGAAAAATTTGTAATGCTATGCCCTTTAGATGCATCCTCTAAGTTGCCATGTGAAGAGACTAGTCCAAAAGAAAGAAAACGCAAGCAAACTCCTAAAGGGTATGTCATTTTCATTGATGTGTATTATGATGCGATTCTAATTTTTGAGATTAGACAGCTGACTATATCGTTATCTGTATTCTCTAGACCACTGCACTCTCCGTCTAATCAAGTAGCTGGGAAAACTGATAACACTGAGCTCCAGAGGAAACTTTTTAAAAGATTGCCCAAGAAATTGGTTCTATGCTGTTCAGGGCTTACAGTTGAAGAGAAGGTATGTAACATATATACACATATATTTTCACTCTATTGTGCAAATCTCTTGGCTTGAAACCTAAATTTCCATGGATGGCTTGGATTGCAGACTGTTATTAAAGAATTCGCAGAACTGGCTGGAGTTATAATCACACAAAAATGGGAGCCAAGTGTTACACATGTCATTGCATCAACCGATGAAAACGGAGCATGCAAAAGGACACTCAAATTCATGATGGGGATCTTGGAGGGGAAATGGATTCTAAGCATTGATTGTTAGTAATATTGTTCTATCAGTACTGAAACATATATGTTTAGCAATTTATCACATCAACAATTTTGTCTATTCTTGCAGGGATCAAGGCTTCTATGAAAGATACAAAATATATAAGGGAGGAGCCATATGAGATCTCCATGGATGTTCATGGAATACAACAAGGACCTTATCTTGGACGACAGAGAGCTTTGAACAAGGTTAGCTTTCGTCTTTCTCTAATACTCTCTATGTTACAAAAAGACGAGAGAAAAAATTCATCTGAATTGGTTTTCATTTTACGAATGTGCAGAAACCAAAGCTTTTTAATGGAATAAAGTATTACATTATGGGAGATTTTGAGGTTGCTTACAAAGGGTATCTACAAGATCTGATTGTAGCAGCTGGAGGAGCAATCTTGCGCAGACGACCCATTTCTGATGAGAATGAAACTTCAACGATGGTAGTTTATAGTGTTGAGCCTAGCAATAACAAAACTTTGAAACAGCGAAGATCTGATGCTGAAGCGTTGGCTAAAACTGCTGGAGCCAGGGTTGTCAGCAGTTCATGGGTCTTGGATTCTATTGCAGGTTGCCAAATTTTAGACTCCTGATTTTAATTTGTGAGATCTGTCAGTAGGATTTTGGAGAAATGCGTAAGGTTTTAATATAAGGTGTTTTCATTTAAATTATGGATTTCATAATAACAGAATTATAAAAAAAGTGAGAATGTTTAATAGAGAATCAATAGAACCGCAGTGTTCTTGTTTATGTTCAAACCAAACCAGGAGCATCCATGGTATCTCTAGTTGCTAAGAGAGAATAAAGCATGCCGTCTGATGAAACGAGGTTGACAGGTGAAAGCCGGTGGTTTTGTCTTGTTCTATAACTAAAAAGATTTTATGATGTTCTTGTGTAAAAATATTAGAAAAATGGTTTAATGATAAACCAAAAAAAACATAAAGCAATACACTTGTTCCCTTGAATAAATAGAAACCATTAGAAAGGGAAAATCTCAAGCGGTGTGATTAGGCCCTCTGGCTCTCCCCCGTCGTGGTTCCTTAGGGCTCTCCTTAAAATCAAAAATACTGGAAGGGCTCCTCAGTTGACTGATGTAAGCCAATGGTGTCTTGTAATATTCACTATGCCAAATGTGCCAGGCAAGAAAAACCAACAATGGAATACCTAGGATCCACATACGACTCTTGAAAAATTTCACATCCGGGAAAAGCAGAGGAGCTATGATATAGCTTAAGACCGAAGTTCCCCATAGAGCTCTGAAAGCAAAATCGACTGGTTTGAGTTGGATCAATTTTCCATATATGTATGCTTTAGGAAGGAAAATTGATCCAAGTCAAACCGGTTCAGCTTCAGTTTGGATCAAAGATAAAACCTTACTACTGTTGTACTTCTGTCTTGTTGATGTTTTGTGCTTCGAGTTTCAAAGTTCTAAACCACCGAGTCTAAATAACATTTCTTACCTATTTTGTTGCTTTCCTTTTGACATCAGTAAAACGAATCATTTGGTTTTACTTCTAGTTTGATGTTAGTTGATCATACGAATACAATAGCCTTTTGAGGTGATTTATTTATCTGCAGTGAAATATAATTTTATTGACTCTGTTTTAATTTGGGTGTTTACATTCCGTTAATTTAGTTATGACTTCAATTTGGATTAGTTTTGGTTGAATATTGGTTTGATTCAATTTCAATTTAATTTTGGATTATTGTTGGTTTGAAATAGTTCTACTTTTGAATCCAATTTTGACTTAAGCCTAAAACCAATTTGGTTTCGGCTTAGCATTGCTTTGGTATTAATCAAATGTTGATTTCAATTGTAACTTGATCACAATTGGTTTGGCTTCGGTTTGAATTAATCCCAAATTAAAATTGGTTAGAATTTAATTTTGATTTTGATCAAAACTTAATTGACCTCAGCACAAATTAATTAAACGTATAAGTTTGAATTTAATTAATTAATTTTTCATATTGTTTCGGTTTGGTTTGATTTTTTGTTTAACCCAAATCCGCTTTTGGTTTAGTCGAACTTTGATTTTTAATTTCTGTCCGACCTTGGTTTAGTCTAAGATTAATTTGGTTTGGTTTAATTTCAGATTTAAGATATATGTTTTTGCAGTATTTGATGTCATACTTGAAATTTACAAATGAATCAAGAGAGCTTTATCAAACTTAACATTCAAATCAAAATCAAACATATTCATCTTAATAAGTACCCCGTTTACTCAAATTAGAGGAACATAGAGAGAGGTTTTATTAGGATATATCCCCAGTCTGGTTGTGAGATGAAGAAGAATGAGGCTGTTTTCTCAAAATTTCTGCATACTAGATTTGGATCAAGTTATAGATTTTGACACTCTATGGTATGGTAGCTTGAGGACTTTTTTTTTCTAATTATTGCGATTTGAGTCTGGTCTAGTTTTGGTTGAATATGGATTTTGATTCGACTTCAATTAACTAAAATAGGTTTCATTGTTAGTTTGTTAGTTATACTTTTGAATTTAGTCAAAAATTGGTTTAGTTTCGAATTAAACCTCAAAACCTCGGGTTGGTTTGAGATTAATATTGATATCAATTCTAACTTGATCACAATTGGTTTGGCTTCAGTTAATTTGAACTTATTCTAAACTAAAATAGGTTTGAATTTAATTTTGGCTTTGGTCAAAACTAAATTGATCTTCGATTAGGGTCTAATTTTGGTTAAAGTTTGATTTAAACTAATTAAATGATTGATTTATTTGATTTATGAAACATTAAGTGGTAAATTTGTAAACCGTGAAATCTCACATTTTGTACAACATCTCTCTATAATTCCACAAACGTAAAACTCGAAAGCTCTTAACTCAACTTGGAAGTAAGTCAAACATAAGTATCTAAAAAATAAAATGCAACATATATTCTTCATGGTTTAATAACTCAAAGTTAAATTTGATCTATCTACAGTCTAGACGTTCAACAAATACATTTATAAAAGTTTGGTTTTGGACTCAATTCCTTGTTGTCGTAACAAATTATTTAACATCCTTATTATATCACGTGCTCTTTTTTTATATTGATTTGGTAAGGTACAACTGTCAAAATCCCATAAGACAGCAATTGTAATAAAACATAAAAGAGGTGTTAATATCCCAAATCCCAAATTTTATATATTTACATACATTAATACAATAAAATAAATATAAAGAGGTATTATCAATATCCAAAAAAACTATGCACCCTTAAAAGCTGGATTTTCTGAAAAAAAACAACAAAATCTTGCTAAGAAAAATATGAATTTGAACAATGTTTTTAAACCAAAAACAAAATTTAGTGTTTCTAATATAAAAAATTGTCACTAAATTCAAAACTTCGTTGGAACAATGTAAATCCAATATTCTATACTATACATTTTACATATATGAAAAAACTATATTTCGACAATGTCTAAGTCCATTATTCTATATTTCATATATAGTTTATATATATATTAGAAATATGACTAACAAAGTTTATTTAAAAACCCAATTTGAAGTTTAGTTTTACCAATCCCTTCATAATCTAATGATATTATATCAAAATTACTATATTTATGTTATTTGTATCCTAATATAATCATGTCAAAATCATTATATATAACCATTCCTCATTTTCTACCTATTTTTTGTGATATATTAAGTCTGGATTGAACAATAATGTAAATCATAGACATAGTATGAAGTATTGCGTACAAATGGTGTGCAAAAATGCATTTAATCTACATTTTGAAAATTTAATGAGTTGAAATTATTTTCATGTTATGCATTATAATAATTGTTTTGTTGGTTCAATGTTTGGGAATGGTTGCACCTATAATTTTTATCGATGTAAAGTCCAAAATTGATTTTAAATTTTTGGTTCGATCTCAGTTTCAAAAATAACAATTTTGTTTGGTTTGACTTGGGATTTGATTCTATTTTAGTTTAGAATCAATGTAAAAATTTAACTTCGTATATGACTATATAAAGACATTAAATATGTTGATAAATTGATTGACCATGACTTCATATGAAAAGGTATACTTACTCATATTCTATCAACATGGAACTTTGGATTTTATTTTGTAATGTTATGAGAGAGCACTAACCCATTTTTGTCTATACTTGTATAATTTATCTGTTTTATATAATTTCTCCAAAATTATATTTTGTTGCTACTTCTTACTGCCCGTTTAAATGGAAGGGTTTTGCTAATTGTGGCATTGTTCTACATGGAGAATATGAAAGTCCCCCTCTTAATTTGTAAACAGCTCCAATTTGTGGTGGGATGCAAAGACGGAGGAGCGTAAAATGAGCTGGGTACTTAAGAAACGGCTCACAAGATCTATCACCGCGGGAGGTTTAGGGTTTAAGGATTTTCAAAGTTAAAATGATTCTCTTTGGCTAAATTCAAGTGGAGGTTAATCACCAAGCTAAACTCCCTCTTTGATAAGGACCTTTTAGGCAAGTATACCTTTAATGCCTCCTTTATGGAGGCCAATGCTACATCTAATGCTTCACACGAGTTGAGTAAATGGTATTTGTTAATGGTTAGATTTTTTTGAGTGCTAATTTAAAGTATGAAAAGAGATAAAAAAAAGCTTACATAATGAAGATGAGTAAGTTTAGATTTTTTCCCTAACATTTACGGTTAGAGGAGTAACCCACTTATAGTAAAACGAAGATTTTTTTTTTGGAAAACAAAGACAAAAATCGACATTTTAGAAAAGTTTTCTACGGACATGTGGTGGTGCAAGATCCAAGGGAATAAAATCGGTTGGAAAGACAGATTTTCTGAGCTGGATTCCTTCCCACAATCTTCATGAGCACCGAGTGCTCTTCCTCTGTTGGCTGTCTTGATGAGATCTCTTTTGGCTTTGCATTTTTCTTCGAAACCCTAATTCTGAAAAGGACTGTTTTGATTGAAAGGTTGAATCATCTTTCTCACCTTATCACTCCCCCTCAAAATGGCTGCTTAGGTGAGGATATAGTACAGTCTACATATATGAGCCCGTTGAAAGGAATCATGGACCAATATCCTTGATTCAAAAATTTTGTATTGAAAATCAAAACAAACGTGTGAACCAGCTCATTGTTGTTATCATTCAAGAGCATAATATCAACATAGAGTAAAAAGAACATTACATTGGAGCCTTGCTGATAGATGAATAGAGATGGATTAGAGCAGTCCCAGTGAGATCATCATGTAAAATGGCATTCTTTACATCCAGCTACTTAATATGCCATTTGTGACTAGTGGCTAGACGAGTTTTATGTTTATCCAATGTGCCATTATAATTTCCCTAGTTTATCTATATAAAACAAAACTTTGTTGTTCGCAAATAAATAAAATTATCAAAGTGTTACAATTTATTCTGAAATCTTTCTCTTAACTCAACTAGTCGCAACTTGGAACTGGGTCGGCTAGTGAGGCTTTGGAACGAATCCATCAACTGGGAAATTCCTAGTGGCTGAAGGAATGGCTAAACGTATTCCATCTAAGCTTTGGTTAGATGGTTTTGATTTTATGATGTTCTTTTGTTAAAAAAAATTAGAAAAAATGCTTTAATAATAAACCAAAATAAACATAAAAAGCAAACCATTGTTTGAATAAATAAAAGACCATTAGAAAGGAAAAAATCTCAAGCGGTGTGATGAGGCCCTAATCTGGCTCTCCCCCTTAAACCTCGTCGTGGTTAAAATCCCAAATGCTGGAATGGCTCCTCATTTGACTAATGTAAGCAAGTGGTGTGTTGTAATATTGCTTATACCAAACGTACCATGCAAGAAAAACCATCTCTTGACCATCAGGGGATCATAGGCATATTTTTTCTTCATTTTCTTGAAAAGAATGGTAAACTCTCCTTCCTCTACTCCATTGAAATCTGCTTCTCTATAGAGATTCCCAGCTCTTTTCACGTCATTAGCGGTTACGTTATAGAAGATTGGGATCACCACGAGTGTCCCTTCCTTCATGTGTTCATTCATCTCCACAAGCTCATCCAAGCGCGACTTTTGACATCTTGATCCTTGCCAAGAGATTTCGTAGTTTTATCCCCTTCAACTCATGGACGTCTATAAAGACATTGATCTCTCCTTCTCTTAAGGCCCTCACTAGACGATTCACGAAATTCTCTCTAAGCTCAATTCCACGGAAGTTTATGAATACCTGAGGGTTATACTTACGTTGGCCCTCATCACCGCCATTGGAATTGTTAAACCTTTCTCATATTTAGTCAAACCAATAATTGAAATAATCTCCGAAGACGTATCATAACCAACCAACAGATTGTTCTGTGCTCTGTTCCCAAAGACTGCATATTTTGTCTCATCGACACACACAAGCGTCATACAAAACACTCCTCCTCCCATATCTTGATCATACATATTGGAATTATCCAAGACAAGATCAGCACCACTGGAGAAGTGCATTGTGATCACCGGAAATATCTCGATGTTGTCCGTATTTTGGCAAAGCATATCACCCCATAATGCTACCCGGTCTGCTTTCACGATGTTTTCCACAGCCTCCATCACTTGGTTGCAGTAGCTCCCGGGCAAGTACGTGTAAGTGGTTCGAGAGTCTATGACAATATTCCCATCCACGGCATGAAACGATGTCCCTGAAGTCTCAACGCGGTTATCCCCAACACTGACCGCGTCTAGGTTTAGATAATACAAACCCAAGTTGTTAAACACATCAGTTGCAACAACTCCATCTCCTGCCACAACTGCGTTGGCTCCGAAATTGATCTTACTAGTTCCTTTACTGCAGAAACAGTAAGAGAAAAGACCTTCGAAGGTATAGGGGGCCATCTGAGAGATGAGCGATAAAGATCCCCAGTTTAGACCAACAAATCCCGAAGCAGTCATGCCCCTTACCACAGAGTTGTTGTGGCCACAACCAATGGTGGTTTCAGGCATCACCAAGGGTTTCCCTGAAGTGGTTTGGATCGTGACCGTCTCGCTCGCGTAAGTTCCCTTAGAGTAGCTTTGGTCTCCGTATCTCTGCTCGTAAGGACAAGGTTTGTTATGGCAACTTAATTCTTTGTAGGTTGAAGATTTCGAAGGGTCGAATATGGGAGTAGTGCCTTGGTCGTAGCAGTGAAGGCAAGGCAAACATTGTGTCCATAAGAGACCGCTTCTTGTGTCTAAGTATGCTTCGATCTCGACAGGAGGAGTACCGATTTGTAGTTTCATTGCATAATAGAATTCAGCGAAGAAGGTATCAGCGTAAGGAGATCCTAGCCCAGTATCATCGGATGGTCGAAAGGAAGACGAATTAGAGCGACGGTGGATCAAGTCGATGGTGAAGCCGTGACGTGATGAGGCTGTGGCGGTAAAGAGGAAAAAATATGTAATGATTTGAAGAGCGACATTGATCATTGCGATAGATGAATGATTCATATTTGGTAGTTTTCAGAGACAATGCAATGATACTCTGTGTCTTCATGTTTGCAAATATATATACGTTTTGGACTATTTCTCGTGATTGTTAATTTTCCTGATTTTTCAACTTCCTTCCAATTTTTGTTACATTTCCGCTACGGTTTTGTTGCTTATTTGGAAATGTAACATTTTGTTACTAGGTTTTACTTTTTGTGTTCGGGCTTCCATTTTTTTATACTTTGCAGGATACTATATTAATTTTGTTATATGCAATTGTATATTTTCTTCTAGAATAGTTTTATTATTTCCATTACGGTCTTGTAACTTGGGAATGTTACATCTTGTTACAAACTTTCATTTTTTATGCTCGAATTTTCTGAAACACCTCAATCCAAATTCCCGTTTTAGAAACTTAGGTGTTATAGCTTTAACTTAGAACTTTTTAGGTTCATCGATGTTCAGACTGAATTATGAAAAGCAGAAGTACTTGAATTAATGGAAATCGGTTCTAGTTACAATGAGAGTTTGCTAAATAAGCTAATACATTATAATCAGACCATCTACCTTTAATTTAAACTTAAACCATCATCCTTCTTTTTCTACTGTGCCTTGTCCCGCGATCTTAGTCACTTTGGTTCTTATCGTTTCATGTGTTAAAAATCAAAGAAATCATAAGTAATAGATTTCTTAGTGAGTGTGTTTAAACCGCTCACCGAGTCAAGAATCTGTAACAAGCAAACAAATTAATCAACAAATACAAGACAGAGACCCGCCTAGCATGATCATTCAGGTTCGTCTGAATCGATCATCAAGGCAAGATAGCAAAACATTGAATATAGTCGAACGAAGCAAGTAAACGAACCAGACTTAAGACTCGGTCTAGAAAACTCACATTGGAGATTCAGAATTGTTGAGAACGGTTGAATCATTTTCTAACACCTCTTGATGCAAAATCTCTCGATCAACCACATAGTCTGGGTCGCGGTGATCTGGGTGGGTTATAAAACTAGTCAATAGCCTGTAAGCTGATTGTTTTCTAGGTTCCTGATATTGGGCATGTGAGCTGATTGTTTTTTAGGTTCTTAATACAAAGAACTTAAAATTAAATATAAAGTTACCACAAATAAAGTGAAGGAGTTCAGGACAAAACCAAAAACTCACAGTTCAACTAGTTGCTCCAGCTTCCCAAGCTTTGGTGGGATAGTTTCCACTAGGTAATTGTCATCCAGTTGCACTAGGTTATTGTCATTCAGTTGCCTGCAAAAACAAATGATAATTTGAACAATGTTTTTTTTTTAAAAGAACAAATTTTAGTGTTTCTAATTTATAAAAATTATCACTAAAATTCATAACTTCGTCGTTAGAACAATGTGAGTCCAATATGCTATACTACACATTTTACATATATGAAAAAACTATATTTCGACAATGTTTAAGTCCATTATTCTATATTACATACTTTACATATATGTATTAGAAAAAAAATATATTAGAAATATGACTAATATAGATTATTTACAAATCTAATTTGGAACGTAGTTTTAGCAATCCCCCATAATCTAATGATATTATATCAAAATTACTGTATTTATGTTATTTATATTCTAATAAAATCATGTCAAAATCATTCTATTATATATAACCCTTTCTCATTTTCTACCTACTTTTCGTGATATAATAAGTTTGGATTGAACAATTATGTAATTCATACTAGGCACAAATGATGTGCAAAAATGCATTTTATCTAGATTTTCAAAACCTAATGAATTGAAATTATTTTATTATAATAATACCAGCCATCTTTCTAAACCCTTCAGACCAGCCAAACCATCTTTTAAAATCAAAATTTTCATTTCAATTACAGTTACTCTAATTAGTAATCCAAAAGAATTGCATAAATTTACATTTCTTGCAAAACTATCTCCGTTGCACTTACATTTTTCTTCAATGAAAGTCAAAATTTTCATTTCAGTTATACTTGCTTGAATTCGGTTAAATCTCTTATTAGTATTTCAAAAAATTGCATAATTTTACAATTCTTTCAGGTATATGATTTTGAAAAATTGTTGTATAATAATTACTAGATTTTCACAACCATAAAAGATCAAAGAAAATACCACAAGTCCTCTATAGGATATTAAAATTTCTAAACATTTTTAAAATTTTCAGATTCTATTGTTATTGGTTAGAGGATTCTTAAATTCTTAATAAAATTCATTGTTATTGGTTAAGAGATTTTAAAGTTTGTTTATTATTGATTTTCTAATTATTTTAAAATCTATTGTTATTAGGAGATGGATTCTCTATATTTTTATTCATAAACTAAAATTTTCAAAATATCTAGATATCTATGAGATTCTCAGAATCATAAATTAGAAAAAATACATACACATTCAAACAAAATAAAAATGTGAAAACGTAGAAACAAACTAACAAAGATACACATGTATATATATATATATATTATCAAAGATGCAAATTTCTTTCACAACTCATTTTAAAAAATGAAATGTGAAAAATTCAAGCGCAACATGAAAATGAATTTTAAGAAGAGATATTAATGGTATTTCTCTATGCATTACCAATCTACCATAATACTAATCATTAATGAATAATTTAGAGATTAAAAAAAATGATGAACAATACAAGAGAAAAAAATAAGAAGAGAAATGATTTCAATGATATACAAACTCATGTTGAGTGATATACAAACTCATGTTCACACATATTCTTAAAGAAAATTCTAAAAAGTATGAGATATGGAGGTTTTTTTAAGAAAAAACATAACATTTAATAATATATTTCATTAATAACAATAGTTAAAATTCATTATAATCCTTAAAAATATTTGACAAGATTCCTTAATATATGTTTAAAATCTACCAAAATTTGTAAATTCTTTAAAAATTCTAATTCCAGTCAAATTTATCTACAAATAAGTTTCCTAAGACCGGTGTGTTCCGGGTTCTTGATGCTGAAACCTAGGCAGAAAACCAAAAAAGAAAATGAAATTGGCGTTTAATTAAGGATCGGTTCTTAAATAAGGATTTTAAGATACCGATCCTTAACCACGTGGCACCCCTCGATTCTCCATCTCCGGCACCCAACTCTCCATCTCCGGCCTCCGATTCTCCATCACCGGCACCTGATTCTTCATCATCGGCATCTGATTCGTCATCTCCAGCGCCGTCTCCTTCGTCACCTGAGTTGGGTTCGTCGATCCAATCTCCGACAACGGACTGGCCATCTGATGTCTCTGGTTCTAGTTCGGAATCAACGGCTCAGTCACGGAACAAACCGAAATCGTGGCTGCTGCTCCGTTTTCGCCTATGAAGACTCGTTTGCAGTGCGGTATCACTAAACCAAATCCGAGATATGCACACACCGTTACTCGTATTTTTCGCATAAAACGAAATCCTGATGGTTCCGTTCATCGATATAAGTCTCGATTAGTTGCAAAAGGTTACAATCAACGGCCAGGTATTAATTAGGTGTTGGAATTTGGAGTTATTTCGATCAATTATGGTTTAGAAGCTTAGGTCTGTTGATCAATTTGGAATTATGCTTTATGTTCCCAAATTTTTGGCCAAAATGGTTTTGTTTTAGACTGAGTTTGTGGTTAGTTACTAAATAGTTAATCCTGCAACGACCAAAATGCAATACATTATTATCTCTCCTTGCAAGAGTAGTGAAGTTTGATCATTTTACCTTAGCATTGATGACTGTGGAGTTCACAAAAACTGAAGCAGCTAACACATTATCAGAGAAGAGCGCGTAATGGTAAAGCTTTGGATTCTCCAAATTCTCCATTCTGGGAAGTTTCTCATTGATAAAGGAAGTTGATAATACGCTAACGTCAAACGCATAGTGAAGCAATGAATACCAACATGTAACGTTTTTCTGGCTAACTGAGTGTAGAATGTTATTTGAGTTTTTGTTTGATCAAGTTCTTCTTCAGCTGTTTGTATCATTGCTCTTAGCTTATTCGTCACCAGTCTGCATTCGAATAGCTTCTCCTCTGCTTTAGCCAAGAATTTTCCCATTTGTCTAATCGTATCAAGAACTCTGCTAAATGAATAAACCAACAATGAATCAAAGAAACAATAAGGTACTGTATTATTTCTTGATAATGATATGTACCTCTCATCATTAGTCGGTTCAGGTTTCGCTAGCTGTTTTTCGAGTTCATTGTATAACTCAACATTGTTCCTTGCAATGCTAACGTAAACTCTTGCCATAATGATTTGATCTTCCATTAGACTTAGCATATATTGGAGACTCTTGATATTATGATACTCGCTTTTCCAAAGGCTGTAGTTTCCTATTGCTACTTCAAAATTATAAACTCGGGACCTATCCAAGACTGATTTCTCAGACTGTTGATCAGTTTCATCATTCGTAGGGGCAGTTCCAACGCAGTTTCTTAATAAGTTTTTGACGTTAAAACAAAAAAAAAAACAATAAAAAAATGGTGAGTCCCGCTTTTTTTTAAGGAGCACTTTTTATTTAAAAACTTTTGCCAGCAGTTTTTTTCACTATTCTGATAAGGGTGGCAAATTCTGAATAGCTCTTTTTTATTTAAAAAGTTGCAAATCTCATAATAAAAAAATAATTAAAAAAATGTTAATAAACTCCATCTCAAGTAACACGAGTGGAGTTGCTTTAAGCTCTTATGCTCGTTTCACTCTTCTTTCATCTCTCCGGTTCTTTCATTTCAAAATTTTTATTTTTATTCCTAAGAAACCCATAAAGATCTCACTATTGGACTACCTAAAACCAAGAGAGTTACTTACTATTCAAAAAAAAAAAAAAATTAAATAAGACTAAGGACTCCAATGATAGTATCACTATTGGGGTTGCTCTAAGAAAACGAACCACCAAAAGGTAAAAAGACCAATTAGCCTCTGCTATGTAACTCACTCATCAAGTCTTGATAGAGACAACAAACTCGTTAAAACCAAAAGATAAAGATTCTTAATAAGAAGTAAAGCAGACAAAGAGAGAAAAGAAAGAGACGGATTAGCTCAGTGAAGCCTAGTGAGTTCCTCAACTCTCTTGTATAATTCTTCAACTTGAACATCCATACCTTTAGAGACCTCCTCCATCTTACTCCTGCTCAAATCCATAAAGGATTCAATCAAATCTCCATCCAAGAAACTCCTCGCTTCCGCAATTCTCTTCTCATTGTTAAACGATCTCCATTGCTCATGGCTCAAACCGCCAACTCCTTTGATCACTTTCCTCAGACTCGTCTCCAGTTTCTCAAGAAACGCGTACTGTTCTTGAGGCAACGAAGCTATCACTCCAATCACACCATTGACAGTACCAAAGATGAGAGTCGGTATCTGACCAATCTCTGAATCAGGAAGCCTCATAACAAGCGAGCCATGACGGAACCGGTTCACGAATTCCCCTAGGTGATACTCACCAACCACCTCCATACGAGCTCGTTCTTCATCTGTAGCACCTTCGTTGTTCTTCTTCACTGTCAATAGGTTGAAGCAATTGTCAGCTCCGAGGTACACGTCATCATCGAGTATCTCAACTGCCGCCATCCAGTTTGCATTATAGTCCCGAGCTCTCTCCTCTATCGCACCTTCCTCATGCTTTTAAACACAAACAGTCCGATTCTGGGTAAGTCCTTATGAACATAACAGTCAAATTTATTGATGGATCAAACTAGACTTTTTTACCTTGTAGATCAATAAGGAGATTGATTTCATGAGGTCACCAACGACGATAAAGTCCCCACGGGTCTGCACGTAGAGAGCTAGTATGTGACCGTGATGTCCACATTCAGACTGCAGCTCACGAGTGCCATCATCTCGCAGCATCCATTTATACAACTGAATTTTCTGATTAATAGCAGCAAGAAGTTTTCCATTGAACGCATTCAGAGAATAGACAGCTCCTTTAGTTTCCTTCTCTGCTATAAGCTGTAATCTCCCTTCTTCGACTATGAACACAAGTATCCTTCCCTACATCCACCCAAAACAAAGAAAGAGAATCAAAAGATAGTTTTTATAACACAAACAAAAGAAAGAGTAGTGTGTCTCATTGAAATGATACCTTAGTTGGCTCGTTTTCCTCAGGCAAAACGTATGCTGTGCCAACACAGTAATAGACATTTTTGTCATCTGCGAACGAGCAACTCAGTATGGACCAACCATATTCAAAGGCATCCAAAGGGTAAGTTGACAAGAAGTCGAAAGTTTGGTCATCTAGTAGACGGACAAAATGCATTTCAGATTCTTCAGCAGCAGTTGGTTGGTTTCTCAAACTGCAGATCGCAAATGTTCGTGTCTGCTCTTGATGGCTGATACGACGAACTTGCTCTCCAACGGGAATAGTGCGTATGTGAAGCTTCTGAATCTCGTCAATAGTACCGATAGTAAGTTCTCCTTCCCTAGCAATTGCTAGACTGCGCCCATGAAAGATAAACAGAACCATATTTCACCACAATGCACTTCAATCCCAAGAAGGAAAAAAAACAAAGAGAAAGAAGCTAATTTATTTACCTGTCTGGAAAAGCAGCAGAGTTGAAAGGACATATATGACTAACTTCTTTCAGATTCACGTTGCTGTATACCAGTTTCTTGTTGTTGCTATATATAACAGCTGGTCTATCTGATGCAGCAAACACATGCGTTGCCCTTTTAGATGAAAACATACGCAGAGTTAAAGGCTGAGTCCCAAGTGATACTTTTTTCCGATCTCTTAATCCCCCACTATTTGTATCCAACTGGAAGTTTAAGAGATGACCATCTCCAAGAGCACAGAGCAAGTAAGATATCTGTGACAAGTGAAATACCTATTAGTTTGGCATTAACAATAAAGAAGGTCATTTCATAAAACTCTGACGAAAAGCATACATACCCCTTCGAATGCACAGAGAAGGACAGATCGGGGAATGATCTCTCCTCCTATTAGCTCCTTAGTAATGAGTGTCAAGTCTGGCAGCACAAAAATCCTCACACTTATATCTGTCCACATCCCCACTGCAGCTAGCTGACTGTAGTTAGGGTTATCGCCAATGGGGTTTATATCAAGACAAGAAACCTCGTACTCCAATACGGCATGTTTCACTTCCGTTAATGTGCCATCTCCAATTTCTATATAGACCAAATGCCCACCTCCAGTCGCCAAAAGAACCTACCAAGTTTATCATTCCAAATTACATTGTGTGTGTAGAAACGAGAAAGATACTGAAGTTACAAGTTTGAGAAAGAGGCAAAAAAATTTCGTCAAAAACTTCTAGACTTGTTTTCTCTCCAGGCCAACATTTGAAATATAGCAGCTACATATAAATTCTTAGGAAAGAAAGAAAGACAAACCTGGCTGGCATTTGCAGTTGCAACATTAACAGTGTAACCAGCTGGGGCATCCCATTTATTCCGCAATTCTCTAGTTGTAGAACTCACTAATATAACAGAATTTGAAGTAACCTGATTAAGAAAAGATAGCAGTTAGAGACACTAAAGCAGACAAGAAACTATGCCTAACGAAAAATAACAACCTATATTAGCTTTGGAAGACCCAGAAGGCCTAAAACTGACAACTAACTCTAAATCAGTAACACAGTATACGGCAGGGAAACTCAAAGAAAACCAACCTCTAAGTTTATAACCCAGAATAGACTTATCAACTATAAATGGATTTCGGCAATATTTTCCCTTCCTAGTGAAATCAAACTACAAGCAAAGGCATAAAAACTAATGAGTGAGCACTGGCAAAACATACCTGTACAAGTTGGTTGTAGACAGCATCATGACAAAATAAAGTCTGCACTTCAGACAAGAAACCCTCGATCTCTGTTTCCTCCAGTTCATCCTCTATATTCATGGCTAATATTCGAGTTTCACTGATAAAACTAACTACGAGGAATGTATCAAAGGCTTCATCAATTGAAGACTTTAAAGACCACATTCCTTTGATACCTTGAAGTTCCACAGACGCCTAAAATACAGCAAAGTCTTATTATATTACATCAGATGATAAAATTGCTAAAATATGACATTAAACAAAAAAGATATTCCTGATTTACATCGAACCTGTTCATTTATTCCTATCCCATTGCGAACTATACGAAGAGAGCCATCCTTGTATACTCCAGAGCAAGTTACAACCTGACCTTGTCCCTGTCTCTCAAGGTCAACTACACAAAGGTCGACAATAGGCCCCAAGTTGACATACTTTTCTAAGATTTCGACATATGAACCTTTTGCATCCGGCTGCAAGTTTAGTTTTATAAGCTGCAATTACAAACAAAAAAAGAAAACGGTCAGATGCTTAATAACTTGTATTTATACTAGAACTTAAGAGAAGATAACAATTCAAAACAAATAACTGGGATAGTGGTAACCACATAACTATATCAACTTTACATTCTTCAGGTATCATAAATTCAAAAGCTATGCAATATTCAATCCTAGCGTACCTGAGAATCTCCATAGCTTGAGCCCACAAACACGATAGCATTGTCAAGATACGAGATGGAAGACGCAATAGAGGTTTCACCCAAAAGCTCAATTTTGAGCCCAGTGACCCTTGAGATAAATCAAGTCAGAATAACCACATTATCATTCAATTTCATAGAACTTTGAAATATCAACTTACTTTTCTTTCTCGTGGGTTATAACGAGCAGGTGGAGCAGTCCGGCATGGTCACCAAGAAGATACCTAGAGCCATCAAGATCAACTCTTCCATATGCTTTTGTGATGGACTGGACATACAAATTGAAGTTCAGAAACCAAAGTTGAAAATCTATAGGAGCCTATGTCATAATGACAAAAAAACTTACAGGTCTTATTGGAATTGCTTTGAAGGCATTGGCACTACAATAGACAACTGTTTCTTCTCCAATGATAAGGACACCACACAAAGGTGAAGGTACAGGGATCAACAGGTCAGCTCCATTGTCCAGATTATTCTGTGACCATGGTCCTTCGACAAAATCCTTATCTTTTAGAGAAACTTCATATGTTTTGACATGACGAGCATCTTTGTTGTCCTGTAATCCCGAGCATTAATTAGTTCACCCAGCAAAAATCCTTGTATACATCACATTGCATTAGCAAATTAAACCAAGTTAAGAGAAAATTCAATTCATTTATAGAGCTAAACTACAGATAGATATACAACACAGCCAATTTGCTCAGTTTCCATTAGCTTACCAACAGAGCGGGTACTAAAGAACGAAAATTCCTTTGAACATTATTGCTTATAGAACTATGTTCATACATGAAAGAAACACATATATTTGATTTACAAAAAATTGTTTCTGTGGCATACAAATTTAATTTGTGCATTAACCTGATAAAGTACTGCAATTGTTGGCTTTGTGCATCCAAACAGAAACTTGATATCTAGGACCTGCAACTCCTCCAGCCTGAAATTAAGGCAACATACAAAATATCAGATTTAATGTAATGTTACTCAAAATAACCACATCTCCAAAAACCCAAGAGTATCACCGAGTCAACTGAGGAAATACAGAATCTCATGCATGGAAACAACTGCACTAGAACACACACGATGTAGACTAACCGAAATAAATAAAAAAAGAGAAAAATATAACCTTTGAATAACAGTACCTTATGTTAAAAGCTTCCTTGAGCTGTCCTTTATTGTCAAATGGAATAACCTAACCCAAAAATAACAAACCGTGATCAATTAAAGTAAACATGACATAGACAGCAAACTCTCATACCATAATTCTAATTACTTTTAGGAGACAATATCATACCTTAAACAAGCCGTCATACAGATGGAGACCAATAATCCTGCAATCAGGATCAATTATACCAATCTGCAAAAGCAGTGTCAAGTAAGAAATCAGCTTCAAGCATGTCACATAACCCTTAAACTACAGCACAGAGACGACTGGCAAAGAAAAATCAAAATCTATATAATATAAAAAAAATACAACGCAGTACCACTGAACGATGAACTTAATACCTGACCATTGTCCGTCGGTCTGCCTATACGATCAGAAACATCCCCCATAGCTCTACAAAAAGTCAAAGAAATATTTAAAATAAGCGGTAAAGGGAATAAAGTCAGTTGGTATATTGACTAGTTTATTTAACAGTAAGCAACAACTATGTTAGTACCAGAGAAGTTCTTTTCAGGCTTTGGAATACAACAAAGTACATGGAAGCTAAGAGTTATTGGGATCCTAGAACTCATTCTTCATGAACTTTTATCTAAGAAGCACAACATGATATCATGTGCTGGTCTGCTGGGATCCTTTTCTCACACCACATTCGAAGAAATGAGATTCAAAGATTACAGAAAAACGCATACTATACCTTGTAATAAGCTCAGAGGACTCAGAGTCCCATTGAAGAACACAGAATTTATATCTCTCTGTTGCAATGAACAAAAAATCTTGTGCTTCACCCTGCAAAAGATGAAGTTCTTAACATCGTCACTTACTCATATGATTACCTAATAGATTGATAGATAGGCAATATGAAAACTACTCACATAGGGTCGGAATAGTTCCAAAGTTGCGATTCTCCCATATAGAGGAACATCCACCATAGTCTGCAGGATTCTAAATTACTCAACATATTCGATCCAGAATAAGACTAAATCATAAAGTCTCAAATTGCCATTATAAACAAGACTCTGAATATTTGTGAAGTTAAGATGAATTTTATCTTAGCGACATTGACAAAACGAAAAACGAGAAAAGATTCATTAAAATAAGAAATGTAGGAAATACCTGAAGCCCCTGCGGAGTCAGCAGATAGATCTCGATCCGAGTGCATTTCCTGAGACAAATTTAACATTGGCTTGTCAAGTAAATGAACCAGTTCCAGAAAATGATACTAGATGTTCAACAGAAAACGAGATAGCTTCCGAAACAATTCACGGAATTGTATACAAATAAAACCGAAATCTCCCTGTGTTGAAGAGAAACAAAATAGCGAATCGATTGTGACTAGGTAGAGGCAAGAAGTGTGAAATAGGGACATTGATACGTGATGGAAAACGGCGTCGCTAAAAACCCTAAACCCCAAATTAACATATAGACAAAGAACGGAAGCCACGCAACGAAAGAAAGAAAGAAAGAAGAAAGAGAGGACGAAACGAAGATCCATACGCGACAATGAGATTGAGTTCCTGGGGACTGGTGAAGTTTCCGACGCAAGAGTGAGTGACACATGTGGGTTTGTGAGCCGTGACGACGTAATTCCACACGCTCATCGTTCCTCTTCGCCCAGAAAACTAGGGTTTCGCTTTCTACGCAACTCGCGTTAGGAAATTCCCGCCTCTGTTATAGGGAAGCGTCTGCTTTATTCCACCAAAAAAATAAATCTGATTTATACGAAAAAAAAAGGAGAGAGAGAAGACTCGAAGAGAGACGAGGCTGAGAGAGGAGGCGACGAACGCAGAGCTAAACAACAAAATGAAAGCAAGAACGGGCCGGTTCGGTATAACTGAAATTGAAAATTTGGGCTTCAGAAAATTTGACCGGCCCAAGTGATAAAATTTTGTTCAACCCAACCCTAAGACGATTTAAACGCTATAATTATGTTATTGTTCTTCGTCATCGATCTGCTCTGCTCTGCGATCACTCTTTCCCTCAAACTCTGTTATCTTGTCGATTAAAATTCCTCTCTCGAGTAAGCTTCTTCAATTTCCCTCTTAGATCAGTCAATTTGCATCCGTTTGCTAGTTTCGTGTCTAATCGTTGTTTAGATATC
Organism: Euclidium syriacum; assembly: GCA_900116095.1. Taxonomy (NCBI): domain Eukaryota; kingdom Viridiplantae; phylum Streptophyta; class Magnoliopsida; order Brassicales; family Brassicaceae; genus Euclidium; species Euclidium syriacum. Next base: position 4,118,927 of record FPAK01000009.1, read on the forward strand.
TTTGGATACACTAAAATGTAAAATCACTACTCATGGGAATGTTGTTTAAACGAAATTATATAATATTGACATAGACACTTTAATTTAGATTTTTTAAAAAATAAATGAATATAATTCATAAAGTCAGTATATGGAAATCGTATTAAAAGATAAGAATAAATTAAAAATGGAAGAAAAATCAATATTTAAAAAAACTAAAAGTTTAATTATATTTTGAAAATAAGAGAAGTAATAATAAAGATTTGGAGATAATGGTCAAATATTCTCTCTTCACTCTTTTCTTGTTTTTGTTTTTTTCTATTATTCCATCTTCACTCTTCCGCTTAGAGTACAAGCGGGAGCACAACCTTCACAACAGCACAAAAATGGCGACGAAGGCGATTGAGAGAGGTTTCAAGGTATGTTATTCTTCTGTCTTTGCATTTTCGTATTGATTTGATAATTTTTCAATGGAAAATTGCTAATGAGGTGCGAAATATTCTTAATTTCGAAGCTGATTCTGGGTTCTCAATCCATGGCGAGAAAAAAGATTCTCACTGAAATGGGATACGATTTCACTATCGTGGTATGTTAAATTAGTTTATTTACATTCGATTTTACGTAAATTTTAAGTAGTTTAATCGATTGTAATCTCAAGCGTTTATGGTTTTTTAAAGACTGCAGATATTGATGAGAAAGCTATTAGAACAGAGAAGCCTGAAGATTTGGTCGTAGCTATTGCCGAAGCAAAGGTAATAATATCATTTAGGATTTTAATTTCGATTTGAAAATTTGCTAAAGTATCTCGAGAATTGATTACTAATGATTCAGAATTTTTGATCTGTTTATTAGGCAAAAGAGATAATATCGAAATTGGGAGGTCAAAGCCAATTTTCACAAGATCATGAACCAACTCTATTGATTACTGCAGATACTGTATGCTTTAATAACCTTAAACTAGTTTATGATTTTCAAGTTTTTGGATTCTGTAATGTTTAATGGTAATTGAAGTTTCTTTCTAGGTTGTTGTGTACAAGGGTGTGATAAGAGAAAAACCAACAAGTAAAGAAGAAGCACGCGAATTTATCAAAGGTTATTGTCTGATTTCATTAGCTTTTGACATAGAGTTGGATCATTGTTTAATTTTGGAATCAGATTGGTGCTTATTGTGACTTGTGAGAGTTTAGGATCTTTACAACAAATTATAATTTTACGTGTTCTTTCGGTTTTGATTGATTTGGAGCATTATTGTTTGAAATTTACGTAGGCTATTCAGGGTCACACGGTGGCGTTGTGGGATCTGTTCTTGTAAAGAATTTAAAAACTGGAGTTGAGAAAATAGGATGGGATAAAGCCGAGGTAACACATAAACATAAGAATCTTTAAATATTTTTGTACATTTTGTTGTGTTTTTTCTCTTTGGATAATGAAATTTCTTTGTAATGTGAATGACTGTTGTGAACAATGCAGGTTTATTTCCATGAGATACCAGAACAAGTCATCGATGATCTTGTAAAGAAATCTTTCTAAAACACAACTCTTTCTTCCTCTTACTATCGAATCTTTCTTGAACTTAGTTTTGTTTCAATTTTTTCAGATTGATGATGCGATAACTTTCAAAGTTGCTGGAGGTTTAACATTGGAGCATCCTCTCATTTCCCCATTTATTGATTCCGTGGTAAGTTTTCGTGTAGATATTTGTTTGATTCATTCGATAGATGTTTCAAAGCCATTGAGAGAATTGTAAATGTTTGTAATATAGGTAGGAGGAGTTGATACAGTCATGGGACTTCCTAAAGAGCTCACTGAAAAATTCATCAATGATGTTTTATAAGTCTATTTCGATTATGTAGTAAGATTTAGAGATTACTACTCTTGAGATTTTTTTTTTTTTCCGTTTGATTATCTAATCAAGTGATTTATGTTGCATTGATGATTGTTCTTGGATTTCAAAACTCTGATTTAACTTGAAATAAATCATTTGAAATGTTGTAATTTTGTAGTTTTGCTTAATCCATTTTTTGGTTTCAAAGTAAAAGTTCCTTGGATTCTCTTTTAACTTAATTAATTTTTGTACATATTATTATTTCACGAAAAGTCCATCCAGACTATCATATGTACAAAAATTAATAGATTAAACTACTTTGTGGCATCAATCAGATAACAGCAAGCAAAAACTATTCTACTATCAGACTCTAAGTAGTAGGTAACTAATTAGACCCCACATGTGCTCTTGGTGCCAGAATTGGTTCTCTCGGTCAATCTTGGTTGAACTCAGACCGACCCTAACAATTTAGAGGCCTAAAGCAAATCACAAATTTGTGGTCTAGATTTATATTATCAAATTGTGTAGACCAATTACAAATCATAATCTCTTACGATTTATCTTAGATATATAAATTAATTATTTTCAAATATATGTCATATTTATTGTTTATAACATATCATTTTATTTTTACATTGTTCATCAAAAGTTAGAAGATAAGAATAATATTTTAATACATCTAAGATAGTACACTATAATTTTTGAAAAACTCATAAAACTATTATTAAAACTCATAAATTAGAACACATGATATCATATATATAAAACTTAACTAACTTTCTGTTTTATTGGGAAACATTGCTTATCAAATTCTCCCATGATATTGTAGGCGTAACCTTTAAATTCTTGAAAATCGTTCAAAAACAAACAAAAATTCAATTTACCATTCTGAAAAACCCATAAAAAAATTAAAATAATTAAAGACTAGGAGAAATGACACCTCTCCCAGAACATCTCCGCTAACTTTAGATCCATAGACTGGTGGAGATGGGTGAGAGTAAACTGAAGCAGCGGCTATAATCAGGAATATTTGCATCATCATTACGTAATAAGGTTTGAGAATTGAGAGAGCTTTCTTTTAAACTAAGATGAAGAAGGAACATAACTAAAAACGAAAAAACGCGTGAACTTAAGAAACGACGATATGACCGATTTACCAAGCGACGATATGACCGTTAGTGAAGTGGTATTGTATTGTAAGTAATACTCTCTAATAGAAGACTTGGCCAGCTTTAAAATTGTGATGTTCCAAGTTTCTCTGGAGTTTTGGAGTTTTTTATTGCTCAAAATCAACACTTTTCATCATATCTCTTTCGATATACATGATAGTCAAGTCACTCAATTTCTCTTGTAACCTATTCCAATCTAAAACTTTAAATTAAACTTTCATAAAATTGATAAATTAACTGAATATTTGAGTTTTCGTTTGTATTTTTTTTCTAGATCGCAGATCAAACTAAACTTAAAACTAATTAGTACATACCTTTTGCGAAAAGAAAAACTTAGGCTATATTGAAGGAAAAGTTAAGGAAACGTTGAGGAGGTAGAAATTTTTTTGTCTAACTATATAGTTTAACGGCCATGTACTTCAAAATCTAATATTTTATTCAATTGGTTAATTAAATTTTAGTTTGTAACTAATCTTATATATAATCAATACTATAATAACAAAACCAAGTCTCTCCATCCTTGCCACATCAGTCCTCTTGTGTTAAGAGGAGCTGCCACCTCATCTAAATAGATTGGTTTTAATAACCAATCAAAATATAACAAATTAACACATCATCTACCTTAAAAATAGACTATTTAAATTTTTTGTTTAAAGAACCAATTAAAACAAAATAAAATGACACATCTTCTGAAAACAAAATAAATAACTAAGATTTGGAAAACAACTTTGACTGAGAGAGCATTAGTCTATTGAAGATGGCAATTTCCGATGCGTTTTATCGAACATAATGGTGGCGTTAATCAACTTGACCAGTGATCTCTCAACCTATTTATTTTCTTTTTTTGCCATCATGTATATTTTTTCAGAATTAACAGCTGGATCGGAGAATGATTTGGTAGATGTGAAATTAAAAGATGGCGACACGACGTTAAAGCTATACGATGTGGAGACAACGTAGTTCAGTTAGGATATGAATGAGTAATGAGCCAGGAGAAAATATTTTTCAGGGAATAGCGGAAAAGATGAAAGGGAGTGGCAAAAACACCAAGTGGATAAGGAGATGTGATTACATGTGGAAGAGCAATAGGATCACGCCTCCTTATGGGTGAAATGAATCGGAAAGCTAAGGTTTGCAGTTAAGGATTTACCATACATCTATGAAATTTCGCTTAATTTCAAACCTTGCACATGAACTAAGATTTAAAGTCTCTATACGTTTTAGGTGAACCAGAGTTGCCGGCTCTACAACCTTGTAAGGCACGGGAGACATGTTTTCTTAGTCAATTCTCGAGCCGAGCGGCTAGGCTTCGATAGCCAGTTCTCTTTTTAGAAGCTATTTTTAATCTTCGATGAGCGGCTAGGCTTCGCTAGCCAGTTCTCTTTTTAGAAGCTATTTTTAATCTTCGATGATGTAAGTCTTGCTTGATTGTTTTTACCAAGTTCATAAAGACTGGTTCGGAAAAAAAACAACGTTTATGAAAAGAAATATTTCTATGAGTATAATTCTTTTGTTTTTATGATCACCTTTTATGTTTGTAACCTCGAGTCAAAATTAAAAAGAGTTTCTTAGAAGAATCAATCAATTATATATATATATATATATATATATATATATATATATCATATGACTATGAGATTCGTAGCTATCCGTTGGTTTTATCTTTTCATTTTTTTGTTAGTAAAGGTATTTTTACTAATGAAAACATATTACAAATAAAAGGGAATTAGAAATAAATAATATGAAGAGTTAAGTTTTCTTATAATTTTCCAAAGAAAACACGGAGAGAAGAAATAGTTGATAAACATCAAAGTCAAAGAGGAAAAGAATGAAGAACAAAAGAAAAAAATGTAAAGCAAAGAATGAAGAGTGTGGTTTACAAAGACATCTTCAGAAAACTCTAACACAAAATTTTTAAAATGGTATAAATAATTAAGTAAATTTGAATTTATAAAACTAATATCGAAAATAGCTTAATCCTACAAGAATAAAATACAACAAAAACTAAAGGTCTTGCTTACGTGTTTGACTCCAAGAAAAATTAAGAAATAATGATCACATTCAATTAAGAAATAATGATCACATTCAATTGGATTTCAATTAACTGTTCTTTTTATTCTAAATGTGAATCCAGCTTATTTAACCAACATAAACTCGCTCAATATCCATTTTTGTTTTTATTTTCTCACTATTAGAACAGTGCACAACATAATTATCATCAAATCATTTATATAGGTTATCAAAACATTAAACAATATATTTGTTTAAAACAATAAAACAAACAAAACATATGGAATAAGAATCCGCGGCATAGCGCGGGTATTCACCTAGTATATATAATGAGGCAATCTTATTTCTTGAAAGGGTGTCCACCTAAGCAAATTTTAACAAATGAACAGTAAAATCTATTTATGATGTCCATTTAACTCTTATATTTATATTTATTGTTATTTTTATTTAATGTATATTTAAAGAAATTAAGTAAAAGAGAAAAAAATTGATGTAAAACAATTAATATTAATAAAAAAATTAAATTAATTTTAACGATCACTTCTATTTAGTATATTAATTATGTTTCTATTTTTCAGAGTAAATTTTTTAATTTTATATAATCTTTTGAGATATGTAATATGGAAGAGTTTCTTAATATAATATATCCTCTATGTAAATATAAGAAATCACATCAAACTCAACCTAACATATTATAAATTTTATACACATATGTATTTTAGGGGTCAAATCTATTAATTAATACTAAATAAATAAAATCTAAAAACACAAAAAAATCATATAAATAACAATAAAAGTAGAATGTGCCAAAGGTCATGTATATATCAAATTTTTAGATATATATTAATGTATTATTAAAAAACTGTAGCAATAAATATAGTTTAATCTACATAGTACATCAATTTGATAATTTGTAAATACATAATTGCATTTGCTTTTAAAACAATTTTGACATATTAAATTCATGAAGTTTGGCATATGTAAAAAAAAACACACAAAACAAAAACAATGAGAGAAAGATATCTCATGTAGCTAACTATCTCTAATCTTAATCTACTATTACTAAAACTGATGACTAAAAATATGGGTCTTTATTAAACAAGAACATAAAACTTAGAATCTACTGTCAAATCAAAGCCTTAGTAAAGTCAAATCACTCTTAACCACAATTTCTAATTAACCCACGCCAAAGATCAAACAATGTCAAAGAGATTATGGACTAAAGGAATATGGGTGAGAGTAAACCGAAGCAGAGCATCTCCGTTAACTTTAGATCCACGGACTGGTGGAGATGGGTGAGAGTAAACCGAAGCAGCGGCTATAATCAATATGATTCATATCATCATTGCGTAATAAGGTTTGAGAATTGAAAGAGCTTTCTTTTAAACTAAGATGAAGAAGGAACTGAGATAAAAATGGAATAATGTGTTAACTTACCAAGCAAGGATAGGACCGATTTACCAAGCGACGATATAACCGTTAATGAAGTGGTATTGTATTGTAAATAATACTCTCTAATAGAAGATTTAGTCAGCTTTAAAATTGTGATGTTCCATGTTTCTCTGGAGTTGTTTATTGTTCAAAATCAACACTTTTAATCATATCTCTTTCGATAGACATGATAGCCAAGTTACTCAATCTCTATTGTAACCTATTCCAATCTAAAATTTTAAATTACACTTCTTTAAAATTGATAAATTAGCTGAATATTTGAGTTTTCGTTTGTATTTTAAAAAAAAATAATGAATACATATCTTTTGTGAAAAGAAAAACTTAGGTTGTTTTTAAGGAAAAGATAAGGAAAAGTTGAAGAGGTAAAAAAAGAGATTTTGTCTAATTATATAGTTTAACGGTCATATACTCTAAAATCTAATATTTTATTCAATTGATTAATTAAATTTTAGTGTGTAGCTAATTTTATATATAATGAAACAATGTTCTTTTTTCAAAGGGTGTTCATCTAAACAAATTTTAACAAATGAACATTAAAATCTATTTATGATATCCATTTAACTCTTATATATTTATATTTAATGTATAATTAAAGAAATTAAGTAAAGGAAAAAAAATTGATGTAAAACAATTAGTATTAATAAAAATTAAGCGAATTTTTATGATCACTTCGATTTGATATATTAATTGTGTTTCTATTTTTGAGAGTAAACTTAAGAGTTATTTACTATAATATATTCATCTATGTAGTTTGAGTGTTTGTTTGTAAGAAGTTCTAAAATTTTACAATAAAAAACAAGTAAATAACTAATGATCAAATGATTTAAATATTTCACAACAGCACATGACTAGTTTGGAGCGATACATGATATTGATATCATATCTAGGATCAAATTTCGATCATAGACTATTATCTTAAAATGTGTGTTTAAGAATTCTATAATAGAGTCAAATACTTTTAAACAAGGCATGCCAAATCTAAGAAAAAGAGAAACATTACAATTTAACATTTAACAACTATTTAGAGTTCGCCAAAAAGATGAATAAAATAAAGAAGAAAAATGAATAAAATAAAGAAGAAAAACTACAAAAATTAAGAAAGCGAGAAAGTAAAATGTTGAGCAGATCATTTTCTAGTATTAAAAAAAATGAGAAAAAGATATCTCATGTAACTAACTATCTCTAACTTTAATATAATATTAACTAAAACTAATAACTAAAAATATGGGCTTTTATCAAACAAGAAAAGAAAAAGTTAGAATCTACTGTGGAATCAAAGTCTTAGTAAACTCAAATCACTCTTAACCACATAATAAACCCACGCCAAAGATCAAACAATGTCAAAGAGATTACGGACTGATGTGATCATGGCCAGCTCCGGATCAGAGGATAATCTACAAGAAGAACAAGTGGAGGAGCAGCTACCTACTTTGGAGGATCAGCAGCATCAAGACCAAGAAGCTTTGCAAGTGCCATCCGGACCTATGACTAGAGCAAAGGCTAAACAGTTCCAGCAAGCTGTCTACACTCTCCTACTTGAGCTCAGAGGCACTCTTAAGTGTGCTAATCCAACCACATTAGTTGTGATCCAAGCATCTTAAGAGATTATCAAAGGAGGTGTGGCACTTGGTACTCTTTTTCCCTTCGACTTGGTTTAGTCCCAACTTGGGTTTTCCAGTCAAGGTTTTTAATGAGACTTAGCTGCCACACTCTACATCGAGTTATCGTCTCAGATACTCTTACTGTGGATTTTTAAATCTCTACTACTCCTTAGTAATCTCTACTACTCCTCATTTTAATGAAAGGACGAAACTACCCTCTAACAATTTTTAAATGAAAACTCAACGTCCTAGTTGTACAATCAGTTGTACTAGTAATCCCCTAATTGATCCTAGTTGTACCATAGTACTCGTATCCCCTAGTTGTACTAGTAATCCCTAGTATCTCCTAGTTGTACCCTAGTACACGTATTACCAGTATTACCAGTATTACCACACATAGGGGATTCGAACCTTGGGCGCGCGCACACACAGGGAAGCGCGTGGAGCTCGCAACCACTGAGCTACCGTGTTTTTCGTTGAACACTTACCAATTTAATTATATTTAACCCTTACTACCCGAAAACAACTTTCATTAAGGATAATTTTGTCTTTTTACCAATGAGGAGTATCTCAGATTATATTTTCACCCATAAGAGTATCTGAGCTCTTGTCTCCTCTACATCTATCCCTTTGATAATACATAGCCATCCAAGCCACTTGACAATCGACAAAGTTGGCGCCTATCCTTATCTTTCAAACTTAGTCTTATTTTCATTTAAGTTGGTCTTTGGTCTTTGTTTTACTTAAGTGTGTGATTAATTCTTCTTGTGTTCCCCATGAGTCATTATGTATCTTCTCTTCCCTACATGTACAAACCTATGTACTCTTTTCAGAATTATCAAACAACTTTCTATCAAAAACTTTCTAAGTCTTGTTTGATCATTGTGTGGAGTGATTCTGCTAGAAATTCGTGACTTTTTGTCTACTTGTTAAAATCGTGTGATCTTACTGAAAACTTGTTAGAAACCTGTTATAAAATTGTTAATCAGGGTGTTAACTTACTGTTTTAAGTGATTAGAACATCTGGAACTTAAAGGAAATCAAAGAAAATCAAATTAGAAAAATTAGGGTTCATCGGGTAGAATTAAGGTTTTTGTTGCTTACTGTTTCGTGTGTTTGATTTAGTTTCTGAGTTTGTTTTTAAGTTTTTGTGTTTCTTTGGAACTTTTTACTTGTTTCTTGTTTGATCTGGGCAGGATACATGACCGGATCACATGAAAAAGAAGATGACAACTCCAATCCTAATGGCGACAACAATCGCTTGCTACTTGAAGCTTTGACTGCAAGAATGACTGCTCTCATGGACCAACGATTTGGAAACTTCAGAGTTGAAATAATACATTCAGAGAGTGAGAGGTCTAGGAGGAGTCACAACCGTTCTGCAACTGAGAATTATTACAGTCAATCATCAAGATCAAATGGCTCAAGAAGAAGGCGCCATGTAAGAGAAGAAAGACCCGCGCGACCAACCGACCCTCTTGGTGGACTCAAACTCAAACTCCCTGAGTTTAAAGGTACTAACAACCATGAAGAGTACCTGGAGTGGGAGAAGAAGGTGGATCTAGTGTTCAACTGCAGAGACTACACTCAAGAACAGAAGCTAAAGCTTGCACCAACCGAATTCAAGGACTATGCCTTAAGCTGGTGGGACAACTTGGTTACTGCTAGGAGATGCGCTTGAGATCATCCTATTGAGTCTTGGAATGAGCTTAAGATCATTATGAGGAAGAGATTCGTGCCTAGCCATTACTACAGAGAGCTTCACTTCAGGCTTAGGACACTATCTCAAGGAACCAAATCCGTAGAAGAGTATTACAAGGAGTTGGAAACACTTATGTTAAGAGCTGATGTTCAAGAGGATCCTGAGGCAACCATGGCCAGATTTTTAGGAGGGCTTAATCGTGATATACAAGACCGACTGGAGGTGCTACATTATGTTGAGATTGAAGAGCTACTACACAAGGCTATCATGTTTGAGAAGCAGCTCAAGAGGAAGAACTTCAAATCCGGATTCAACAAACCTAGCTACCAAAAGGAGGACAAGACCACTTCTTACAAGGATTCTAAGCCATTCAACAAACCTAAGGAGGAAGATCAGAGTGCTAAGAACAAAGAAAAGTCAACCAGCTCTAAGATACGCGACATCAAGTGCTACAAAATGCAAAGGTCATGGACACTATGCTAGCGAATGCTCCAACAAGAGAATCATGATCATCAAGGAAGATGGAGAGCTTGAATCCGAGGAGGAACCATCTGATGCTGAGTCTTTGGAGGAACATGTTGCCATGCCAGTTCAAGGAAAGCTATTGGTAACTAGGAGGACACTCAACTTAAAGACCAAGGCCGATGAGAATGATCAAAGAGAGAATCTGTTTCACACACGATGCATGGTCCAAGGCAAAGTTTGTAGTATGGTGATTGATGGAGGCAGTTGTACTAATGTTGCTAGCAAGACAATGGTGGAGAAGCTCGGCCTAACCATCCAAAAGCGACCCAAGCCTTATAAGCTACAATGGTTGAACGATGAAGGAGAACTAGAGGTGGAAGATCAAGTCTTGGTTCCTATCTCTATTGGCAAGTATGAGGATGAGATTCTCTATGACATTCTGCCCATGGACGCTGGACACATCCTTCTTGGAAGACCATGGCAATCAGACCGGAGGGTGGTACATGATGGCTACACAAACCGCTACACATTTGACTTCAAAGGCCGGAAGAATGTTCTTGTTCCTTTGTCACCACAAGAAGTGTATCAAGACCAGCTAGATCTTAAAAAGAGCAAGCAGCAGGCCGCCACCAAACCAGAGCCATCTGCCACCAACACTAAGCAAACCAACAATCTCTTGATCAAAAACCAAAAGGGAAGTCACACCTCATATGTTCTTCTTGTTTACAAAGGTTGCTATAACTTGACCGTTTCAAAGCAGGCTTTGCCTAGCATTCTTGAGCAACTTTTGCAGGAGTTTAAGGATGTATTTCCTGAGGAGAACCCTGAAGGCTTGCCACCAATCCGTGGCATAGAACATCAAATAGACTTTATCCCAGGAGCTTCATTACCAAATTGGCCAACGTATAGAATCAATCCGGTGGAGACTAAGGAGCTTGAAAGACAAGTTACTGAGCTAATGGATAAAGGCCATATTCGTGAGAGTATGAGTCCTTGTGATGTACCTGTTTTACTTGTGCCAAAGAAGGATGGCAGCTGGAGGATGTGCGTGGATTGTAGAGCCATCAATAACATCACTGTAAAGTATCGACATCCCATTCCTAGGCTAGATGATATGCTAGATGAATTGCATGGTTCTAGGATCTTTTCTAAAGTAGATCTTAAGAGTGGCTATCATCAAATTAGAATGAAAGAAGGGGATGAGTGGAAAACTGCGTTTAAGACTAAACAAGGGCTATATGAGTGGTTAGTCATGCCATTTGGCTTAACCAATGCACCTAGTACATTCATGAGATTGATGAATCATGTTCTTAGATCTTTCATAGGACGATTTGTAGTTGTGTATTTTGATGATATCTTAGTATATAGCAAGAGTCTAGAAGAGCATGTTAGTCATCTAAGATCAGTTTTTGAGGTGCTTAGAAAGGAGAGTCTTTACGCCAATTATAAGAAATGTACATTTGGAGCAGATAACTTGGTCTTTCTAGGCTTTGTTGTAAGTGCAGATGGGATCAAAGTAGATGAGGAGAAGGTGAAAGCTATCAAGGAGTGGCCGGAACCTACATCAATGAGTGAAGTGAGGAGCTTCCATGGCTTGGCCGGATTCTATAGGCGATTTGTTAAGGACTTTAGTACCATAGCTTCCCCACTAACTGAAGTGATCAAGAAAACATTTGGATTCAAGTGGGAGAAAGCTCAGCAAACCGCATTCCAAAAACTTAAAGAGAAGCTTACTCATGTCCTTGTTCTTGCCTTACCAGATTTTTCTAAGACTTTTGAAATCGAATGTGATGCATCTGGTTTTGGTATAGGTGCTGTTCTTATGCAGGAAAGAAGACCAATTGCTTATTTTAGTGAAAAGCTTGGAGGAGCCACACTAAACTATCCGACCTATGATAAGGAGTTGTATGCTTTGGTGAGAGCTCTCCAAACTTGGCAGCATCACTTGTGGCCTAAGGAGTTCGTAGTACACACTGATCATGAGTCCCTCAAGCATCTTAAAGGCCAGAAAAAGCTTAACAAGATACATGCTAGGTGGGTGGAATTCATTGAAACATTCTCATATGTGATCAGGTATAAAAAGGGTAAAGATAATGTAGTGGCCGATGCATTATCAAGAAGGTATGTCTTGCTAACCTCTTTAGAGACTAAGCTACTTGGCTTTGATCATATTAAGTCTCTATATGCTTCTAACCCTAATTTTGGAAAGGTTTATGCATCTTGTGATAAGCATGCTGTGGATAAATATTATAGGCATGATGGATTTCTATTCTTTGAAAATCGCTTGTGTATTCATAACTGTTCTCTGCGAGATTTGTTCCTTAGGGAAGCACATGGAGGTGGTCTCATGGGTCATTTTGGTGTGGCCAAGACTCTTCAAGGGTTTTGTGCAAAAAAACCAGCTAACTTATTTTTTTGTGCATGTCAATCCGTAATCTGAAACTTGTGCGAATCAAACCCACCACCTCCAAAAAACCCCGCAATATAAGCCTTTCGTACATTAGCGACGTGGCACCGTCAGTCTCCGTTAATTTTTTTTGAGGAAAATCAAAACAAAGTCGTTTTGATCCAAATTAAAAAAATATTAAAATAATTAAATCATCGACAGACCCAAACCCTCTATCTAAGAAGAAAGGTTTGACTTAGAAATTTTGAAGGACTTTCTCTCTCTCCCTATCGACAAAAAAATCTCAAACTCAGATCTTAAGAACCCTAAATACCCAAATACCCAGAACATGATCACTTTCTTATCAATAATTAATTGCTAGCTAATGAAAACGCTCTCATGAAATTAAAAACATCTCCTCCAAACATCTCCTCAACAATTAATTTCGGTGACTTTATTAAAATTTTAAAAAAATTCAAGCCGAATCATCTTTTTTTCAGGGTTTTTTAACGCTCTCATGGAACTAGCTCAGAGGAAAAGAGATCTCTCATCAGCAATGGAGGAGGAGGAGAGGAAGTGAAATCTGGGTTCGATGCTCGATTTCTCATCGGAGAGCAAACAAGCTCTACACGAACTCAAATACAAAGTTTGATCCTAGTATTGATCTGGATTTAAATAGGGTTTGTATTTTAGTTGAAATTAGTTGTAATTCGATTTTGGATTGTATCTGCAACTTCATTAGTTTGGGAAGGAGATTGAAGAGGAAGAAGAAGATGATGGGTTAAAAACTAATAAGGGGTAGCTGGTTCGAATGTCAGATTTTAATATATTTTGAATTTAATTTTATTAATCAAAACGACCTAGTTTTGATTTCCGTCAAAAAAATAACGGAGACTAACGGTGCCACGTCGGTAATATACGAAAGGCTTATATTGCGGGGTTTTTCGGAGGTGGTGGGTTTGACTCGCACAAGTGTCAGGTGACGGATTGACGTGCACAAAAAAATAAGGTCGCTGGTTTTTTTGCACAAAACCTTAAAGTTTTGCAGGATCATTTCCATTGGCCACACATGAGTAGAGACGTTGAGAGAGCTTGTGAACGCTGTGCAACATGAAAGCAAGCTAAGTCTAAGGTTCAAAACCACTGTTTTTATACTCCCTTACTTATGCCTTGCATCCTTGGAATGACATATCAATGGACTTTGTGGTAGGACTGCCTAGGACTAAGACAGGGAAGGATTCGATCTTTGTAGTGGTTGATAGGTTTTCAAAAATGGCTCATTTCATACCATGTCATAAAACTGATGATGCTATGCATGTAGCTAACTTGTTCTTTAGAGACATTGTAAGATTGCATGGCATGCCTAAGACAATAGTTTCGGATAGGGATACAAAGTTTCTAAGTTATTTTTGGAAAACCCTATGGTCTAAGCTAGGTACTAAAATGTTGTTCTCTACTACTTGTCACCCCCAAACTGATGGTCAAACTGAGGTAGTTAATAGAACATTTTCCACACTCTTGCGTGCATTAATCAAATCTAATCTTAAGTCTTGGGAGGATTGCTTGCCACATGTAGAATTTGCATACAATCATGCTAAGCATTCAGCTTCTAAGTACTCTCCATTTGAGCTTGTTTACGGTTTTAATCCTTTATCTCCTTTGGATTTAATCCCTTTACCTTTAAGTGAAAGAACTAGTATGGATGGCAAAAGAAAAACAGAATATGTTAAGAAGCTACATGAGAAATCTCAGAGAAACATAGAAGAAAAGACAAAGCTTTATGCCAAACATGCTAACAAGAGGAGAAAGGAGATGATCTTTAAGAAAGGTGACTTGGTTTGGCTCCACCTCAGGAAGGAACGGTTTCCCAATGAGAGAAAGTCCAAGCTCCAGCCACGCATTGATGGTCCTTTCAAGATCATCAAAAAGATCAGTAACAATGCATACCAATTGGACCTGCAAGGTAAGTATAATGTTAGTTGAAGCTTCAATGTTTCTGACTTGTGGCCTTTTGTTGTAGATAAACCAGATTTGATGACAAATCCTTTTCAAGAGGGAGGGGATGATGTGATCATGGCCAGCTCCGGATCAGAGGATAATCTACAAGAAGAACAAGTGGAGGAGCAGCTAACTACTTTGGAGGATCAGCAGCATCAAGACCAAGAAGCTTTGCAAGTGCCATCCGGACCTATGACTAGAGCAAAGGCTAAACAGTTCCAGCGAGCTGTCTACACTCTCCTAATTGAGCTCAGAGACACTCTTAAGTGTGCTAATCCAACCACACTGGTTGTGATCCAAGCATCTTAAGAGATTATCAAAAGAGGTGTGGCACTTGGTACTCTTTTTCCCTTCGACTTGGTTTTGTCCCAACTTGGGTTTTCCAGTCAAGGTTTTTAATGAGATTTATCTGCCACACTCTACATCTATCCCTTTGATAATACATAGCCATCCAAGCTACTTGACAATCGACAAAGTTGGCGCCTATCCTTATCTTTCAAACTTAGTCTTATTTTCATTTAAGTTGGTTTTTGGTCTTTGTTTTACTTAAGTGTGTGTTTAATTCTTCTTGTGTTCCCCAAGAGTCATTTTGTATCTTATCTTCCCTATATGTACAAACCTATGTACTCTTTTCAGAATTATCAAACAACTTTCTATCAAAAACTTTCTAAGTCTTGTTTGATCATTGTGTGGAGTGGTTATGCATTTCTTGTCTTGTGGAGTTGGAGTGATTCCTTTCACAAACAAGCTAGATAGTCTGAGAGTCAGCCATAGCTCTTAGAAGTATCATCCAATCCATCTCAGTGTTCTAACCCATCCATTCAAAGTCCATTCCGCACTACAATCATCCAAATCGATCCATCCGAGAAGAACCACCCGGAGCCAGCGGTCGTCCAAGCCCATTATCTCCTTCCATTTGGCCGGTCCTTCTCTGATCTTTTGACTCAGACACAAAAAGATTTAAGGGAGAGAAGATCCACCCTAGATCGGATCATATTACGGACTAAAGGAAAGAGAGAGACACGAACATTGTACTCCAACAACGCAACACTACAATATGAATGCTTTCATCGACATTGATATAACATAATCAAGTTGCAAGCGAGTGCAGAAAGAAGAGAAAGATTTAGTTGTTGCAGAAGAGGAATGGTGACAAAAAAAACTGAAAGAACGCTAACAGAGTCAGCGAGGGAGTCTAAGAAAAATGTTTCACATATTTATACGAAAAGAAGAGAGGAGGTGACGAACGCAGAGCTAAACGACAAAAAGAAAACAAGAACGGGCCGATCTGGTCAATTTGGGCTTCTGAACATTAACCGGCCCAAGTATTAAGCAATTGTTCAACCCAACCCTAAGACGATTTCAACGCCATTTGGTTCTTCTTCTTCGTCGTCGATCTGAGCTGCGATCTCTCTCTCCCTCAAACTCCCTTATCTTGTCGATTCATTCCTCTCTCAAGTAAGCTTCTTCAATTTCCCTCTTAGCTCAATCGATTTGCATCCGTTAGTTGGTTTTCGTTTATAATCGTAGATTTTCCCCATTTTCTAAGGTTTGTGTCGATCTCAAATTGCGGAGAATGATTAAACCAAATTTCTCTCTTCTATCGTCAACAGTTACCTGTTCAATCGGGATTTAACCTTAAAGTTTTTTAATTGCGTCGAGTTGATCCCTGTGACGTAGAAACCCTAATTCCACATTTTACGCACACTTTAGATCCACCCTGATTTGGAGGCTTTATCATGGCCTTTCGATGAAATATATGGATCAAAATGATGTCATAAGCAAAACTTGGATGTATGCTTGTTATCAATTTCGTATCTTCAATTGATACGATTGATAATCAATTAGGTTTCAGTATGTTTGCATTTAAAATCCAGGTTATAATGGTCATGCCTTAGTCATAATGGTTGTGGTTTGCTATGCTTCTCGCAGATCATGATGACCGAAACTCCATTTAGGCCACGAGAGAAGATTCTAGAGAAGCAGAAATTGTTCCAGAGCATCCATAAGCACACTTACATGAAAGGACCAATGGACAAAATCACCTCCGTTGCTATTCCCATTGCTTTGGCTGGAAGTGCTCTCTACATGATTGTAAGTTCATCTCTTTGATTTACCTTGTTGGTTCTCGGAACTATACTTTCATGCTCGCATTTGTCACCTGTCTCGTCTTGAAGTTACTCTATCAACGTGGAAATAGAATAGAACTTGTTTAACATCCAAGTGATTGTTTTTGCTAAATATGCTTTAAACACAAGCTTAGTTATCTCTTCCCTTTTTTTAGTAAATGAAGTTTATTTAAGATGTAATCGATATTGACTCAGGAAGATTCGTGTGGTTTTGTTGTAGATATTATCTATTCCCTTTATTATATGTGAAATATTGTATTTTAAAACTTGTTAACGATTGTTTATGCTCAAACTTATTAAGTTATCACTTCCTTTTTTACTAAATCGGTGTTTTTAGATGTGATCCATCATCTAAAGCTTTCGTGTGAGTGATGCAGGGAACAGGAGTGTACAACATGGCTAATGGAATCGGGAAAAAGGAATAAGCAGTTTCTTTATGTATTTTTATTTTATGCGTTTTATAATCAGTGGCTGCCATAATATGCTTGTTGCATAACAAGGTTTTAGCTGGTCTTTTTTTCTTGAAGCTGTGCATTCTGTTTTGCCAAATAATTTGCTTTAGTTTGCAGACAATGTCGAAAGCTAAAGATGGTTGATATTAAAGTTCCAACGTATTGGGGGATTTTCATTTACTCTTATGACAAGTTGAAAAATTATTACGGTCAAGCTTTTTACTTCGCTCCATATTCATTTTCTTATAAATTTGAGAACATTATTTCGAAACATATTCTTTTTCAGGCATCTCGAGTATTTTGGATTGTTTAGGGGTTAGTTGAGATAAAAAATTAATTGAATTCAACTGAACGCCAAAACAAATTCCGATTCTAGATTGCTTCTCCATTCAAATATTTGAAACGACCCGAGAGGGTGCCAAACCGAACAAAATTTAAAAGCACTTGAGTGGTACCTAGAGCTCTAGTACCGAAATAGCCAAATTGAACCGGACCGAATATCTGATTTAGGCATCTGAATTGTTGGTTGAAGTGAGTAAATGTATGATAGCGAATGAAAACAAGAATAGAGAATGAAAATGAAAGCGAGAGTGATGATAGTAAGAGCGACAATGATGATTGTGGGTAAACCGCGAATGAGGAAACAAAGAATGACGAGAAGAAGGCTAAGAAATAGAAAATCGAGGGTGGAGACGACGGTGACAATATGATTGAATGATTTTAGTTTGAAGTTGAGGAATCCTTAGCTAAGTTTTTTGATGAGATGTTTGGTTGAATAAATACAATTTCTAGCGGTTCAGATGAATACAAAAATGTGTTAGTTTTGACTTTTGAAGGGTAAGATATAAGTTTTTATTTGACCAAAAGAAAAAAACTTGGCTTCAAGTTCAGCATGGGAGGTAAATGTGAATTGCGTGTATAATTTGTGTACAATCAGCCGAAAAGGATTCTGTTGGTAAAGAGTAATTTCCTCTATCATAATTGTACTCCTAATGGGATGCAAGATACTAAAGAGTTTGGTTACTCAAAGGAATAAAGGTTGATTTAATGCCTTTATCTATATTAAGATTTCAGAAATAATTTGATTCTTTTATCTCCGTAATTTTAGAGATAATTAGTTAACCTAGCTCCTTAGTTTTAGAAAAAAAAATATATAACTATGATATTCCATTTATCATTATATATTTACTTGTTAATCAAATCAATTTTGTGTAATCTTCGAGATAAAATATTTATGGATATTATTACAAGATTTATTTGTTTAGACATTTCCTTTCTTCCTTTTATTTCTCATATTCAAATATACTCATTTTATAGACGAATTACAAATATTTTAATATATAGTAATATGAGAAAATATTTCCAAAAATTAAGTAAATAATTCCTTTGATGAGAAAACTAAATTAAATATCCTAAATTGTAAGATATGAGATTTTACGTAGTATAGTATTTAAAGTAAATTAATGTTAAACGTTTCTAATTTATTTTCTGTTTTCAAAAGTTTAAAAACGAATTTTGATTAGAAAAACTGTTTTTTTATAAAATATCTTTTAGTTTACAAAAATGTGATTTATTTATTTATTTATTTGTGTACGTGATAAAAATTCGATTAATTTAGTATGTTAATAAATACATTATTTCTTTATGATTTTAATTATTAAGTTAAACTAATGTAGTTTATTTTTCTTTTTCTCAACATTTTAAAAAGTTTTGATTGTATATATGTTTTCTTTGAATATCTTTTAGTTAATGAAAATTGTGATTTGATCACAATGTAATTTGATTGGAATATTTCTACTATTCATATATCTATAGTTCGTAATAACGGTTAAAGAGTTTTTTTATTTAAATTTAAGTTTTCAGTAATTTTAAAAAAAAAATTAATGAGAAATTTGTTTTTTCTTGAATATATTTTTAGTTAATAAAAATTGTGATTTTAGGAGCATTGTAAATTTACTGATTTTGATATTAGTGTTTAATATTGAAATAATGGTTATAAGAAAATTTATTTATTTCATAATAACACTACGTTTATATGATTTTAGTTAATTTCTTATGTTAAACGTTATTTTAATTTATTTCTCCTTTACCTCCTTTAACAATTTAAAAACAAAATTTAATTGGTTATTTGTTATATTGTTGAATATTTTTAGTTAAGAAGAATTGTATGTTTAGTAGGGTTTTAGATCTTTTGAATAAATCTTTATTCGCTTCATAACATTATAAAATTAAAATAAAAAAAGAGTTAATAGTAGTGTATATGAACAATTTGATCACCTCCACAATTATGTCCAAAAGATTTTCACTTTGAACCTTATAATCAACTGTCATAATTAACACTATCCCTAACATTTCTGGTGAAGATGTTTTCAAATATGTATAGATTAAAAATCGTAAAAAGTATTTGGAAATGGTCATCTTGATCAATCGTCGGGATTGTTGGCACCTTTTTTAAGGTGGTGGTTAAAGTTAATCTTCCTACCTACCATGATACAAATAGCCAAATGTATCAAATTGCTTGGGTTACGGTACAATATGAAAATGTAGATAAGCAAATCAAGCCTTGCTTAGTTATTTGAAATGGCAGTGGCTTCTACCATGTGGACCTCAAGGTTTCTCACGAGCAGCAAAAGAGGTATGATTAGCCTTGCCAATCTACTCCATGTATTGCTTCATATTCCAAAGACCATCTATGATTAGATTAATTCCAAACTAGCAAGGCTTCAGTAGAAAAATAAGGAGACATGTATTTGTACTCTGGAGATCTTGGGAAAGAATGTCCACACCGAAGGCAAGAGGTGATTTAGGTTTTCGAGGCTTGGAAGGACTTAATGTGACCCTCCTTGGTAAGAAACTGTGGAGGATTGCTACAAGATCAAATTCTTGGTGGCCAAACGGGTGGGTATTTCCCAAAATGTTAATTATGAAAGCTATTATTGGGACAAGACCGTCTTTTGCATGGAGCAGTATATATATGACATTGACTTGATGACAATAGGAATGATGAAAGATATAAGAAATATAAGAGAGCTCATAGTCTTACCAGGTATAGATTCAATATCTATATTTTTGTTTGGAAGATTGATGAGATGAGATTTTACATGTTTTAGCACTTTGTTTTCTAAGATTCTCAACATAAAATCTCATATTTCTCTATATTTTCAAACTTATTTCACTACGTTTAATGTTAATATAGCTTTAAGAATTCTCTTTTTACCATGCATTCTTGTTGTGAATATGTTTATGAGCTTCTTGGTAAAAAGGAGCTTATGGAAACTCAAGGGAGCAAGGTCAACTCAATAGAAAAAGACTAAATACCAAGAGGAGTCAAAGAAGAGTAATATTTAAAGTTCAGGGGTGATTATCGCCACCTAGTGGCGACAAATCTGATGACATAAGATCACAAATGCTCCAAAGTGATCATTGTCACCACAACCGGCGATATATACATCAACAAAAGATCTCCATAACCAGAAGAAAGTGTTGCTACATAGGGGCGGAAAGGGTGGCGACAACCAACCCAAAAAACTCATTCTCGCCACCTAACAGAGACATGTGTGGCATAAATGGAGGCATAATAATGATTTTGAATTCAAACTCTCACTCCTTTAACTCTAGTTTATCCTCACTAACCATAGTTACTTTGTAATGTTTATAAACACAAAACCCTAATTTCAAGACATAATCTTGAATCTCTGAACACATTTTGAATCTCTATTCCATCTTTGAAGTAAATCTTTGATCTTTCCTCTTGTTTTTATATTTCTTTTCAAGATTCAAGTTTGAATCTTTGATCTTGCTATGAAATCTTGAGAGGAATAGTGTTGGAGAATCCAAGATCAATTTTTTCCTTTTGCAAGGAACACTTCTTCTATCATAGATTAGTCCAAAATCCTACTTTTCATATCCACTTAGTTTATTGTGTCATTCATTGCATTTATGGCTGTTTTCTTCACCATGGCTATTCTCCCATAGCCATGAGTGAGTAGTTTGCTCTTTGGTTTATGAGTATGGTAAGAGAAATCTAGATTTAGGGTTAATGATTTGCTTCTAGGCTTATGTTTGAGAGATATATCTTTTTGTGAATGTGACAATACTAGGAGGAAGCTTGATCAACCAAATTTTAGCTCTAGGTTTCATAATGCTCACAAGATGTTTGTGATATTTCCTAAAAGAAGCTCACATGAGAGTTTAGTATTCCTTTCCATTGGAATATGAGTTTAGAGTATTGAAATACATGCTGTAAGGCAATAATTTAATTTTTTTTTTTTCTAATTCATTCCTTGAACTATGAGACTAGGTGCATGATTAGATTTAGTAAGATGTTTTAGACAATGAAATGACGAAAACCAATTGGGATCCTCGAACTTTTAAGTTAAAACTATAATGAAGGTCAATGATGAACTAATCACAACCTCTATGCTAGATAATCAAGCCTCCAGTCTATCTTTAAAGCAATTTGGAGCGTACCAACACAATCAAAATCCAGCACTTCTTTTGGAGATGTGTCTCAAATTTTCTGGTTGTAGGAGCTAATATGGTGCAGAAGTGACTAGCTAAGAGCCCATAATTTCATATATGTTGTTCCTTTGCCTCTTTGCTAATTCTCTTGGGAAGCTTCTCCACTTGACTTCCTCTGTTATCTAAAACCATTTGATTCAGTTAATATCAACATAGCTTCAAGACTTCTTGACCATCAAAACAAAAATGATAAAATGAGAGGTAGGTTGAGTATTTGGTCATATAAACTGTGGAGATTTGGAAGACTAATAATGTTTTGTGCTTCACAAATCAAACACAAGGAGTACAACAAATTTTGGAATAATGCAAGAGGGAGAAAGTGAATTGGGAAGGCCTCAACTTCAAAACATGCATCTATTCCCACTCCAATACATCACAGGCCGATAAAATGAAAATCACCCCCACCATAAACACTCAAATGTTGTGTTGACGTTTCTTGTTATATAGAAAAAGATACCAACTCAGTGGGATAGATTTTCAAAGATCATATACTAAGGGTGATATGGTATAGGTCAAATGTGTATAATAAACTACTCATACACCTTGAAGTGAAACTTCTGATTTAATTTGGGTCGTTCAGTGTTTGAATTATCTTGATATGGAGCAGGTTAACTTGAGTCGAGTCTAACAACCTTCACAGTTGATGTTCTCTCGCCTAAACGATTTCTAAAGCCTATTTTTGGTATGCTTTTTCTAATAAATTGTATGAGGGTGTTCTTGATTGTTGTGTGTCACTGTCACCATGACTAAGCCCATGGATTGGAGCTGAAAATGCGTTTTATGGCTTAGCTTTAGTATTTGAAATGAAATTAATTGAATGCAGAACAACAAAACAAAGAAAACTCCTGTAAATATTATGAGGATGTTTAAAAATTAAAGTTATTGTAAAAAAAAAAAAAATTATATATCTGTAAAAGCTCACGTGTACGGCGAAATCCTAAGACCGGCACACATACCGTAATAACTTTTTGGCGAAATCTGGAAATAGAAACGGGTGTGGTTTCAGAAAATTTGTATCATAGGGTATCCATTTCCCCAATTATGCGACTCACATTGTTAAAATATTAGCAGGTTGGTTCTTCTTTCCTCGTTCATGTGCCGCGATCTTTCCTTTTCATACTCCCTCGCCTCTGTCAATTAATTCCTCTAAAGGTAAGCTTCTACGATTTCTCTCTTACACCAATCTTTGTTCGAATCCTTGCAGTGATTCCATTTAAAAACCCTAGTTTTTCTCCCTTTTCTAAGGTCTGTGTCTATCTCAAATAACAAAGATTATTATTCCCCATTTAATCTCGTTATGTTACTAAAATTTTACCTAGAACGTTCGGGATTTAATCTGGATATGCTCTTTACGTTGAGTTGATGAATAACATTGATTTATAAACCCTAATTTCAGGAACCGTCCTTGCTTGTAGTTTCAAATGCTTAATTGAGAGTTCCTTAGGAATTATTGAAGTCTTCTAGAAAAATTATTTGAAACCTTGTTCCTTTATCTAACTTTGTGAACTCGCTCCCTGTAGAAAATGTTGAAGGTTAAAACTAACCGAGTCATGTACCCAAAAGGATGGGAGTTGATCGAGCCTAGTTTTCGAGAGCTAGATGCCAAGATGAGAGAAAGTTAGTTGAGATCCAGATTTTGTTATTATTTCAATCGTATATGCTAAAGTTTGTTTATTTTTTCCTTCGTTTGTGTTCTTACTATTTGTTTCTTGTGCAGCTGAGTTAGATTCACATGATGGCAAGAGAAAGTGTAAAACCTTATGGCCAATCTTCAAAGTCTCTTATCGAAGGAGTCGGTATATATATGACCTTTACTACCGAAGGGAAGAAATATCTAAAGAGCTGTATGAGTTCTGCTTGGACCAGGGGTATGCAGATCGCATCCTGATTGCCAAATGGAAGAAGGTACGTTATAATTTCTTTCTTGAATGAACTTTTTTTTTTTGTGAACCTTTATCTAGCTAGTTTTTTGAGAGCAAATTGAAATAATTTGGAGTTTCTATGGTAGTTTTGCATAGAATCTTGATCAACTGAAACGAGGATATTGAAAATTTTCGAAGTGGTTAGCTTCTAGTGCATAATGGGTCTCAACGCTGTTTACTTGAACTCCATATTCTTGTAAAAGCACTTGTTGGAATGATCATACCAAAAAATAGATTCTAGACTTGTGGTGCCTGTTATGTTAGGATGTGAACATTAACAAAGTTTATGGTAATTATAATTTAAACAAAAAAATGCTTCTTAACTGATTAGGTAGAAAAATTTCTGCCATACCTCTAACATTTACTGCATCATTGGTCTCTCTTGAATATTTTGATTAGAAAATTCTTTTTTTATTTGTAGGTCTATGTTATCCAGATGTAGAGTTTACTTTAGTAAACAATTTTTTTTGTTAATTATGTGTTACTGACTTTATATATTTTCTGTTTTGTGAAATGTGCAGTAAGGATATGAATGGTTGTGTTGCTTGCGGTGCATACAGCCAAGAGATCACAACTATGGAACAACATGTGTATGCCGTGTTTCCAAATACTTGCGTGAAGAGAAAGTGGTCGAGTGCGTTCACTGTGATTGTCAAGGATGCATGAGCGATGATTAAATCTCACAACGTTTATTCTCAATCCCTCACTCTTTGTTTACATTCTATCTCAAAATCTCATTTTGTATCCTTATAAAACCTCTCTAATTGTGAACTCTTGTGCCATGTGGTCTTGAAATCAAACGTACTTTCCGGTTTGGTATATAATTGAAACTATAAGGATGTTCTCGGTTTGGTATTTAGCTGAATTAAGAATGGTTCTTTGTACGATTTGGGTTTAAATTTTATAATCACCTTAGTGATTTATTTAGTGAGATAATTAAAATTGTGAGACTTGCAACTTTAAAAATTATTATCAGATGAATAAATAGAAGTAATTTACCGTAATTGAAACTAGATGGACGTTTCAGTTTTAGTAATGGTTCTCGGTTCAATTTGTGTTTAAAATTTATGATCAGCTTACTGAGTTATTTAGTGGGTTAAAATTAGGCATGACCACGGTTACGGTTATCACGGTTAAGATTATTTAACCACCGGTTACGGTTAAAAAAATTTGTAACAGTAACCTTAACCATTTATTATACGGTTAAATACGGTTATGGTTAGTACGGTTCTAGTTAAAAACGGTCTGCCTAATAATTCTAATACGGTTAATATTATAATATTCTTTTAAAACACCATCAGTTACAAATTTATTTTGATCTATAATGATAGACATGATCATGACGGGGTCGGCCACAACTAATTTTTAAGATTTTCTTTATGAACACCATCTCTTTATTTATTTATTTTTTTAAAGTTACTCTTAAGTCTTTACGCGTTTTAAGTTCTAAAATTGTTTGAATTACTCTTTATTTATATGCACATAAATTTAGCTTCCATTAGAAGTCACCTTGGTATAAATTTGAGTATGTAACAGCTGAATTTAAATAGGATCACATACCCAGTTTATACATAGGTCAGATTGTGAATCTACTATATAAAAGAAACCATACAAAATTAATTGGAGGAGAATGGAAATGTGAAAATCATAATATTTAGAATAAATGAAATTTTTTATTTATGATTTTATAAACTACTACAAAATTTTAATAATAAACAAAATCTAATCACTATCGTCTGATCTCGTCGTAGATACCTCACTATCAATATCTTCTAACTCTTCTTCTTTATCTCGAATGTATTCTTGTTGTCTCCGTTCGGCTCTAGTCCAATCATCTAAACACGTTTGAGCTTCGAGAGAATATGAAATCATTCTTGATCGGGTTTCATCTAGAATATCACCTCCTATGCTAAAAGCGCGTTCGACGGAAACTGTAGAAACTGGTGAAGAAAAAACATCCTTTGCAATCATAGCTAGAATTGGATAATGAGATTGATGATACTTCCACCACTGTTTGATTTGAAAGTTATTACCTACATAACTTGTAGATAAATATTTTTCAATTTCAGAATTATTACTAAAATCAAAATTTGTAGATAAATATTTTTCAATTTCAGAATTATTACCTTGTGATGGTCGTTGTCTTTTTTGTCGCCGCATCCTTTCCACAAGACTTAATGCAGACGTTGATGCCAAATTATTTTCTAAAGATGATTCAACTACTTATGGTGCTATATGCTTATATATTCTATAATATGTATCATATAAATTCTCTAAATCTTTTTTTGAGCTTGAAATAATGTTTGAAATACCAATGGTGTCAGACAAGTGCAACAATTGATAGTATGTAGTGAGATAATTAGTTAAACTATCCAATTTAGTTCGAGGATCTAAAATAGATGAAAGCAGATTAAGCGGTGGAATTTCTTTATAATATTTTAGCCATTTTTCTTTCATCTCCTTAATACATGATGACAAAACATAACTGTGTTCATGTTCATGCATCATATCAACAATATTAACACATTCATATAAAAATAAATGACTATTAGAATAGTAAACATCAGCTAATAGATAAGTCGCATCATTAAAACATTTTAATAACTTTAAAAGTGCACTACAATCATCCCAATGAGCCGTCCACAAAGTTAAAGAAATACAATTTTGTTGGATAAAGCTACACAATAAATCTTTATAACCAATTGAATCAACAAACATATCATCAGTTGAATTCGTCATAAGTTGAATTCCAACGAGTGGGAACACCACGAGAAAACCTTTTGGGATATACATTATGAGCTTTACAAAACTAAACCCATTGTTTTATTACTTGTGGATGTCCCCAAAAATAATTCAAAGCATTTTTTATTGGTGAAACAAGATTTTTATGAGAAACTAATAAACCATCTTGGACACATAAATTTAAAACATGACAAATACATCGAATATGAAAATATTTTCCACCTAAAATAGGACTAAAATTATTTATTAATTCATAAACGGAAGCAGTATTAGTATATGCATTATCAAAAGAAATAGAAAATATCTTTTCTGTTAAATTATATTCTTCTAAATTATTTTTGATTATTTTAAAAATATTACCTGAAGTATGTTTCTCATCGAAAACTCGAAAAGCAATAATCCTCTTTTGAATAATCCAATCACTATCAATCTAATGACATGTAATACCCATAAAGTGATGAATTTGCCAATGATTACTCCAAATATCACAACATATTGAAATTTTACTTTGAAAAGTAGAAAAAAGTTTTTGTAAATATTTTTTGGTTTTTCGATAAAGCGGTTTTAGAGTTAGAGTACGAGTAGTTCGAGGAACTCTCTTAGCTTGATGATTTAAAGCATTTTTGCAATAATTATTAAAACCCGGTTTTTCGCTAAAACTAAATGAAAGATGATCAACCGCAACACATTTGGCTAATTCTTTTCGATTTTTTTTTTTTTTGAAAAATGGAAAGACGAAAGATTAGATGAACTAGCATAATGACCTTGGCTAAATCCGCCAAATTTTTCAGGATGCATCTTATTCATATGATAATTATATGATCCATATCCTGAACCAGCTTTCCAAACATAATTTTTAGTGCAATAACAACAAGCCTTCATTATTCCATTAACATTTTCTTTTCGAAAGCGTACCTTAAACATATTGGAAGCATTCAAGCGTTGTTTTCCCGAGGAATGGACTTGCTCTTCAGTTGTACTTCCTTGAGTATTGAGCATTTGAACATCTTCCCTTTCCGTGCTAAAAGTTGAAAAGGTTGAGTTGAAAACCATAACTTTATGATTATGAATATGATTAGGAATTATGATTGATAAGATGAACAGTAGTATTTCATGTGTGAAACACTATTAATATTTATAGAACACATTATTACTAAAACAATGGAAACCAAAACCACAAAATTCTTGGAATTAAACGGCTACTTTTTTTCTTTTTTGTTTCTTTCTTTTTTCTGTGTTGTTGTTGCCAGTAAAAAAATAAAAAAAAATCGACTACTTTTTTATCAATCTTCATCTTTACCAAATTTGTTTACTAAGATTTTTCCTACCTATTTTTAGATTTGAAATAGATCACTTTTGCTCCTACATATAAGATTTAAGGATTTTTAGTTTTCCTAAGTTTCTCTATAAAATTAAATTAATTTAATAATAATTAGAATTTTTTAGTCAAAAACTGTTAGTAATCTGAGTAAAAATAATGGCTTTATATTACTATCTCTTTTTAGTATTTGAATTTGCTTAAATATTCTGTTTTCTTACCTATACAACATTTTGGTAGTTTTATATTTTTTTATTTTATTAATTTTCCCAAATTCTATAATTTTTTTATTAATTTAAGATAACTAATACATTTATATAAAAAAAAAATCATTGAGTTCAACTCAGAAACCACATTTAAAATTAAAAAAATATGGTTTTAAAAATATTAATTAACAAATAATTTATAGAAATATAGAAATAACAACTACAAAGTAAATATCTAAAAAAATGTATATAATAAATTAGATAGAAGATAAAGAAAAACGAATTATACATAATTAAGTATTCACTTATTATAATTTTTAGAGACGGTTACGGTTATAAATTTACCGTTTAACCAGCGGTTTTGATGCGGTTACGGTTAATATACGATTACGGTTAACAATTTTTTTTAACCTTAACTAATGTACGGATACGGTTACGGTTAAAGATTTTAACCTTTTATACGATTACGGTTTGGTTATGGTTGAAATCCGAAACGGTTATGGTCGAAAATATGGTTAAGATTAGGTTTTGGTCATACCTAATTAAAATTGTGAGACTTTCAGCATTTTCGTTTATGGTGAAAGATAGCAGTTATGTAACGAGTTTTAAAAATTATTATTAGATGAATGAATAGATTAGTTTCACGATTCTCGTTAATAATCCTAGTGATGATCAAGACGAATCTTGATCCATAGAAAACTGTCTGACTTCAAATTCTATTAATTATTGACTTTAACTCACATAGAAGTACATTTGTATTAGATAGCTAATAATTATTTGGGTAATAGCAGTAGGATCATTTGGTTATGATCGATTTTAAAAAACAACCTTTTCTTAATTTATGAGCAATAGTTCGCTCACATTCAGTTTATAGCATCACATCTATTTGGATAACATATTCTACTAATGAGATAGAGACACATGTACAAGATTAGTGGACTAATAAAACCCTTAGACTTAGAGATAGTCTTAGGAACACTTGAGCTGATCCTTATCCCTTATTCCTTGTGGTCTCACAGCTTTGACCTTTCGATGGTCTTGGCACATAAATTCCAGCTTGATCTATCTCTAAAACCTTCAAGGTCGTGTGTATATCTCAATAACTCTAGTTATGTGATATATTAAAACGTTTTTAGATGCATAAAGAATCATCTAACTTGCCTTAAAAACTTACAACTTTTTTTTATTCACATATGGTACATAAAACACGTGAAACATGATTTTAGTTTTTTTGGTTAATGTTTTAATACAGCTCTAGCACATCCATTAAATACAAAATGGTTGAAGTAGATATTGAACCCAAAAAAAAAAAAAAACTTGAAAAGTAGGTGATCGAAATCATATGCTCGAGGGGTTGTAAAAAGAGGAGCGATTCTGGTAATTGGTTGGTGTGAAATTTGAACCTAATCAGAAGGAAATATAACATTAATTTTCCGAATCAAAATAATTATTTTCAAATCGAAAAAATATCTATATACTTATCGACATGATCTTCAAAAAGCATGTAATAGACAGAAGGATTATTTCGGATCACACCTAATGTTGCTATTTTCACGCAATTTATTGCACATGATTTATTTATTTTTGTTACAATTCTTTTTGTTTTTAAAAGGTCAAAGAATGCAGCTAGTGACTAGTGACCAATAAGTGACACATACAAAGCTCGTGGACTTGATCTAAGGTTTCCCCGTTTATTTCCAGCTAATTACACACACAAAAACTAGTTATTATTTATCTACATAATAGTCAAAGGATAACTATAAGTGACTATAACTAAGGCACTTAAGGATACAAAGCTCTCAAAAATCTGTTTTCTTAAAAGGCCAGATAAATATAAATTGGGATATACTGTTACAACACCCTAATTCTCTGTATTTTCCCAGCTTCTTCTCTCTATTCACTCCATTCTTTTTCTATAAAAACGATTTAAGAATCTGAATCTAAACAGAATCAAAAACTTGAATATTCAGAACATGGGATCGGAACACGGTGACGATGGGCTTCGTCGGAGAGGCTGTTCGTGCACAAAGGACGACTTTCTTCCGGAGGAATCTTTCAAAAGCATGGGAAATTACTTCAAAGCCCTTAAGGAGACACCGAGTCGTTTCATAGATCGGGTATTTACTCGTTCGCTTGACTCGGCGGAGATTCACGATATGAAGGCGCGGAGTGGTCACGAGATGAAGAAGACGTTGACGTGGTGGGATCTGATGTGGTTCGGGATCGGTGCAGTCATCGGTTCCGGTATATTCGTTCTCACCGGACAGGAAGCACGTTACAATGCCGGTCCCGCCGTCGTGTTGTCTTACGTCGTCTCCGGCGTCTCTGCCATGCTCTCCGTCTTCTGTTATACCGAGTTCGCAGTCGAGATTCCTGTTGCTGGTAACAAAACGCTCATTTGCTCTGTTTCTAATTTTTTTTTTAATACTTATATTTTAAGATATACAGAATTTAGAGTATAGGTGAAAATTCTCAAAATTTAATTTCGTTGAACCAAAACGCATATGAACAAAAAAAATCTTCTTTTGTATCTTGAATCATAAGATTGAGAATTTTTTGAAAATTTGTGAACAAATTATTTTTATGTTATTTTTTTAGAAGTGGATAGACATGATAAAATATCTTCGAAACACTATTAGCTAATTAAATCATATATTAATTATGATTTACATTTTTAAACCAATACGCATATTTCTGGATATATTTTCTGAAAATAATATACTTATTCGTATTTATCAGTATCTAGCAAATATGAAACGTTACCATCTGTGAGTTGTGATAACTTCGTCAATAGAAAAATTACTGAAATTACTTGATTCGATATTTTATTTTTAAATATATGGGTTTCCTTATTCGGTAAATTACTTTTCTTGTTCGGTGTAAATTAAGTTTTTCCAAAACCTTTAACAAAAAAAAAAATTAAGTTTTTCCAATGTATTGGGAGGTGAGGTCCCTAGTGGTTACACAACGAAAGAGACGTTTCAATATACAAAGATTCGTTTTTATATCTGAACGACCGACAATATACTGTATGTACATATAGAGTTAATCCATGCACTATGCTTCTTAATACTTGAATTGCACAATAATTTGCTGATTTGTACTATTTGAAATTTTGGATCATGCTAATTAAAATATTACAAAAAAAAAAAAAAGAAAACACCATATTGAATTTTCAACTATCAGTTATGGTTAGACGGAATCTCCGGCGTCAACTAGTTGACTTCTGACTTGTAGGGGAACCGTTCCCACACACTATCTGTTAGCTACCTTTATTGTTTGTTAATTTGAAAAAATAAAAATGATTAGTACTCAATTTAGAGTTGACTGCTAGCTAATCAGCTTGTTATTCATTTAGGCAAAGATTTGTTGGCATTTAGAGATTGTTTGGCTGAAAAAAAAAAACAGTAGAATTAAAGCACAAATATACTTTTCTTCGCTCATTTTAAGACTCATATAGATTCTTTTTAAATATTTGATGATATAATTTTTGGGGTCTGCTTAGAAGATTTTAATTCAGAAAAAATATATTTTTTAGCTTCTTCTGTTTTTAATTTCCTTTGAAAAAGAAAGCTAAGTGTTTGCTTATGAGATATGACAATTACCTTACGTAACCATAAAAGGAAGTCAAGTTGTAAATCGCCTTTAGCAATGACGTAAAACAAGCAAATCCTTTTAATAAAAAAAATGACGTAAAACAAAAAAACTTTGACCAAAGAAGTGAAAATAAATAAATTTGGTCTTTGTTAAAAAAAAAAATTACTTTTCAAAACAGTCGTAGAGAAAAGTAAATTAGAATCAGTTTAAATTTTATATTTTTCATAAAATAAATTTATAATTGAAAAAAATATACATTAAATGTTAACATAAATTCAAACACAAACAACATCAAGACTTTAGTTTACTTTTACTCGTTCTGTAGACTCAACTATTTTGTGAAGATCATTGAAGTAATAATATCTTTTGTATTGAATATTTAACTAACATGATCATTTTCACCAATTATGCTTATTAGGCGGTTCTTTTGCCTACTTGAGAGTGGAGCTTGGCGACTTCATGGCCTTCATCGCCGCCGGAAACATAATCCTAGAATACGTCGTCGGTGGAGCCGCCGTGGCTCGATCATGGACCTCTTACTTCGCCACTCTCTTAAACCATAAACCCGACGACTTCCGCATCATAGCTCATCGTCTCGGTGAAGACTATGGCCACTTAGATCCAATCGCGGTCGGCGTTTGTTCGATCATTTGCGTTTTAGCCGTCTTAGGCACAAAAGGCTCATCACGTTTCAATTACATCGCTTCTATGATCCACATGGTCGTGATTCTCTTCGTCGTCGTCGCCGGATTTACAAAAGCCGATCTGAAAAACTATGAAGTTTTCGCTCCGTTTGGTGTTAGAGGAGTGTTTAAATCCGCGTCGGTTCTTTTCTTTGCGTATATTGGATTCGATGCAGTTTCGACGATGGCGGAAGAGACGAAGAATCCGGGGAAGAATATTCCGATTGGTCTTGTTGGATCGATGGTGGTTACTACGGTTTGTTATTGTCTAATGGCGGCTGCTTTGTGTCTTATGCAACCGTATGGACAGATTGATCCGGACGCGCCGTTTTCGGTTGCGTTTTCGGCGGTTGGATGGGATTGGGCTAAGTACATTGTCGCGTTTGGTGCTCTTAAAGGTACGTAAAATCTGTTTAAACTTTAAAACTATAATTGGATATGGTTCAGTTTTCAATTTGGTTGTTCCAGTCCGGTTTTGGATTTTATCGGTTTAACCAAATCAAACACTTCTATACAAAATCTATACTAATCTGTGAAATGTGTGCAGGTATGACAACAGTTTTGTTAGTTGGAGCCATCGGTCAAGCTAGATACATGACGCACATAGCCCGGACCCACATGATGCCACCATGGTTAGCTCTGGTCAACGCAAAGACCGGAACACCAATCAACGCGACCGTGGTAATGCTCTCCGCGACAGCTCTCATCGCATTCTTCACAAAACTAAAAGTTTTAGCCGATCTCTTGTCCGTTTCCACACTTTTCATCTTCATGTTCGTCGCCGTGGCTCTTCTCGTCAGAAGATATTACGTCACCGGAGAAACATCTACCAGTGACCGGAACAAGTTCTTAGTGTTCTTAGGTTTGATTCTTACGTCCTCGACTGCGACTGCGGTGTATTGGGCTGTTGAAAAAGACGATTGGATTGGGTATTGCGTTACGGTTCCTATATGGTTCTTGTCTACTGTTGCGTTGAAGTTTCTTGTACCGCAAGCTAGGGCTCCCAAGGTTTGGGGTGTTCCTCTGGTTCCGTGGTTGCCTTCTGCTTCGATCGCAATCAATATCTTTCTCCTTGGTTCGATCGATAAACCTTCATATATTAGGTTTGCGATCTGGACTGGTGTTCTTCTTGTGTATTACTTCTTGTTTGGGTTGCACGCAACGTATGATACAGCGAAGGCGACGTTGAAGGAGAAGACGTTGCAGAAAGCTGAGGAAGGTGTTGTTGTTGTTGCCGATAAAACTAGTGCTGCATAAAACCGTAGATGCTTTGGCTGATTTGATATATAGATTTGATAAGTAATCGAGTTCGCTTTCGCTTTTATTTGATGTGAGATTATCCAGTTGGTTTTTAGGGTTTCAAATACGTGTTTCACAAGTTTGTAAGGTCTTTGGTTTCTTTAGCTTTTGCAGTCTTTTAATAGATTTTTCAAGTTTGATTCAAACATCGTAATCATCGGTCCAATACGACACATTCAGCTTAATCTGATATGATCTAAAGCATTGTAATCAAAGACAAAGATTCTGGACAATATTTGTAATTATCTAAAGCTTAAGCTGGTATGATAAACTGAAAGATTTCAGATAAATTTAAAAGGGGCCTAATGTTACCAAAAAGAAATTTGAGGGCCGAAGCAATAATGGTTGTGTTGTGTGCGTTGATGTGGTGTGTGGAAAGTGAATCTAAAGCCATGTTCCACTTGTAAGTTTGTTTTTCACTTGTTAAAACTTTGGTTTTCACTTGTTAGATTGATTATAATTTTGTTGCTCTTATGTTTATACAAAGCTACAACAACTAGAAATTTCATTTGCCCATCTTTATATTCTTTTTTTCTCATATAAACTTGTAGCCAGAGACAGCTTTGACATAATGAAAATTATAGGCGAAAAAGAAAAGGCCATCTATTTTATTTTGTCAAGACATTGTAAAAAAATTTATTATTTAAAAGATTTTAAATATCCAAAAATAACCTGAAAAATGATTTTTCTAACACAAAATCCAAATAAAAATTTGAAATTGATAGTTAAACTAACTAATTTTTTGAATTATTTATACAAATCTAAAAATAATTTGGAATTCTAAAATCCAAAAAAAACGGGGACTTGAAAATACAAAATCAAATTATTATTCTTGCATTTTTCGTACAAAATTATTCATCAAACATTGATAATTGAGTTTTTTTTAACCATATCACTTTCAATATAGTTTTCTTTCTTTTTATAGTATCCACGTTATAAGAAAATATATAAAAATTATTAATAGTGATTTTGTTCTTACTATTAATAATAGTTTAGTTTAATGTAATTTAATCAATATGTTATAATAATTGTAATATTTGAGATCGAAAAAGTCAAATTAAACACAATAAGTAAAAATGAGTGAAATATATGCATAATACAAGCAAAACATATGCAAATATAAGCAACAGTAGAAATTGTAGGTTCAAAAATTGACACATTAGTTGGAAACTAAATTAGTTATGGTTAATTATCAACTTCATCAATTGAGGTAGTATTTGAAATCACTAATTTTTAACTATCATTTGTTCTTCGAATAATCCTAAATCAATTTTGACATATTTTATTAATAAAATATCAGTTTCTAATAAGGCATGATTTGAAGGAATTTGTAAAAATCATTAAACCAATAACCTTGAATTGGAAATAATTTTTACAAATGTTAAATCTAATAAGCTGAGATTTGGAAAAAAATTGAAATCCTCTCAAATCGATGATCCAATATTGGAACAAAATTTAAGATTATTTTGAGAAATCCTAACCGCAAATATTTTAAATGAATTTTACCAAATATCATCAATTGAGGTGATATTTGAAATCACTGATTGTTAACCATCAATGGTCTCTCAAATAATATCAAATCAATTTTCATATAATTTATTTATGAAATCCTCATTTTCGAAGAGGTTTGTCGAAACGACAGAGAGAAAAATTGAGTGAAATAACAAATAAAAATAATTAGTTAAATAATCTATTTTTGTTAGGTATAACCACTTAATATTTTTTTCTCCCTCAATTCACCTATAGTTCTAATTTTTTTTTTTGTAATCATGAAAATAACTTTTATTTGATATATATTGTTAATGGAAGTTTTTCAAAAACTGAAGGTTCTAGGCTAATGTTTCATTTGGTTTTGCTTAACTCCGCTCCTGTTTATAGCCAATATTTTTGACAAAGAAGATGAAAGGGAAAATATGTGACGCGCTCATCTATTCTCTTGCCTTGTGCTTAGTGACCTTTTGGGTGTGTTAAGTTTTGTTTTAATTGTTAAACGACATAAAGCAATCTGATCTTTACTCAATGAAGAAGTTTATTTTAATAGTACTTAAAACGTCACAAAGCAAATCTGTGATCGAAACTTATAGCTCCACAAAATAGCAACTGAATGAAAGAAAACACAAAAGCAGAGAGAGGATTAGATGAAATGAATCATAGCTACTAGCCAGGTTTGGATTCTCTGAAGAAGATCCAACTCTAAGCTTTAAGCTTACAAAGCAAAAGAAAAACTCAATTCTAATTTGGATTAAGCCAGTGCAATCTTGGTGTTCACTCTGGAGTTATTTATTGCTAATCACTATTTAGGAGGTATGATTTTGGTGAGGATTAAGGACGACGATACGAAACATTTACCCAAAGAGGCTTACCAAGACTCAAATCTACATGTAGTCAAGCCTTAACCAAAGGATGATTCCAATTACACCTTAAACAACTTCCAAGATTGATATGAAATAAGTAAATAACTCGATCTCAAACAGAACAAAGTAGAAAAGATCAGACTTTCAAGTTCTACCATAGAGTGGTAAATACACTATGGCCATTTTTATTTCGGGTTAGATCATGAATTAAAGACAAATGTTCCAAGTTATTCTTTTGATCAAAACCCAATTAGCACGACTCATCATCTCAATCAAAAAAACACAAATTCTCTTAACCTCATCTCAATTTCTCTTTACTTGAGCTCTTCTTTGCTGCATTCATAACCCTCTCGAGATACCCTTCAATTGGCGGTGTAAGAGTAGCCATTCCCCGATTCGCCGGAAATGGAGTAAAATCAGGCTCTAAAGCTGCCTTCTTCAGATTCTCCGGCAATGCTTCTATTGCCGCTTTATTCAAATTCAACAGATTAGCCTCCGCCACACGTCTCGCCCTGTGCTCTCTCATAAGAACTCTACTGTACTCTTTCGCCAATCTCCTCCCGTCCTCCACCGTGACTTTGTACTTCGGTAACTCATCCGCCGTGAAAATCCCTAACGAAATGTAATCCAATCCTGGAGTCCCAATTCTCATCGGCTCGTCGGTGACTCCCATGGAGAACGCTCCACCTTTCTTCTGGATATCGATTTCTCTTTGTCTCTCCTTGCTGACTAGCCCTAGCTTCTCTCGCTTCGCCTCTCGCTCTCTGTCCTTAGGCCTCAGGTAACGAACAGGGCAAGGAGCGTTTAGGCATTGACCGTAAAGCTTCTGCTTCTCATCCGAAATTCTTCCTTTTCCCTTAACCGCCTCCTCTCCATCTCCACCTCCGCCGCCTCCACGGCCTTTTTTGGTGGTGAGTTTGTTGCGCTTCAACGGTTGGCCTGTCTTCAGCTTAGCTTTTCCTTTTGGGGTTCCACTAGCGTGGCATCTCTGGAGAAGAACGTAACTCGCCGAATCGATTGTAGATTTTGATCTCGCGAATCGGATCATACTGAGATTCCGATTTCCTCAGACTTCTCCGTTTGAATGAAAATGGTGATTGATTGAGAAAATTGTATTGGGAGGGGTTTAGGGTTTGTCGATACGCTGCCGTTTCATTAAAACACATTGTCACTGGAGTGCAATTAAAGTCGAGAAGTGAGGGTAAATCGGTCATATCAGGCACTGTCATCAAACTCTTCTCACTCGTTTTTTAGCCTTTTGTTCTTCTTCCTCCAAAAGCCATTAGATCGATCCGACGCCCTCTGAAACCTCAGTCTCCGTTGACTACTGAGCTCGTCGACCTCTGATCCGCTTCTTTCCCCGGTACGGATCCACTTCCGATCTAGAAATAAGCATTAGCTTCTTTATCTTCTGTTGTTTTTATCGATCTGTCCCTCGTAGATGCGTGATTGTTTCGATTTTGATTTGTTTTGCATTTTCTTTTGCAGTAATGATGGCCGGAGGTCTCGTGCGATTAATAGTACTCATACTCGCCGTAGCAATTTGCGGTGCTTCTTCGGTTTTTCAGCCAATTTCAGACACTCACCGATCTGCGGCTCCGGATGTATTCGTATCAGCCGATGGATCTTACAAAAGGTTCTCTCTCAAAGCCCACAATTTAATTTCGTTCGTACATGTAGTGGTGTTCCTAAGTTAGCATTGCATTGGGTTGTTTTCAGCTTGGAGGAGGCATATGAAGCATTAAAGACTTTGGAGATTCTTGGTATTGATAAAAAGTCGGATGTAAGCTTAGCGACTTGTGAGAATGTGGCTAAAGTTTTTGGGTCGTCTTCTTCTACTCTAATGGATGCATTCTATGCTCTAAACGTTAATGGCATTCTAAAATGTAAATCTGGTAAAGGAGTCCCTAAGGTAAACAATTGTCTCCTACTATGAAGGTCTTTTACTTTTCAGCGGCTAGAGAAAGTTCATCAGTTATTTTTGTTTCCTCTTTTGAAGGACATTGTTACTAAACTTCAAGCTGGCGTTAAAGATGCCAAATCATTGCTAGACTTCTACTATTCTGTCAGAGGCTTGGTGCTTGTTAAGGTAATACAAATTACACTTTTGGTTGGACGTCTTGAGTACTTCTTAGAGAGATTTCTTAGTATTTTGCTCATTAGTTGGAAGTATGAGAATATTTTGGCCGAAGGGGTCTGTGATCGTGATAGTTTTATTTTATTCAACTCCATAGCTTCGGTTTCCTGCTCTCCCTTCTTTTTATCGCTTCAGGTTTGACCTTGCCTTTCCATAAATGCAGGAGCAATTTTCTGGAACTGATCTAAGTCTTGGAGATGCCGAAGCCGTTTTCCGTTCCATCAAGGTTTGACCCTTTTAACTGACCTATTTTGTTCTTGTTGAACTATCAAATGGCATCATGTTCATTGTCTTTTGAATTATCAATCATCGACTCTGGTGGAACTGTATGTAGTCATGTTAACCATTCCAAAGTGATATTCAGTTATTACTAGAGTTATTTTTGCGAATATTATTTTGCTGATATGGTAAATTTGTATTAGGGTCTTAGCCAGAGTGATGGAAAATGGCGCTACAGCTCCAACAATCCGGAATCAAGCACCTTTGCTGCTGGTAAGTAATACATATTGTCCCCTTCTCACTACACAGTGCTAAACTTTAATGATGAACCTCTTAGATTATCTATCCTTTCCTTTCTTGCTACAACTTGTTCACTTCTTTTGCTTCTTTCTTTATTTTTTTCATTCTTTTGAACATAAGATCTTTATTTTCCTCAGGCCTAGCTTACGAAGCACTTGCTGGAGTGATTTCATTAGCATCTTCAGAGATTGATCAGTCATTGGTAAGCGAGATCTGTGGTCCACTATATATTCTTTTCCTGAGAATATTTTGATGTGTTGATTTACCTTTGGATCTGGAATCTCTTAGAAAATAAACGATTGTTCTTTGATAATTCAAAATCTAAAGTCGTAGCTACAGGGAAGATATGCATGTCCTTACTATATTTATTTGGTTTTGCTAGTGGCTTCGTTTTTCTTTTTCGTTTGGCTATTTTATATGGTTGTTTGGTTGATTAATCCTGGTCATGCATTCGTGTTTGTCATCTTGTAGATCCAGACACTGAAGACGGGTATCTTGAAGCTTTTTGACAGTATTGAAAAATATGGTATGCTCTCTTACATGTATGCCTAGAAGATATTCTTCAGTTAACTTATAGTTGTTCAGTTTGGATTTGCCTTTTTGTAATTTGATTTTCTTGTGGCCTTTTAGACGATGGGACATTTTACTTCAATGAGAAGGTCAATGCACTTGAAAGTCAAGGCCCGATCTCAACAACTGCATCAGTAATTAGAGGGCTCACGTCATTTGCAGCTACCGATTTCACAGGATTGAACGTATGATATTTCTCTGTATCTTGTTTTCTACCGGATGTGTTGATATTTTACCTTCTTTTTGTTCTCTCATGCAGCTTCCAAGTGATAAGATAGTTGGTTTGGCCAAATTCTTACTCGGTGTTGGAATTCCTGGTGATGCGAAGGACTTCTTCAATCAAATCGATGCACTGTCTTGTTTGGAAGACAACAAGTAATGCTATTTTCATGCCCTTCTCTTTTTTACTATAGATCTTAGACTAGATTTCACTATAGATCTTAGACTAGATTTCAGTACCTTGGTTTGATTAAAGGACTTAGAGTTACAAGGACGTTAACATTAGTTTTTCTCTTTACATTATCAAAATGTTAGTAAATGTTAGTATCAACTCTGATGGTCCTTTTTCATTTCAGGTTCTCTGTTCCACTCATCTTGTCTCTTCCCTCTACTGTGATTTCCCTGACAAAGAAAGAGCCTTTGAAGGTACCAACTCCTTGTGACTGGCATAGTTTGAGATGTTCTTATGATTGCATATTTTTTGTAAATATCTCTTATTTATTTGATAATCTAGTAGACCGTTCATCCATTTATGCTTTTTCGTTATTCTCTCTATCTGGAACTAGGTTAAAGTTAGCACTGTACTTGGTTCTAAGGCACCAGCTCTTAGAGTGATGCTCGTACAAGCTGTAAGTTCTGGACCGAAGGATTCTTCTGTAATTAAGGACCAGGTAAATAATGTTGCTTACTAATTGAGCTTGCATTAGTAAATGTTTCGGCATCTTTACATGTTTACATTTTGGGGGGTACAGGAGCTTAAGTTTGACGCTGACAGTGCAACATACTTCCTGGACTCCTTCCCCAAGAACTTTGATGTTGGAAAATACACATTTTCGTTTGAGGTATTGGTCTTGTTAGGTTTTATTATATCCAAAGACTTGATATACATGTATGTTAATAACATGACAAGCTTCATTATCTGCAGATTATACTGGATGATTCGGCAAATGAAAAAGCATACATAACTGAAGCACAAACAAAGGTGCCTATATCCGTCACAGGAGTTATTAGCGTTGAGAATGCAGAAATTGCTGTTCTTGACAGTGATATTGGGAGCATTGAATCTCAGAAAAAGTATGTCCTCTTTTTTTGTCTATGGCTTGCTTAACCATTTTCTCAGTAAACCTTACAGAGGAACTTTTCAACTTTTTTAGTGCTTATCGTCATCTTCTTTCTTTGCAACTATTTTAGGTTGGATTTAAGTAAAGATGGAGGACTATCATTATCAGCAAACCACCTCCAAAAGCTGCGTGTGTCATTCCAGTTAACTACTCCACTTGGCAGTGTGTTCAAGCCACACCAGGTTTGTTCATCTCGGATTTTGCTTTATGGATGGTTTTACATTGGTTACTTTCTTGACTTGCTTACTTTCATGCAGGCATTTTTGAAGCTGAAACACGAGTCACAGGTCGAGCATATCTTTCTTGTGAAAACTTCTGCAAAGAAGTCTGAATTAGTTCTAGTTAAGTTTCCTTGAACTAGCATTTGAATTTGCTTTTGCAGAAAAAACTTCGTCCTAATAACAAAATATTAATGGTTCTTGTTTGTAATTTCAGGATTTTCTTGGATTGGTTGAGAAGCTCTACTACCTTTCTGGTAAATATGAGATCCAGCTAGCTATTGGAGATGCTTCTATGGTAAGCATTTTTATCTTTCAGCTCCGATGTAGTTGATTAAATCTCAATGTTTGTGTTTCCTTTCTTTGTGGTTTTCAGGAGAACTCTTTACTAAGCAATATTGGCCACATCGAACTGGACCTACCAGAGCGTCCAGGGAAAGCGCCTCTCCCTCCTAAACAGTCTACTGAGGCTTACGCAAGATATGGACCAAAAGCTGAAATATCACACATCTTCCGAGTTCCTGAAAAGCTTCCCGCAAAGCAGCTTTCACTAGTTTTCTTGGGTCTTATCGTTCTCCCACTCATCGGTTTCCTGATTGGGGTCAGTCTCCTTCTCACTTATGAAATAGATTCAGACATTGCAAAAAACATCATTATATTCTTTTTGTTTCAGCTTATGCGGCTAGGAGTGAACATAAAGAGCTTCCCATCATCGGTCGGACCTGCAACATTCGCTTTACTTTTCCACGGTGGTATTGGAGCTGTTCTGCTTCTCTATGTGCTTTTCTGGTTGAAGGCAAGTTCTCAATACTCGGATTTTGTTTTTTATATTATAAGGATCATTACATAACAAAATCTGTGCTCATCATTATAATTTATTTTTGTTTTGTTTGCATTATGCAGTTGGATCTATTCACTACACTCAAAGGAGTTTCCTTGTTGGGAGTGTTCCTCTTGTTCGTCGGACACAGAACACTCTCTCACCTTGCAGCTGCATCTAACAAGCTGAAATCTGCGTGATGAATTTAGTCTTTGAGGGATCTTTTTTTGGTTTATGTGTTTCCATTGAGCAACTTTAATTTTCAGTTTTGTAGATTGCTTATAGATTGTGGTGAATGGTGATAGACAATCCTAAAATATTTTACTTAATCTCAGTTTTAGTCAAGTTATCAAGTGAGTTTGGTTTAGTATAGTTATATAATAAGCTTTAAATTTGAGGTCGTTTTCGTGATTGAGGAATGCAAATCTTATATAGAGAAAATAAATTCTGCATAACTGAACACCTAATTTTTTATTTTTTTTTCCCGACAACTGTTTTTATTAAGAAAAAGTTGCAACATATAGGCCATTACAAACTCGAGAATTTTTGGCCCTGTGATCTTCCAAATCAACCATGAAACGCGGAACATACAGGAAGTTATAATGCAACTTCAGTCAACAATGTATAAATAGCATATTTATATATAAATTTTAAAATTACCCTAAGTTTAGTTATTTATGTATTCATTCTTTTCAATTTTAAATGAACATTTTCGTAAAGTTTGTTCTACCATATTTACTAAACCAAATTTCTAGATATTTCAATTTAAGTGAACCATGATACAACATATGAATTTAGACAGTTTTTTTTTGGTTTTTGTGTTTCCATGGAGCAATTTTATTTTTCCTTGTATATAGATTGTGGGGATAGACAATCATAGAGGATTTAAAGCTCATAGTTTAGTATAAAGTTATCAAGTGAGTTTCTTTTATTATACACTAGATCTTAGAGCCACGTTACACATGGGTTTGTTAATATATTTCGATGAAAAATTATATAGGTCAAATCGATACTATCCCATATTAGAATTGATATAATTTTTATTTGTAAGGAAAGTTTTCAAACATATTTTATTAAAAATTTTACCTAAAAATTAAATAAAATAGAAGAACTCAATAAAATTATTTGGGATTTGTTAAGTTTTGACCAAAAAACCGATGATACTTATTTTCCAACAGAG
Source organism: Euclidium syriacum (assembly GCA_900116095.1). Taxonomy (NCBI): domain Eukaryota; kingdom Viridiplantae; phylum Streptophyta; class Magnoliopsida; order Brassicales; family Brassicaceae; genus Euclidium; species Euclidium syriacum. The sequence continues at coordinate 4,161,521 of FPAK01000009.1, forward strand.
GATTAGTTTAGTAGAAATTTTATACATTCTACCATATGTTTAAAGCTCTTTAAAAACTTTATAATTTGAAAAATTATGATGATTATTAATGGCTCATATACATTTTAATGGTATCTTCAAATATAAAATCTTTGTGTTTCGATGACTTTTTATAACAATTTCTCTTTGTTTTTTTCCTGAGTTTTGAATGAGTTTTTTTTTTTTTTTTTTTCTCTTTGGACGTAATCCAATGAATCTTTAATTGTGTAAGACTATATATTGATTTTGTTTGTTAAATTTTAAAATGTGTAACTTCAAAAGAATATATTCAAACCCCAGAAAGATTTTCAACTTCACTTGGAACTAAACATTAGAAACACCGTACATACAATGATTGATCAAAGTACAATTTTTTCATTTACTTTTCCTATCTAGCGACATCGAAAGTCTAGCATTTGTAGTTTGACATGTTTTCTCTTCCACCCATTGCCATCATCTACCATATTAACATTTTCGTAACTCAACTCTTATATTTTATTTTTAAACTAATACTATTTAATTAATATGTCTTATGAGAAAAGAAAATAATATGCCTTATATCTTATTTTTAAATTAATCCTATAACTTTGATCTTTGCTTATTATCTTTATTGACATACTTTTTATGCAAACCCTATTTGAATTTGATTTAGTTTTTAAAGATTATCTATGTTGTAATAAAAAAAAATTCATAGTTGAATAAAATCACATGTATAAATCTAACTAGACTAAAATAAACACGTGTCGAAATCTGATCGAATAACTGACACATATCACGATCGTATTAATTACAAAATTTGAAACATAGCTTTATTTATATAATAAGATTATATAATAATCTTTAAATTTGAAGTAGTTTTCGGAGACTATCAAACTTTTTTGATTACTTTAAGTTTCATAAGACTGTGTTAAATCAAATGAATTACCCTATGAAAAAACAACAATCAAGCAAGTAGACAACCATTATGGGTTAATAAACGCAAAAAAACATGCAAAATCTCTACTGTAAAAAAAAAGGATTAGTAATCTTTGTTTGGTTTGGTTACCGTATCAAAAAATATGTACTTTTGATTAAATAAAATTGAATAGAAATAATATTAAATTTTGAGTATAACATGGAAATCCTCTATTGTAAAAAGATTTTGCTGTTATTTATAATTTGTTTCTAATTTTTTGTTTTGGTTGTTGTATTAAAAATAAATAAATATTTTTGATTAAATAAAATTGATCAAAAATCATATTAAATTTTGAGTATATTAAGTTTGTCTAAAGATAAAGTCATATCTTAATTGAGACACCTAATTATATTAAAAAATGTATCTGCACATCTCATGTACATATTCTATGTCGCATCATACCACCGAGTTACTTTCTTTTTATTGGTTAAATTAAACAAACATAATTGAGATTTCATCAAACTAATATCACACCAGTGTTAGTTGTTAAACCGGTATTATTAATTGTATAGTTATTAGAAATTAATACTAAATTGCATTTTCTTTTGATAATGCATCTACCATATTTATTGAACCAATTTTCTAGCCTAAGATATTTCCATCTAAGTGAACCATAATACAACATATGAATTTAGACAGACTATTAAATTATAAGTATATGGTTATGTGATATTACAGAGATTTTGAATGAAGAGTTTGAGGATAATTCTAGCTTATCTATCCAGGAGATCTTGGACAACATCTCAAAGATAGATATCAAAGCTGGAACAACTCATATTAGTGAAATAGATACATTGACAACCATGTTAGAAACAATAGTAACTGTTCTCGAAAAAGAGAATCCATTATCCTATCAATTTCTTAGAAGTAAAAAAAAAACCAATTACAGCAAAGAGGAGGTTCAAGGTAAAAAAGGTTACAATTCATACTTATGACGATAAGTATTTTGAACATAAGCTTAAAAAACTTTTGTATAAGTCTCTGTTGCTATCAAATTTTCCCTTGTTGGTGATTACCATGAAAACTTTGTTGGAAAGTCTGTCTACCATCCTCTTGAAACATGGATGAAGCTGACCATTTGATGATCTTCGTAGGAATAAGTATAGATTGTGATGTGATACCTTTCTAGGAATGTCAGGATTCATATGAGTGAGAAAGGAAGATCAGGGGTACATTAGAATTAGGAGGGGTGAGGGTGTGAATCTTATTACAGATTATTTGAGGATGACCATTTAGGTTTTAGGCATTTAATTATCAAAAGATATGTATCTTGTTAGTTGTTTCTTTTTTATGTGAATATGAAACAAAAAATTATAAATACAAAAATAAATTTTAATCAATAGTTGTAACAAATATTTCTGATAAAAATACCAAATAGTCAATCAATTACAATGAACAAAACAAATCGATAATAGAGCAAAAAACCATAACCGGATATAGGAAAATTCAATAACCAAATCGAAAACTAGAAATTTCGATTAGATTCAACTTTAATCTCAACTCTAACTACACCATTGTCGAATGACATTACTGTTGGAAAAAATTTGTTGAATTTTCTGAGTAAGCTTGTCAATTTTTTTTTGTTAAAAGCTTTAGCTAGTTTCATTGAATTATTTTTTATTTAATTAAATTTTTTATAAATTTTTTTTGTGATTTGAACTATGTGTGCACAAGATTAACATAGAGCTACTCAACTTTTGAGTAGAAGAATCATTTGAATTTCTATCACATCTCAAAATTTGGTAACTTTTTTTCTTTCATGATTTTGGCGAATAGTAATCAAAAGATTATTAGAATTTATACGAGAGAGGTAAAAAAATTTGTGGTTGGAGATCACCAAAACAATTGAAATAAAGGTGATGAACAGATAGAAGTGATAAAATTCTTAAATTTTATATCAAAGAGATAAGATAACTATATCCCACTATATTATCCACTAATATTGGAACACGTGACTAATTGGAATAACAACGGCCTAAAATTACGAAAAGCAAATTAATGTCTAAAAAGTTTTTTTTGTGTGGAAAAGTTTTTGTCACCTTAACTATACATGTGAAATATAACATTTATCAGATTAATTAGAATATAATTAAATGCATTAACAACACAATAAAAAAAATAAATGTTGTGGAAAAAATAACTCAATTCAATTTTTGTTTCTCAATTTTAATCGAAAATTTATCATAAATAAAATAAACTAACGAAAAAGCATATTGTAAATCAATATCAAGGTTTGGCTAGAAAGCACAAAACGAGACTAAGAATATCAAGAGAATTCTATGTCTCAAAATACCAAGACAAAAATCATCAATATAAAAGTAAATCCCAATATCGAAGTGTGTATCGAAGATAACATGAATAATTTCGCTTAAATACAAAAGGACTAATTTGCTTCAAGTTCATTCGTATATGAAAACACCCAATGAATAGGGTTTGAGAAGTTTGATTTCTTTTAGAGAGAAAATGAGTGATTTTGTGAGGTTATAAGATTGTATCTAAGAGAGGTTGAAAGATAAAACTTTGTTTTTATGTCCAAAAAATTATTCTAGTTTGGATTTTTTTTTCCAAGATCGAAAAACCAACTGAAAAATCCAAATTATACCGAACCAAAAAAGTCTAATGCAAAATAAATTTTATGTTACTAGGAGGTGTGAAAAATTTGAAAAAGATAACAATAGCTGCTAAAACTAATTTACAAAAAGATAAAGAATAATATGTTTCTTATGGTATATGGAAAGTGGAAATCGAGTCAAGGACAAGGAAACTTACAGTATTTGGTATTTGAGCCTTTACATGGGAATCGTTACAACTTACACTTTGATTGAAAAAATGGTAAAATAAAGAGTAAATAAAATAAAATAAAAAAGAGAGCAGATATAGTTGTCATTTCTAGATAATTAATAATTTGGTCATCTGTAATTGTGTAAGAAGAACATTTCTCTCCCTGTCTCTCTCCTCCCCCTTGGTAAGAACGTCCAATCCAGTCTAATCTTCTTGTTTCATTTCCGTACATTCCCTTGCATAATTTCCTGATCTTTCTTCATCGATTTTCTTCCTGCATCATCAAGTTCGTATTTTCTTCTCTGTAAGACGATTTTATCCTACCCATCGTTGAATTTGTTTCAGGATTTGATAAAGTACAGATTTTTTGGCCTCTTTTTTGTCCTTTAATTTTCAATTTCGATTTCGGGAACATGAATCGATGCGGATGATCTAACATTTGGGTTTTTATCCCTTTCTATATCTTAGTATCGAAAACGATATGTTCTTTGTGATTCTGCGTTCGTGGTTTACCCAAAAATGTTTGGTTTTTTAGAGTCTGATATCTTTAGGTCCTTACATACAATCCCTTAAGAATTCCGAATGTTTTTGCTTTTCTAACAAGATTTTGCTTAATGGGTATTGTAGGATTCTTCTGTTTGATGATTGTTGGCTTTAAAGAAGAGCAATGAGTTACTCTGCAGCCGGACTCGGAAAGCCTGGCTCTGGTATTTTTCCTCTATCATGATGAGTTTTTCTCTCTTCATAGGATTTGTTCTTCTTTGGTTGTGACTGATTCTTCTTCACCTTGTTGGTTCTCAGGTAAAAGGAGAATAAGGGATCTTTTGACTCAATCTGATAACCGAGTCTGTGCTGATTGTGGCGCTCCTGATCCTAAATGGGCGTAAGTTATACAATCCTCTCATGTTTTGTTTGAGTATATTTTACTTTTGTATTATCAAATCTGGTTGTTTGATCAGACATTGGATTTATATTACAGGTCAGCAAATATCGGAGTGTTTATATGCTTAAAATGTTGCGGTGTACACAGAAGCCTTGGCACTCATATCTCAAAGGTACTGATGATTCTTTGCTTCTCCTTAACAAGAATCTTTTGATAGTTATGTGGTGTTTCAATTCCAGGTCTTATCAGTGACATTAGATGAATGGTCAGATGAAGAAGTCGATTCTATGATTGAAATCGGAGGAAATGAATCTGCGAATTCAATTTACGAGGCATTTATACCTGAAGGTTCCTCTAAGCCTGGTCCTGATGCTAGTCATGACCAGCGTATGAGGTTCATCAGGTCAAAATATGAACATCAAGAGTTTCTCAAACCAAGCTTACGGATTACATCAGTGAAAGCTTCTTCTACGAAGAATCCAGCTCATCTTTCATCAAGTCTATCCAAAAAGATTATCGATAGCTTTCGCACTAATTCTTCATCGCAACGACCGGTATAAATCTTCTCTCTTTTCTTTCCTTTCTCACTCTATGAACTTGGACAATGCTCATACTCTTTCTTGTGACAGCAACTTGAAGGCATGGTTGAGTTTATTGGATTGTTGAAGGTGACTATTAAAAAAGGAACCAATTTAGCTATCAGAGATATGATGTCAAGTGACCCCTATGTTGTGTTGACTCTAGGAACACAGGTAAATTACTTTTTCAAATCTTGAAAGATTTCATCTTTATATGTTATTTATCATTGATTTAGTGAAAGATTTCATCTTTATATGTTTTTATCATTGTTTTAGTTATCTAATCGTTGATCTTTTGCATCGTTATTACCAGAAAGTTCAATCTACTGTACAGAAGAGCAACCTAAACCCGGTTTGGAACGAGGAACTCATGCTCTCTGTTCCTCATAACTATGGCTCTGTGAAGTTGGTATAAACAAATACTTTGAGACTATTTAAAAGTTTCTTCTTTTTTTTGATGAATATGTAACAGAAAAGTTTGTTTCTTTGTTGTGTGACAAATATTGCAGCAAGTGTTTGATTATGATACATTTTCTGCTGATGATATAATGGGAGAAGCAGAGATTGATATCCAACCTCTGATTACATCTGCAATGGCATTTGGAGATCCTGAGATGTTTGGAGATATGCAAATTGGAAAATGGCTGAAATCTCACGATAATGCATTAATAGAAGACAGCATCATCAACATTGCAGATGGTAAAGTGAAGCAAGAGGTTCAAATCAAGCTTCAGAATGTTGAATCTGGTGACTTAGAACTAGACCTCGAATGGCTTCCTCTTGACCAATGAAAAACTATATAATAGGTCTCATCATAATTAAAACAAATCTTATTATTATTGTATTAATTCATTTTAACACTTATTCCCCCCACCTTTTATTCTTGTTTGAGAAATTTTTTGAAACTTCAATCTTGAAAACTCTGTTGTTTCTTCTTTGTAATGCTCTGTTTTAAAGATTAGACCTTTTTTTGTATAACTTCAAAATGTTTTTTCATTTGAAACAAAGGAGAAGACGCTTATAGGTTACTAAATCAGGTTTCAACCCTAATTTCAACATTTCATCATGAAATTTCATAGCTTTCTTCATCTCTTTTGCTTGATACAATCCATGAATCATGATTGTAAAGCTCTTGCTGTTAACTGAATTCATCTCTTTCATGTACTCAAACACACCAACCGCTTCTTCAACCATGTTTCTTTGCCTCCTCGTCATAAGTCGATCAAGAACCGCGTTATAAGCATTCACATCCAAACTTCCTTTCATCTTCTTTATCTTTTCGTGAAGTGCCATGGCTTTCTCTAACTTCCCGGTTCTACAATACCGTTCCATCAATAACCCACACGAAAACGAATCGAAACAAACCTCCATTTCCATAACCGAATCAAGAAGCTTCTCTGCGTTTTTCCATTTTCTTTTCTTACACATTGATGCTAAAACTTCGGATAATCTCTGTGTACAAGGAACGAAACCACGCTTTATAACATCTACAAGCAATTCCTCTTCTTCCTCTGAGATATTATCATCATCATCTCTGCAAAGAGCATTTGCGAATTCTTTATAACAACTCTCATCAAGAACTGTAATACCTTTTCGACAAATCAATCGATATATATCAACAGCTTCCTTTGTTCTCTCTTCTCTAGACAAAGCTTTTAACATACAACCGTAAGTCGAATCTCGCAATCTCTCTGTTCCATCATTACAGGCTTTAAAGAAAAGCATCTCAGAGGCAAACGTTTTCCCCATTTCGCAAAGCCTTTCGATTACTTGATCATCATTCACAGACGAATCACCTGAAGTAAGAAACTTTTTCTCTGCCATTAAACCAAGAACCTTATCGATCGACTCAGTATCTCCTAATCTACAAGCATCATCCAATACACAACTATAAGAAGAGAAACTCAACTCAAGTTTCTTCTCAGCCATCTCATGTATTACACTAAACACCAAATCGAATTCTCCGTTTCTGCTATAACATTGTATGAGATTAGTGTAAATCTTGCAACTTTCAACGCCTGTTTCCATCAATTTAATAACACTCTTGGATTTTCCCTGCTCACACAAAATCTGAGCAACCAAATCCCAAGTTAACCCATCAGAGACAACCTGGTTTCGAACCATGGAACTATACAAACACAAAGCCACTCTAAACTGGTTTTCTTTAACAAGAGAATCAAGAAGAGAGTTATAAGCACGGAGAGAAGGTGAAAGTCTTAATCTTCTCATCGAACCAAACACTTGCAAACCATTTTGGTAACAATCCTTTGATGTATAACACTCGAGAACTAAGCTAAGCGAGGTTGAGAGTGAAACTTCACCTTCAAACCACCGATGCATTGATCCGACGAGTATTGACGGAGAATGGGTATCAACCAGAGGACGCAAGAGAGTTTCAGCTCTTTCTAAAAGACCTGATTCGGTAGCAATTTCGATTACTCGGCAATGGGATTTAAGATCCGGCTCGAACCGGAGATGAGTTTTGGCCCAATCGAAGAAATCCAGAGTGATTTTAGGGCATTTTCGAGTCTCACGGAGGATCTGTAGGAAAACCGGCGGTGGAAGTGTCGACCTAGGGAGTTTGGATTTAACATTTCGGAGATGAGTGATCCAGTTCCGACGTTGTAAGAGAATCGAAGAGATTTCGGTGGCTAATCGGGATAATGTCAATTGGGTTTTCCAATCGGAGCTAGTGGGTGTCGATGGAGTCGCCGAGGTCGAGAATCGTTTGAAGAATACAACACTTTGATTGAGAAGAAACATTTAGGTTCAGATTAAAATGTCCATTGTCGAGGGTTTAAGCTCACGCTTTAAAATTTTGGGTCAAATTAAAAGACCAATTGGGGAAACATCTCTACGTGATAACCGGTTATTGTTACCGGTTTTTTCCCAACATTTCTTGGGACTTCATCGGCGATCTCCTTCTGTTGTTCGCTAATATCACCAATTCTTTGTCTTTGTTTTTCCTATCAAAAATCATGAGTGACAAAATTAGTTGCAATCCGGCAAGATATTGATTTGGGAATAACGATAAATCAATGCGCTCTTAATCGAAGTAAAGCAGCTATATATTATTAGCAAATGTTTTTGAGAAACAAAATTTGCAAAGGGTTTTTTTTTTTTTTTTTTGCAAATACTTGTTGGGACATATGTCAAAAGCATTGAAGTTTAGGGGTGTATTGAACTTGGCATTTAGAGTGATTTGAATTTTAATAAGGTATTTAGAGTGATTTGAGTTTTAATAAGATTTTAGATAATTTTGATGGTTTTGGGTGATTTTAAAGAAGTTGTTATGATTTGGTATTAAAATCACCTACAATCCCACCTAAAATCATGAGTTTTGGATTTTTATATTTTTAACTAAGAAAGTCTTCTAAAATCCTCTAAAATCTCCTGCACTCATTAAAATTCCAATACTTAAAACATTTTCAATACCAGTAGATTTGATATGATTTTTAAAAACTCTTATTTGAATAACAGGGGATTTTAAATGATTTTAAATGACTTTACATAATTTTCATTTTCAATAATACCAGATTTGGAAAGATATTTTAAAATCCTTAGTTGAATAACAGAAAATTTAAGAAAATTCCAAAACCCTTTAAAATCCATAGTTCAATAATTGATGTATTTTCAGAATTATGGAACCATCGAGAGTCCAATTTGTGTTTCTTACAAAAGAAGTCATTGGGTGTGGAATTAGAAGATCTAGGTTCGCTTCCAACGTTGTATGTTCTTGAGAGAAATCATTCGGTGAGATTTGTAAGTGCACCATAAAAGATTTATATATATTGTTTTTGGTACATTACAATGTTATTTTTTTGGTGGTGGTTCTACCCTATCGTTCTGTTTTTACATAATAAATTGCTAACAATGGTCTCACTATATGAATCGATAGTACCCACGAGACTCTCTCCACTACCTCAAAACTTCACAGGCACGACAAAACGTCTCTATGGCAGTGAAGACAGATATGAGTAAGGCATATGACCGTATTGAACGGGGATTCTTGCGAGAGGTGCTTACTTATCTCGGGTTCCATGCAAGATGGATAGGGCTGGATTATGGAGTGTGTATGCTCAGTCACTTACTCCTTCCTTATCAATGGGGCTCCCCAAGGACTAGTGGAGCCAACCCGAGGCCTAAGACAAGGGGGCCCTTTGTCCCCTTACCTCTTTATCCTATGCACGGAAGTGCTCTCTGCTATGTGTCGCAAAGCCCAGGAGGATGGTTCCTTACCGGGGGTTTGGGTCTCCCGTCATAGCCCAAGAGTGAACCATCTCCTTTTCGCTGATGACACAATGTTCTTCTGTAGGGCTGATGCAACATCATGTAGATCCCTCCGAAGGATACTGCAGGACTACAAATCAGTCTCTAGACAATTCATCAATAAATCCAAGTCGTCCATCACTTTCTCTACAAAGACTCGGCGCTACAGGAAAGTCATGGTGAAACGGGCCCTTGGAATCTTCCAGGGGGAGGAACCGGGAAATACCTCGGGATTTCCGAAAACTTTGGGCGTCGGAAGCGCGATGTTTTCGGGTCGATAGTAGATAAAATGAAGCAACGAGCCATCTCATAAGAATCGTTTCCTCTCACCGGCAGGCAAAATCGTCCTCTTGAAATCCGTGCTAAGTGCTATCCCGACCAAATGTCTAGCTTCAAAATCTCGTCGTCCCTCTGCAAGCAAATCCAATCCATCATGAGCATTATTGCGGGGCGAGAGGTCCTTAAACAAGGGTTAGGGTGGCATGTGGGAAATGGTGAGCGAATTTATGTATGGGAGGACCCATGGCTAAGCTTGGCCTCCCCTGAATGCCCCATGACAGCTACACCTCAAGATCTGGATATGGACTCCTCATGGCCTCTGCTGTCCCCAAAACGCTGAAAATTTCAACTGGTCAACAAGCATTTGGAAGCTAAAAACTTGCCCAAAGATTAAAATGCTTCTTTGGAAGATGGCGGCTGGTGCGCTCCCTGTTGGATCCCGACTGAAATCTCGAGGTATTCAGCTCGACACTGCTTGCAGAAGATGCTAGGAACGCGAAACGCCAGAGCATGTATTTCTCAATTGCCCTTTTGCTGTAAAAGTTTGGCAATCTTCGCCTTTAGCCCTCCCCCCGTTGACAAGTATAAACTCAGTAAAGGAGCTCATCACAAGAGGAATTCGTCTCCATGACCCACCATCTACGGAAGGGTCCATAAACCCCTTTCCCTGGATCGTTTGGCATATATGGACAGCTCGAAACAATCTCGTGTTTAATGCTAGAGGCTTCACACCGGACGAAGTGGTCACCAAGGGGACTGTAGATGCAATTGCATGGGAGACATCACAAAACACCTCATCAAACCAATCCTAGGAGCTCAATCTGAAAGGGAAGAAGACCCCTCGGACCCTCGAAGTACCATTTGCTATGTTGACACATCATGGAGTAAAGAGACTATGTCATGCGACATGGGTTGGATATTCCGATCTCCTGGTCAAACTGAATACGCTCAGGGTTCTGCAGCGGAGAAATGGACCGCCTCAGCCCTAGTCGCTGAAGCTAAAGCGGTTCATACCGTGCTGTTAGATGCGTTCCATAAAGGGATTCATGAGCTTCATGTATTCTCAGACTCGCAGTCCCTGGTCAGAGCTATCAATGTGGAACCAATCACGGAGATTTTCACCTTAGTCAAGGATATCCAAGAGTTTTGTTCCTCGTTTTTGAGGATTTCTTTCTCGTTTGAACCACGTACAAAAAACATGGAGGCTGATGAGATAGCTAAACAGGCCCTTAGAGGCCTGTTTGTAACCCCGATTTGAGCTATCTTAATAAAATGTTTGGAGTGACCAAAAAAAAAAAAAAAAAGATTTCATGAATTTGATCACATTTATTTCCTTGAATTTTTTTCCCACTTGAGAGAAAATTATGGGCTTAAAAACGCAGCCATTTTGAAATCGAAGAAATGGTCAAGAATCGAGTGAATGTTTTGTGTTTATGATTTTAATTGTGATGTGTTACTAATGTTTTATTCTCGTTTTTATGATTGTTTTTGTTTCAGATTTGGACTCAATTTCTAAGTCAATTACACGGTGTGTGTGAGAATTGATGCATTCAATTTACAGTTTAAATTTGGGAAAGTTGGTTGTAGCCCCATCCAAAGTTTCTTATTTGGGGGAAATCACACGAATTTGGAATTCTTGATATATCCCTATCTCAGAAGTTTTTATGTTTTTATACCCATTTAAACTTTAAACTATGTTGTTATCCCCAATGATGTTAAATCCTAACGTTTTCCGTCAAACCGAGACTCAAACCGGTTTTCGATTAATTCAAACCAGTTTGAATTATATATTTATATATTAATGATTCCATATTACAAGTATATTGCACGGTAGCTTAGTGGTTAACGAACCCGTTCTATTTCCTTGGCGCAACCTGAGTTCGACTTTTATTTTTGCATACTTTTTTTTTAGTTATAAAAGTATGAAAAAAATACGCAACGATTAAGATTCGAACCTGAGGCCTTTTTATCTTCAACCTGAGGATTTACCAGCTGAGCTATCATCACAATCTCATAAACATTTGAATTGTTTTAAGTTTATTAAAACAACAATTCGACCTAGATCTGCATCTCCATCTCCATCTCCATCTTCTTCTCCAACGAGTTAACGAGAGAGAAAGGTTTCCCAATCTCAGTCTTCAATCTAACCACATCAAAAGTCGACGAAACCGTAGATCAAGCCATCGTAGAAGGAAACCTCCCAGTCTCCGACCAATACTTGCCGCAGAATTTATTTTTCTCGATCCAACGACCTAAATCCGTTACAATCTTTATCAAAGCCGGAGCTTTCATTGACAAAAAAATGGAAGCTCTCTTTGAATACATGGAGCTAGGAGATTGCATCATCGACGGTGGAGTAGTGAGATCCGAAGAAGATGGACATGAACGAGTAACAAGGAACTGAGGAAGAAGGAGAAAGATGATGTATTCTGCGGCGGCGCTTGGGAGTTTAACTTGTGGGTTTGAAGCCGAAGTTCAAGCCGTTCTAGACGCTGGAGTTTCCCTTCATCGACCCGTCTCCTCACTTACCCTGACGAAAAGGTGTTTTACTTAATAAATTTAAAACAATTCAAATGCTTACTAGATTGTGATGATAGCTCAGATAGTTAATCCTCAGATATAAGAACTAGAAGATCCCAGGTTCGAACTGCAATAGTTGCATATTTTTTCAATATGTTTATAACTAAAAGATTATGCAAAAAGAAAACTTGAACTCGGGCTGTCATGGAAATAGAATGGGTTCGATTACCACTAGGATACCGTGCAATACACTTGTTCTATGGAATCATTAATATATAAACGTATAATTCAAAAAGGTTTGAATTAAGCAAAAACCGATTTGAGTCTCAGTTTGACGGAAAACGTTAGGATTTAACGTCATTGGGGGTAAAAACATAGTTTAAAGTTTAAATGGGGATAAAAACATACAAACTTCTTAAATGAGGATATATCAAGAATTCCAAGTTTCGTGTGGTTCTCTCCAAATAACAAACTTTGGATGGGGCTATAATCACCAGCTTTCCCTTTAAATTTCTATTGTTGCTTTTTATTTTTATTTTAACCTTTGAATTTTTATTCATGAAAGTCAAATTCATACTCAATTTATGAGTTAATTGCGGTGTGTAATTGTGTTTTAACGATTATTCTCTTAATTTTGTTGTGATTGTCTTATGCTTTGGTTATCTGGATGGTTTTCATTTTGGATTATTTTGATTTTAGATTTTCAATCTTTGATTTAGTGTGTAAGAATTGATGTTTTTTATTTCCATGTGTGAGAATGATTCCAATTTTATGTTTTAAGTTCGGATTCAACTAAGGAGTGTGAGAACTTATTCGTCTTACTTACATTTGTGTGCAACTTACATTTGTGTGCAAATGATTGAGTTTCAATTTTTATAGGTTCTGATTTTTGTTTTCAACTTCTTTTTCGATTTTTAGTCATAATAGTCAATTTGTGTAAATGATGAAGAGATTTTTTCTTGATTTTTTTTTTGTGGTATGTACTACGTGTGCACAAAATTAATGGAAAGCCACTTATCTTCTAAGTAGAAAAAATCATTTGATTTCTCTCGCATCTCTAAATTTGATTCATTGATGTATAAAGTATTTATTAAGGGATTGGAGGATCCCAATCTTTATTTATAAATGTGTCATCATCAATCGATTTTCCTCTTCTTGACCAAAGTATACCATTTAGTGATTGGTGTGCTAGACTCGAACTATCTCATATGAAATATCTTAGAACATATTTTTACACATCTACTTAAAGAAATTAGAAACACTATAAATCACTTTAGAGAATGCCATATAAATCGGTAGGAAAATCATTTAATTTCTCTCACATCTCAAAATTTGGTGACTTTCTTTTTTCCTTTGGTAATTTTTAGTAGATGAAGTGGTGCAAAAGGTATCTGTTGAGGGATTGGAGAATCCCAATCTTTATTCATAATTGTGTCATCATTAAAAAATCTTTAGAAGATAACACCAACATATACTTAAAAAGAAAAACTAAATTTTTTTAAAATAAAAGCAAATAGAAGATATAACAAAACTAAATTTGAATTATGATATAAAGTATTTAAGCTATTTTGAGAGAGTCAACCATCATGATTTTAGAAGCTAATATAAAGTTTTGAACAGTTGAGTTTTAGAAACTAAACTTACCTCAAGGCACCGAATTTCAGCATCTATAACTGGTTGATTTGAGTCCACTAACATCTGAACAATCCGATAAACAAGACAAAGACAAACAAAAACCCAGGAGACCAAATTCAATTCTTTATGGAGATCCAATCAACAATTGTTTTGGTTTTAAAGAATCGATACTCGACTAAGAGGAAGCAGGAGTTATGGTGGATGTGACACTAAGCGCAAACTCCTGATGCACTTTCTAATTTTTATCTGTAAGAGAAAGCAAACCTGCTAGTGAAATTATAGTATGACGAGATAAAACCTAGAGAACAAAAAAAGAAATTGTATCTTGAAAACCCGAAAGAAAACAGATCCTGAAGATGATAGTGCGATTCCAAGCCTCATGTTATGTTGGTGGAAAAATCTATCTATTCTTGAAAAAGGGGTCAATCTCCAAGAATGTCTCGCTGCATTGGTTCAACGATCCTTTCAATTAAGTCTCTGTCTAATTAGAAGCTAAAGATTCCTTGAGCATAATGCGACGGGTGAAACCGAGAAGAAACTAACTCAAACACTCATGTTTTTAGTATAATAAAAAGTCATTATCTCCACATTAGTAAAAATAACATCAACACATCATATGATCGCTCATAGCTGGTATTATGCTATTCTCCACTGCCCGAAACCTGGGAATCATCATGTTCTCTCTCACGAGCCATAAAATACAGTTATTTTTACTACCAAATTAAGTAAATATTTAGGTTTTGTTCAAGACCTGGAAGCACATGTTTACTATTACGCGCATGCAACTAACAATCCAAATCAAGCCGCAAGAAATTTTTTGTCTGGTGAGGCAAAAGGAAAAGTATGGATGTGGAAAGTGTAAAACAAAGAAAAATCGACCAAACTGTTGCTCGTAGCTTGTCATTTCTTGGAGTTGAGCATTTCTCGTTTGACAGGGACTTCCTCCACTTGTCTGGGTATGATCTTTGCTTCTTCTTTCCAAGTTGTAACATCCACATATCCTAGTAAAATAGTCTGGGGTTATGCCTTTATTTGGACCAGAATTTACTAGTTAAGGCTTTAATTAGTTTTTTTTTTTTGTTTTTGAAAAAATATAACTTGACAACTTGTATAATTGCATATTAGGCTCCATGATTGCTATACTCCCAAGTTATATCTTATACAGTGTCGCTACCACCCTAGAAGATGGAGGCTAACATTTTAATAAAAGTTGGTTGGCTTGAGAAAGAATTTTAAACAGTAAGTTTCGTAAAACAGTTTTGTAGGTATATTCTCCCACACATATAGTGTCACAACAAATATCATTTCTTATTATCAGTTATTATCTCAGTTCACAATGAGGAAGGTTCTCGTCTACGCATCTCTTTGAGGGATGTTGATTTTATTGTTTGCCCATCCGAGTAGTGATGAGAAGAGAAAACAATTAGAGTCATGAGCGGAGCTAGTGTGTGGGATAATCGACTAATACACATGGGACAAGCAATTAGAGACGTGGGTGAAATCGTCTTGGGTGGTCCCAAAGAATGTGCAGCCGACTGCGATCAGGCCGATGGATTTATTGTTTTTTATCGTTCTTTGTCTTTGTCTTTTTCTCTTCAACCAATTTCTTTCAAAGGCAGGTGAAAGTCTCTACTTCAAGAATCTGTTGGTATATGTTTTAACTGTCAAGTATTATGTTTGTATAACAAAAAGCAAAGAACAAAAAGGTTGATATTGTTTCATTTATTTGTTATCAAATGCATTTGGTGTTGGTAAGATATTCTGATTTTATAAACCCAATGCGTCTAGTCTCCAATCCCATCAAACCTTCTCAACCTCTATTCTAGCCG
Source organism: Euclidium syriacum (assembly GCA_900116095.1). Classification (NCBI taxonomy): domain Eukaryota; kingdom Viridiplantae; phylum Streptophyta; class Magnoliopsida; order Brassicales; family Brassicaceae; genus Euclidium; species Euclidium syriacum. The sequence continues at coordinate 4,177,268 of FPAK01000009.1, forward strand.
ATGCCATGACTCTTTGCTTAAGAGTAATACTTTATAGAGCCAATAAACAAAGAATCCAAGCTCTCTCATACCAATTTGTAAGTATTCTTACGTCTAAAAGATTTGAACTTTAACCACAGTAAATTGGAAAAAAAGAGAGGTAGATTTCATGAATTTGATCACATTAATTTCCTAGATGAAATTTCCCACTTAGGAGAAAATTATGGGTTCAAAGTTGCAACCATTTGGAAATTGAAGAACTATTAAGGTATCCAATATATGTTTTGTGTTTGTGATTTTGATTGTTATGTGTTATTAAAGTTTGATTCTCGTTTTTATGATTATTTTTTTGTTCAGATTTGGACTCAATTTTCGAGTCAATTGCGGTGTGTGAGAATTGATGCACTTGATTTTGTGAGAGGATGACGCCGTTTTGAGTTTCAAAGTGATTAGGCTGGTTTCATACAAAGTGACGAGTGATTATCTCTCGAGTGATTTGAGTGTGTTTCTGTTTTCTTCCGAGACAAGCGTTTGGACTTCCAAGCTTATTCATTGCCCTTATCAAATCACCAACCTCTATTACATCAATCTTAATGGTACGATTTACTTTTCCCATCTTTATGAACCTAGAGTACTTGTATCCATTGATTTCTATTATGAATCCGATCAATGTCGGGTTGTTCATTTCCCTGATCATTCGACTCTCGAGAACCCTAACCCTGAACTCAGAAGAGCCTCCTTGACTACCTCTGGAGGATTCCTCATGTATATAAAAACATTAGACAATGATTTCAAGGCTTGGAAGTTGATGAATGATTCAATTGATGATGATAAATCTTGGCAACTTTTGTGGGAAATCCGCCTCCCAGTTAACTATTATTACATACCCATGGCTATGCATCCGTTTGATACAAATATTGTCTATCTATGAAATATACAGAATCGTCATTTCGTATCATGTAACTTACAGAGACAAAGCTATACAGTCCTCCTCAATGGTCTAAGATTGTTTCATGGACCAGTCTGTTTGTGACAAGTATTTTGATGAGTTATGGAGTTATGACTATGGAGTTTCGCTCTTGTTAATCCAATTTGTGCTCCCACGTTGGATGGAATCGCTGCCTCGTCCTCCTCAAGTTGAGATGATTGATACAACTTCACTACTCTCTTGCATTGCTTCAATGCAGGAGACAATAACGAGGAATAGAGTCTACTATGATGATTTTGATTCGATTGAGGAATAGAGTCAACAAATTTTCTTTTCTTTTTCTGGATTCAATGATTTCAGTATGTTTTTTTTTCTTATACTTGGCTTTGGGTTTATTTTCTCTCATCTCTAGCTGATAGACTTGGATGAAAACTTTTCTGATTTTAAGATATCTTTATGTTTTTTTTAAAAAAAAATAATGAAGTTGTATTCGGTTATTCACTACCAGAAGTTACTTAGCTATGGCTTTAAAGAGTTGACCATCGGCAGAGTAGATGAATTAAAGGAAACATTCAAATCTAGATGAATCAAATTTGCATCGGCAACAATTATACTAAACTATTTTTTATACCCATAATACCTTCAAAAATCTTTATTAAAAAAAATCTTATTATAAAAATGCCATTTCCACGTCAGCAATTTTAAAAAAAATTTACGGAAAATGCCATTGACTTAGGAAACTCGGCTAAGATAAGTCGGTTTAAGTAGTTACGGCTGATTTATATGTTTCTAGGCTGAGTTAAGAGAATGACCGATTTAAGAGAATGGCCGATTTATTATGTTCGTGGCCGAGTTTCCAATTTTGTGTGACGGCTAAGTTATTTTTCCTAAGTATTGACAGCTGATTTATAAAACTTGGTCGAATTATGTAATTTCGACCGACTTATCTAGCCGATTTAAATTATTATGGCCGAGTTTATATAGATTGATGGCCGATTTTTATTTTCGGCATAATAGTAAATAACAAGGCATGAACGTGTTTTATAAGTCGGCTCAGAAATAATTATTGTACAGTGATATAAATGGTGGCCGAGTTAACATACATAGTGGCTGACTTATTATTTTTGTATGATCTATTTGGTTTAGGAAACTATCTAAAAATAAAAGATTTTTTTTTCAATTAAGTAAATAAAATATTTAAAAATCTTGATAAATGAAATATTTAGTTAATTTAATTGAAAAAATCCCACATTAAAGTTATAAAAAATCAATTTGATTTTAAATTTAAATATAAATTTTAGTTTCAATATTTTTTTAAAAAATTAGTTTGTAGGATTAAGTTTTTAAATTTTTCATTTTCGAATTTTTTAACGTTTTCATTTTTTTATTTTTAGTTTTGGAGTTTTTCAATTCGATTTTAAATTTTAAAATTTTATTTTTATTTTTAATTTTCAATATTTCTTATTTTTCTTATTTTTTTATTTTTTATTTATTAATTTTGTAATTTTGAATTTTAATTTTTAATGCAAAATAAGATTCATTAATAATCTAATCATAATGGTATTTCTGTTAATTAGTAATGTAAATCAAGTTTGAAAGACTTTTGACAAACCATTGATGATATTTTAGTAAACAAAAATTAAGGTATGATATTTTAGTAGACTTTTGACAAACCATTGATGTAATTTATAATATTTTAGTAATTATCTTTTTTTCAGCATATATATTTTTGTCTGGGGGATAGACCAAGTGTGGGACCTAGATCTCACACTTAAATTTGTATTAGGGTAGAGAAGACGTGGTTGAATTCTACAAGATCGAAGATAGAATATGAGCACAAAAGAATAGATATCTGCTTAAAAGATTTTCTCTGTATTGAATTGTTGTGTTACAGGTGAAAGAGAACGTAAGAGATTATGTTCTCTTTACAGATCTATTTATATATTTAAATAAAACTAGATTCTCCTATATTTTAGCTAACAACTTTGACTTGGTACCTGATTTTCCAGTTTCTGTTGCGGAACTGCCTCCTTGTTTTTAGCTCCTCCACTCGCTAGCTTCTGCCCAAAATCGATGGACCTGAAGAAAAACAAGGTTCTGGGCCGGATTTGGGTCAGGCCCAAATCCACCTCCAACAATTGCCCCCCCCAGCTCTTTGAGTGAGAAGTCGAACTTGAAGGGCGGGTTTCCTAGTGAGAGTGTGCGCCTAGACCTTGAAACTCCATTCAGGTCACCTAGGGACCTCAAATCTTGAACTTCGTAAAATCTGGGATGTGAACTCTAGGTTCGTCGGAACCTGAATCGTGAGCGTGTGCGGGCCTCAACCGAGGTCTCCTTTCAAAGATAGATCTGGATCGCAAGCGAGTACTTCTTCGGTTGAGGTGTTGGTCCTGGAGGACCTTGACTTCAAACCTTGCGGATTTAACTTTAATTGAGGATTTTTAGACCTTTAGAACATTCAAAGATTTGAGGACCTTAAACAAATTTAATCTTTAGGACATTCAAGGATTTGAGGACCTTAAACAACTTTAATCTTTAGGACATTTAAGGGTTTGAAGACCTTAAACAACTTTAATCTTTAGGACTTTTAAGGGTTTGAAGACCTAGAATATCTTTTTACTTAGGATTTTAAAACTTTTGACGCATCAAAAGATTTTAAGACCTTCGAAGGTAAACCGCTCTGCGGCAACTCTTAGGATTCAAGACCTCTTTCAAGGGTAGCAAAGCCTTGAGAATTGGGTGTTTAGGATTTAAAGACCTAAACTCTGTGGTTTCGAGGATTTAAAGACCCCAAAGATTACTTACTTAGGATTTCAGGACCTAAGGATTCAATACTTAAGGATTTTAAGACCTTGACTGTAAACTGAGGATTTTCGGACCTGCGGCAAAGCGTGAGGGTTTTAGGACCTTGACAGTAAACCGAGGATTTTAGGACCTGTGGCAGAGCGTGAGGGTTTTAGGACCTCGACAGTAAACCGAGGATTTTAGGACCTGCGGCAGAGCGTGAGGGTTTTATGACCTTTTGTTTCTTTTATTTTACTGATTTTCGTACGATTTTGGAATAAATAATTCGATTACTAATATATTTCTTCGATTTTGGGCTTCGAAACTTGTTAGAAAAGACTGACCCTGGAATATTTCCAGGGGGGACCTCGGGCCGCCGAAGTCTTGAAGCTCAAAAGGAAAAGTAGCAGGACCTTCGCTTTTTTTTTTTTTTTTTTTTTTTTAGGGCTGGACTCGATTCAACGAGCTGCCTACGTACCCCGTTAAGGGATCAAGCCTGAACGTAATTCGATTTTTATTTTCTCCCTACTGGTAGAGTCTCTTGAGGTTTATTGCGAACAAAATGGGTAGCTTGATAGGATCTTTCCCGGTTAGCTCCCAAATTGCCCGCGTTATTCTCCTTGGTATTTAGATTCTTGAGGATCCGGCCGCTGGAAGCATGGCAAAGCTTCCTTAGCCAACTCCTCTTCTTCATGTATTGCAAATTTCGTAGTTCTATGGAGTGCATCATCGATTGAATAAATATGGTGAACCGACAAGTCACGTCCAAAATGCAAATGAGGGACTAAACCAAACTTAAGCGCGTCTATTGCAATTTTATGGTTGATGCCAGAAATTTTAGTCCATATCGCTTTAAACCTTTCTATATAGTCTTTCAATGGTTCATCCACCGCTTGTTTTAGTTTCCAAAGATCTGCCTCGGTGGCAAGGACCTTCACCAAGGTAGAGAACTGCCCGATAAATGCTTTAACGAGCTGTTCAAAGGTGTCTATCGAATTTCCATCCAGGTCCATAAACCATTCTAGGGCGCTCCCAGTTAAGTTTTCAGCAAAGAATTGACAATATGCCGGATCTTCTTATTCCTCAGACAATGTCATCTGCGTTTGCATAGCCAACCTGAAATATTTAATGTAATCCCTCGGATCGAATTTTCCGTCATACTGAGGAAAACGATATTTCCTTGAATTTCTTATGCGAGCATAAGCAATCCTGTTTGTAAATGGGGCCTGTCGAGTTTCATCGATCAGACGGTCAATTTCAGGTGTTGCACTCGTCGTTTTATGGATTCGAGTGTGCATCCTTTGAATTTATGTACTCGGTTTTCTAGGTACCTTGTCAGATACCCTTGCTCTTCGAGCTCAATTTGACTCGGATCGAAGCGAGGAGGTTGGAAAACCGTTTCACTCTCCTCCCGACGAAGCTGAGGTCCACCAGATAGCTGATAAGCTCCTGATACGACATTTTCAGGTCCCTCCCCTAGGGGCAGGACATCGTGTGCCACATTTTCAGCTCTAGCGACATTTGAGCCCACTGCTGTTGCATCTGCGTTCAGAGCGGACCCATGAATTTGATTACTCATGAAAGTCTGATGTCGGACATGACTTTCAGGGGTGAAATGAAGGCGCATGCCCCTAACCGACGCGGCAGACTGCTTGAAGGACCTCGATCCTAAAGCAAGTCCGCCGAGTCGCTGATCATGCAGTTCCTGCCAAACAATGATATTTCGTATCATCATATCACAGGCATTAGACCGTTTAAGGATCTCCGCCAGCATTCCCTGCATGTCATTCAATTGACTCGATACTGGATTAGAAGATCGAGAGAATCCCGTATTTTGGGATCTATTATTCACAGAAGGATTTTCCTGGTCTTGCGATATGCCCCCAACCGATGCAGCAAGCCACCTGAAGGACCTCGATCCTGAAGCAGGTCCGTCGAGTCGCTGATCATGCAGTTCCTGCCGAACGATGATATTTCGTATCATCATATCATGGGCATCAGACCGTTTAAGGATCTCCGCCAGCATTCCCTGCATGTCATTCAATTGATGCGATCTCGCCCCAGAGGGACATGCGGATCTCGATTAAGGAAGATTTGCAGCTCCTGCTTCCTGTGACTTCACAGTCATTGGTATTTCATCCAGGTTCCGCGTGGCAGTGCCATCTACAGCAGCTGGATTTTCAGATTCAGGGCCGCCATTGCGGGGGGGGGGGGGACCTGTCTCGACCAAATCTAGATTCAACGAACCAGCGGCGTTCAACTGGTTCCTTGATCCAGAGTCTGTAACTCGGGGCGACTTGCCGTAATTGGTTTCTGTCATCTGGGTACCTCTGCGAAGGGTACCTGACTCCACCAGATCTGGGTTTAACGGACCAGCGGCGTTCAACTGGTTCCTTGATCCAGGTCCTGCAGTACGAGGTGAGTCACCATCTGATGAGCTTGAATCAGACGCAGACAGAGAACTATCACGGTTTTTAGGATCCATCTTCGAACTTGAGGGTACAAGAATTCAATTAATATTCCCCACAGACGGCGCCAAAATGTGGGACCTAGATCTCACACTTAAATTTGTATTAGGGTAGAGAAGACGTGGTTGAATTCTACAAGATCGAAGATAGAATATGAACACAAAAGAATAGATATTTGCTTAAAAGATTTTCTCTGTATTGAATTGTTGTGTTACAGGTGAAAGAGAACGTAAGAGATTATGTTCTCTTTACAAATCTATTTATATATTTAAATAAAATTAGATCCTCCTATATTTCAGCTAACAATTTTGACTTGGTCCCTGATTTTTCAGTTTCTGCTGTGGAACTGTTTCCTTGTTTTTAACTCCTCTACTCGCTAGCTTCTATCCAAAATCGATAGACTTAAAGAGAACAAAGTTCTAGGCCGAATTTGGGTCAGACCCAAATCCACCTCCAACACCAAGCTTTTGATTAGAGGTTTTAGGACTTATGGTTTTTCTTCTTGCGTGATGATTATCTTATTTATTTCATTTTGTGTGTTTCGGTTTCTCAAATTTCTAAGCTAGCATATATACGATTACCATTTCTCGTATTTTAAGAAACCAGGAGTCAAAACTTCATTTACGATGATTAATACATGACGGGTATTTAAAAAAATGTCTGTGAGAGTTTGACACAAGATAGAGATAGAAGTGAAACATTTTAAATTTTCAATCGATTTGACAAATAACTAAACGTAACCGAAATTAAAAAAATAACCAAGTTAACTGAAAATAATTGTAGAACCCGACAACAACCGAATAATTTGGTTTGTTTCTGCAATAAAATATGAAATCCAAATTACCTGAAAATTCGAACAAATCGAACCAAGAGAGTTTTGTGTGAACGCAACATAAATTCTATCACTTCTTCACAAACACACAAGACCACTACACTATCACTATGTCGGAAAAGTGAGAATAAATTATTACAACATTACTTTACCATGAAGTAAACAAACTTAACAATGAAGTAAATATTATTTTAATAGAGATGGATAATTATCTCTTTTTTAAAACTCTTTCTTTTCTTATCGCAGAAGACCAGTCAAGTCTTAATCCATTATATAAACATCACTAGGGTCTTTCTCGAGACCTGAAAACCCTAAAAGCAACTTGCAAATGGTAACACAACCCAGCACAACATATCTCACAGATGCATTGTGGACGGAGATTCTAGCGAGGTCACCTTTCAAATCCATCTCTAGATTCAAATCGGTGTGTAAAACATGGAAATCGATCCTCGAATCTGTGCATTTCCGCCGTCTCTTTTTGTCTATGCAACGAAATTTAATTTCCTCGTGGTCGCTAATCTTCAGAGGAAAAGAACTCTTAGGGTTCTATGGGGATCTTCCAAACTCTCCAGGTTCTTTCATCTCACTTTCTTTTAAACGTGACCCATATTCTGGAATGAATTTCAACTACGAGGCTTCTTCCAATGGATTGGTTCTGATTCAAGGACCTGAACGTGCTTGCTATGTGGGCAATCCAGTTTTACAACAATGGGTCAAGATCCCATCTCCTCCAGAAGATGATTCCAAATCTACTGTGTTTGGGTTCGTGACTCGTGTGGACGAAGATGGGGTCGTTCTTGGTTTCAAAGTGATTAGGCTGGATTCATATAAAGTGACGAGTGATGCTCTCTCGAGTGATTTGAGTGTGTTTATATTTTCTTCTGAGACATGGTTCTGGAGCTCCAAGCAAATTCACTGCCCTTATCAAATCACCAACTTCCATTATATGAATCTCAACGGTGCGGTTTACTTTTCTCATCTTTCTGAACCTAAGGTACTCGTGTCTCTTGATTTCTATTCTGAAAGTGAATCCTATCAATTTCGGGTTGTACATTTCCCGGGTTACTCGATTTTCGAGAACCCTGACCCGGACTTTAGAAGAGTCTCCTTGACTACATCTGGAGGATCTCTCATGTATATGAAAACATTAGACAATGTTTTCAAGGTTTGGAAGTTGATGAATCATGAATCTTGGCAATTGTTGTGGAGAATCAGCCTCCCGGATAACGATTATTACGCGCCTATGGCTATGCATCCGTATGATACAGATACTGTCTATCTATGGAATCTACAGAATCGTCATTTCGTATCATGTAACTTACGGAGACAAAGCTATACAATCCTCCTCAATGATCAAGATTGTTTCATGGACCAGTCTCTTTGTAACAACTATATTGATGACTTATGGGATTACGACTACGGAGTCTCGGTCTTGTTATCCCAATTCGTGCCCCCACGCTGGATGGGATCGCTGCCTCGTCCTCCTCAAGCTGAGTCGATAGATACAACTTAGATGCTCTTTTGCATTGCTCTTGAAGAAAAAGGAATAGAGTTTGAATTTATTTCTTCTTTTGTCTTTGTCTAAATTTTCCTTCGTTTGTTTCTTGTTTTTTGTGCATGAGTTTATTTTCTCTCATCTGTAGCTTATGTCTTACGAAAATTTATCTGATTTTAAGATATTTTTTTTATGTTTTTCTAAATTGACCATTGTATTTGGATAATCACAACCTATTGATGATATCAAGCTATGGCTTTAAAGAGTAACAACAATAAATGAATGCAGACATTCAAAACTAGACGAATTACATTTGTACAAGCAACAATTATATATTGTAGAAGGCAGTACTTTAATCAGTTTATTTTATTTTTGTCTAAATACTCCTGTGTTTGTTTGTTTGTTTTCTTCATCTCCTTGATTTCAGTTTCTGTTTTCTTACTTCAGAACTAAGTACGTAAATGATCTTATACTATACATAAACCCAAACACAATCTTAATCTTGGATCTTGGTCTTTAACACAGTCAATGTCATTTACTCACTTTCCTAACCAGTGGTTAAAACGCTGCGTAAGGTGCACCATTACCAGTGCCACGTATCCCACTTTTATTGGTTATCATTTCATGTAGCAACTTAACAGTTGTGTTACTCTGGTTTGTGATGATCTTCTTGATTTAATACACTAAGAACATGAGCCGCGAGGTAATTAGAATGGTAATTAGAACATCTGCAGTGGGAAGCTCTCATAGAGGTTCTCATTAATGAAAAATGAAAAATGTTAAAAAAAGAAGAGAGAGGTGAGAGACATGTACCACATGGTTCATTCTGAATGATTCTTTTTAATTAAAAAACAAAAATTTAATTATAAAATGAGATTATATTTATATATTAATTAATATCTTTCATTTTTTGAGAGATTCTTGTAGTCTCTTGTCACTGCAGATGTTCTTATCTCTCTTCAACTTTAGTTAATCCGAGATTGCTTATAAGTTTGAGGATTTTTATTTTGCGGAATATGTATATATAATGCAGAGTCAATTCTTTGAACCATTTAGTATACTTGGCTTAGAACCTGGTGCTACAGATTCTGAAATCAAGAAAGCTTATAGAAAACTATCTATTAAATATCATCATGATAAAAATCCAGATCCAAGTTAATGATTCTTTTGTTTTCGCTCTTTTACACATTTTTGTTATGAAAACATGCATTATTTTGCTGATTTTTGTATTGTTAACTACACAGAGGCAAACAAATATTTTGTAGAGTCTATAGCTAAAGCTTACCAAGCTTTAACTGATCCATTAAAAGTATGGTCATCCTGATGGCAGACAGGTAATAATGAGTTTGGTTTTACATTCATATTATGTAATAACGAGTTTGGTCATCCACAAATTTCATGTTTGAAACATGATGCAGAGTTATACAATGGGAATTGATGTAACCGGTTGCACAACGTATGCTGACTAGGTCGTAAATAGGGTCGATAATTAGATTGGCTGGAGAGATCGGAGCGAGGTGACTTTTAGTCTCGTCGAGATTCGATCGAGATGGTGAGGGTCGGAGATCTCGTTAAATGAATCAACAAAACTTAAGGTTCGCACGCGAATGGATGACGAGATGATTATTTAATTCAGGGAATGCGAGCGAGGCTCGATTACAGAACGAGCGAGGCTCAAATACAAAGGAAATAGTTTTTTTGAGAAGAGTCTCGACGTAAAGATCGCAGTGCAACACCTTAGGACAAGGTCGCTGTCGATGTTGAACTAGATCTAAAGTCGAACTGTTCTACCTAATTCTCTGTTTTTCTTAGTTCAGTCTGATTCGATTAGGTTCTGCTCCCTCTTACAATAAATGTGTTTATCCTTTTATAGGTCTTCTAAACTTGCTTCCCATTGGTCGAGCGGGTCGGCTCGGATTGGACGTTGTCGCCCATGACGTGGTAGGCGAGTTGTGAAGTGACAGGAGAGGTGGGAGTACGTCACTTCTCGTCATTGTCCGAAAGTCGAGACTCGTCAGTCTCGACTTTTAAGATCGAGGCTGATCGAGCCTTGCAGACAATTAATGGGTTCTCCACCTTGTCTCCTTTCTTATGGGCCCGGGCCGTGTCCGGTTACAGGCCTGATCGATTTTGGGCCTAGGGGGGTGTGCTAAGACCACCACCAACAGGAATGACTCTTCCTCAATTTATTTTAGACATGAATGGAGAATCCGGTGGAGTTTTGTTGATGTGTACAGTTGGTCTCTGTATTCTCTTGCCACTCGCGGCCGCCTTGGTATATCTATGGAGATCATCAAAGTATACCGTGAGTCATGTTAAGCTTCAGACTCGTCCAGTGTCGATCCAATATTTTCGCATGTCATAAATAAATCTAAAAAATATGTCATTTTGATAAATTTTTAAAATATTTTAAATAATAGTAAAATAAGAATAATCACATAAGAACTTAATAAAAAATCCAATTCTATAATCTGTTTGTAAAAAAAAAAAAAAAGATAAAAAAATACTAAATCTAATGTTGAAATATGACCCTCCTTTCATATATTTTTGCTGCAAAATCATTCATTAAACACATATAGTCGAGTTTTTCAACCATAACTGTTTCAATTGATAACAAAACCAGCTCATTCAATCGTTGTTGTGACATGATATACCTCAAATAATTATTTATCAGTTTCAACTTCGAAAAATTTCTTTTGTTGTGGCAACCGATACCAAAATGATCAACAATATGCCTTCAAATTTAGTTTGAATTTATATTAAAAATCCCTTCAAAATTTATATATATATATATATATATATATATATATATAAATACACTAACAAAATATATCTAAGAAAATACCCTTCTAAATTAGATACCCTGTTACGGCCCTGGCCTCATCAAGCGTATTTTGAATCAATGAAACCTTCTTTTAACTCCAAGCAAAGTTATGGAGGTTTTCATCAAAGCAGCGAAATACGCAGAGACTCCAATTCGTAAATCAGATGATGAATCTCTGGATAACGAGCTAGACCTTGATCATAAGAAGATGAAATGAAGCATAAGATGAAGCTAAGTTCTGGAAACAAGATCTTGCTATTATCGAGGTTGATTCTTTTTTCTTAACACATCAGGAGCTATAAATTTTGAAAAATGCTAATTGTTTTTTTGTTTTCTCTGTAACAGACTGAGCTTTGATACAGAATCAGTTAACTCGTCAATCAACACTCTGTAGTGCGATTTCAAACGTGTCCTCCAGTTTGCACCTCATCTTCTTGAAGATTTGATGAAGTTATATCACATTGATAACTTATATGGAAATTTTAAAGCTCGAAACTTTGTAAGTTCTGTTACAAGTAACCAATTCTTACAATACAATTATATTTTTTCTTTTTGAAAATATGTCTCTGCTATAGGGAAAACAATCCAACAATCTCTTTTAACTCTGCGGAACTGGGAAAGAGAATTTGCCACATGGGCCCCGCAGATGAATGTGGTATGTAGCGTCGACACACCATTTTTGCCTTTGTGGTATGTTTTGTTTGTTAGTTAAATGAAATGGTCTTCATTGTCATTTGACGGACAAGTTATTTACTTTGGCTCGGGCTGTTATTAGGGAACAAGAAAAAGCCGAAGCGAATAAAGTTTGATATGTCCTACTCATTGCATTTCTGAACCAATTAAATGGTAATTTTTGTTGCCTAGTGAGACCTCACTTTCTCTCAGTTGTCTCTCATATGTAGTTTGGTATCATTTTTCTTGGTTAGATTGTTGATGAAGGCCATCGTCTGAAGAATAAAGATTCAAAGTTGATCTCCTCATTGATGCAATATTCAAGTAACCATCGTGTTCTTCTGATGGGGATCTCAAAGACGCTTTGCTTTAACAGCCTTACATTAAATTGATCGTGTTCTCGTTAAGGATCTCGTGAAGCAAACCGTTGGCGAAGACATCAAAGTTAGGAGATTTTTCAAGTTTTCTCTTGGACAAGACAATTGACTAGTCATATGATGAGAAGAGAACACTCTATTTCTTTGTTTTTTTTGTATTCATATACATTTTTGAAAGGAATCTCTATCGATGCAAATTCTTGTAAACAAGAATAAAATGAAAAATATAGAAATAAGAGTGAAAACAGAGCATAATTATATAAAGAACAACGGTACTCTCAGATCTCTCTATCATTCAACCAATCGAATTCAAACTGTACATTATCAAAAGTTGTAACAAATATCTCTTTATCCATTCCTATCTCAAAGCTATAGTATCAACTTGTTCTATTTTCTCAGATCTCTGCTAACCAACACTTTGTTAATTGATTTAATACGTCGTTTTTATGGCCTTGCTTTGTGGTTTTCGTTCATCCAAACCATATGTTATGCTTTATCTCTGTTTTTAACAACTTGTAGTCCACATTTTCAATCTTTAGTGGATCGACCTCTATTTACTACTACATGTTATTGTAGACTTACAGTTCCTCCAAGATTGTAGAACTCCGAGGATACATTAGTTCACCATCTTCGAAAGCCCCTCGAACTAAAATACCCTAATAGGAAGGCCTTAGATCCATGCCATGGAAGAATTCCCATCAACCTACCATGTCATCAAGTTTATGACAAAGAGAAGAATGTGGAAAATCCGGGACAACAACATGTCACCCTACTCTTGCCTATAATATAAGAATTCAACCCAAGAACTTTGAATCAATAGTCGTCCGTGGTTAAGGGGCTAACCTTTGAGAGAAAAAAAAATGAATGCTCTGAAAGGTTAATAACACCAAACCATGCCTAAGTACTAAAGATGAGACGGTCCCTAATCTCTCCAATGCGGAAGTCGACTCTACACCACATGAACTTACGGTACCCCAAAATATGCCTGGTTATTCTTAGACTTCATCATCCGAGCAGATGTAAAACAAAAATTTATGGAAGACATTGATAATGGTTAAGAAAATTCAGATATTGGCGTACATAGAGATCGGAATAGAAAGTTTAATTTAAAGAAAATCGGAAACTTGAAGCGCTAGATATAAAGATATATGATTATGTAATTTACAATGTAAACTCGTGATCTGATTATGTAATTTAAAATGTAAATTCGTGGAACTTTTTGTTGTACGAAAAAGAAAAATAACAGTTATATAAGTGTGTTATCGAGTAAGACTTATCAAAATAAAACATCATGGAACTTCACTTCTTCAATTTTTTTTTATGTATTATACGTTTTGCAAATGGTTTTTGTATAATTTTTAAATATTATGTTGTTATAATTTATAAGTTCTAACTGATACATACCATATTTAGATGAAGTTCTGTGTCCGATATAATAAAGTTTATAAATGGTACTAATGTTATCACAATGTAGATGTCTAAGTACAACAAGAACTTATGTAAGAAATTTGATAACAGTTTAGAAACTTAAGATATTGGCGTACATAAGGTTCGAAATGGAAATATTTTTCGAAAAGCCGGAAAACCAAAACCCTAGTTTAGAGATATCTGATTATCGAAAGTAAACGTAACCCCGTAAAAATTTAATGTACGAAAAGGGAAAATAACAGTTATATAAATCTTGTGGCGAGAGTAAAACTTTTTAAAATAAAACATCATGTAATTTTACTTCTTCAGCTTTGTTACATCTGAAATAGTTTGTAAATGATTTTCTATTTTTTTGTAATATCTAAATATTTAATATTGTGTTATATTGTAATTTATAATAGGATAGGGTCTAATAATACACAGTCAAAGTCTATTTTAGTAATATTTTAAATATTTTTCAGCATTTATAACTTTTTATGGTAGAAAATAATTATTTTGAATCCAAATGCTTTTAATACATCTTTATCAAATTGTGCAAGGTCAACAATTTTTTATTGACCACAAATTCCTCAAATGAATTTCTTACCGTTTTATGGTATTTTCTATATAAGATGGATATTCTAAGTGAGATGATAAGGTAAAATTAGTCGGATATTACTGTCTCCTTTGAACAGATAATTGTGTTTTGGATGCCCTAGGTCAATTTCCTTACATGGAAATCATTGAGAATTTTTCTTTACATTGGCAGGTGGAGAAGAATCCTCTCGTCTAGATGGATAAGATTTTGGACTGCAAAATGCGTCCTACAATATCTAGTGGAGAAGAATCTTCCAATGCCGCAACAAAGCAAGTTTTTTTTTTTCCAAGCAGTATCTCTTTAAGTGAAAGGGACTGTCATACCTTCATTGCTCTTGGTAGTTACTTTTGTTTTTCTATGTTATTATCAATATTCCTGGTGGCTTTTTTGTGCTTCTTATCTGTGAACATGGATTCAAGTGATTTATTTCCTTTTCCTTTTCCAGGGTGCCTGAGGAGGAATTGCAAAAGGCTTATAAGTCCAACCATCTGTTGAAAACTAGGGTAAACAACTTTCACCGTCAGATAAGAATGACGATGATTTTGTTACCATTCGTCCTGAGTGGACCACTGTTGATCGGATTATTGTTTGCAGGTTTAGTGACGGAACAATTTTTTTTCTTTATTTCTTTCACAATCTCTTATAGAGTTGCTGCTTTATTAAAATAGATTTAGACTTATTTTTTTTACTCCATGTTCTCAATTTTATAAATAAGGTCACTAAGATTTTGCGGCCTTATGAAGTGTGATAAATGTTCGCTTGCCTTCCTTTTTTATTTTTTAAATTACATCATTAATCTCTTAGTTGTTTCTTGAATCAGGACCTTGAAGATGATCAAGAGGAATATCTTGTCAAATATATAAAGAGTTTTCCTATGATGAACGTTATTGGGAATTAGAATCAGACATCTCAACCTTCCATAATGAAATTCTAAGGTTCAAGGATATTAAATTCTAGATCTTGCACAAGCAAAGTTGTTGACCATTAGAGAAATCCGAGAGAATTTCAACAGTTTGATCACAGTCCTGAGTTTCTCAAAGGTATTTTGACCACATTAACTCATATATATACTATTACTGTAATGATATTGTGACAAAAAATTTTCATCTTTGGTATTTGTGGATGCTATGATAAATTTGTCTTCTGCTTTTGTAGGCTCGTTGCAGTCATACCAGCTTGAGGGTCTTAACTTTTTGAGCCAAAGCTTACATAATTTCTATGGACCTCGTTGCATCAATGTAAGATGATAAAGTTTTGATCCTCATGTCCTTGTTTCAGTAGGATGGTTTATAATTATTGGGTCCATATTACATTTTATAGCTAAGTTTGATAAGTATCCTTGTTGGGATTATAATACTTGAGCGGTTGTAAGTTTTGTTTTTAGATCTCAAGAGTTGACAACCATTCAAATACCTCAGGAGGTCGGGGAATGGTAGTCAACTCTTTAGACCTAAAATCAAAACTCATAACCGCACAAGTATTATGCTTCGAACCAGTATGCTTATCAAGCCTAGCCATATAATGTAATACTGATCCAGTAATTATAGCCCGTCGACCTAGTGAAACAGGGACGTGAGGATCATAATCTTTCATCATCCCAACAACTTCTTTCCCAAGAACCTCCAGCTTTTAGTATCAAGACCCAATACTCTAACTTCAAATTATTAAGTTATATCTTGAGAAATGCTCGCTGAAAAATCTTGTTTGAGTCATAATCTTGTAGGCTAGAGGATGAACTTGAGACTGTGATACACGATTTGTCACTTACTGTTCAAGCTTCAGACTAAAATATACATCGCTGTCTCGTCCTCCTCAAGCTGAGATGATAGATACAACTGAGTTGTTAGATAGGATTAGAGGCTAGAGACTATGATTTTAGTATAGTTTTTCTTCTTCTTTGTATTTGAGTTTATTTTCTCTTATCTCTAGCTGATAGACTTGTATGAATCCTTATTTGGCTTTAAGATATCTTTATGTGAAAACAATGAACGTTGTATTTGATTATTCACTACCAACAAGTTTCTTATCACATTTGGTTTCCTATCGATAATCTCGCTATGGCTTTAACGAGTTGAACAATTTTCGTCTCAATAGATGATTTTCAAATTTAAACTAGTCGAATCAGATACTAGTTTTCAATTTTATCTAAATTATCTTTGTTTGTTTTTTCTTCCACTCCTTGCTTTCTTGCATCAGAATTGAGTAGAAAATGATGTACAATATACATAAACACAGTCAAATTTTTTCAAAAAAAAAAAAGAAATCTAAACATATGAACTTTTTTGTCCTACATCACGATGAAATGATGACATGAGTAAATTTCAATCGTATAGATTTATGAAGTAAATCTAATGCATATGGTTTGTATAATTGTTTAGCGTATTCCGATTGTATATGATTTTCACAATTTTAGAAAAAAAATTTCAAAAAATTTGTTTATATAAAGATGAATAGTAATAATTCCCCCTTCCCCCCTAAAATTTGATAACATATTTTTGTTTCTTTATTTTCGTTTGTCCTTTTATTATTTTGATAATAACTCTAACTTTCATTTCTATAGTTTAATTTCATCTTATCGATTACACACTTACATGTGGTAAGATCTAATTAGATCTAATTGTAAAATTTTTTTTTCTACATGGGCTAATTTAGAGGAGATTTTCTACATGTATCTAAATCTGATTCACGGGTTTCCATTTTGAGAAATGGGAGGAGAAATAACGGGCACGAATAATTAGAGTATTAATAATATTTCTCAAAGTATTCTCGATTAGAAAACGGAATGGGAAAACAGAACGCGACAAAAAAACCCAAAAACGAGACGGGTTAAAAAAATTTGGACAGGTAAAATAAGGACTCAAACTCTCATTAATTTGGGTAAGGGTCGATTTTGAGACAGGTGTTCGGAAAATTTTGGGAATTTTGAGTATTTTTTACCCGTTAATATTAAAAATTAAGTGCAAATGGATAATTCGGGTAATCTATTCCTTGACAATTTTTTTTCTTTTATCCGTTTACATAAGATAAATGTTTCTAAACAAGAAATTTAATGGGAATAAGAGTTGAATATTTAGGATGGGTATGAGATGAGATGGGATTCATGTCCCAACATTGACAAGGTTAATCTGATTAACTGACTGTCACGATCATGTTAATTAGAAAGTTAGATATGAGGAGTAATATTGAATTTTGACCAACTTTAACAATATGAGGATTGTAGTATAGTAATCAAACGTTTTCAAGTTTTACCTATATCTCTAAAAAACCTATGAAGTAATTTAAAATATTGTAAAATAGTAATTAAGAATATACTTGGAAGAGATGTATATATACAATTTTTCTATATGAAATAATATATTACTATGGGTGAGATGTATCCAGTCAATCAGATTTATTAGAATTTTAGGAAATCCAGATCTGTGGGATCAATGCTAACACTATCCAGGTTTTAAGTATCCATTTTGTTAATCAAGTGTATTTTTTTAATTTCGGATATTTTAAGACCAATTCGATTAAAAACTCGAAAAACTCAAAACCAAACCCGAATTTAACCGAAACCCCAACACCTGAAATCTGAATCCGAACCGTTCTGAATCCGGGGAACCGAACCCAACCCTGACCAGAAATAGAAAAATACTTCAATGATTTTTGTTTCACTAAACCCAAACCGAATGCAAATGGGTACCCAAACGCCTATACCTACTATTAAAAGAGAAACGTAAAGAAGTTTTGTGGTACAATTCAACCATAAAATATAAATATTTAAACGTAGTGAAATAAAACATTAATTCCGCGTCCGGCGCATAATATATCTAGTAAGTTTTTAAAAAGTATATTCAGAGTATCTTATACTTGCGTCATGATCATATTATTTTGGGTTCATATTAATAATCGAATAACCAAAAAAAATATGAAACGGTTTTTGATGTTGTATAAAAAACGCTTAAAACAACAGTAAACCAATCAATCCCTTAAAAAAAACAACTTTTATATACTATAACCATTCTTTCTCGAGGTCTTTGAACTTATATATAAAACATTCTTTCTCGAGGACCTGGAAACCCTAAAGGCAACTTCCAGATGAAAACACCAAAAGGCATAACACATATCCCAGAGGCGTTGGTGACGGAGATTCTAGCGAGGTTACCCTTGAAAGCCATCCGGAGATTCAAATCAGTGTGTAAAACATGGAAATCGATCCTAGAATCCGTGTATTTCCGCCGTCTCTTTTTGTCTATGCAACGAAATTCCACTTCATCGTTGTCGCTTATGCACGGAACAAAAGAACTCATAAGGTTCCATGGGGATCTTCCAATGTCTCTCATCCCACCATCTTTCAAACGCATCTCCCATTCTCTATTGAATTTCAACTACTAAGTTTCTTCCAATTGATTGGTTTTGATATGTGGACCTGAACGTGCTTGCTACGCGGGCAATCCATTTCTACAACAATGGGTCGAAATCCCTAAACCTCCAGACCATTATTCTTCTACTGTGTTTGGCTTGGTGACAGGTGTGGACGAAGACGGCGTCGTTTTGAGTTTCAAAGTGATCAGGTTGGTTTCAATAAACCTGACGAGGGATTATCTCCCCAGTGATATGAGTGTGTTTCTGTTTTCTTCAGAGACAAGGATTTGGACTTCCAAGCGAATTCACTGCCCTTACCATATCTCCAACCTCATCAATCTCAATGGTACCATCTACTTTTGCCATCATCATTCTCGAGTACTCGTGTCTCTTGATTTCTATTCTCAATCCGATCAATGTCGGGTTGTACATTTCCCTGATCATTCGAGTATGGAGAACCCTAACCCGGACTTCAGAAGAGCTTTCATGGCTATGCATCCGTTTGACACCGATACTGTCTATCTATGGAGTCAACAGAATCATCATCTCATATTCTATAACTTAGGGAGACAAAGCTATACAATTCTCCTCAATGATCAAGATTGTTTCATGGACCAGTCTGTTTGTAACAACTTTATTGATTACTTATGGAGTTATGACGACAATCGAGTTTCGTTCTTGTTAAAACAGTTTATGCTCCCACTATGGATGGAAACGCTGCCTTGTCCTCCTCAAGTTGAGATGATTGATACAACTGAGTTGTTAGATACAACTTCACTACTCTCTTACATTGCTTCAATGGAGGAGACAAGAAAGAGGAATCTAGTGGAACAGAGTCAACGACTTCCTTTTTTTTTTTTTTTCTGGATTCAATGATTTCAGTATGTTTTTTCTCTTCTACTTCTTCTTTGGGTTTATTTTCTCCCATCTCTAGCTGATAGACATCGATGAAAACTTTTCCGATTTTAAGATATTTTTATGTTTGAAAAACAAAAAAAACAATGAACGTTGTATTTGGTTCACCACCAAGAAATTTCTTTTGGATGATCTAACTATAGATTTTAAAAGTTAAAAAATATCGTCAGAAAAGATGAATGCAAACATTCAAAACTAGACGAATCATCAGCAACATTTATATATTGTAGAAGGCAATACTTTCATTAGTTTCTTCTTTCTTTCTTTTTTTCTAAATTCACCTTTGTTTGTTTGTTTCTTTCTCCTTGATTTCAGTTTCTATATATATATACCTATATCTATGGATCATTGCAAGCGTCTTTGATCCAAGAAAAAGATGGGATTTGCTTCTCTTTGTTTTGACAAGGTATATGGGAAGTAGATAGCATGGGAAAGTAGTCACCATTATGTTAAAGGAAACGAGAAATGAAGAAAAAGGAAATCGAAAAACGGTAGATACTTAGAGAAGTGGAGCCCACTGTTTTTTGTTTGTTTGTTGTTGACTGTTAATAAGTGGTTTAGTATATTAAAACGAAATATTCTCGCTTGTTCAACTTGGTCTCCATTCTTTCTCCCCACCGTCGAAGAAGAAAACAAATTCGAAGGCACAAATGGATCTGCAGATGTTTAGGGTTTCTCCAAGCTCTGGAATTACTTTGGCTTACGTGGTGAGTAACTTTCGGTGTTGTGATTTTTCTTCGTCTTGTATTGTGACCAAGTCGCACTCAAACGGATGATGATCTTCGGCTTTGTTTTCATTTCTCATTATCAGTTATTATCTCACTTCCCAATTTCTACCATATATAAGAGCAAGTCCATTCATGAACCCATAAATGGGGTTCTTAGCAATTTTTTATTGTTATTTTTGTTGTTTATGAATAGTTAAGAACTCTATATATTTTGACTAGTTCATTGGTGATATCCATGTTGGGGTTCTTAATAAAAAAGTTAAATTTTAAACATTGAAATTGAAATTTTTATTTAATGAAAGTTTAATGCTAAACATACCATACTTAAGAGACCTAGGTTTGATAACCATAAGAAGCATTTCATAAGTTCTAAGCGATTTCCTAGCATCTCCAATGATATGTTTTTTCACATAGGAACTAAGAACTTACCATGCTACCACCAAGTTCATCGTCTTCATCCATCTTTCCATTCATGTTAAACTCCATCTTTTCTCCCTTAACGAAAATCATGATGGTTGGAATGCTTCTAACTCCGTACTCGTTTAGTGCGTTTGGAGAATCATCAGTGTTTAGTTTGTAGAACTTCGATCTTTCCTGTGTATTTGTATGCATGGTGATGACAGATCAAGAAATTGGTATGGCCACCTGCAAAACATGTATAACAAAATAAACATTTTCAATCATGGGTTATATCATTCTCTGAGTCTATTCAATGGAGATTCACTAGGCTCTCAATGGTCTTTTCTAAACTATAACCACAAAAGGGGAATAAAAAAAGATCTGTATTTGTGGAATATTTCTCTTGCACATTCAAATTCAGAAGCGAAAACAATGTGATTCAGTCAAGTAAACAAGGAGCCACAAAGAACAAAGAGACGCAGAGATTCATATCAATATTGTACTTCAAGGAAAAGAGAACAACAGAGGAAGCCTCAGATAATTCACACTTCGAGACAATAATATATGGTACGCAGAAACTATACTACCAACATTGGAGAACATAAAAAAGTTGAGTCTTGATCTATCTCATAACTTATTCTATGAACAACCAATCTTAACATTCTTCCCATCTAGATTCTTCAACTACAGAAGCTAGAGCTAATAGAAGCATGATAAGAGACAACGGAGAAGAGAGCGAAGAGAAGGACGTCAACGAAATTGGAGCTCCGGATAAAGATTGATGAGTTCCTCATTGATTTTTCCTGGGTTTTCGCAGACGGAGATTTTGCAGATGGAGAAAACTTGTCTCGGCTTTAATTTATGTCTTCTTCCTTCTGTTGATTCTTCTTCTTCTTCCTTCTCGTCTCTGAAATCGCGTCTGTTGATTCTTCTTCTTCTTCCTTTGCCAACAAAATCGAACCCTATTTCGCCAACAAAATCGATCGAACCCTATTTCGCCAACAAAATCGCAAGGTCTCAGAGCAACTTCGTTGATTTCGCGAAAACACGAAAATGGGTGTCTGGGCGAGAGACTCTGGTTCGAACGGAGGCTTCGATCGAGATTTTCACCCACTCACAGCGTGACACGTGGCAAGAACCGGGTGCTTAAAACACTAATATAAGAACCGTTGCTTAGCTTTTTTTTTTTTTTTTTTTGCTTTTCCTTTTCTCGCGAATAGCATTGGGATTAGAGTTAAAAACCCCTTTAATACCCCCGCTGGAGCTGGCCTAATGTGTTGCTTGGGATCTAAAAATTGTGAAAATGATGACACAAGATGATAATTTTCTTGTTTAGATATTCACTAAAGGGATCTCATACGCTACTAGTTATCTGAAGAAACTAAGATCGCAATTCACAAATTCAGATCTCAGCCATCACTGAGGAATTGCTTAAACAGATTTGAGGTTAGATTTGCAACAATTTCATTTGGAATACAGTTATCTTTGTTAAGTTCATTCGACATGCTTACTAATATTTTCTTCAACCTCTTTTTTGGACACATCATTGAGTAGTGACGATGTTATTGCTTCCCCATCTGAGGAGTGATGAGAACAGAAAGCCTCTTTCAAGGTGTCTCTAGCTAGAGCGGGTTCACTTATAAAGATCAAGATTCTAAGCAAATTATTGAGCGTCGTGAGGTTTCTCGTTACGAACAGGTTGGAACTTTAAATCAATACAAATATTTTCAAGTATATCCACATAGATAACTAGTAATGTAATAATAGTGTATTCGTATAAGAAGAAAATCTCATCTCCTTTAGCTTAAATCATCATCATCAAAACCTTTCATATATATTCAGACAAGGCCCATGCCCAGGTACATGGTTTAGTTTTGAGATCTTATTTTGCATTTCTTCGCACTTTGAAATCTCATAATGTCATGGGGAATAATCAAACTGCTGATCACGATATCTTCCCTACCACACAGCTCACTTTTAAGGGAAAATCTTTCCCTGTCAAAGTTATCTAAGCCAAATCAAGTCATCCGAGTTTTGTCAAGATCTGAAAAAAACCCTTGTATAAAAATGAGCACTCCCTCAAATTTATCCAAACTTTAATCCCTAGATCCAAACTTTTCCGTTAAACACTCTACCGAGGATCATTGAATAAAGAGTTAAATGTTTGTTAAACAATGGGAATAGAAGTAAATTAGGTCGAATTAAAGTTCTTACCTTTTTATTCAGTTCAAAACCAATAAAGGAATTTTCAAACATTTGAAGTAATCAAGTTTAAAACCAATAAAGGAATTTTCAAACATTTAGCAAAATAATTCGACCTAATTTACTTTAATCATAGTTTTCATTGGTTAAACATAATTGAGATTTCATAACACCAAAATCATATCAGTGTTAGTTGTTATTAAAAGTGGTGTTAATTGTATAATTGTTAGAAATTAATACCATATTGCATTTTCAAATGTTTTGTTTATACATTAGTGTTTAGGAGTTTATGTTATGTATGTTCGTTAATTTTGTTGTAGGTTAAATTTTGAAATAAATAATTTTTGTTTAGGGAAAATACCACCAAGTACCTCACCGATGTCTTTCACTAACAATTCTAAAGGATTTCAGAATTTACTTACTCTCTGTTTAGTCACTAACTGAGTTTCTTTCTGTAACTATTCGCTGAATAAAATCAAATGAGGTATTTAGCTTATCATAAATGATATAAACTGCAACATTTTGTGAATCTAGTAAAAAATTGACTACTGATTTAGTCTCAAATTTTACTCAAAGTTATCTGTCAAATTAAGCAAAATTCTCCATTCTTTGTGCTTCTTCCTTTCCTTGATTTCAGCTTCTTGTTTCGGTGCTGAGTACGAAGTGATCTTATACTATACATCAACCAACACACAATCTTGGATCTTAGGGATGAGCCAAATGGTTCTTTCGCCTCTTTTAGTTTGGATGACAGCTGATTAGACATTAGGGTTTGTTATTTAGTTTTGAATGCTGATTGGTGGAGAAAAAGAGCGAGAGTGCCAAATATCTGGAAAGTGAGAGAAACTTTTTTTATACGAGTAACCCAATTCTTACTTATCTTTAGAGGTCAACTTTAAACTTTTGTGATAAGTTTGATTATGGAGGATTACCTATCTAATATGAAAAGAAGACTAAAATTATTAGATTAGTATTAATTTGTTAGCCTTAAAATGTGTATTTTCGTGCCTACAATACCTTTGAATAATTCTTAAGTACATCTTCTGGGGTGTATCTTTAAATCTACCCTTTTATTAATAACCAATAATTCTGCCATGTCATAATATAAAAACAAAGGATTAAAAAATTTTAAAAACAAACAAACACTAAAAATTAATAAAAGAAATTGTTAAAACAAAACGGAAAAGATGACGGCTAACTAGTTTCCGTCAAAACAAAACACATAAAGGAAAAACATAATGTTCTGTTCATCTTCTTCATCGAAATCTAACAGCTTGTTTCTTTCATAGTCAACGGCTCACTCCGACGCTTATGTTAGGTCACCGATTCCATCTCCGTCGAACCCAGAAAAATTTCATATCAGATAAATGGAAAAATACTTTATGTTATTTATTAATGATCTGTACAGGAGTGTTTATATACATACTTGTATATTTACATTATAATATTAATTGAGATATAGAGTAAAAGGAAGCTCTATACTCTTATCTGTATTAACACTCTAATATCCCTCCCTCAAGTCGAATTCTTCATGGTAGAAGAAAGAGACTTGAAAATGCATACCGTGAAATCAGTAACTTGAAAGTCTTTGGAGGGAGAGCCTTCATAAACATGTCAGCTAACTGATTAGCAGTAGTAACATGCATCAGATGTAGAAAACCAGCCCGTAACCTTTCTCTAACAAAATGGCAGTCATTTTCAATGTGTTTTGTCCGTTCATGAAAAACAGCATTTGAAGCAATGTGTATTGCTGCAGTACTGTCACAATAGAGATTTGCTGGTCCAGTGACTTGAACTCGTAGATCTTGTAAGAGCTTAGCTATCCAAATTAGTTCACACGTCGTGTCAGCTAAAGCTCTATACTCTGATTCTGCACCGGAACGAGAAACCGTGCGTTGTTTCCGTGCCTTCCATGAGATCAAAGAATCACCAAGAAAAACACAAAAACCTGTTGTTGACCGTCTTGTATCTGGGCAAGCAGACCAGTCAGCATCAGAAAAAGCTCGCAACCGGATCTCTGAATTCGCAGAATAGAAAAGACCTCTGCCTGGATCACCCTTCAAGTATCTTACTACACGATGAGCAGCCTCAAGATGTGGAGTACGCGGTTGAGACAAGAACTGGCTGAGCTTATGAACCGCGTAAGTAATATCAGCACGGGTAATAGTAAGATAAAGAAGTTTACCAATGAGAGCACGATAGACAGAAGGATCAGGCAACAAGTCACCATGTTCTGAATTGAGTTGAATAGTGGAATCCATTGGTGTAGCCACTGGTTTACAACCAAGAAAACCAATACTATCCAATACATCCAATGTATATTTGCGCTGACAAACAAATATGCCTTTGCTCGTCCTTGCTATTTCCAATCCAAGAAAATACTTGGCAGGTCCAAGATCCTTAATTTTGAAAGCCTTACGAAGAGTGGTTTTCAATGTTAAAACAGCCATATCATCATTGCTAGTGATCAAGATATCATCTACATAGACCAACAAAGCAATGAAGACATGTCCAACTTGCTTCACAAACAGAGTATGTTCATTCTCAGACTGCTGAAAACCATCTTTTAATAATACCTCGGAAAACTTCTTGTTCCATTGGCGAGACGCCTACTTTAAACCGTAGAGAGATTTGTGAAGTTTCCAAACGGCATTTGGAGGTAAGGTTTCACCAGGTAGTAAAGTAAAACCTGGAGGAAGACGCATGTATATCTCTTCTTCAAGATCTCCATGAAGAAATGTGTTTGTCACATCCATCTGAGTAAGAGACCAACCATGCTTGGCTGCCAAATCCAATACCAGCTTCACAGTTACCAATTTTGCCACAGGCGAAAAAGTATCAATATAATCAACGCCTTCTTGTTGAGTGTATCCTTTGGCAACTAGACGAGCTCTGTAACGATCAACAGTTCCATCGGGCTTGTGTTTGATCTTATATACCCATCTACAACCAATGGGCTTCTTTCCTGGAGGCAGAGAGACAACAGATAAAGTACCAGTAGTAACACATGTTTGAAGCTCTTCATTCATCGGTTGATGCCACTTTTTGTCTCTAACTGCTTCAAGAAAAGTCTTTGGCTCCGATTCAACAGACATATTCAGAATAAACTGTTGATAATGAGTGTGAAGCTTTGAATAATCCAGCACAGTGGATATTGGATGAGCAGTACCACCAGAATATACTTGTACATGATTTATCAAATTACAATGAATTAACGCAAGTAATTTGGAGCACGTGTTGTTCGTCTAGGTCTGTCTGCTTGTACATTAATAGGAATAGTAGAATCCACTGTGGAACTAGGATTGTTAGAACGGATAGGATCATTTTGTGAAGAAGAGAAAAGAGGACCTGGAATTGGAAGTGGAAGAATATGAGGATTGAAAAGTTCAAGAGTAGATGAACTCAAGATATATTTTCATGAAAAATTACATTTCTAGAGATGGAAATGCAATAAGTGTCTAAATTTAACACTTTATAACCCTTGTAACCAGAAGGATAACCAAGAAAAACAGATGCTTCAGACCTTGGAGAAAATTTATGTCTGTTTTTAGGATATGTCGATGCATAACAAAGACATCCAAAAGACTTAAGACGAGAGAAATCAGACTTCTTTTGAAGAAGAAGTTCAAAAGGAGTTTTATTTTTTAGTAAAGGAGATGGAGTCCTATTGATTAGAAATACTGATGTACGAATACAATCAGTCCAATAGTCCAGATGAATATTTGATTGAAAAAGAAGAGATCTTGCTACATTTAGAATATGTTGATGTTTACGTTCAACCACATAATTTTGTTGTGGTATGTCAACGCAAGAAAAGAAATGAAAAAAAGAAATGAAAAATTCCCTTAGAAGCAAAAAGAGAAGTGAAAGAAAGTTCAGGAGCATTATCTGAACGAACAGCTTTTACTCGACTAGAAAATTGTGTTTCAACAAGGGTCAAGAAAGAAGGAAAGACAGTAATAACATCACTTTTGGATTTTAACAAATAAACCCAAGTGACCCTAGTACAATCATCCACTATAGTTAAAAAAATATTTGAACCCATCAACAGAAACAACAGAAAATGAACCCCATACATCCAAATGAATAAGATCAAAAGAAAAAAAAAATCGATTCGAGGAGGAAGAAGAAAGAGAGAGAAATTGCTCATTCATGGGATCAATTAGGGGAAATTGCGTCGGTGGCGTAGATTACAAGAGTAGACGCCGTGAAATTGATAGGGAGGATAATAACGAGATCGAGGTCGATCGTTTCTCGAAATCATTCCCGCTCATCACTTTGGTCGACGACGTTAGGATTCGGGTAAATTATCTGCAATTTTCTACTAATTTCTTGTTGGAGATTGAGTTCAGTACTTTGATATTGAAATTTGAGTATGTAGGGAGAGGTTGGAAGTTATTGACAGTGATCTACAAGGAGAGGAATGGAGCTTAACAAGAATAAAGATAAGAGTTTTAGTGCTTCTAAATGGAGAGATCACGAGGATAGGAGAGAAATCTTGAGTTCGTGTTCGAGCAACAACCACGAGCTTATGGATTGGGGTGCGGTGGTTTGCCAAAAAATATTCACTTAAGCAATGATTGATCCTAAAATTGAAAACCAGAGTCAAAATCTACAATACCTTAAGGATTAACTCAAAATATGATGAAAACATTATTGAAAAGCTTCTATGTAATCAAGGTTATGGCCAAAAAGGATACAATTGAGATTGCAAAGAAAGTCAATCGGATGAATCGGAAATCAGAAATCTTAAAGGATTTAGTGCCATTTCGATGAGTTAAGAGCTTTTATGACACAGAAGTCATCATTCTCACCTACAAATTTTTTGAAACGATAAATATCAGAACAATGATGACAAGAGACTAAAAATTGCAAAAAAAGAGGTGAGATTTTTGAGATTTTTCTTACAGTTACATGGAGTTTTGAATTTGAATGAACGAAGGCTTTGGAGTAGATGCACGGAGTGTGTGAGGCATTGAAAATAAATCAGAAGAAGAGTTTGAATACTTACAACACCTTCCTACTCGAATCGATTTTGTTCAAGACAATTGAAACGCGAAATTATAAAGAACTTTTTTCTGGAGAATTTTCTGGGTTTGATGAAGAAGGTGAGAATTTTTTTTCTCTTCGACGGCGTTATTGACCGTCATTATCTTTTCCGTTTTGTTTCAACAAATTCTTTTTATTAATTTTTAGTGTTTTTTTGTTTTTTAAAAAACTTTTAATCTTGGCAGAATTATTGGTTATTGATAGGGGTAGATTTAAAGATATACTTCAGGGGTGTACATAAGAATTATTCAATACCTTTACTTTATTTGAGAGAAAAAACAAATGAATAAAAATACTACATTCCCAACAAAATAAATCCACAAATTATTATTAAAAAATTTGTACAGATGTATTGAAGATTTGCTTTTTGCGGATTTATTTTGCAGATTTAATTGTCTACGGATTTATTTCCTACCGATTTAATTTTACATGTCATAGATTTATTGCTTTGTTACAGATTTTCAAAAAATACGCGATAAAGTAAAACGACTTTTAAGAATTACTTAACTAGTACGTAATGTAACAAATTTGTTTAAAGTGTAACATATTTAATTTTCTGCGGATTTGTTTTGCAGATATATTTTATTTTGAAGAATTGTTTTGAAGATTTATTTTCATATGTCGAAGATCTATACGTGATTTTACAGATTTTTCATAATTTGTAGATATATATCGTAGTGTGGAAGATTTTTGGTATTCTGCAATAGTTGGTGAAAAAATTACTGAAACAATATTGTAGTGTAATAAATTTATTTGATGTGTTACAGATTTATTTGAAATTTTACGGATTTTTTGATGAGTGATTTCGTGGCGGAATTTTTTTTTTTTTTCAAATTTGTTTAAGGAGTCCCTAAATATAATTTAAAAAAAAAACAGAAATAAATTTAAAAATGTGTTTTAAAAATTTTAAACAATTTTCTTTAAAAAAAATTATGGTTTTTTCTTTTGTATAGAGATAAGAAATATGTGTGAGAAGAGCTTAATTTAAGAGAACCCGTAAGAACATCTTAATCAAGAGTTTTTGATGGAGTTCTTAACAAAAAATTAATTAAATAATAAGTGGATTCCACAGCACAGTAAAGAACCGTATCTAAAAGTCTCTTATTTGAGAGACGGTTCTTCACTGTTCACGGGTACGTGGCGGCACGCGATTGGTCAATTTTTTTTTTTTTTCGAGTTTAAGAAAGAAAATAATTAAAATTAAATTTTTTTTTTTTTTAATAACACCTCATGGGATTCTTTATGGAGATGCTCTAAAATTAGGGTTGTTTTATCCAACAAAATTATTAAGAAAACTCTCCTAAATCTACTCTCGATCTTATCCAACAAATACAACACATATCCCAGAGGCGTTGGTGACGGAGATTCTAGCGAGGTTACCCTTGAAAGCCATCCGGAGATTCAAATCAGTGTGTAAAACATGGAAATCGATCCTCGAGTCTGTGCATTTCCGCCGTCTCTTTTTGTCTATACAACGAAATTCCACTTGCTCGTGGTCGCTAATGATGGGAGCAGAAGAACTCTTAGGTTTACATGGGGATCTTCCAAAGTCTCCAGGTTCTTTCATCCCACCATCTTGCTATGTAGGCAATCCCACCGTCTTTCATCCTCCACCAGACGATGATAATTCGAAATCTACTGTGTTTTGGTTGGTGACTCGTGTGGACGAAGATGGGGTCGTTTTGGGTTTCAAAGTGATTAGGCTGGCTTCATATGAAGTGACGAGTGATTTTCTCAGTCTGTTTGTGACAAGTATATTGATGTGTAATGGTATAAGGTCTATGGAGTTTCTCTCTTCTTAAAAGCTGAGATGATTGATACAACCGAGTTGTTAGATTCAACTTCACTGGTCTCTTCAAGAAAGAGGAATTGAGGCTGGAGAATATGATTTTAGTATGGTTTCTTCTTTTTTTTTTTTTACTTTTTTTTCTTTTATCTCTACCTTATCTGATTTTAAGAGATTTACCGTACGTTGTCTTTGGATAATCACTACCTAGAAGTTTCTTATACATAAATTTCATGTTTGAAACGTGATGCAGGGTTATACAATGGGAATGGCTCTTCCTCAATTCATTTTAGACATAAATGGAGAATCTTCATCAAAGATTCCAGTTCGTAAATCAGATGATGAATCTCTGTAGAAACTTTTTACGTCTGTCAAGAACGAGCTAGATCTTGATCCTAAGAAGATGAAATGAAGCAAGATCAAGCTAAGTTCTGGAATCAGGATCCTGCTATTATCGAGGTTGATTCCTTTTTCTTAACACATTAGGAGCTATAAATTTTGAAAAATGCTAACTGTTACAAGTAACCAATTCTTACAATACAACTATCGTTTTTCTTTTTTCTTTTTAAAGGAAAACAATCTCTTTTAACTCTGCTGAACTGGGAAAGAGAGTTTGCCACATGGGCCCCGCAGATGAATGTGGTATGTAGTCGTCAACACTCCATTTTTGCCTTTGTGGTATGTTTTGTTTGTTAGTTAAATGAAATGGTCTTCATTGTCATTTGACGGACAAGTTATTTACTACTCACTGCATTTCTGAAACCAATTAAATGGTAATTTTTGTTACGGTACCCCAAAATATGCAAAACTTATGGAAGACATTGATAATAGTTAAGAAAATTGATAATGGTTCTTAGACTTCATCATCCCAACAGATGTAAAACAAAAACTTATGGAAGACATTGATAATGGTAAAGAAAATTCAGATATCCGCGAGATCGGAATAGAAAGTTTAATTTAAAGAAAATCAAAAACTTGAAGTTTTAGATATAAAGATATCTGATTACGTAAATGTAAACTCGTAGAATTTTTTGTTGTACGAAAGAGAAAAATAACAGTTTTATAAGTTTGTTATCGAATAAGACTTATCAAAATAAAAAATCATGGAACTTCATTTCTTCAATTTTTTTATGTATTATATATTTTGCAAATGATTTTTTTGTAATGTTTAAATATTATGTTATTGTAATTTATAAGTTCTAATTGATACATAACATATTTACATGAAGTTGTGTGATACATAACATAACATATAATAAAGTTCCTAAATGGTACTATTGTTATTACAATGTAGATGTCTAAGCATATGTACAACAAGAACTTATGTAAGATATTTGATAACAGTTTAGATATTTAAGATATTGGCGTACATAGGGTTCGAAACATTTTTTTTCGAAAAGCCGGAAAACCAAAACCCTAGTTTAAAGATATCCGATTATCGAAAGTAAATGTAACCCCGTAAAAATTTATTGTACGAAAAGGGAAAATAACAGATATATAAATCTTGTGGCGAGTAAACAGACAGTAATATCTGACTAGTATTAAAGGCCGAATGGTAAGAAATCTTATCACTTTTTATCGTAGAAAACAATTGTTTTGAATCCAGATGCTTTTAATACATCCTTATCAAATTGTTCAAGGCCTTTGACCACAAATTCCTCAAGTGATAAGATTTCTTACCATTTTACACCCCCCAATGGTATTTGCTATATAAGATGGATGTTGTAAGTGATATGATAAGGTAAAACTAATCGGATATTACTGTCTCCTTTGAAAGAGATCCAAAACAATTTGTTTCATGCTTTTTCCCTCTTCCTCTCGATCTTCCTCGTGTTGTTTTTGTTTTTAGAGATGCCCTGAATGTGTAAGATTTTAGTTACCAGTCCATAATTTTGTTTCGGATGCCCTAGGTCAATTTCCTTACATGGAAATCATTGAGAATTGTTCTTTACATTGGCAGGTTAGTCCTGTCATTGAGATGGATAAGATTTTGGACAGCGAAATGCATCCTATAATATCTAGTGGAAGAATCCTCCAATGCTGCAACAAAGCAAGGTTTTTGTCAAACAGTATCTCTTGAAGTGGAAGAGACTATCATACCTTCATTGCTCTTGGTAGTTACTTTTGTTTTTCTATGTTATTATCGATATTTCTGGTGGCCTTTTTGTGTTTCTTGTCTGTGAGCATGGATTCATGTGATTTCTTTCCTTTTCCTTTTTCAGGGTGCTTGAGGAGGAATTCCAGAAGGCTTATAAGTCCAACGATTTGCTGAAAGCTAGGGTAAACAATTTCACTGTCAGATAAGAGTGACGATGATTTTGTTGCCATTCGTCCTGAGTGGACCACTGTTGATTGTAGGTTTAGTGACGGAACGATTTTTTTTCTTTTTTTTTTCTTTCACAATCACCTCTCTGATAGAGTTGCTGCTTTATCAAAATAGATTTAGACTTATTTTTTTTACTCCATGTTCTCAATTTTATAAATAAGGTCACTAAGATTTTGCGGCCTTATGAAGTGTGATAAATGTTCGCTTGCCTTCCTTTTTTTATTTTTTAAATTACATCATTAATGTCTTAGTTGTTTTCTGAATCAGGACCCTTGAAGATGATCAAGAGGAATATCTTGTCAAATATATAAAGAGTTTTCCTATGATGAACGTTATTGGGAATTAGAATCAGGCATCTAAACCTTCCATAATGAAATTCTAAGGTTCAAGGATATTAATTCTAGATCTTGCAGAAGCAAAGTTGTCGACCATTAGAGAAATCCGAGAGAATTTCAACAGTTTGATCATAGTCCTGAGTTTCTCAAAGGTATTTTGACCACGTTAACTCATATATACTATTACTGTAATGATATTGTGACAAATGTTTTCCATCTTTTGTACTTGTAGATGTTATGATAAATTTGTTTTTTGCTTTTGAAGGCTCGTTGCATTCATACCAGCTTGAGGGTCTTAACTTTTTGAGCCAAAACTTACATAATTTCTATGGACCTCGTTGCATCAATGAAAGATGATCAAGTTTTGATCATCACGTCCATGTTTGAGTAGGATGGTTTATAATTACTGGGTCCATATTACATTTTATAGCTAAGTTTGATAAGCATCCTTGTTGGGAGCATAATACTTG
Organism: Euclidium syriacum; assembly: GCA_900116095.1. Classification (NCBI taxonomy): domain Eukaryota; kingdom Viridiplantae; phylum Streptophyta; class Magnoliopsida; order Brassicales; family Brassicaceae; genus Euclidium; species Euclidium syriacum. The sequence continues at coordinate 4,210,189 of FPAK01000009.1, forward strand.
AGCGGTTGTAAGTTTTGTTTTTAGATCTCAAGAGTTGACAACCATTCAAATACCTTGGGAGGTCAGGGAATGGTAGTCAACTCTATAGACCTAAAATCAAAACTCACAACCGCACAAGTATTATGCTTCGAACCAGTATGCTTATCAAGCCTAGCCATATAATGTAATATTGATCTAGTAATTATAGACCGTCGACTTAGTGAAACAGGGACGTGAGGATCATAATGTTTCATCATCCCAACAACTTTTTTCCAAGAACCTCCAGATTTTAGTACCAAGACCCAATACTCTAACTTCAAATTATTAAGTACCGAGGACATGGAAATTGTGCAGAGTCTCGAAACTTTGACATGGGTAAATGGATCGCAAAAGGAGAGAGATCTGGTAAAATATATCTTGAGAAATGCTCGCTGCGAAATCTTATTTGAGTCATCATCTTGTAGGCCAGAGGAAGAGGATGAACTTGAGACTGTGATACACGATTTTTCATTTTCTGTTCAAGTTTCAGAATCATGCCAACTCGTTATTGGTTGAGGTTTTGAATCATTGGATGTTTTCATTTAACACAATAGGATTCAGACATGCAATAATAATATGTTGTTAGAGTTTTTCAAAATTGGATGTATATTTTATGTGTTTATATCGTACTAGGGAGAAATAATAAGCTCTATTTTTCAGCTGTACGTCTATCAAAGTTTCTCTCTAACAAGCTCTACTGTCCAATCAACAATCCAAACTAAAATATACATCGCTGCCTCGTCCTCTTCAAGCTGAGATGATAGATACAACTGAGTTGTTAGATAGGATTAGAGCCTAGAGACTATGATTTTAGCATGGTTTTTCTTCTTCTTTGTATTTGAATTTATTTTCTCTTATCTCTAGCTGATAGACTTGTATGAGACCTTATCTGACTTTAAGATATCTTTATGTGAAAACAATGAACATTGTATTTGGTTATTCACTACCAACAAGTTTCTTATCACATTTGGTTTCTTATCAATGATCTCGCTATGGCGTTAACAAGTTGAACAATATCGTCTCAATAGATGATTTTCAAATTTAAACTAGTCGAATCAGATACTAGTTTTCAATTTTATCTAAATTATCTTTGTTTGTTTATGTTAAAAAAAAAAAAAATCTTTGTTTGTTTCTTCTTCTACTCCTTGCTTTCAGTCTGTTTTCTTGCATCAGAATTGAGTAGGAAATGATGTACAATATACATAAACACAGTCAATGTCATTTACTGACTTTCCTAACCAGTGGTCAAAACGCTGCGTAAAGGTGCTCCATTACCAGCGCCACGTGTCGGATGTTTGTTGGTCGTGCTGATTCATCACCTCAATCACCTCCATCCCCTTTAAACCTCACTTCTTCTTCCTCCTCTTAAGTTTCGCAATTCGATTCTAGAGTTAACAGTAGATTTCTCTCTATCGAAACTTGATTAAGGTAACCAATTTATGATTTCTTCTTCTTTGCGATCATGGATTAGGGTTTTCCTGGCATTTCAATCAAATCCACCTTTTTCTTCTAAATTTTTCCTGATTATTTCTTCATTCAAATCCAGTCGTTTATTTCTTTTTCATGATTTCTTATTTTCGTCTGTACTTTGCAATTTAGAGAAATTTTCGTGGATAAATGCATACGTCTCCCCTTGATCTCCTTCGTGAAATCTTATCGATGTGATTTCAGATGGATTTTTTTAAAATCAAACTTTAGAGGTTATGATCGAGAAACTTATAAATTCCCAAATGGATAATATGTTTCATAACATAATATGTTTTTAAATACAGAAAAATGGTTTATATCATTATCAGCTTGAAAGCAAATTATATACCAAAATTTGCTTTAAGTCAACCCCTCCCAATTCTTCCAAAATTTTTAATCAAATTGAATTTTGCTTAGACGTTGTCAGATTATCAATCAAAGCTTTTTTTCTTGCAGAATCTCTGAACCTAGGGCTCTTATAAGGGTCCAAATATGGCAGCAACAGAAGACAATGGTGCATTATTCCCCATTTTCATTTTGACAGTAATTGCAATTCCATTGGTACCATATACATTAGTGAAGTTAAGCCGAGCTTTTTCCAAGAAGCAAAAGAGCATACATTGTCAATGTCTTGACTGTGATCGTTCAGGAAAGTACAAGACTTCCATGTCTCAAAGGATCTCTAACGTCATTTCATGTAGCAACTTAACTGTTGTGTTACTCTGGTTTGTAATGATCTTCTTGATTTTCTACACTAAGAATATGAGCCGCGAGGTAATTGTCTCTCTTCAACCTTAGTTAATTCAAGATTGCTTATAGGTTGAGAATTTTCATTTGCGGAATGTGTATATATTGCAGAGCCAACTTTTTGAACCATTTAGTATACTTGGCTTAGAACCTGGTGCTACAGATTCTGAAATCAAGAAAGCTTATAGAAAACTCTCTATTCAATACCATCCTGATAAAAATCCAGATCCAGGTTAATGATTCTTCTGTTTTGGCTCTTTTACACAATTTTGTTCTGAAAATATGCATTATTTTTGCTGATTTGTGTATTGTTAACTACATAGAGGCAAACAAATATTTTGTGGAGTCTATAGCTAAAGCTTACCAAGCTTTGACTGATCCGTTATCCCGTGAAAACTTCGAGAAGTACGGTCATCCCGATGGCAGACAGGTAATAATGAGTTTGGTTTTACATTTATATGATGTAATAACGAGTTTGGTCATCTACAAATTTCATGTTTGAAACATGATGCAGGGTTATACAATGGGAATGGCTCTTCCTCAATTTATTTTAGACATGAATGGAGAATCCGGTGGAGTTTTGTTGATGTGTACAGTTGGTCTCTGTATTCTCTTGCCACTCGTGGTCGCCTCTATATATCTATGGAGATCATCAAAGTATACTGCGAGTCATGTTAAGCTTCAAACTCGTCAAGCGTATTTCGAGTTAATGAAACCTTCTTTAACTCCAAGCAAAGTTATGGAAGTTTTCATCAAAGCAGCTGAATACGCAGAGATTCCAGTTCGTAAATCCGATGATGAATCTCTGCAGAAACTCTTTACCTCTGTCAAGAACGAGCTAGATTTTGATCCTAAGAAGATGAAGCAAGATCAAGCTAAGTTCTGGAAACAGGATCCTGCAATCATCAAGGTTGATTCTTTTTTAACACATGAGTATGAACCTAAGATAATAAATTTTGAAAATGCTAACTTTTTTTTTGTTTTCTCTGTAAACAGACTGAGCTTTTGATACAGACTCAGTTAACTCGTCAATCAGCAGTTCTCTCTCCGACTCTGCAGAGCGATTTCAGACGTGTCCTTGAGTTTGCACCTCGTCTTCTTGAAGATTTGATGAAGGTATAGTACATTTATATTGTAAGTTATAATATTGATGAACGTTATAATATTGTGAGTTTTGTTGCAGATGGCAGTTATACCCCGCAGTGAACAAGGGCATGGATGGTTAGTTCCTGCACTTGGAGTGATTGAGCTATCACAGTGCATTTTTCAGGTATAAAGATTTATTTGCCATTAATTTTGCTCCAAAACGTTTTAGGACTTGTCTTCATCAAATAGTTGTTGTTTGATTGTAGGCTGTTCCTCTTAGTGCGAGGAAGTTATCTTCAGAAGAGATTGCTCCTTTCTTGCAACTCCCTCATATCAGTGACTCTATTTCTAAAAAGATAGCGTCACAGGTTAAGTCATTCCGAGAGTTTCAAGAACTGAGCTTGGAGAAACGCTCTAAAGTCCTCACAGAAGTTGCGGGTTTGTCAGAAGCCGATGCTCAAGATATCGAGAAGGTGTTAGAAATGATACCATCTCTGAAAATCGACATCAAATGCGAAACTGAAGGTGAAGAAGGCATTCAAGAAGGTGACCTTGTGACTGTTAAAGCTTGGATCAGTTTGAAACGTCCCAATGGACTCATAGGCGCGATTCCTCACTCGCCTTATTTCCCTTTCAACAAAGAGGAAAACTTTTGGGTTCTTTTAGCGGATTCGAACAATGTCTGGTTCTTTCAGAAGGTTAGTTTCATGGATGAAGGTGAAGCTATAAGCGTTGCTTCGAATGCTATTAGTGAGACAATGGAACGTTTAGGAGGAAGTGTTGAGGCAAGAAACGATGCGGTTGAAGAAGCTGTTGAGAAGGTTAAAAGTGGTTCAAGATTGGTAATGGGAAGACTCTTAGCACCTAAAGAAGGTACTTACAACTTGACTTGCTTCTGTTTAAGTGATTCTTGGATCGGCTGTGACCCAAAGACATTGGTGCAAGTCGAGATTTTGAAAAGAACCCGTGATTTGGAGGGAGATAATGCAGAAGGTATGGAGGATGAGGAGGACGAAGACGAGATTGAAGAGGAGGATTACGAAAGCGAATACAGTGAAGATGAGGATGATAAGAAGCGAGGATCGAAGAAGAAAGTAAACAAGAATGAATCGAGTTCTGAAGAGTCTGGATCTGATGAAGAGTGAAAAACAACAAAAAAATGGAGTTAACTTTTGATCTGAATTACAATAGTTTTTATTTTCAAAGCGACACAGTGATAATACTCATTAGACTTTAAACCTTTTTATCTGTTCTTTTGCTGAGTTTTGACATTAGTTGACTTTTGATGTCTTGTTTTGACCTTTCTAAGTTCTTTGCCCAAGTTTAAGGCAAAGAAAGCTTCTTTGTAGAACTTTGGCCACTGATCTCTTTTGCCTACATGATCCAACGGTAGAGACAATCTCAAAAGCTCATGAAGCAAACATTTATAAGTCAAGAAGAGTCCAAATGATCAAGACAGAGTTCTCTAGAAGTTCCTTGATTTGCACCCAAAAGTTCTATTTTTTCCTCCTCTTCATTGAGATCCTCCCCATCTTTGTTATCTGACAACATTTCAGATTTACTCTCAATCTCATTATTGCTCTTATCTTCGTCGCTGCTTAAGCCACCTTCACCGTCACTTAGTTCATTTAACTGCTTTGCCTTAACCTTAACACGTCTTCCTTTGATGTATCTAAACTCCCACTCTGGTGGAGGATATTTCTTCATCAGTTTCTCATACTTATCCTTCATGTCAAGTTTCAAAAACACTTTCCCAACCATAGACACAATCGCAATGTTTGGTTTCACTCCAAGTTCCTCCATGTCAGCAAACACCTGAGAAAGAATCGAAAATATGAAACGAGAACTAATATTTAGAAATTTTGTTAATCCTTTTTTTTGAGTGTTTTTTACCTCGAAGAGTTTATGGTGCATATCTCTTGTGTAATATATAGAGATCATTTTGTTGAAGAATTTTCTTGGAGTTCCTTCTAAATGTTGCATGAACAATTTGTTCCATAATTCTTCAGCTTCGTCAAGTCGATTATCTTCTGCTAAAGCATTTAGTAATGAGAAGTAAGTTCCCATTGTTCTTCCTTGCCCTTTGCTCAGCATCCATTTTGTCACCTATCAAAACAATCCAGATTCTTTTTCACCTAACAAATTTTTTAAAAAACAAGTCCTGTTGGTTTATAAAATTACCTGAATAATCTTCTTCCATTGTTTTTCATCTTCAAGTATAGCTAATGCTTTCTTCACTATAACAAGAGGAAACTCTAACTCCCAAGCAATGAAGGAATCTAGTGCTCCGTAAACTTCTTCTTTAACATTCGACAATTCTTTTATCTAAAAATAAACAAGATTCATCATCTCAGCAAGAGATTGCACAAGACAGAAACATATGGAATTATGAAAGTGTGAAAGAGAGAATTTTTATTATTACACAGGCAATCATTTTGGCAGCTTTGGAGATAGTTCCAATTCGCTTCCTTGTTTTCCATACTCGAGGAGATCGAGGTCTAGGACCTCTCGCTGCACAAACCTGAAAGATTATCGAACATTAACACTAAGGGAACTGAGATAATGTTATTTAGATAACGAACATTAACTCTTTAAGTAGAAAAAAAACTACGAACCACAACATTGTTAGGCCTCTTGGAGAAGAGCTTAGTTGATTTCTTTGTTTGAGGAAGATAAGGTAGTGAATATCTCAAGCAAAGCATCCCTGAATCAATTCATTGAAAAACCAACACAAAATCTTGAAGCTTTTTTCCTTTTCAGTACACAATTCACGAAAAACATTGCAATTACACCAGAAATTCTAAGAAAACGAAATCACCCACAAGCGATAATCAATGGTGCCCATTAAACCTGAATAAGCATTTCTGAATCAACTTACCTGTAGATTCTTTACAGTTAGGTAAAAGGTAAGATGATTCTTCTCCGTCTTTCTCTTTCTGGTATTTGCGCTTCTCTATGTCCTCCTCATATGTCTAATTTTCTCATCCGAAAAACATACGAAACGTTGCGTTTTGTGTGCTAATTCGAAATGTTTAATTTAGGCCCATTAACAAGAAAAAGGTTGACCCGTCTCTATTCTCATAACTTCGTTGACTGTTAATCTCTCTTCTTCTTTTCCCCATTTCAGTTCTCCTTCGAATCACAGAGGTCTATAATTCGAATTCTCTCTCAGGTAATAATTTACCTTATTCCGTTATTCGTAATTCTTCTTCGGTTAGTGTGAATCTTTTTGTCTCAATTCGATAATCTCAAATCGATTTGGTATTGAGATCCTGTGGTTCTCATCTTGTTAAATTGGGGAAATTGATCTTCTTCTAACTCGTGTCGCTAATTAAGATCAGAAATCTTAGATTAATAACAATGGTTGCCTCTTACTTCTGGATTTTTTCTTTCCTTAAAACACAGTCTTGGCTTCGAATTCTTTCTGGCTCCTTCAAAATTAAGGGTTTATAAATTGGGGGTTTTTTTCCGCTGAGGTTTTAGCAGAAAGAAAAGGTTTAATTTTTACCATCAATTACAAGCTAATTCTGAGTTTTTTTTGGCCTTTCTCTTACAGAAGTAAAAGATGCATCCTCCACTTACGCCACATAGACACCCAATGTGTTTGGAGGTGAGTTTATATAGCATTTCTTCTCTCACTTTATATCACATTTGTTCTGAATCGTCTTCCTTGTGTTTTAGTTTTAAAATTTTGTGTCTATGAGAATATCCTAGTTTGGTACATCGATCCTATGATAGTGTCTTAGAGCTGTATTCAAAGGAGATAGGAGCTTTTATAATTCTCTTGCAATGAAATTAGATTAACTTCTTTTGGCAAGAACAGATAAAAAAACAAAGTTTTGATCTCTTTTTTAATTGTTCTTTACTAATTCATCTGCATGTTCACATGTATATACCAACAGATAATTGAGGAGTTTCAAAAGTGTCATATAGATCATCCTATTGGAAAGTTCTTTGGAGATTGTACAGAGCTTAAAGTTAAACTTGATCGATGTTTCCGTCAGGAGGTAACTTTACTAAACGCCCAACGAATTACGGTTCAGCGATGTTTACATTTTCTTAAGAGATATCTTATAATATTCTTTTGACAGAAAGCTGTGAAGCGAAAGGTCAATTTCGAAAAAAGCAAAGAACTTCAAGAAAGACTGAAAGCTATAAGGAAAGAAGAAACTGCAGAGACTTGAGCAGTGTTGGGATACTAATCCAATAAAGAACATGTTTATGATCGAAGAAGGAAGAGTTTTGATACACTTTTGTATCAAAAGTTATAGTGAAAAGTGGTATTATACATCGATTGGTTTATTTATCGGAGTGCGAGGCTTAATTAGTTTGGTCTGCAAAAAACATGTTACTAGCTTGTTCTTACACTGTTAGCTTAATTAGCCTGGTCTGCAAAATAATTTTTGTATTCGAGTCTCAATATTCGCCAACATTGGGTTTCATATGACTTGTCCTTTCTTAACTCGTCGCCTTTTATAAGCTTGGTTCGTGTGTTTACTCCAACATATTCATCATTAATACCTTGATATAGCTCTCACGCGTTTACTCCAACATATTCGTCATTAATACTTTGATATGGTCTTCAGGAATTTATCTTGACCGATATTTGTTAGTCATTGTGCTTGACTTCGAACTTCGGCGATCCTGACTTCATGGTAATACTTTGAGCTTGGAGTGGATAGTTAAGTTTCAGGCTGTCGTTGTATTTTGGTTGACTTTGTCGGGCTTTGCCTATTTACCTAATGAGGTGAGTCTCTATATTGGGCTTTTTTACCTTTTTATGGGCCGATTTCTAAACTGGGATGAAACTTAGTTGGAGAATTTTAGACTTCGTGCCGCTTCAAATCCAATGAACCTTATTCAATTCACTCCACATGCTTCAAAGGAGTATCTTGAATTATAAGTTATTTCTGGCTTTCTTCAAGATTCAATTAGCTAGCTATTCGTGCTAGAAGATATAATTTGCTCCACTTCGTCATATCAACATTTGGTCTACCTTTGTGTACTGAGATGTCATTAGTCGATATGCGGGATTTTTATAATTCTCGGGACAGTTCGAAGTCGTGGTTTATACCGCCGGAGAGTCTATTGAAAAGAATGTGGGAGGGTTATTTTTGTGCTTACCCGGTTTGCTTCAGGATCACAACCTCATCTCCCCCTTGTCGGGTCTATTGATGAGATACTTGGCCGATCTCGGGCTTTTTTTTGTTGTATTATGCCCTAATTATAATCACCATATATTGGGGCTATGCATGTGGACAAGGATACAAGTTCTACCATTTATGCGAGAGATTTGTATTAGTTGGGTTATGTAAAGAGGCCTATTCGTCCCCTATGCTGCCAAGTCTACCTCAGTGTTATCTATGACTCTCCATGTTGTCTTTGATTCCGTTCCATCCAAATAGAATGTATGATACATTGAAAAATGTACCGCAAAACAAAGAGTTTTGTGTCAATCAAGGTGTTTCCCATCACTAAACTCACCAAATCTGTCCAATAAAAGAAAAATCTCCACCAGGTAATTTTCTCATCATAATTTTCGCTAATCGTTGAGGAATATGAGGATCCAAAAAAAGAGATGGTTACGAGTCTCTATTGGGACACAACAATAAACTCATTGTGTGTTGACATCCAATCCCTAGTAACTCATTCGATCTTTTGAGGAAAGTCTATTTAATATAGTAAGCCATGTGAGAAAAAAGTATTTAGGAGTAGCTTTTGAAAACCAAACTCCCTCATATCACTCTGTAGTGGCTTGTGTTACTCGAATCTTCTCCCATGTATCCCGTGTAACAAATCTTTGTTTGAAAGAACCATTTAGTCCTCTCCACAAAGCCTCGTTGCACCCAGTTACTACTTCTCTAGCCCGCAACTATTCCAACTCTTCCAAAATCTTTCTGAGAAAATCTGTTCAGTAGCGGCGACGTCGTGGTGCAGCCATAGCATCAGCCACTACCACATCTCGTGATAATCCCAAATTGATGAATCCTCTACTTTCCAGTGTGTTGAAAAGACAACCCAATGGACTTCATATATCAAACAAAAAAAGATGTGGTTCTTCTATCATGACTTGATGAAAGCCTTTAGCCAATGACCGATACTTAAGTACCTTTCTCCATATCATCAACCACATAGAGTCAGAGCGAATAAACTCTCTATTAATCCAATCCACCCGAAGAAAATTCTTCGCATAAATAATACACCAAATCAATTTCAGTACACTTACTTTGTTTGCTTCACTCAATCGTTTATTTCCCCTTTTTCCTTTTGGAATTGGGAATTTTTGGGTTATGACTCGGCCCTTCTTTACTCGCGGTTGTGAATATCTCCAAACTGGTTCACCCATTGGTTCTCTTTTGGTTGGGAGTGTGTTAGTTTTGCAAGGGTGATAAGTTAGAGAAGAAAATTGGTGACAACGTTGATGGCTTAAAGGCTAGAATCAAACAAAAAAATGGATGAAAAATTTCAAGCCAAAGGTGCATCAATAGGAAAAGTAGATTTGGTAGGAAGATTGCTACGTTGGAAACTGTAGTGAAGCAATTGAAAGTGAGCTTTCAAGCTACTGTAATGAAGTAATTCGATCGCCATCTCCAAGAAAAATGTTGAAGACAGCATAATTAGTAAAGCTCCAGTACGTTAGTCTCCCCATGCAATTTTTAAACTTGGTAACTTATGATTACATGATGGAATTCTTTTTTCTTCTTTTCTTTATGAAGATACATTTGTTGCATCTAAGTATAGAGAGATCTAGAAGATACATAATATCAATCAAATATATTGTAATTACTATTATTAAGATTTGTAAATATCTTATATTAGGAAATTAGGTTTAGTGCCTTCTCCCTATATAAACATATGTAGTCTATCCTTTATAGTTATGAGAGTAAATATAACTTCTTCCAATTCCTAAACTCTCATCAATCTCTATTACTAAGAACATCTCCAACGTTAGTCTACAAAAATGGGGTTCTTAAGATTTTTTTTTATTATTTTTTTTAGGATCTACTTATTTTCGGTCGAAAAAAAAATATATATAAAAACACGAACCAATCACGTGCCGCCACGTGTTAAGAACCGATCTCTTAGAACATCTCCATCAATGAACTTTTATGGGGTTCTTCACTGTTCCAGCCGCGGTTCTAAAGAAAAAAAAAAAATCAGGGGTTCTTCACTGTTCACAGATTTGTCTCTTAGCTAGGAGCTTTTACGAATCCGGATTCGTCACTGTTCACACACGTGGTGCAACCGAATTCGCTCTTTTTTTTTTCTTTTCTTTCTTTTTCCAGTCGAAAATTGTGAGCCCCACTGAAAAAAACATAAAAAAAGTTAAGAACCCCCCTTTTAAAAAACCTCTAATGCACATGCTTTTAAACTCCTTATTTAAGGATGAGTTCTGAACATTTTGTAGAGCCCGCGAATATTTTATTTTATTTTTTTGTTGAAAAAAACACTAAAGACTGCTTAAAAACCTCCATTGGAGGTGGTCTAACAGTGAAAAGCCTCAAATTTATGTTACTAGAATTTGATCCGCATTACGTGGATTCGAAGGTAAACTATTTTCAACTTTTTAAAATAATTTTTACCTTATTTCTTTTGTTCATTAAAAATTTAAATTATTCGCAATCTTTAAAATTTATGTTTGTTTTCTATGAATTTTCAGTATATTTTAAAATGTATTATCTATAATAATATAATTTCATGGACGATGGTCAATATAATTTTTGGGAAATAATTTTTTTTAGTTAAATAGTTGAAACTATTTCAAAATGATAGAAAATTTTGCAAACAATGATATCTCGTATACAACACACAATATAGTTTGATATAGATTGTGATGTAAATTTTGTCCAAACTTTTTTGTTTTAAACACTGCATGATCTAGTGTCTTAATGTGCATAGAAACTTCATAAGACCAAAAATGTTAAAGCTACAGCACAATATAGATTTCAATAAAGTGTTTTGGATTATATAGTTTTTTTTTTTAAACAATGCATGATATAATGTCCTAATTTTCTTAGAGGTTTCTTTACAAAAAGAAGAAGTTAAAGTTATTATTTACCACAAAACATGCATAACTGGGTTCGAATTAATGTGGTTTTAACTTCATCTAAAAAATGTTACTTCAATCCGTTTTTCAGCTGCTAGCACTATTAGTTAATTTTGAGATTTTAACTTCAATCTGCAATCCTAATTTTTTTCTTCTATGAAAACTACCATGCATTAAATCTGTTGTTTCTTCCAGTTTTATTGGTTTAAATAATTTCATTTTAAAGAGAATTTTGAAACATATCTTTAGATCTTGGTGTAGTAGCTATGTTTTGTTCTTATTTCCTTGTGATTTCATTTATAATTTTGTTTTTTTCGCATCAAAGGATCACCATCAAGAAAGAAGATTGTAATAATTATGGACAGCAATGAACAAAGGATTTAATTTCTCCTTTTTTTAATTAATTTTTTGAATAATTAGAAATTTTTCGACGGGAGTTCATTTCTTTCATCTCTAATATGAGTCTCGAGCATTTTATATAGGTTCGTTCTAAATGTTTTTTTTTTGTTATAAGGTTTTTAAGTTCGTTCTAAATGTTATTCGATCTTGTGATCTTTTGACTTTGTATATTATGGCTTTCAAAGACATCATCATATTATAAGTTTTGTTAGTTTTCGAAAAAAAGAAAAGAAAAGAGTTTGTTAGTTTTCTGTTATACTTCATTTTATATTTTCCTCATGTGATCCCAAACATTTCGTAGAACTTTCTTCCAGAAGTCATCAGAAGATCAACTTATTTCACAAGTACCAAGAAAGAAGTCGTTATTTAAATATATGAACAACAACAATGGACAATGTTTTATGCAAATAATCGAGGGAAAAATTGCATGTGATTAAGGAAGTCACCACGTAAGAGCCGACAAGGTTTCAGGGTAATGGTTTAACTGTTGGATGCTATGCTTAATAATCACATGCTTTGTTATTCTTTCCTATTTTTATTTTCTCTCTATGATTTGTTAGACCAATTCAAGATAAGAACTCGCCTCCATACTTTTCATTCACTTGGGTCAAGATCCATGTATCACTAAATCACATTGAACCAATTAGAGGTGAAAGTTCAGTGGGTTTTGTTCAAATGATCGTAGTTAAGCTCAAAGTTTTGTTGCATGATTATTTTTATTAGTATTCGTGATCTATGGAAGGGTATTTTTAAACCGAAAAAAGATCATGAGAATTGATTAAGTTTAAATGAAAGACGTCATTTTTTCTATATTGGAAGTTGAATTGGCCGTCAATTCATGATTGTTTTCAAACAACTCACATTATGTTGTTCAGAGGAGAATAAAAAAAATCACATGTACACGCGTCGTCGCTGAGCCATACTATACTATACCGTGTTCAAGTTATTAGGATTGGGGTAACGGACAAAAATTAGTTCTTTTTTAGCAAATTCTTTTGGTGTCGTTGGCCCAAATTTGGATCTAAATCGGCCTGAGTTGATGGGATTTCGAACCAGGTTCAGATGAAATAAAAAATATTAATCGATTCTTTATCGCCATGTCACTTACGCGTGACTTAGTCGATCTCACGTTATTCATCTTTCCTATACTCTCCCAGATCTGCGCTTGACTCAGTTCAAAGTGTTTGGACTTGTTCAAACTGAGCTACTCTCCTCTCCTCTGAAGTTATTTATACTTGGCCACTTCGTCTCACTCTACACAACTTTAAAACTTGTTTTTCAATGAAAAAATCAGGAAATCTTATTTTCTCTCTTTTTTTATAAAAAAAAGTAAGTTCTCAAGAGTATTGTAAATTTTAGTCGCCAGGTTCTATTTTTTTGTGTTGCGAAATAGAATTTAACGCGGTTATATCTTGAGATTCAAAAATTTCACCAAATTATCACACTACATGTGATTTCTTAGGTTAAAGAAAAAACTAAGTCTCATCTCCATGTTACTATATACGTTTACAAAGATTTTGGGTCGAAATTTGAACGCCTACAATCTTAACTCGATAAATTCAGTTTCTAGCTTATCTTTTCATTAAATTTGATTTACATTTTAATACATGTTATTTAAACATTTCCATTTAAAATTCGAATTGAATTTTGGAGACCGCTTCATGTTGTTTTCACTCGCCAAACGTTTTGATTTAAAAGTTTGTAGTTTTTCGATTCGTTTTAGAACGTTTAAAAATTTAAATAATGGAAAAGTTCAATGAATCCATAATGATGGACACCAAACCTTTCATGGAGAAAGTGGTGGCACTCCAACATATATGTCAAGAAATTTTTTGCAAAGTATAACCATTTGTGAAATATTTACGGTGAACGGCTTCATTCATATTCTTTCTCCAAGCTGATTGACATTAAAAAAAACTATTTCAAACACAATAGAAAGGCAATGACACCAATCCAATTATGGAGAAAGTGGTGGCATTCCAAAAAATCTGTCAAGAAAGTTGTAGCGGAGGTCTGTCCATTTGTGAAATATTTACGGTGAACTGCATCATTGAGAATCTTTCTCTAAGCGGGTTGACATTAAATTTTTTTACCTCAAGCACAAGAGGAAGGCAATGACACCAAACCTATCATGAAAAAAGTGGTGACATTCCAACAGATCTTTCAAGAAATTTTTCACGGTGGGTATGTCCATTTGTGAAATATTCACTGTGAACGGCTTCATTGAGAATATTTCTCCAAGCTGGTTGAAATTAAAAATACTACCTCAAGGACAAGAGGAAGGAAATGAAATTGGAAGACCTGATCCAGCGACTAAACACGTAAGACAAAAACCGAGCTGCAAACGATTTCTAAGTCCGTGAGCACATCGTGAACGTGGGCCGTTCACAAAGGGAACATCAATGATAAGGGAAAAGGTAATGCGATTGCAAATTCACTTTTGAATCCCTCTTCAAAGAACTTTAAAAAGCTGGCCCCTACTAAGAAGAAGTTCTTTAAGGTAAAATTCCACACATATGGCAAAAACGGCCATAAGTCCAGTGAGGGGTGGAACAAGGACAAAGCAAATTTCCAGGTTCACCTGACTGAAGAAGATATTTATGATGTGATAACGAAGGTAGGTATGGTGGATGTAAATTCAAGTGAATGGTGGTATGAAATATGTCCCACAACGCACATCTACAATGATAGGACTATGTTTAAGGCCAATTAGAAGAGAAAGTCCGAGAAGCAACTCTTCATGGGGAACACTGCATTCTCTAAGATCATATAGGGGCACGATGGTATTAAAAAGATCAAATCAGGGCATGAAATCACTCTCAAGAATGTGAAACACGTGTCCAACATGAGGAAGAATATGATCTTTGATATCTTAATGAGTAAGGTCGGTTTTGCTGTGATCTTTGAGTCTGAAAACCTCGTCTTGGAGAAATACGAAATGTACCTCGGAAGGGGATTTTTCAAGGAGGATTTGTGAAGATGTGTGTCCAATTTATCGCCAAAGGAGTAAAAGAGGAAATGAGTAGTTCTAAGAATAAGGCTGTGGCAAATGTTGTATCAGATGTTTTAAAAACTATTGTAGCCGAATCTGAAATGAGTAAGAACAATCTAGTTGCTTACTTTCTTGAGTCTTTTTATATTTGGTATGAACGATTTGAAGATTTGAATTATAAATAGATAAATCAGTTAGTGAATTTGAAACTTATCCTCAAATAGAATATGTAAAAACTCACAAAAACATCATCCCCTAGACTAATGGACTACATCATCTCTAGAATTATTTCACATGAATTTATGTGACTTAAAGTATGTCCACATTAGAGATGAGAAAAATTATATCCTGACATTTATAGATAATCATACAAAATATTATTATATATATTTGTTACATAACAAAGATGAAGCTTGGAAAATTTAAGGGAATATAAGCGCGAAACTAAAAATCAACTTAGCAACAATATTATAAAATAGTAAGAAGTAATAAAAATAGGGGAGTATGATGATCTATATAATGAAATTTTCAAGAACATAGGATTATCAATCAAATAATCTCTCCTATTCACCATAATTTAACGGATTTGTGGAACGAAAGAACCAAAGTCTAAAATAGAATGTAATGTTGCAAGAATATGGGTATACCCATTCGTGGTGCCACCTCCAAAAAATGTGGGTTATGCTTTCATCGAATATGTACACAACAATGGTCTATAAATTATATATACTAGATATCTATGAAAATAAAATCATGTAATCATGCAATGCATCATTCTTTGAAAATGTGTTTCTCTTACAAGGATAATTTGTATCCGAAGCGGACATACAAACAAAGAAATGTAAGTGATGCAAGAAATTATGGCACTTCAGATCCTGGAGATGTGGGATATGCAAAAGATGAATCTAGATGTAGTAAGAGAGATCGTAAGAAAAAATATTTTGGCAATGATTTCATGATGGCCGTCTTAGAGAACGAGCCAAGAACAAGAACGTTCATTGAATCCATGTCTTCACCAAACGAATCTTTCTGTAAAGAAGCTGTTGATAGTGATATGGACCTTATTTGAAAATCACACCTTGTAAATAACCAAAATACCTCAAAGGTATAAAACACTAGGGTGTAAATATATTTTCAAAACCAAGCGTAAAGCCGATGGCTTGATTATTAAGTACAAGGGTAGGCTTGTGGTGAAAGAATTCCAGCAAAAAAAAGGTATTGACTTCTTCCACACCGATTCTCCAATAACGAGAATAACTTCAATAACAATGTTGATAGGCTTAAAATCATTGAGAAACCTAGAAATAGATCAAAAGGATGTTAAAACGCCTTTCTAAACATAGAATTATAAGATGAGATTTATATGAAACAACTCAAGGGGTTTGTTATCCCTCGACAAGGTCACAAAGTCTGTAGAATTGTGAGTTCATTGTATGGACTTAACAAACTGCAAAACAATGACATGAAAAATTTGACACCGTAGTGATGTTATATGGATTAAACATAAATGAATGTGATAAGTTAAACTATCAAAATGGTATATATTTTTTCTATGCTTATACCTAATGACATGCTTATCATTGGAAGTACTAAATACATGATCAATCATATTAATGCCATGCTTACTCAGTAATTTTAAATGAAAGATATGGTACCTGCTGATGTCATTTTACATATTAAGATCAATTGAAATTTTGGACAAAATCATCATGTCGCAAGTCCATTATGCTGAAAAGGTACGTAAGAGGGTTAAAATCTACTTAAACGGGATAACAAAACTTCAAAATGAGTTCTACTTCACTGGATTAAAAACTCGGGTGAAGCAGTGTCACAAGTTGAGTATGCAAGGATGATCGAAAGTCTAATGTACTTCATAAATTATATAATATACCTGATTTAGTGCACATAGTAAAAGAACTTAGTCGCTACACCAATAATATGTGACATAAACAAAACCCATAATTAGAGTATTTCAACTATACCAAAAACTTATGGTCTTGGATGTTTGACTCCAAAACTCAAAATCCACGAGTTGTTATGTCTTCATACTTGAAAAATTCACGAGGTGCAGCAGTGTCTTAGAAATGTTCCAAAAAAAAACTTTGTTGGCTAGATCAACCATAGAATATGAGTTTATAATGCTAAAAAGGCTGTAGAGGAAGAAGCATAATGACTTCAAAAAATTTCAATAGATATCTCAATGTGGGAGAAACCTGTGTCAGTTCTCCGTTCCCACTGTGAGAGCTAATTAGCTATACCTCGGGTAATGAAAAATCTCTATAATGGTAAACCTCGTCTTATTAGAAAACTTCATAAAACCTTGAAGAACTTGATCTCTACCAGAGTGATCACCGTAGATTATATCAAGTCATGCGATAACCTAATAAATCCATTCACTAAAGTTTTGTCACAGGTAAAATTATCAAGAAAAATGGTTTTAAAGCCTATATCTTAAGTGGAAGTTTAATGGAAACCCTACCAACATAACTGGAAATCCCAAGATGTATGATCAAATGGATAACTAAATCATTTGAAATTAGATATAGCACTCTGAGACTCATGTCTTTACCAAAATTCTAGGATGACAAAGAATGCTACTTATATATTGGTACGATCTAGTTTTAACCCTAGAAAGAACCGCAAGTGCACGGTTATGTAATTGTAGTACTCAGAGGTCGAATCCACAAGGACTTGGTAAGACACAACAGTTTTCAGATTCAGATAAAGCTAGGCATGTAAATTGTAAATAAAAGCAGTAAAACAATGTAAAATATGTGGGCATTTTTTGGTTGATTGATCCACTTCCGAGTTTTCTATTAGTCATAGGCTTTACCTAAATCTTAGCAGTAATGGTGAATCAAAAATCATTGTTTTCAAAAGACTAAGTTTTGACTCAATAAAACTTTTTTGACTCGAAAAACCGATTAAAAATCAAAGAAAAACACCAAAAATAGATAACATTAGTAGCATCCTCCCCCAAACTTATTTCACACTGTCCCCAGTGGGAAAACAAATCTAGAAGAGGGAAGCAAAATCAAAAATAAAACAAAGATAAAAAGAGAAATTCGAGACCATACATTTGTAAACTTAAATGAACCGTGAATGGAAATGGATAGAGCTCAAAAATTCGTATGAAAAGCACTCAAAAAATCATCCAAATTGATAAAAATTGAACAAGTTATGAGTAAAAGAAATTTTTTTTTTTGTCAAAACTTTTTTTTTTTATCTTTTTTTTTTTTTTTTCTGTCGAACGACACATAACTCGCAGATTAATATGATGATTGATTGTGAAGAGCATCGATCGACACAATTGTGACGACCACACTTTTTTTTTTAAAAAAAAAACCAAACCGAAACCTTGTAAAAAGCGACTAAATATCCTGGCACAAATATAAATGAAAAGAAACACAAAAAAAATGCAAAAACACATACCCGTATAGAGTGAGTTGCCTCCCACTAAGCGCTTGTTTTTAGTCATTAGTTTGACTGTATTGAAAAATTGCTTGTCATGGCGGCTGCGATCCTCTATGGTACACGGTATACGTTTCTTCTGAATCAATCAAGTAGGCAGGAGTGACAACATCAAGGTGAGGGCATCTGGGTGGGTAAGAATGTCTACCTGCAGAAAAAGGAAACGGTTTAGAGAGCACATACCTTTGCTTGAATGGAGGTGGTCTTGGTCCCTTGGAGTACACAAAATATGTATTTTCGGGATCAGTAATGTAAGCAACATTGGGGATGGCAACGATAGCTCCTGGGTGACCTCTTATCCGTTTGAGAGGTGGCTGAGGTGTGGTGTCAGGAGATTTCCGCTTGTGGCAACTACCAGGTGTAACTGCCTCCTCATATTTCACTGTGAGCTCATATGTATCTCCATGATCAAATACCTAAAAAATTTCTATCTTATATTGCTCAAGAGGTTTGGGATCATGTAAAGGCTCAGTAACATGTTCTGGAGGCTCTGGTTGTGATTCGACTGCATTTGAACTCGTCAAAACGTAGGCTTAGTGCTGCATGGGACCGTGTCGGTCGACACACAGGTCCGTGTCGACCGATGCAAACTCTGAGAAAGTTCAATCTTCTGCCTTAATCAAATTTTCATTCGGAATATGGGTTTTAGGCATGTGTCGGTCGACACTTACCATTGTTTAAAAATCTGTATGAAAAGCCATTTCCATAACTTATTCAATCTTCTGCCTCATTTTTCTTTCGAGTATTTCATAACGGAATCGTACATAGTTGTGTCATAGGATTCATAAATTGCATAAAAAAGATTTGTTGAGTTAAGGAAAAAAATTGGATTTCATCTCTGAGTTATTTTATAGCGTCTATTAATATTTCGGATAGCATTTGAAAGTTTCAAAAATTCTGAGCGTCTATCGAATTAGTGTTTTTTTCGAAATAAAATTGTAATAATAAGATAATTTATAGTGACAAGAGCCTCAAGAACAAAAAAAACTTCTCACTTTTTTAAACAAGAACATATCACATCCACTTTTTAAATGGATATTTCGTGCAGACCACGTGTGCGGTCAAGAAATGAATTTACGCTTATTTGTTTGAAAAAAAAAGGGAATGTGCCCACTCCAATCTTGTGTATAGTAATGAACCAAGTATCCTCCTCATGCCCGAGGCACGTTTCCGATGTATGTGGGTCATTTCTTATTATAATCTTTTTTTTTTTTCAGTTCGCACCAGATTTACCGATACGATCCAAGACTAATTTCTACAAAGGCGTGAACAAATTTGAAGTCTACCTCTCGTTCCTCATCGGATATATGATATATCTATTCTTACGGAGATATTTCAGACTATTCGAGCCCGACTAGATTCTCTTATCCAAGGTGAGGATACGTGACTGAAAATGGTAGTAGATTTCGAAGTGACCCTACTAGAATAAGTATAGGAAAGCCACAAACGATATTGTAGATAGGGTTTGACATTCAGGTTTTCGGCTCGATTTAGATAGGAATTGATCGGGTTCAGATTTTGCAGGTAGAAATTTTTTGGATCTAGTTTGGCTTCGGGGCGGTTCTATTCGACTTGCGAAATAAAATTTGTAGATATGAGAAATAAAATATTTTTAGATATAAAATTTTATGTTTTGTTTTATAATTTTTTCTCCCTAATTTTAAAGTTTATGTAATAGAGTCTTTAAAATTCATAATTATCTATTCATGCAATCAATAAAAGGTTTTACCAAACATATTTGCTTCAACCTTTTTCCTTCTTTTGTTTTTTCAGTTTAATAATCATTTACAAATTACTTGCGAAATTCACAACGTTGGTTTCTACATATCTATATATATATATATATTAAGTTATAGACACTTATATATCTCACATTTTACAATAGCTTAGGACGTGTAGTTATGCTAGTTAGTATTATGTTATTATCTGAGTTCAATCAAATGTTGGTGTTATTTTTGCGGTGATTTTTATAGTATTGTCATTTGGATGAAATTTAGTAGAACTTAAATGCAAAAATATGAAGCACGAAATCCAATATTCTTTTTGTTGTCATTTTGTTGTTATTGTTGAACCCGAGAAATTCAATGCAAGTCAAGTACAGTTTTTTTATATTTGTATATGAGGATCGGAGATTCAACGATGAGTTAAACTTTGAGTAGGCGGAAAATGATAGAATATAAGGTTCGGAAGCAATGTTTCAAATCTTGTATTTATTAGTAAAAATGAGTTACAAAGAGAAACAGACATGCGGTTTTGACGAATAAGACCGAACGAGAAGCTGAGATCGTAGTTTAACACTTAATGGCTTAGGAAGTCGAGCTCAAATGCTAAAGACGATATAGGTTATATCTTTATAATCGTAATTCT
Source organism: Euclidium syriacum (assembly GCA_900116095.1). Classification (NCBI taxonomy): domain Eukaryota; kingdom Viridiplantae; phylum Streptophyta; class Magnoliopsida; order Brassicales; family Brassicaceae; genus Euclidium; species Euclidium syriacum. The sequence goes on from FPAK01000009.1 coordinate 4,230,783, forward strand.
GAGCGTTGTCCGAAGTTAATACGTATAGGTTACATTAAATGCGCCTCCTATTTATATTGAAGAGGCGAGCGTAAGGCTTGTAGCAGGTGATCTCGTGTCTCGAGGGTCATTATTTGCTACGAGGTTGTCGAGCTAGGGTTGTGGGCAGATGGATATGTCATCATTTCTTCAGCAGTCGAATTGTTTGCAGTCAGGAGGCAGTTGCGTCAAATTTCAGCAGGTTTCTTCTAACGCATCTTCGATCGAAAGCTCTCGCTTAGCGTAGAACATGTGTCGAACATCCGCCGAAAGTAGAGTCTTTTAGTTGGTAGGGTAGGGCGTGTGGCGCTCGTTTACTGGCTCGGTTGAGAACTGACGTGGTTTTCGGACGTTGCGCCGAAGCTAAGGATCAACTCATGGGCTTTGTCTTGGCCGCGCTGGTTTGGGCCTTTGCTTTAGGCTCTGGCTACTTCATTAGTGATATTGGATTGGTTCAGGCTGGACCTTTTGGTGGGAGGTGCTAAACCATCTCCAACATATTTTTCTAATATTTTATTGTTTTTCATAATATGTGTTTGCTTTAAAATTCAGATCATAGCAAATGCAAAAGAATTTATAAAATTTTGTATGTATAAGATGATTTAAAAAAACAAAAAAGTGAATCAAATAAAGATGAAACATGTATAAAGTGGTAGAAAAACAAATGATATCTTTTGTAAAGTTGATGAGGAGGTAAAAGTTTAAAAAAACTTTTTTGTTTTACATGTGGGTGTTGATATATTGATAACAAGAAAAATTTCGAAAAAAAAGAGCAACAATACAATTGAGCATTTGGCTACTAAACCAAAAACTCACAAAAGACTTAAACCTAAATCACGAAGCTAGAAAATCTTCTAAATGCAGAACTACCATTCTCACCGATCCTCATTTTCAACCCTACACTTAATTAGAACAGAAGCAGATGAATAAACATTGTCGGATACCTTTAGTGATTACCAACCTTTTGATCTATATTTCATATGTTTCTAATGTAGCGATTTCAGAAGTTAAAACGGTGATACAATCCTTGTGGAGACGAAAAAAATAATTTTAGGACGTCTTGAATCCATATATATAGAAGTACCAGTCTATCAAACCATGACCGCCTGACAAATAATTATAGTAGAGGAGGCTACACGTAGCCGCTTAGTCACCTCACCCTGGTGATGACGTACACATTGTGGTTAAACGTGATGGAGTAACATCGCGGAGCAAACAAGAAGGAGATGGAGACGCATTGACGGACTTATCATGAGGAGCACCCAGCGCAAAAAGATTTTCCGCTCCTAGAAAATTGAAGGCATGCAGTCACACCAAAGATCAAAAATAGATTGGAATTCAAAGCTAATGTCATGTTCAGTGGTCGTAGGCATCCTCTACCCAAAATTGACACGCCAGATTTGAGGAAACCAGCCTCAACATGACATTAAACCATACTGAAACATCGAAACATCTGCTCGTTGACCACCAACGCGAATCTCAACATACCAGCTAATACTTTTTATAAGACGAACGTTATTTTTCATTTATTTTTGTTAAGATCTATGGGCTTTCAACTCAAAACCAATTGGCGATAAGTGGATTGGCCCATGTCCCTTATATATTAGTCTAGTGCGTTCTCAGTTTTCGATGTGGAATATTCTGACACGCCCCCCCTCGAGATAATATCGTTGAGCCATTAATCTCGACAATATCCCATCAAGGGTTAATTTCGAGTTAGATTGACCGGATTAATTCGTCTGGGAACGATTTCGGTTATGATCGATTGGGTTTCTTTAGATGGATTGGATCGATTTTGGTTCGTGTTGGATAACGTGTGTTCGGGTTCTGATACCATGTTAAGATCTATGGAATTTCAAATTTAAATCAATTGGCTATAAATGGATTGGCATATGTTCCTTATATATTAGTCTAGTCCCTTCCCAATTTCCGATGTGAGATATTCTCACAATTTTCCAAGATATTATCCAATTTCTCTTTTAAATGCGAATGTTATTTTTCAAGCTAATATTTTTTAGGTTTTGGTTCACATAAATTCAATCTGGAGAATATCTTGTTCAAGCTAAGTACACTTATGGTTGTCGTCACACGATCACATTTTTAATTTGTACTTACCTATTTGGTTGTAACTTTCCTCCTTCAATAGCTTGAATCAAGGTTTTGTAAGTGATACTTAATTGTTAAGCAAGGTTTTGTACGATGTTATCTGGCTGGTGATTTGATTTTAATATCTTGCAATGGAATGATGTGACAAGAAACGCACATTTTGGAGATTCCATTTATACTTAACTAAAAGATAATATAACTACCGGTTATTTCTAAGGACATGATAATGACTTGACCTTAAGGTAGTGAATGGTGAAAGCGTTTGGTGTGCGGAGTCCAAAAACCGCACCATATGTTACCATTCAGTTCATTTACAATGTATACGCATTTGTTCAATTAAAATATTCAAAATAATAAATGGGCCAAAAGCGGTTAATTCTCAAGCACAAAATTATGATATGCGGAAGTGTTTTATGAAGCCTCAAATATGGTGCGTTTACCGTCGTACAAGTGCGGTTACTTATTTTTAACTGTATTTTTTAAAAGAGAATATACTTTATTTAGAAAAATTATTTTAGTCATTGTGCTTAAAAATATTTCTTACTAATGAAAGTTTACAAAATAATTTTTGTTATAAAAATTTTCTATCACGAATTTATAAGTTATAATCTGGATATACTTTTAAATATTATTATTTTGTATATAAATATAAAAAAAATTGAATGATTCCAAAAAATAGATTTTTTTTAATCATTAGCCAATTATAATTTTTTTTATTAATTATATTAATATTTTGTATCATATTTTAATCACTAAAATATATATTTAAATTATGTATCCCGCACTTTGTTATTTTTTCACCTATCAAACATTTGTTCTGCACCGCATTTTAATTTGTTACCATTCAAAGATTGTTCCGCACCGCTTATTCCATACTAACCACACTTCATACAAATCACATTTAAACCGAATTTACTTGTTCCGCACCGCTCAATCCGCTGTCACCATTCGGACCCTAAGTCTCTAGAGTAAATGAAGCTATTATTTCATTAGATTGATTAAATCATAAAATTAAATCGTGGGTTAGCCGACAAGATAATTATGGGTTATTAATTAGAGAAAACGAAATTTTAGTTGGAAATTTATATTAAGCATCAAAATTCTATCATTAATTCATTTGGTTTTTGTTCCTCCAAGTCTCTTCATCCTAGTCCTCACTATCACACCACTCCTCAGCTACTACATGTGCCTATCTTTCAAATATTAACGTACAAGTTGAACAGAAACTGAAAAGCATCTTTGAACAAACAAACAAAATTGGCTAACACATCGCCGCATGTGTGATTTGATGATTTTTTTTTTCTTAAACAACAATATTTACAATCTAATTTCTGATTTGAAGGACTTTTACTTCACTCCTTTTTCACTAGAATTTAAATCTTCATTGATAAAAGATGAAAATGATACACTAATTCAAATCATAAAGCCAACGAGTATACAACCACTCCCAGGCCAACATACCCAAACAAGGTAGAGATAGATAATTCAAATTGAAAAACCTTCCATAAAATCTCAAAACCGCAATCGACAAACCCAAATCTCATAAACAAGAGAAGACACTTCTGATCTTCGAGTAGGGTCTAGAGCTAATCAATCATCATCTAATATGGTGTGAATGCTTGAGAAGGGAAAAGAGAATTGATCCCAAATTGAAATTTCTAAGCGTTTCCGTGAAGCTCGAGTCGTTTCTTCTTTGAGAACAAAAAAAGTTAAATCAATGATTACTGTTAAAGTCATTGAAACTCACTGCATTGGATGTCCTCTCTTGGTGTTTGATGCACTTATGGAAATAAGAACAATTGAAACTCGCTGCATTGGATGTCCTATCTTGATGTTTGGTGTACTTATAGACATAAGAACAATTGCTTGCATACTTTGGATAGATGGGGTCTTGTTTTTTAGGCAGTGGAAACATCATTCTTTGCCGAGACCGAAAAGGACGACATGTACTCGAATAAAGTCCATTTTAGAAAAGAAAAACCTTTTAGTTCTTGATCCAAATTTGGACTTGGAATCCTTTGGAGGAAACTATAAAATTTGCGTCACCGCTTCACCATAAAAATGGTGATGGAAGGATGAAGATTGAACAAATGAAGCCTTGGGTAATAAACCGCAATGGTAAAAGGAAAATGGTTTTGACGCAGATTGAACCAATATTAACTTACGATGTCGGAGGAGAAGCGTCGCTTGGTCATGCAAGAGACATTGGGACTTTAATGGCCAGATTGGTGAAGGGAATGATTGGTGAAGACTTTCAAAGCTTTAAAATAGCTAAAGTGTGATTGATTAATCCCAAACTTTAAAAGCTTTAGAAAAAAGGTAAAGTCCTTAAAGCTTGTTTACCAATCGCCCTCAAAGACTCACGACAGTGGCGACAGAGCACGAACCGCCAGAGAATATGGAAGCGCTTGTATGGAAGATGGTTTATTCTTTATAAGAAGATGTAGTATTTTTTTTTTAATACTTAGGGTGAATAGGTTTTATCAATCAAGTACAAGATGGGGATTATGAATGGTCAAATAGAGTATATAGAATAATGAGAAACTACATATCCCTTAGATTCAGAGGTACATAAACATTTTCTAAGGAGTGTATCCTAGTTTTGTATATGAGCGAAGGAAGGTATGCCTCATATCATGTGCATATGATTTCAACCCTTTTCAAAAACATGTGATGTTATATTCATTGTGGCTAGTAATCATGACACCTTACCATTTTTCTTTATATTTATGCATGAAACGGGAGATTTTGTTCCTTATCATACTTCAACCTGCTCAAGAGTTAAGAGATCACTTGGTGTGTTAATGTAATCATTTATCTATGAATTGCAGTAGTTTTCAGCTAGGTGTTTAAGTATACAAAGTTTGTTTGTATGCAATGCTTATGTGCTCCATAAACGATTTTTCCAAACACATGAAATGTTGTATGGTTGGATAACACATGGAAAGATGGTGTGCCCATAACGGTCAGCATAACACTAATGTGTTCTAGTTGACGCATAGACGAAAGATGTGTTGGTTTGATTGTCATAGACATTTCTACCAAGTAACCATCCATATTATCAGAATACCACATATTTTTTGAAGAACAATAAAAAAGGTTCCCCTATCGATAAAATGATACTTATTTATTAATTCAGTTCAGTGATTTCAGAGCAGAGATGATCCTTGGGTGTGACGGAAATGGCGATGTCTTAGATGAAGATTATGACTAGCATCTCAATTTTTGCTCGAAGAGTATTATATGAGATTCGTTGTAATAGAATGATCATTTTTTTAGGCAAAATATAGTTGGCATGCACATTGAAAGATATTGTTTGACAACATCATGAATATCTCACTAAATTTTTAAGGGAAGATGAAATATGATATCAAAAACAACACTTGGGGCCCTTTCAATGCCGATGGATATATTCATTCCAACAATATATGTTTTATTTAAATAAGAAGGTGAAAATTTTAAGCAAATTCGATGATTCTGTTATCACACAAAATATTAACGACGAAACATCACACTTCTTTTGTACTAATTTGTACCAAAAGTTTGAACGTAGAGTCAAATACTAGCTCAATACGGTGACAGAGGAGTACGGCCATATACCCCAATTGTTGTTCTTAGCATCTTTGCATATCCCAGACGACAAAGTAAAACATATTTTATAAGATAGCTCTGAAGCAAACTCACTTACATAAGTAAATTCTTTAAAATTGTGACTAAGCCTTGCACTCTAACAAGTAATACATTGATAAGATTACTTTTTACTATTAAATATATAATATATTTTTTTTTAATAACTCTATCAACTCTTCATATATATATAGGATTTTTATGGCTAAAAACGGTGTGAATATCTGCAATACACATATGATCAATTTTATAGCCTCAAACAAACAAAAGAAATTTTCAGGCTGGTTGCAATCTTACGCGATTTTTGGTTTCTATGAAACAAAATATTTAATTATATATGGTTTTAATTGCAATCCATCAATACAAATTGGGATCCTCGCAGATGAAAAATACTTTTAAGTGGGTGAAAACTTGGTAAATAGTACATTATCTGATACTTAGACTTCAAGAATGTATTGCACCTGTGGAAATGTTTTAAGATTTAATAGGAAGAATACCCACCAAATTTTGAATTAAAAAAAAAATATATATATATATATATATATCTTGTATACTATGTGTTCTATGCATAAAATTGAATTATCGACTTGCGGGTACTGTATTTTACTACGATTTTTACAACCTAATTACGGGAAGCATTGTACGACTTGAAAAACTCGGTGTTACGTCAATACATTCAAGAGGAGACTAGAAAATATAACCCAATCATCTTAGGATCACAACTGGATCAAGTGTGCAATGTTCCCTACACTCTTGTTAGAAATGCACAATGACCCTTGGATTATAGTTACAATGATAAACTTGAGAGGGGAGTGTATGAGGTTTTGGATCACTATTCTTTCCAATAATTCTCAATTGTATTCTTAGGTTTAATTGATCATTTCTATTGATCTTGGCCTTGTGGTTGATTTTTACTTTTGATAACAACGATATATTAGATGATTTCGAGGAGGAGATTGGAAAATTTGATGAAAGTTCTGATTCAATGCCTTTGAACTTTTTATCAGAGTTGGAGTAGTTAGTTTTGATATACTATACTAGTGTCATTTTATTTTTTGGATTCAAATTTTCTTTGTAAGCTAGTATATTTTCTTTTAAGTCTTATTAGTAAACTAGTGCTTTAAATTTTGATGTTCAAAGAATAGGAGATTTATTTCAATTTTCTATGGTGATTAAAGGTTCTATCAATGATGTTGAATTAGGATACAACATATATGTATGAACATATATGTATATATATGGATGGAAAATAATTAATTATTCTAACAAATATCTTAAAATTGATCATATTGGATTTAAAATCAATAGGTTTTTTATATGGTCTAAATATGTTGATTTGAGGTTATGTTATAAGATCCATGAGAAATTTCTTAGAAATTTTTAACGGATTTTCTATGTACTTTCAAAAATCAATTTGTGAACCATCCAATGGAAAACCATGCGTTAATGTGAGGGTTCAAATTTTAAAATTATCTTATTTAAAAATGTTGAAAATATTAAATCAAAACAATGTCGATATATGTTTAAACTAAAGGAAAAAGATATCAAAATGATGATCTCTGCTTAACTAAAGAGGGAGGAGGTTGGAGGTCTATGTTCATAGCGTTGTATTAGTTCTTTCTCGAGTTTCGGATTATTGATGTAAGGATTAACACCCTTATCGTAATTCGGCCCACCCTATAAATTAACAAATAAATGACGATCAGAAAAAACTCAATTCGGACCCAACTAACTTATCGAATGTTGATTACCATAAAAATATATACTTTATGAATTCAATATCTCCATGCCATAATCTGAGTGAGTAATATTCAAGGACGGAGGTAGCATGGTGAGAGGGAGATGGGGTCAGTTGAACCCATTACTTTTTAAAATTCTATTATATGTTCATGAAAAAAATTATAATGAATCTAATTACGAATATTTTTATGTCAATATAAAATTTATTTGGATATATAAAAATAAAATCCACGTATAGGAAAAAAAGCTTAAACATTTTTTAGTTGGATTCTTGTTAAAATTGTATAACTGGACGTTATTAAATAATATATACACAGAACTCTAATAATATTTCCTATATATTAATTTGTAAGACAAATATAAGATAATAATAATGTGTCAATGTGAGAATAAAATGAGATGAATATTTCATCAGAGGATTTTTAGGAAATATTCTAATAAAAAAACTTAGAAAAAATAATTTACTTTTAAAAATTTTAAAGACTAATATGTATAATATTATTAATCCAAATTATGTTTTTTATAATTTTAATATATTTTAATCACATAATAATGAAATGAAAGAAATATTTTAAATATTTTAAATTAATAAAGATAAATTATATTAAATATGAAATTCTAATAAAAAACTATTCATAAGAATATATAATATCCGGAGTTGATGCGGAATATAATCTAATTTATGGTTTTGATAAAAATACATAGTTTAAATTATATAAAAAATATATATATGCATAATGGACCTTTTCTCTTTCTTAAGTTCGTTTTCGTTATGACTTAAGTGACCGATAGGCTCACAAAATTAAAGTATTATACATATCACACTTTGGCATCAATCACGTATTAAATTCTGACTTGTATAGGGCCACAATCGTACATTAAGGGTTCTTTTAAATGCAAAAGTTGGAATTTGTTGGGAGTTGCCCAATTGAAATCAACTACTTATGTACTTTTTGAGTGGTTGATAGTACTAAAACTTGGTAATTAATCATCCATTTTTATCTTCTTGGCTACTTATCTACTCGATTTCGTTTTCTATTGTTAATCTTTTCAAGTCATCCGAGTCTCATAACGAGAGTCATGCTATATTTGATGATATTAGATTGTTATAGTTCTCGTTTGTAAGGAATTCTTCCAATTTTATTCCATGCAACAACAATTCTTTCGGCTTTGTCTATTATATTTGATGTTTGATTTATAAAATTTCTAATTTGACCCAAAAAAAAAAAAATTAATTAATTTCACTCTGAACTTTTATCTAAGAAATGTAACTTTACAAAAGGGTTTTAGAAGTTTAAAAAGACTTGTACATGATCTTTATATGAAAACTTAGACGTGAAATACGATGGATGAAAAAAATTTAATAGCTAAAAGCATGGTTAGGTAGATTTTAAAAAATTTCAATTGTTGTAAGTAATGTCTAATATCTCCCAAATTTTTAAAAATATTACAAAATTGACTCAAAAAATTTAGTTGAATGCAAAAGTAACTCATCTGAAATTTATATGGTAGTATATTATGTAAAATTTATGTACAAAGTAGACTTCCAAAACCGTCTACTGTATAAAAGAGAACAAAACGAATTTTCTTGATAGTATGGTAAAATCTATATACAAAGGAAACTTCCAAATAGTATGATATGTAAAATTTAAATACCAAGCTGACTTCCATGATAGTTTGCTTTGTAAAATTTAGATACAAAACAGTCTTTCGCTGCAGTATGTTGTGTAAAATCTAGATACAAAATGACTTCTATAATAGTATATATAGTCTGTAAAGTTTAGAAACAAATCAGATTCGGTAACATACTAAATAAAAGTTAGATGCAAAGCAGCTTCCACGGTAGTCTACTGGGTAAAATCCAAATATAGAACATAGTTTAGCGATTTTGTCTTATAAAAACTAGATATAAAGTAGATTTTTTATGATAGTTTTCTTTGTAAACTACCCAAAAAAAACTGATGTTGTCAGTTTTTTTATTTTACTTTACAACGATTTATTTTTTAACTTCACATATTACTAAGATTTGTGTTTTTGACCATAATTGTTTTCATTAGTCGCAATGATCGTTATTTTTGTAATCTTGTACATTTGAGTTATTTAAAAAGAAATTTGGAGAGGTTGGTTTTTTTATTTAAATCAATCTTTTGAATATTTTTTAGAAATTAACCCATATTTAGTACAAATATTTAAATGATATATAATTACATAAAAAAGTGGTTAACCACTATATTTTTATATGAGGAATAGTGAAACAGATATATGTTGCAAAAGTAGTGATATAATATTTTAAAATTTCATTACACAATATTTTCTCCTCTCATTATTTGAGTTCATCAAGATCCAATTAATCGTCTAAAAATAGTTTTAGTAAATCATTGATCTCGTTGATTGTAAATTTTTATTTACACATAAAATTATTTATAAGATATGCTATTTAGCAAAAATCAAATTTGTAATTTAAAGAAATCAAATTATCTAAATAGATCTATATATTAAATGTTCAATATAGTCAACCAAGTTTTTTTTTTTTTTTTTGTTAAAATATAATCGACAAAGTTAACTTTAGAATTATACTCTAGTAGACAGTTTAAATTATGCTTTTAGATCGTCTGATCTAAACTGCAGATGTCTTACAAGCATATTGATTTTCAATATTTTCTTCTAAGATTTGACATTTTCAAAGATAATATGAGATTTTACACTAAATATAATTAACTTATTAATTAAATATATAATTTTGAACCGCTAGCGTCTAGAGTATTTTCAAACATCCCTTTATATATATATTTGCTTCGAACAATGATAACAGATCAAGCATCCTTTTATATATAAATATATATATATATATATATTAGTGGAAGAACCGCATTTCGCGCGGTATTATATTATTGTATACATATATTAGTGGAATCTCAACGATACGAAACTTTTATTTAAATAAATGATTATATAGTATAATACATATATATTTTATCATTAGTTTATATACTCATATAGTCTAAAAAAACCCCTTAAATCAGACATCTAATATTGTCTAATACTCATAGCTAAACAAAATCCAATCAAACCACGCAAAACCCGACTTAAAATCGGACTAAATTTACAACTACAAATATCCTCCATCATTTTCAAAATAAAGAGGGATAGAGTTCTCAAGAGATTCAAACCATACGTTAGAGAAAAACTCATACCTACACTTATCTTTCTAAAATCAGAGTTGCATGTCTATTTATCAAACATAGATCCTCTTATGGAAGCGTCCAAACTTGTTCCAATAAACCTTGAGCATTTTTTTCTCTCTTTAGATACTCCCAACACAAGATGTTGAATCATATACACCATTTTTGACCTGGTTAAACCAAACCTCCATTTCATTTTTCATGTTTCTTATTTTTCTATCTTGTATTATGGTATCCTCTATACTTCTCGTTCGTGCTCCCAAAGATTTTTCCTTACATGTTATCATTTAGTATATTTTGATATGTTTCATGTAACATGCATTAGTTCTTGTATATCATATGAAAGGTTCACGTCTTTCTATAAGTTTTTCTAAAGCTCCAAGAAGCATCTTTTAATCAAACGAAACCTCATCCAATATGGTTGGGTATAGATATTTTACCATTGAAATAAATACTTTTTTTACCGTTCATCCCTGAGTTTCCTGAAATTCTACAAATTTGAAATTCATGGTTGAACATAACCAACTTATATCAACCATCATGCGAATTCCGAAAAAAAAATTTGAACAATGATCAACCATTATTTTTTAACGTGTAATAATAAATATTTTAAAACTTATAAAAAAACAAAATAAGATACTAATTCCGTGTAAAGATTTCTGTAAATTTTTATATTTATCCACATAATTAGTTTTTCTTTCATGTTATTAATTAAAAAAGTCAAACTAAAATAAATTGAATAAGAATAAATATCATAATAACTTAATTTTTAATAGATTTAATCTCAAATCCTTTTCAATAATGAGTCTCATAAATTTTAAGATATTAAATATATAAAAATAAAAATGAATTTGATGAAGTGTCACAATTTGGTGTGTTGAATTGATGAGGTGTAATCATAAGAAGAGATAACTAATAACATATATATATATATATATATATACTAGTGGGTGATCCGCGCTTTGCGCGGTCTATGATATTATTGTTTGAAAAAATAGCAACAATTGCATTACTTAAATTTTGTAACTCACAAAAATAATCTTAAGTTATAGTTAATAAAATAATATTTCAAAATCAAATATATAGATTTGAAAGTTTTATATGTATTTGATATTTTCCTAAAATAAAATGTTGTATAATATAATACATATATATATATATATATATGTATATTCCAGCATAAGAAACTCTACAGTTGGATCTTTAATACTCATAGATACAATTCAATTGAACCAAGTAAAACTTGATTTAAAAATCAGAGTCAATTTACTCATTCAACTATCTCCATCATTTTCATGATAAAGAAAATCTCTGAAGACATTGAAATCTTATGTTAGAGAAAAAGTCATACAAACACTCCACTTCTCTAGAATCTTAGTTAAATGTCTATATTTATCAAACATTGATCCCCTTCTTTCAACCTTCTTTCAATAGACCCTGAGTATTCTTTTTCTCTTTATATACTCCCAACATGAGATGTTGAATCATATACACCACTTTTGACATGGTTAACCTAACCTCCATTCCCTTTCTCATGTTTTTTTATTTCTTTATCTAGTGTTATGGTATCTTTTATACTTCTTACTCGTGCTCCCAAAGATTTCTCGTACGTGTTATCATTTAAGGATATCTTAGTATGTTTTTTGCAGCATGCATTCTTGCATACCATATGAAAGGCTCGGGTCCTTATATAAGTTTTTCTAAAACTTTTAGAAGCATCATCCCTTCATCAAATGAATAATTAACCATCATAGCCGGATGTAAATATTTTGTCATCACAATGGGTTCTCTTTTACCTCCAAAGGTTGAACCACCATCCGTGAGTTTGTTGAAACCCTAGAAATTTGACATCATTGGTTGAGCATAACCAACTTAAATCAACCGTCTTGCGGATTCCAATTTTTTTCCTAAACAACGACCAATCAATATTTTTTTAAACTTGTAATTATAAGGAATTAAAAACTAAAAAAAACAAATTAACATATTGGTTCAAAAAATGTGTAAAATAAATTTTATATTATTTTTCAATATATTTTATTAATTCAAAAAGTTAAACTTAAGACTCATAAATTTTTTATATATAAAGCTTATTCTCATCCAATTGGATATATAAGACAGATAAAACTATCTATATATATAAAGTTTTTGGAAGTCTCTTCTTATGAAGCCACATCATAAACTCATCTCCTAAAATTGTGACATCTCATCAAGCCAATTTTAATATTTAGTCTATTAAAATTTATTAGGCTCATTAATATATTTTTTAACACTAGGATCATTAATATATTAGTAAAGATAATTTGTGATTCAATCTATTATAAAAATATTATTAGAAACATAAGTCTAATATTAATTTTTTGATTAAAAAAAAACTCTAAAAACACACCAAAATTCATATATTTTATGACTGCAACTTAATATCCATCTAAATAATAATTCTAAAATATTAAGTTGAACTTAATTGGTTTATCATGCACTTATTAAATAAAGTTTTATGATTATGATAATACAAATTTTTTTTTTTATATATGTTTTTAGGAGCTTTCGAAAAACTTAGATAAAGACCTCGAGTCTTTTATGTTGTATGCAAAAAATACACATTACATGAAGCATACTAAGATATCCTTAATTGATAACATGTAAAGACGAGCGAGAAGTACAAAAGATACCATAATACCAGTTAGAGAAATATGAAAAGGGAATGGAGGTTAGGTTTAACGAGGTCAAAAGTGGTATATATTGTTTAACATGTCGTGTTTGGAGTATACTAAAAGAAAAAAAAATGCTCAAGATCTACTGGAAGAAGGTTTGATGTTTCCATAAGGATATATATGTTTAATAAATAGTCATCCGACTTAGATTCCAGAAAAAATAAGTGTAGGTATGAGTTTTTCTCTAACGTACAATTTTAATCTATGGGAGCTCTATCCCTCTTTATTATTAAAATGATGGGTATAGTTGTAGGAGTAAATTGACTTAGATTTTTAAATCGAGTTTTGCATGGTTCGATTGGATTGTACTTAGCTACGAGCATTAGATGTCCTATTGGATCTTGAGAAGTTAAATAATATAAAGAGAGTAAGGAATGATTAGGGTCTACGAGAAGAAGGCCGGACGCTTTCATAGGAGATCCATGTTTGATAAATATACATCTAACTTAAATTCTAGAAAAGAGAACTGTAGATATTATGAATATGATTAGAGATCCATATATGGGTTTTTCTCTAAAGTAGGATTTGAATCTCTTGAGAGTTTTCTCTGTATGATGAAAACGATGGGAGGGGCTTGTAGGAGTAAACTGATTCAGATTCTTAAATTAGATTTTTTTAGTGGGATTGGATTGTACTTAGTTTGTGCTTAGCTATGAACATTAGATAACTGACTTTAGGGTTCTTTTGGCTACGTGACTTGACGTTAATAGCTAAAAAGGTCGAGTAGCTTATATGGTCAACCACATATGTATAGAAAATGCATGTTTGGTGTAGAAAAATGGTAGTAACGCTTTCCATGTAGTATTGACTGCTTTAGATGTCGCTTTTGAAACCAATATACCTTTGAAACAAAGAATGGGATACTGAAAGTTTGGGATAAGGGCTTTCAGATGCCGAATAAGAATGAAATACATGTCCTATTAGAGATATTCAAAGATGACAAGTTAAAAAAAATTGGTTGGTCATTGTTCAGTTTAATTTTTAAAACCCGGCGGCTGATTTAAGTTGTATTCAACCAAGGACGTCAATTTTGTAGGATTTTAGAAAAGTCACAAATGACCGGTTCAACCTTCGGAGATACAAAAACTATTTATTTTGATGGTAAAATTTCTACATCTGACCATGTTTGATGAAGATTAGGGATGTTTCTAGGAGCTTTTGAAAAACTTAGATAAGGACCTCGAGCCTTTCATCTTATATGCAAAAATGCATGTTACGGGAAACATCTACTAGAATATCCTTAATTAATAACATGTTAGGAAAAATCTTTGAGATCACGAGCGAGAAGTAGAAAGGATCCCATAATATTAGATTGAGAAATAAAAAATATGAAAATGGGAATGAATGTTAGGTTTAACCAAGTCAAAAGTGGTGTCTATGGTTCAACATGTTGTGTTGGGAGTATAAAAAGAGATTACAAAATGTTCAAGGTCTATAAGAAGGTTGGATGTTTCCATAAGGGGATCCATGTTATATAAATAGACATCCAACTCAGATTCCAAAAAACATAAGTATAGATATGACTTTTTCTCTAACGTAGGATTTGTATATAATTGGATGCTCTATCCCTCTTTATCATGAAAATGATGGGAATAGTTGTAGGAATAAATTGATTTAGAATTTAAAATTGGAATTTGTGTAGTTCGATTGGATTGTGTTTAGCAATGAGCATTATACAAAAATATACAAAATTTTTTTTAAAAAAAAGCACTAAGAAAAAAAACTGAATTTACGAATTACGAAAAAAAAAAAATTAATAACTGAAGAAAAAAAACAGAACTAACCAGAAAAAAATAAACTACAATCATATTATACACAAAAATATTAAATACAAGTTTAAAACAAATAAATAAGAACTAGATTTCATACTAGACAAAACAAAAACAAATGTAGATTTTTAAAATATAATCTAACCAAAAGAAAATAACAAATACACAATATATTTTTTTAAAATATAAAAACAACATAAACTCAATATCTTTATAAACAATGAACAAAAAGTGATAGACTATCAAACAAAACATTTTTTTTTAAACCGACTCATAAATAAACACCGCCCGAAGGGCGTGTCATCTACTAGTTTGTGGTATAAAAAGTTATTTGTGTTATAAGAGACAAAAAAAAAATTTCTTTAAGAATAATCATGATAAACCGATCAGTTTTTCAGCTTAAAATTTAATTATTTAGATATATATATATTAAACTAGAGTCATAAAATATATAAATTTAAGTGTGTGTTAAAATTTTTTTTTAATTTTAAAAAGATTAAGATTAAATGTATGTTCATAATTTTAATATATTAAATCACAAATTCTTTACATTAATGAGCCAAATGAATTTAAGAGACTAAAAATAAAAATAAAACAATCAGTTTGATGAGTTATCACCATTTGAAAAAGTGAATTGATGATGTGGCACTCTAAAAAGAGATAACCAATAACTATAGGTCAAACTAGTGACTGTGGATTTGAGGAATTGTTGTGGAAAAAATATAATTCCACAAGTTTATCACCAGTTGGTGTTGTGTAATGACACTACAATCGTTAGTGATGATTTATTTCTAAATCACTTTATTCGATTTGTTTAACATGTTCTTGTATATAAATATATTATAAAAAGTAGTGGTTAAATCCGGTTTATCTCGATATAAATCGGTTTAAAAAAAAATAAATACTCGAATAACTCAAACCGATATAAATCAACTTTAAAAACAAATAGCCGAACGGTTCAAACCGATATCTGGAAACAAATAAATGTCGTTTGAAATAACCGAACTTATGAACCTAACGAAAACTGCTGAATATTTTTTTTAAAAAAAATTGGTCAATTCGGCATAACTCGGCTAAAAAAATTAAATACCCGATAGGATCAGTGAATTAAATTTATCGAACTGATAATCGAATCAAAAATGAAAATTTTTTTAACTCTAATATAATTAATGAAGAAGTTACTCACCAGTTCGGTTTATTGTCGATTCCATGCGGATTCGTATAATGAAAACCAATCTTTTTAGGAAAAAAAATATAGTTTTAAACCATATTTTGAATAATTTTTTATTTGGATTAGAATTTATGAAAAAAAAAATTAATCAGTAAGTTGAGTTGAATTTGGTTAGCTTAGTTTAGTTTGGTTGATTTCGGTTAACCAAACTATATAAAATTTTGAAACATCGGTTTCTTGAAGGTAACAAAACTAACCGAACAATCTTTTCGAAAGATAATCCATGTGATAAATTATTTTTTTGGTATTATTATATTAAATTATTTATATTTTAAAATACTTCAACCATATTAAGTTATCAATTAAATTTTGAAGTTGTTATCCGAAGTTCATCTAAAATCACCAAAAAATCATTTAGATTCCGCAATTCAGCAAAAATCAATTTAGCAGTTACCATTTAAGTTAGGCAAAATTTAGCAAAAAGCATTCTGCAATTCAGTAAGATTCAACAATTCAGCAAAATTCCGCAGTTACCATTTACACCCTATATATATATATATATATATAGATATATGGATGTCTTGTAGAATGATCAGATTAGATAGACAGTGCAGTTCATATCCAGTTTGTGCGGGAGAAAAAATAGTGAATTTGAATTCTATGGAATGGTAGTTTTTGGAGATGAGTGATTGAAAACTTGAGCTACCACATAATAAATAAACTTAAATATAAAAAGTGCTAGAGCCGACATGCGAGATTCTACGGGTTACATCAAGACTATCATTGCAAACGATTGGACTGGTTATCAATATGGATTTCCGACAACTCATTTTCCTTCAACCATATAGAAGAAAGTGGCGGCAATTCAATAGTTTTGGGTGTAAAAAATCCATAGTTTTGTTGGTATTTGTAAATCAAAGACCGTTTTTCTAACTTCTCATGCATGTGGAATATTCTATATGTACATAAAAGAAGAAAACTCTCTACGATAATAAATGATAATGTAAAGCTGTCTAACTATTAGCTGTATATTTAAAATTAATTAACTGAAAATTATTTATTTTAGATATTATAATAAATTTAAAATAAATTATAAAATTAAATCATAATATTTTTAATTACTGATTTGTTACAGTAATAAATTTTTATTTTTTGGTTAAAATTTCTTCTATAAAAAAATTACTTAATATATATACACAAAAAAATACCAAATAGAAACAACCTTAGCAAACTTTGGAAACATAAAAAAGTAAAATTGGATAACAAAGGATACTTAAATATGAGAGCCTCTTTGACCTGTAATTTTCAAAACTAACATGTGCAACCCTTAAAAATCCAAGGTTCTTAGATTAAAATAAACTAGAAAAACCTCGAAATGAAAGATCAAAGCCTGAAACAATGAAATGGCCGGAGGAGATGCATGACGAGTCTCAAGACAACCACAACGAGAACAACGACAAAAAAAATCCAACACATTGATAAAGGGGACCAAGAAACATGTAATAGAAGGATCGAGGAGAAGTGGATAAGATTGCCTATAAAAGTTAGAGAATCACAGCAAGGATGATAAAGTTGAAGCCTATAAAATCAGCACATACCAAACCGCAAAAATTCACGGGTTCCGAGGTCCTCATAGAATCCAATGCCCTGAATCCAATAAGAAAACACAGACTAAGACTTTGATTGGTACAATTTATATTAAAGCCGTAGCATAAACCAGCATAAGCATCAGCATTAGCTGTTTATAAACTACAAATAATTTATTAAATTATGTGATTGGTAAAAATATAAGCAGTTGGATACAAAATTACCATAAGGACATAAGGATAATAATTTAAAACTTAATTTAGTAAAGGTATTATTGTAATTCTTAATTCATAATGCTAATGCTAAGTCAAAAGCTCTAACCTTGAGCATTAGCAAAATGAGCATTTAGAATTCTAAATACTTTGTTTAATGCTATAAATAAAAATAGTTGATTGGATATAACAAAGCATTAAGCTCACCCAAATGTTTTACCAATCAAAACCTAAAAATACAATTTTGTTTGTCATAAAATTTTATTGCCATTTCTATGATTTTTTTTCTTATACTTATAGTTAATTGCATATACATAAGACCAAAAACACTTGATTTGTAAAAAAAAACACTCGATTTTTACTCTTCATCATTAAAAATAAAAATAAACACCTGCTCAACTATTAGTTATACATAAAAATAAATTAATTAGAATTTAAATCTTGTAAAATATTAGTAGCAAATCATGGAAACTAAAATTTAATTTTAAAGATATTAATATTAAATAATATGAAACTTTAACTTATTTTTTTCTTTGATATCTGGTAACCTTATATTGAAGACAAAATATTATTTGTTTGTGATACATGAAAGTGAAATTAGAGTTCACCATTAGAAGACACTTATGAGACGGAAAAAAAATAAGCACAAGCATATCGCATGTTACAAGAAGTGTTGAAACTAGAATGCCTTCTCATTAGATCGAGTTGGGGAATGGTCTTGCAAAACAGGTTTGAAGATGAGAACTTGAGAAAGCAGCTAATATATTTTGAAGGACGATGTCCAGTCTCAATAGAGGCGATTAATAATATGGATTAATAAAGGCTTTGATGAAAATAGTATCTTCAGTTCCGTTCATGCCATAGTTGGTAGATTATGATGTGTCGTAGTACTACTATTGGCTTTTATAGATGGTTCTCTCAAGGTTTAGCTATATACTGGTACAACACTAGTTTTCATTCTTAATCTCATATGACTTTTTGAGGCGGTTTATGACCAGCCTCCACATCAACATCTTCCCTTTTTACTTAGTGAGTCTAAGGTTGTTGTGGTTGCTACGAGGTTACAAGACCGTGAAAATATGCTTTAATTCTCAAAGTCTATTTATTAAGAGGTAAACATCGGATGAAAAAAGTGGCGAATGAGAAAAGATCAGAGATAACCTTTCAATTTGATGATTATGCTTATGTAAAGCGTCAATCATATAAGCGTAAAAGAAAAGCAGAAACATAATTTTAATCATTACTTGAGAGTGACGATTTTACCGCACAATGAGGATATTGCGCTTTGTGAGTAGAAGTGAATTGTAACACCCTAATTTAGTGGAAAATGATGGTTTATGAGGAGAGTTTAAAAGAATTTATTTGGTTACCTATAACATTAAAGTGTTTTTTTTTTTTTTATGCAAATCCTCCCAGAACTTCATAGTTAAGTGTCTTTGAGTAAGGAAAATTTCATGATGGATGATCTTTAAGGAAATCATTTCAGAACCATATGAGTGAGACAAAATACGAAAAAATATCATGTGGTAGTTTGTAGATATAGTAAATAAAAATTTCGAGTTTCCGAAAGTGACGTATCGACCGTCTGATGGAATCCATGAGCCAAGAGGACATTCGCCCACGGACAGTGACAATCAAAGCGTTACATCCCTACTTCAAGTAACACCTAATCCTTGAGCAAACCTGTCAACTTAATGTTACAACCTTAATTGTGGTGTTTTGAATATAATTATATATCTAATAGTGTTTGTGGCGTAGCTCTATACGTCATATTACACTCATTACATAAAGAAAATATATAAATATATATTGTAGGTTTACGAGATGAAAAGAACCCACAACATCTAAAGTCTTTAAGTTATTATTATTGGATATGATATGTGGACTAATCAGCAAAGTGCCTTCATATGGATAATTAAATCATTACTTTCTTGAATTACTATTTTATTTTCCTCTATCCGCCTTTTTGATAGATGCACATACATTATAATAATAATCAAATATGATACTTTTGATAATAATATGATATCAAATATGATACTAAGGTTGAAAACCCTTTAACAAAAAACACGATACTAAGGTTTTTAGATAATAAAAAAACGTTGATCAATAAAAAGAACAAGAAAGTGTCGGTAGACCCGCAAGGGGAACGCCTCTCTTTGGGTCTGAAATGGATGCAACGCAGCGAATAGTTGTGGAAATCGAAATGCAGAATATTTTGTGATGAACAAAAGAAAAAATAGGGTTATAACCACAAAAAAGAAGAGAAGAATAGAATACATGCACAGTGGAAAAATATTGGATGCTATTTACAAGAATTAGGAGATTCATCCGCACTAGTTGTAATTTTAGACCAAATATTTCGATAACCAAAATTAAAAAACTAAAAATGTATTTGAACATTGTTTACAATCATAGAGTGTTGTTGTTAAAATAAAATGAATTAATGTAGTTATTGTAGTAGATATATATTGTCCAACTTCATGCTACTTGTGAACTTATAACTTACTTTATGCTAAACTAAATAAAAATAACTTAATACGGATTTTGAAATATAAAATTAAAATGTGAAGTGAAGAGATTGAGACAAAAGAATAGATAAAACTACTTGTGATTCATGCTACTTGTTCATACTTCTTCTCCTCCAAATCACGTTTTGATATGATTTTCTTTTTATCATTTTTTTATTTTTCTATCACTTGTGAAAGCGTATATATATAAAGTTATGTATATTGATGAACAGTTTTAGGATTTTAGGTTCAAGTACTTAGGGTTTTAATTGTTTCTCCAATCTATTTTCTAGTGACATAAAATAGTAATTATGATTTTAAATGATGATTTCAACTGTTTTAATTTTAGGATTTAGATTATGGGACCGATTTTTTTTTTTAGAGTTTTAATTATGTAATCAATTTTTTTTTAAAAAAGAAATAAATAATGGTATGTCATGATAACTATGATAGTTTCGTTAAGGGTAAATAAGTAATGGTGATGCAGTAGACAATTTTAGAGACGAAAACACTTCTCATTTAATAAAATGATATATTAATTACTAAAATTGATTTGCAGAATACTTTAAATTAGAAGAGCACCCGAAAATATTGCATATTTAATTTTTTTTTCTTTTATAATACCATTACTAGTTTTAGTGGTACATATTATCTTGTAAAAACACTTGTTTACCTAAAACAATTACATACATAATTAGAATATCAAGCTTGTGCATTCTTTCCAATTTAGGGTCTATCTTTTCAGATAAACATTTGGAGTCATTTGATAGTAAATTTTTCTTGGAAAAACAAAACTAGTAATGATATTTTGGAAAAATAACTTAAATTATGGTATTTAATAATTTTGTCTTTAAGTTACGACGAAAATTGATACATTAAAATGGAAATTGTTAGTTGTGATTAATTATTTTCATTTTGTGGATTTTTTTTTAATAGTGACTAAAATGGTATGACAAACTTTCTTTTTCCATATACATTTATCGAGACAACATAAAAACCAAACCCACCAACGCTTTTGACGATGTTTAGTAGTCGTGTTGACGGCTCTCTCCTCCTCGAAGCTCTTTTTAGAGATCGCACAACCTCAATGCTTCTTTCCTCCTCACTCAATCTGACAGTCTTTTCTCCGTGTTGTTGCTGTTACATCTGCTAGAACTCACTCCAGATCCGACTTCACGAAACCGTCAACATTTCCTTTTGCTCAGCGTGATCCCTCTGTCTCCGCTACGCCGAATACACTGTTTCAATAGAAATCTAATCGGATAATCCTTTTCACCGTGACTTCCATTTGCTGTTTCTAAAACTTCTAATTCAAAATCCCTTGGATGTAGTTTGATGCTGATGGATGGGTTAGTGATGGCAGGCTTGACAAAACCATAATTTGTATAACTGATTGACCTAGTCTCGAATTTGAAAATTTCAAATGTTGAATTTTATGTTGCATGTCTAGGTATTATTTTGGAAAATGAAATCATAGCATATGCCAATGTTACATTGAACGGCCGATTCATTTGTCTCATATTTCTAGGCATGGATAAAGCGGATAAGTATCCTTTTAAATTTGCAGAATATGATACCACAAGATCCTCCAACACTAGTAACTCTGAGGTCGAGTGGAAATGTTCACATGGTTTTCAACAGTCTTTTGTATGAGAGAAAAAAATACATATAACTACATGTTCTTTAGGAAACGAAGATGGACCCAAAATGTTGCAGCTCAACTCGAGTTATTAGAGATAATCTGGTGGTGCGATAAAATTGATAAATAAAACCTAGAAAATCAACGTCAAAACTTAACTTGCGTATTAGCTAAACTGGAAGGATATAGAGTGGATAATTGAGTTACATAGTTACTCTGAAACGATATAGAGTGGGTAATTTAGTAACATAGTTACTCAGTAAGAATGATTACGTCCTACCACACTATCAAAAAGTTTCTATTCAACTAACTTCCTATACAGTGGTGATTCCTGAAAATTCTAATAAACCCCAAAAATAACACAGAAAAAAAAGAGTCGCGCATAGATCTAATTCACAAAGATTCCTACTCGACTCAGCTAGAGGGATAATTCATCCAGATCATACTCAACCATAGGAAGAGTTCATAAAAAATTTAGAGAATATGCAGATCACTTAGCACATATCCACCAACAACATGAATTTGTCCTTTTGATGACACATTATAAGGGTATGTAGATCACGTAGCAACACACCATTGCAATGTCCCCTACAAACAATTTTGTTATGTATATATCCTGGGGTAGCATTCATCTAATCATGTCTTAACTTTCATGTATCATACAGACACGCTTCGTTATCGACATGCCGAATGCTATATCTCTATGTTTTTCCACATGGATGTTATGTCACTGGGTAACCGCCACATAAAAAGCCACATCACCAGAACATTGCAACATAAATATCAAATCAACACAAAAATGGCATGCAAGTACTATGTCATTATACTGATGCCACACGACTGACATGTCTTCAAACTGGCCCTAAACGGCGTGCAACACCTCATGCAATTGTAGGTGTCCCACTACCTCTCCTAGATTGTCATACAGGAGCAAAATCGAGGCTTCGATCCTCACCTTAGTATAATTGGCTGATTGGGCTAATAAAAATGGGGTTGAACCTAAACGTTTGGGACTTACCTAACTCGTAAACTCTTTTGGATCCTCATGCAGCCCAACACAACCCGACTCAACAACATTTTAACCTAGACCCAACCCTTCTCTTTTCTCAGGTATGACGTCCAACTTCTCCATCACAGTTTTCCATGCTTATGTGCTCCAAATTGGGTTTACATCTACCAATATTTAAATCCACAAGTCTAAAAACACTTACGTTGAGTTTTAGATTGTTCCATATCTATTTTCCCCTCATAACTTGAATTCTCTTTAGATTGCTTAGATCTATCGCGACATAAATTTTCCTCAACAAAACGAATAAAACATCTAAATTAAAATGAAACAATTAAAATTCTTCCACGAGATTCTAAATCAAATAGTAAAAAATCTAACACTTTTTATTTTTTAAAATACTAAATGGTTTTTTGTCAGTTTTTTTCATTGATTTAGTGATGAGTCCATTTTATATTTATAAAATTTAATGTTTTTTTTTCTTATTATAATAGGTCATATATTTTTATATGTGTTTAAGCCACCTAAAATCAAGGGTCGACCCTGCACCTATTCCCTGCACTTATTTTATATAGTTGAAGACACATGTTTAATAAATATTATTGGCTTTTAATGTTTGTATAATGGTTCTACCATTGGTATAACCATTTTACTAACACCATTCAGTTTTTATTTATTCTGCTAAAAAAGTAATCATTCTGCTAGATTCAACTAGAAAAATAATTATTTTGGGTCTAAATGGCAACAGTAAAAGAGTACGGACGGACGTTATTTTTTCGATTTTGGGGTTTAGGCTCATAGGTCCCATCCGGATATTACTAAAACTCTGATTGGGTTCAGTTCGAGTATAATATAGAAACATTAAGTCCATGTTGGGTGCGGTTCGGGTATAATATAAAAAAACATTAAGTCCATGCTGGTTGGATGATCGGGTCAGGTTATTTTTGTTTGGGTCTTTGGATTTAGGCTCATTAATCCCATTTGGATATTACTAAAACTCGGGTCGGGTGCAGTACAGGTTGTGTCGGGTTCTCGTCGGTTCATGTATAAGATAAAAACATTAAATCCATGCGGATTCGGTTCTAGTTCGGGAGTTTTACACCCAAACCAGCCAAAAATATTAAATCCAGACGGTTCGGGTTGTGTCACGTTCGAATTTAAGATAAAAACGTTAAATCCATGCGGGTTCGGTTCGGATTCAGGTTTTTTAAACCCAAACCAGATAAAAATAATAAGTCCATCCGAGTTTGGGTTTAGGTAAAAGTTTAAATTTAATTTAATTATTATTTTAGTAAAAAATTATAATCAACTATTTATAAATAAATTTTATTATTTTTCTTTATTATGTCATATTCCACTAGATAAATAATAATTCTGCTAGAAATATAATAATTCTTTTACTGTTACCATTTAATTTTCATTTATTCTGCCAGATTCTGCTAAAAAAAGAATCATTCAGTCAGTCAGATTTAACCAGAGTCAACCGTTACCATTTAGCAAAATAATAATATTTACGAGTGTATTCATTTGTAGTTTTCACTTCTCTAAGCTTACTATTAATCTGCTTATTCACTTATCTTTATGCGAAAATTTATGATGTGTTACAATAAAAAAATTAAAATTGTGTTACATCAAAAATAAATTGAAATAAAAAATATTGAAATAGAGAAAATTACTCTTTCCATTTTTCTCATAAGAAAATGTCAATTTAAAGGTAATAAACTTTGAATTTAAACGCTATAAGAAAAGAAAATTCGAATTTAAATTGTTACCATATTCTAATATGTAGTAGATATCAAATAGATGCATACTTGTATCTTTTAAACCAAAATGAATTCATCTGAAATATGTGAAAACGATAATATTTTGTGAAA
Organism: Euclidium syriacum; assembly: GCA_900116095.1. Taxonomy (NCBI): domain Eukaryota; kingdom Viridiplantae; phylum Streptophyta; class Magnoliopsida; order Brassicales; family Brassicaceae; genus Euclidium; species Euclidium syriacum. Next base: position 4,255,935 of record FPAK01000009.1, read on the forward strand.
TGAAAATATAAATAACTAATTTATTTGTTCAATTTTCCAATATCTACCACTATATATCTTTATAATTCATACAATTACAAATGCACATGCATGCATTTACTGCATTTGCCAAGGACACCGACGCAAAAAAAAAGAGTAACTATTGAACACACTTTCGTAGTATGTTGTTTGGTTTCGGGATTGACTAAGCCTCAATCTGGAAAATAATGATTTCATTTTAAGAAGAATTTAAATATAGATAGTAGTACGCCCCTTCTCATTATATATATATATAGAGAGAGAGATAGATATATAGAGAGATGATAATCTCATAGTTGGAAAAATAATAACATCACCTCTGTGGAAAAATAAATAATTATGTAACGGTTACCAATAAACGTTTTCATTTGACAAAACAACGGCGAGAAAACGAAGTAAAAGTCGTCGCATTTCTTTTTCTTGGACCCCAAACTTCTCTTGGTTAATTACGGCTTTAAAATATTGATTAATGCATATGCAAATGTTTTTAAATTAGTAGGTCTTATCCAATGAAGGGAAAAAGTTTGACTAATTATATCATTCATAATTGATTCTATATTAAAAAGCGATAAATAAATGTTTAAAAATAATTAAAGACAGTACAACATAGAAGGTAGTGAAAAAAAACATGAGAAACAAAGGACGGTGTCCAGACAAGCAAATATTCAGACCATTGAAATATGAAACAACATCATGTTCGCCAAGACAGCCCCGACTTAATTTATTCTAATAATACCAAAGTTCTTAATCCCAATTATCGTATCTTGTCCACCATATTTATATACAACTATACACATTACCCATATCTTCTTTTTCTAAGATTTTTCCGTAAATGAGAATCTTAAAATGAAAAAAAAAAACTGTTGACCAAAAAAAAAAAAGAACTTTTACCTTTGATTAGCAACTATTATATATTTTAGCCCAAGTTAATATTTTAAACCCCCCCAAAAAAAATCTATTTACAAGAGAACGTGCTTACTATAAAATGTCGACACATTAAAAAGTATCATTTCACGGTAACTGGTGTGAACATCAAGTGGGCGGCAACACGAATGTGTAAATTAAACATGTTAATTAATAATTCTATTTTTATTTTCTTTACCTTTTTTCAAGGAAAAAACTTTTATAGTTAAGCTCTTTTGTAATTAGTTTCAAACCCTTTCATTATCTTAATTAATGAAATTTAAATTTATAAAAATAAATAAATAAAAACAAGATCAATTAATGGGCGGCAAATGTTTTTCTTTCACTAGCTAGTTTATTCTTTATTACATAGTACTACAAAAATAAAATTCGAACAAATTACACTCGTATATACAACATACATGTGCATATAGGTGGACGTGTATATAAACGTAAGGATTGTGTCTCTCATCACAACACGTATTTTGATAAGCTTCACTTCCCATAATTCTTCTCTAACGCTCTTCTTTCTTCTTCTTCATCATCTTCATATATCTCTCTTGATAACTCTCATGGATCCACCATTCAACGAAATGTACAAAAAACTTCTTTATAAACAAATTACAAACACTGAAAACAATATTCCTTATATATCCAAAATACCCAATAGCTTCTCTGTCACAACAGTCATAGAGGAGGTGGAGCTTCCGGTGATTGACGTTAGTTGGCTGATGAATGGAGCCGAGAATGAGAGAGAGAAATGTAAGGAAGAGATTGCGAAAGCTTCGAGAGAGTGGGGATTTTTCCAAGTGATAAACCATGGTATATCAATGGATGTGTTGGAGAAGATGAGACAAGAACAAATTAGGGTTTTTAGAGAACCTTTTGACAAGAAAAGTAAGTCGGATAAATTCTCCGCCGGGAGTTACCGCTGGGGAACGCCGTCGGCCACTTCTCTCCGGCAGCTTTCGTGGTCTGAAGCTTTTCATGTTCCCATGTCAGATATTTCTGACAACAAGGACTTCACTACCCTCAGGTACAGAAATATTGTTGTTAATGAAAATTTTTTTTTTCTTATAATTAATTTACTTATTTATTAGTAATTTAATATGGAGTATATTCCCCACTAACAAAATGAAAATTTTCAAAGTAAACGTAACCCTTTTTACTAAGTTGAATTTGAGTTAACCCTTTTTACTAACACATAATCACCAAAACCTAGTGCTTTTAGGATTAATGATGTGAATATAGGATTAAAAAAAAAAAAAAAAAGTTACCAAATGTGTGCACTGTCTAGGACCATCACACAATATGTGCTACTTAAATCCCTTCATTTCAAATTCTGTTTGAAATAACATTCGTTCAGACTGGAAGATGTATTTTCGGCTATAACTTGATTAATTAAATTATACAAAATAATGAAGAACTTAATTAATGTGAGTTATTTGACTATGATAGACTAACAAAATTTGCAGAGGAATTTCACTAAATAGTCAAAGAGTAAGAACGTGGGAGACAAACGAAGTTTTAAATTCAATATATATGGCGGGTTTGAAGCATATAATAAAATGTTGAATTAATTATATGTTGGTAGTTTAAACAATAGGGATAAACAAATCCTAAAAATAGTTTATTTTTTATATTTCCTAAGAAATATCATTTGGTCAAAGATTTATTCTTCATCTCTCATGCGTCTCTATGTTTTCCTTTATTTATTACTATTTTTGAATAAGTCTAAAGTATATAGCAAGTTGGCATGTGTAATGAAATGTATTAATAAATAATACAGAATTCGAAAAATAAAATAAAAATATCATGCTTTTAGAAAATCTGAAGATATAGATAATTGATTAAATACTAGCTAATGTTGGTATATTTTTTCGGTTCCTCGTTTTCCTTCGAAATTCGTTAAATTAAAAATCAGTTATCAAAATTTGAATTTTTGACTGCATCATAAAGAAAAATATTATTTATAAAATATAGCCTTCTGCACCAGCTACGGCGCCAAATGATTTGTTTAGACATTAACTCTCATTTTATATATATGCAAAAAGCAAGTATTATTCTATATATCAGACCAACTGATTTTGGTCGGTTTTTGTCGGGAGAAAATAATAGGAAAAAAAGACCATTAACAAACTCATGGTTCCGAAAAAGAAAACCATCAACCAACTCATTAGAAGACAGATAGATGCTTTTATATAATTAATTTTTTTTGTCATCATATAATTAATTATATGTAAACATTCGACATACGTTTACATCTGGAAAAAATACGAACACATAAAAAATATTTATCACTATGTCTGAAGACATATATATAGAGGTAATTATTGTTAATTAGTCTAATGTTCTTTTAATTCTGTATATATAGAGCTAATGTTGTAATTATAAAAAGCTTATAAATAATGTCTAATACTTAAATATTTAAATATTTTTATTTTATTAAACCAAAATTCTACTACTTACTTTATATTTAAGATATCTTACTTATTAAATCATTTTGGTCCATCTTTCTTTATTTCGTCATTTTAGATTTTATTTTTGTCAATAACAGATTGATATTTTCAATTTTATTTTGATGTCAATTAGTAAAAATGTTGTGAGAACTATGAGGGTTTTAAATAATTAAAAAATTTTAAAGTCAAAAATTTTAACAATCAGATTTTTACTTTCGTAAAATCTTTTCAAGTCCTTAAAAATCTTTAGAGTTTAACTGCTATTTTTTTCCTGTATTTTTTTAAAGTTTCTAATTTTTTTATTTTATTTTAAAATTAAAACCATAATTTAAAAACAAAAGTCACAGTCAATTTTAATGCAACAACCTAAAATAAAAACCTCCACCAATCAATTATTGTTGATTTAAATAGCAACAATAAAATTTTATTGAATTATAAAATTTCACTGTGAATAGAATATTTTTGAATTGTAGAATAATTTTTGTTAGTTTCGAAAGTGTCTAACAAAATAACTTAAAAGTCAATTGGTAATAGAACCGAATCTTGCTGGATTGTTTTTAAATCAGTATTTTATCAAAATTAGTTTTTAACCTGAATCTTGTTGGTATCCAAGATAGACACTTTTAAATTATTAATAACATATTCTTAGAAGAAAAAGATTATGCCATTTATAATATTTTTATCCTAAAAACCAATTACTCTAGATCTTCAATTCCTCAAATATTCCTCAATTATCAAATGGTGTAAAATCCTTTTTCTCCACAATGATTCCACAACAATTCCACAACAATATACATATATATATATATATATATATGTTACCTTTTCATCTTTTGGTTTAAGAAAGAAAAATATATATTTTTACAAATTTAATTAATAAGAACCTCTAAATTTTTTAGGTAGGATAAATCCTAGAAACAGATAGAACATCTATCATATGTATAGCCATGAATGATGAAAAAGAAGGAAGAGTCACGAGAAAAATGATGGATATATACTGGAACATAACAAGTATATTACTCGAACATGCCATGATACATATACACACACTTGCGATGACTGTGTATGAATGTGTGCTGGAATCTGTACAAGTGTACTTGTATTTGCATGCATGTGGTTGTCTTACACATCTTAATGCATTGTTTCAGTTGATGTGTATAAGTGTATATGTGTGACCACATCCCGTCGCCACTACCTTTCATAGTTTTCATCTCTCGATAAGTCACTATATAGTGTCAATTTGACAATAAAATCTAAAATTTAATGAATTATAACACCCCAACTAATATTAAAAAAATATAAACTTCTTTTTCTAAAAACTATCTGCCAAAATTCTACCAATTTGTTCATGGTGAATTTCAGAATTGATGTTTTAATTTTGGTCAGCAAAAATTAATTCAAACTTAGCCTGGTTCTAGAACAATGCCAAAAGAATATATATGATCATTTAAATAGAAGTAAACTTCAATATTCCCATTTTAGAGCTCCTAGCTAAGTCACAATCGAATTGTAATGATGAAAGACGAGTAAAGATGCATGCAATGTATCCAAAAAAAGAAAAGATAGAAAAGAGTCAAAAATAGGGGAAAGCTTGGTCCCATGTTCCTAGCAGGTAGGAGATATCTCTATCATATTAGAAGCAATGGATTGGGCTCGTACACGTACCTCTCTTCCGAACCTAAACCATCCTTTTCCTTTTCTTCTCGTCTCGTTTTAGTCTCTCCCCTTCTTTTGGGACCCTTCTCCATTTATAACTCACATGTCTCAACACAAACTTCCTGCCGTCTCACATAAGAACTACACCCCGTTTTTGTTCTTTCTCACCACAAAAATTAATTAAATCTTCTTATAGTATGCATTTTGCAATATCTTATAAGATGAAACCTAGTTGATTACTCTATACGCATTAAATAACAATATCGATACAATAAACTAACATGACTTGTCTCCCATGAATCCATTATATTTTTCACCTCAAAATATGAATCACTTAATCGGTAATGTTTTCTTACCTTACATGCACTCTTGTGTCACAGTTCAACAATGGAGAAATTTGCATCGGAATCGGAAGCTCTGGCATATAAGTTGGCGGAGGTTCTTGCAGAGAAATCAGGACGAAAATCAGGTTTCTTTAAAGAACATTGTGTGAGAAATACATGTTATCTAAGGATGAATCGTTATCCACCTTGTCCTAAACCATCGGAGGTTTACGGATTAATGCCACACACGGACAGTGATTTCCTCACAATCTTGCATCAAGACCAAGTAGGAGGACTTCAACTTATCAAAGACAATAGATGGATCGCCGTTAAACCTAATCCTACTGCTCTCATTATCAATATTGGTGACCTGTTTCAGGTAACTATATAAGCCTGAGACTTCTTAATCCAAATTTCTGATCTTATCATAAATTTATATTTTTTAATTTTATATGTGCTTTTTTTTGCTAGGCATGGAGCAATAACATGTACAAAAGTGTGGAACATCGTGTGATGACAAATCCAATGGTGGAGAGATTTTCGACGGCGTATTTCTTTTGTCCATCGTACGACTCTGTTATAGAGTGTTCAGGTGATCGTCCTGCTTATCGAAATTTCAGCTTCAGAGAATTCAGACAACAAGTTCAAGAGGATGTAAAGAAGCTTGGTTTTAAAGTTGGCCTCCCTAGGTTCCTTAATCTTCTCTATTAAACTTTTCAAAAATTTAGGTTTTTATGATTCATTCGAACTGTTTTTCTTTTGGTTTTTTCATATAATTTACTGTTAATTTTCTTGATTTTCTTATTAAATATGTTTATCCTAGATAAAAAAAAATTAACAATTCAACACCCAAAAAGAAAAATTACTATGAAATTATAGGAAAGAAATATCAAAAGCCTTTATGAGCACATTTTTCAGTCAGACCAACTACAGAAAAAAGAAAAGGAGAGAATAGTAGAACCAAGTAGTAACTAGATCATTAATCTAAGAGAACCAAAACAGAAAAAAATTGCATACATCCTAAGGCGTATAAACCTTTTTGCTTCTGTTCACTCGTTGTGACGTGTGATGCATTAATTCAACAAAAAGTAGCCCATATTATGTATCCATCGTGGACTTGAGCGCTGACAAGTATAGCCCATATTATGTATCAATCTTTTCCCAAGCGAACTAGTATGATGTCTCTAGCTGAATACTACTAAACAGTGAATAGCTAGATTAATGTATCGTTTGTTCATTTTATCTACTAAGCTAAGCGGTGAATTAAAGGGAAATGAAAATAGAAACTGTAATTGAAAAATGAATGCAAATAAAACAAAATAAGACTTAGCAAATGTAAATGGCAATGATAAAGAAAACAATGAGCTTTGTGATTTATATGGCTAGGTTAAATTTAGATTTAGATGATCAAAAGGCATCCATTAAACATCAAATAGTGCATCAAAGTTGTTAATTGGATTGGTGGGTATTAGCCAAGACCTCTCAAATTTCCCCTAACAAGCATTTGTAAATCTTCCTTCAACATCTATATTAACCCCTAATCCCTACAATCTTTTTTGGTATTAAGTTTTAATCTTTAAATATGTTACTAGCATTTCGTTGAACATCTCTTGGGCGACAAAAAACCTAGGAACTTAAGTTGGGTTTATCAATCTCTTCTGAATCTTTTGTGCCGTCCTGCCTTGCTTTCTTGCCACCGGCACGGTTGCTTGACTGCTTAGTCTTGACTTTCCTTGCTCCTGTCATCCAGTCTTTGTTTCATGTCGTCGGCATGGGCCTGTTTTATGATTCTGCATCGTCTCGACTTATCTCGTTTGATTTCCTATACACTACTTCGATTTGATTGGTTCCGTTAAGCTCCATAGTCCGTGAATGATAGACAATCCAAAAACACTAAATGCATGCATATATATAAGATCCTAACTCTAGATGCAATGAGATGGTATTTAAGAGGAGATGCGGTTATTTACATGATAAAATGGTGTCTTGAGCCTAAAAAATGTATGCAAATGAGGTCTAAGAACCGTTAAATTTGGGACTCATCAACTGTTCAAGTTGTATTTAATCACAAAATGTCTCAGACAAATATCTTTATCCCCGAGAAACGGTTTTGCTTACTACAGAGAGATCCGGCGAATCTAACGACTCTCGTTGAATAGATCACGACCTATGATAGTTAGACCAAGTTTGCGGCTCCTTCTCTAAATCAATTACAACCCAATGGAGCAAAGAATTATGTAGATCAAATATGAATACTGAAAAGTATCATAAAAATCTACTAGAATAACCTTTAGAACCCTAAATCTAACAAGTATATTACTCACACATGAAAACCAAAACATAAAGCATAATTAAAGGTTTGAATTGCATTAAAATAAAGTAAGAAAATAAAAGATCATAGATTCAGAAATCCCGACAAAGACAAAGAATAAACTCTTCTCTTCTTTGGAGTCTTAGAACGAAAACTATAAAAAAATACCTAAGGAACTAAGTGAAAAGTAAGAGGCGGGTTTTGAGAGTTGTAACCATGACGTGATCTCCCTTTCATGATCAAATCTTCTTTTGTTGGCCGACACTTCTCCCATTTTGATCGGTTTGGACTTCATTTGCTTCACTTCTTTATCAGGGCTCTCTTCAAGTCGTACTTATAACTTGGCAACATGTAAAACACCTAAAAGATTCTACAAAAGCTCATGTATACATGGTGAAAACCCGGTAAACTCATGATACATTAGCTACCAAGACCAATATATTGCCATTACAGCCATCGAAAAGGGCATAGCACAACAAAGGGAAGCGGCAGTTTCTAGAATCACAAACCTAAAACATCCAAAACTTTTTTCATAAGCAGTTTCGAAAACATAGAAACTACATGAAACAATGGATTTGAAAAATATTTAGGAATGGATCCACTTGTCTCTTATGGAAGGACCTTTGGACACCGTTTGGTCGACTAATTGACTTTGTGGACTTATCTGGACCAATACATACTTGAATCAATCCTTAGACACCACCCACTCATCATTGTAGAAAAATGGACACTACGGGTTTCCTACAGCAATATCTCCTCCTCGATTTGAACATGTGTTTCTTCATATCATAACGATCACTTTTTCTAACACTTCTGACTTGATCGAATGGAAATAGAGCCCTCTACTCGCCATTTCGCTACATGGGTTTATCATCTCCTACAGGATCCTAATCCTATGGTACATTGGCACACGATCATCTTGCTCCGTTGGGGAATTTCCAAGCATCATACATTCGCGTGGCAGGTTTTACTCAACAGATGCCTGACAAGATACAAAATTTTATCTTGGGAACTTGCATCTGATCTAAATTGTCTGCTATATAATTTATTGTCAGAATCTTGAGATTACCTCTTTTTCAATTGATCATCCTCAACATTGATCTTCTCCAACCATTAAACCAAACTTCGTCTCCAGCTTAAAAGCAGTACCTCGACTTCGGTTACTTCAACGCTACAACAACTCTCCATCTCTAGTCAGCGTGCATATTTCTCAATCCTTGCATGGCAAGCGACTATGAATGAGATCTAGAAAAAACGAAATCTCGTCTCCATCTCAAAATTCATTGAAACACTAATTTCATCATTGCCACTATCGACCTCACCATAAAAAATCAAAACCCAACTCTAGCGTCGCGAATTCTTTAGCTCCGATTCTTTTGCGACTAGATTGATTTATGATTCCTTCATCTACAGTGCACCATGGCAACTAATCTTCTATCTCTTGTTTTAACTCAACTAAGGCAACAACATCAAAGACACACTTTCTTCTCCATTTGGACAGTTTTATTCTCTAAGATTTAATGAGCTCCTTTATGTCTGTGTTAAATTACTTAGAATGAGTTTGCGTTGTAACGTGTCTTCTTGCCACATTTAAATTAGTGCAAATAATTATGAGGAAAAGAAAAAAAATATGATAAGGCTCAAACTAGAACTAATTCCCACTTTAAATAGGCCCAACAAAACTTTAATTATCTTTTTTCCTCTCAAACTGTAACTGTCTTAGCCACGGATTAGCCACGTGAAAGACGTGGCTGCATAGACACGATTGTAGTTACGGTTGACTGTGGCTAATATTTTAGCCACAGCTGAACCGTGGCTACACGTCTTTCCGATTCACAGAAAAAACGGACACTTATAAATTATGTTTAGTTACGGATTAGCAAAGGTTGTCTCGTGGCTATGATAATTATAGCCACGACATAGCTAAGGTAAAACCGTGGCTAATTAGTTTGTCAACTCGAACAATCGCCTCGAATGTCGTTTCCGCTTTAATGTCAAATGACTGTGGCTATACCATGGCTACGCTTGTTTTATATAACAACACCTTCCTTCTCTTCTCCGCATCTCCTTCCCCTCTTCTCTCCCCTTCCCCTTTTCGGCAATCTCTCCCGTTCCCCTTTCCAGCGATCTTCTTCTTCCTCTCTCTCCTCACCGGCGATCAAAAAAATAAAACTTAAACTCGTTTTAGCCCAGCTCGAACCACCATCATTGCTAGTCGAAACCGGCCTTCCGGCGGTTAAGGCAGCGCTCTGATGGTGGGATTAACTGTGCTAAGACGAGTTTTAAGTTAAAAAAAAACTAAACTTTAATTGGTTGTTCCCCATGCCGAGTGACAATCACCGCTTGTCGAAACTGCCGTTCTGGTGGCGGTCTCTCGTACTGGGTGACTACTAGTTTTCAGTGTTTTTTTTTTAATTTTAGACACGCAATAGCCACGGTTCGACCATAGTTATTCTTCCACTCTTTCTATCGTGGCTATATTAGCCACGATCGAGAAAGCTTTGTTCTATGGCTATATAGCCACGGATTTTGCCACGTCTATTTCGTGGCTAATACCGTAGCTATATAGCTACGGTTGATACCCATGGCTATGTCGTTGCTATATAGCCACGATCCTATAGCTGCGGTTTTTTTATGTGGCTTTACCTTGGATATTCTTTTATAGCCACGAATTTTCTGCTATAACCACGAAAATTTTCGTGGATATTTTCAGATTTCTACTAGTGAATAGATACAAAACACATGAATACAACCGTTCTTCGAAAATATGGAAAATTGAAGCAGTTTTGATGATGAAGTGAATTAACCCTGCTCTATTAATGCAAGTCTTATACGGGCAAACAAATTACATCTTAAGTCCCCCTTCATATACTTTATATTGACTAACAACGTATAGTTGAGATTCCAAAATATGTTCGTCATTACCTTAATGAGTTTATTTGATTTTGATGTCGTTGTAAATGTTACTAGATCTTGATGACGCTTGAAATTTTGACGCTTGAAATTTTTACCTCTTGTTGTATCCACTTTCTTCAATGCAATCTGATTTATTCCATATGACTCCTTCTCAACATGTTGCTTCCATGTTGGTTTATATCTTGGTTGTTCTTTAAAGATAAACTCCAAGAGGGTTTGTTTTTATCTTCGGGATGGCATTGATCGATGACACCCGGAGCCAACCACAACACTATCAACATCTTCCATCAAGATACCTTTCCGACGTCTCTTTCTTTTCTCGTGATGATGATACTGGTTTTCAAGATTTCATTCAATCCCAGCCCCGCCCGTAAAAAGAGTCCCCATTGTGGTGGCACCATGACGATATCATTATCCGATAAAAGGATAAGTGACTCGTGGAAGAATCGCTTTCGAAAATCACATCTTATTCTTTCCTCTGTGAAGGAAACTATTTTCGGTGAAGTTATTCCGACAATTTTTGTCGTGTGTTTGTCAGCACTAACACATGTTGATAGTATTGTGGTTGGTACCAGGTGTCATCGATCAATGACATCCCGAAGATAAAAACAAACTCTCTTTGGGTTTATCTTTAAGCAATAACCAAAATATAAACCATCATAGAAGCAACATATTTTATTTTTATTTTACACTAGGTTTTAAACCCGGACTACGCCCGGGTATGTTAATATTATCTGTTTCGTTTGTTTTGATATTTAATAATATATTTTTATTGAAAAATAGTGATATTTAATATTTTTAATTTTTTATTATTACTATTTTATTTGTCATTGTATTTGTTTTCCAATTTAGAACTCCTTTGTTTTGATTTTTGGAATATATTTAGAAAAGAAATTGTATTACTTTTTAATTTTTAGTGTTTTTAAAAATTTTATAATAATTTTGTTTTTTTTTTTGTTAATATCATGATATTTGAATTTTCTATGTGGTGGAGTTACTTTTTTTCTTTTAATTCAATATGAGTTTATTTTTTTTGTTACTATTTATTTTTTGTGCTTTGAAATAAGAGATAGAGTTGAAAGTGGCTTGTTTCGGGACAGCATTATTGGTACTCCCACTTTTAAAGATAATTTATGTTTTGGTAGTCCTGCGAACTCTAGAGAGTTCAGATATTCAACCTTATATAGCGTCTCATAGTTTGTTGATATTGTGTCACCTTTTTCTAAACGCTCTGAGCTAAGATATTCCTCTTTTTTTCCTGGCAATTTTGATAACATGTTTGCATTAATCTCATCAATTGTTTCATTCCGGGGTGTTAGGATGTTGTCTCTGTAATGTTTGCATGTTTATTTTTTGTTAGTTCGTTCTCTGCATTTGTGGCTTGAAATATTTTCTCCATATGATCTCTAGTTGATTGCATTAGGAATTTTGAATCAACTACAACCATATGACTATCAGCTCCGTTATCGTTTTTATTTTCCTTTTGTGGGTGCATTTGCATCTCCAACATTTAGTAGCCATGCTGCAAAATTTGTTTTTGATTCTTGGAGTCTCATGTTATATTTTAAAGTGAATACATTGCAAGATTCACACAAGTATGATTCTTTGATTGATGCTAAAATTGTATTCGCTCTAGAACCTTGTGGAGTGGCTTGTAATATTTGTCGGAGTCACCACCTAGTAGTAAAGTCTTGCCTCCGAAAGGCTTGTCCTTAGTTGCTTCATATTTAATGGACATTAAATCTATTAATGTTATGTCTAGCGCTTCGAATGCGTACCGATGTGTCATGGACGTCTCATCCCATATGATAAGATCGATATTTCTGATTAATTCAGCAAGTATTGTTCCAGGTCTTATATGACACATTGAATCTTCATCGATATATATATATCGGTATCTTAAAATGTGAATCTGTTGTCCTACCGGCAGGTAGAAGCAATGTTGCGATGTATGACGAAACTACTGGGAGGACTATTTTCTCTGCTAAACGCATCTTAGAAATGATGGTTTTATAAATGTATGTTTTCCCTGTTCCGCCAGGACCATATAGGAAGAATAGTTTTCCCATATCATTTTCTACCGACTCCATAATTGCATCGTAAACTACTTTTTGTTGCACATTCAAACTCCTGAAATATTTTTTGTGTTTTTCTTGTTCCTCTTTTACATTGTATTGTAATTCAAAATCTCTCCTTGAATTTGTCGCTTCTCACTAACATCAGAACCTCAGTTAGCTTCACTAAACATTTCCCCACTCAAATCACCAACAGTGAAAGGAAAATCCCAACTTTGATTTTGTTGTTGTCTTCGTCAGCGAGGGATAGACGATTCATAGATTCGATTGAAAAAGAAATGGATTGATATGAGAAGCTGTAATGTGCAAATCGAGTCAGTTCCAACAACAAAAGGAAAATCCGAGCTTCGATTTTGTTGTTGTTTTCGTCGGCGAGAGATAGGCGATTCACTGATTTGATTGAAGAAGAAATGGATCGATCTGAGAAGTGAGAAGTTTAAATGTGCAAGATTCGATTGAGTTTCGTGATGATTCTATCAGAGACATTTTGGTCAAAGGTGAATAATCAACACAAGAAAAAAAAAATCTTTTTGGGATAAATCTAATTTTGGGTATGGTTCGGTTTGATGGGTGATTAGGTTGGGTTGGTTCGGTGATTTTAAAACACCGATCACTAAATATGTCTTTAATTTTAAATTGTAAGTTTTACGTTTTTTTTAAAAAAAGTATTCGTTTAAAATATATATATATATATATGTTTAAATTTAGATAATGATTCAAAATTCATAATGATTTAAAATCCGTTTCTAAACAATAAAAAAAATTAAATTTAGATAATGATATATATTAAAAAAATTACTTAGATTTAAGTTCATTTTAAACAAATAAGAAAGGAAATTATGAAATTAGTATAGAACATGATAGGGCTTGATTTTGAAGATATTTGATATTAAAGTTTAGATAATGATATATATTTAAAAAATTACTTAGATTTAAATTCATTTTAAACAATAAGAAAGAAAAATATGAAATTAATATGGAACATGAGGCTTGATTTTAAAGATATTTATATTAAAGGTTATATTTGATACTCTGATTTTCTTTTTTAATTATTTTTCTATTTTATTTTTAATTGGTAATGTGGAATAATATTACTGGTGGAAACTATATACAATTTTCTTATTTCCTAAACTTTAATTTTATTTTTTTCTATTTTACTTTAAAAAGCTTACATAAAACAATATTACTAGTTGTTTTAAATCTTATGTAGACGGTTTAATAATACTGTACCTTTAACTTTTATTAGTAATAGATTTTAAAATCTTTACTATTATAATATAGACCGAAATCGAATTAAAGTCCAATTGAAGTGGTTGGGTTGAACCAGTTTGAGTTATACCGAAATAAGAAGCGATAAAAAAAAACATATTAAAAAATTGGTATTTCAAATTAATTTTATTATTTCTAAATTTCCACAAAAATCGAAGATATGAGGATGAGGTGAAGGGTCACAATAAAAAATTAGATAATTTAAATATAAAGAAATGGCTTTTCTCTCGGCGATGAAGTTTCAGGTACGTCCACCACCAATCTCGTCCATTCTCAACACAAATCCTAGACCTGCAGGTTCGGATTTCATTAGAGTAAAAGCCTCTGAACCTAACTCCGAACGGAAGCCTCGGAAATTCAGCTCGAAGCTGAATCGCTGGAACAGAGCACGAGCCTTAAAGTCCGGCGCGAAGCTGGACCGTACGATTAGTAATGAGTCAAACGATACCACCGATTCCAGGCGTCCGATCGGAATTTCGAATCCCCCAGAAATTTCGGCACTGGACAGTGACGTGTCATCAGATAACGGAGATAACGAAACGGATACGACGGCGGCAAAGTCAATTTACATAATCTCTGACGGAACTGGATGGACGGCGGAACATGCTATTAACGCTGCCTTGGGCCAGTTCGATTATTGCTTGGTCGACCGTGGCTGTCCCGTAAATACACATCTCTTCTCAGGGGTATTCTCGACTTTCACCTCTCTCTTTTCTCGATATTTCAGTTTTCCTTACGTGAACTGGTTTGGCGTCAATTCGGACAAAATGTGAACTTTAAACCGAATCCATTCAAATAGCATTTTTTGTCTGAATAATCGGATTTTCAATTTCCGTAACATGAGCTCCGTTTGTTTTTGTGACTAAACCGAACCGAAATCAATTTGGTTTAAATTTTCTTTATTCTTTAATTAATCCGAACATTAAACTGGATCGGATCAATGACATCCTGCAAGTTGTTGTTGTATACTAAATTCTTGCTGAAAATTTCGGTATTTTAGTTTCTCTAATGTGAACCGGTTCTCTTTTGGCTAAACCGAAGCAAAATCAAATTGTTTTCTTCTTCTTTAAACCAAAACAGAATCAAATGGTTTGATTTGGTATTTAATTTTTTGAAGATCGAGGATGGAGAGAAGTTAATGGAGATCATAAAGCAAGCTGCAACAGAAAGAGCAATGGTAATCTACACTTTAGCTGATCCATCAATGGCGGAAGCAGCCACGAGAGCTTGCAAGTTATGGTGTATTCCTTCCCTCGACATCCTTGGACCAATCACAGACGCAATCTCCTCTCACTTAGGAGCTAATCCTTCCGGTCTTTCACGTGGCATCACCAACTCATCTCTCAACGAAGACTACTTCAAAAGAATCGAAGCAATCGAGTTCACAATCAAACACGACGACGGTGCATTGCCCGAAAATCTCGAAAAAGCAGACATTGTTCTTGTAGGTGTCTCGAGGACAGGGAAGACACCACTCTCGACTTACTTGGCTCAAAAGGGTTACAAAGTCTCTAATGTCCCGATCGTGAACGGTCTCGATCTTCCCAAGACTCTGTTTGAGATCGACCCGAGAAAGGTTTTTGGTTTGATGATTAATCCGGTCGTGTTGCAAGGGATCAGAGAAGCTAGAGCCGAGAGTCTTGGTCTTGGCTCGAGTTATAGGATTAAGTATTCTGAGTTGAGTTCTGTGAAGGAAGAGCTTGAGCTTGCCAAGAGAATCTTTGCGGAGAATCCCACTTGGCCAGTGATCGGTAAGACTATATATGATGAATCACTTTATATAATTTTGATAAATTCTTTTTAACTTTTTTAAACATGGTTTTGGTTTTACAGAAGTCACAGAGAGAGCAATCGAGGAAACTGCGGCTGTGGTTTTGAGGCTTTACGACGAGAGACAAAGCAATCGAGCAATGCCTCGCATCTCTAAGTGCTACTAAACAACAAAATTATTTAATTATTGGAAGAGGGTTTAAATGAATATTAGTAACTTTATAGAGAAAATATAATTTGATGAACTCTTTTTTAAGGCCCATGGGTACGTTTTACATAACCACATTATTGGGCTTAAGGAAGATTTGTAAGTTGAGTAACGAATTATTACGCGATGAAGAACATTTAGCTTATGGGTCGAGTCAGTTACACTCGTCGTTAAGGGGATATGCTAACTTGTAGTCCTTGTTTTGAGTCTTTGTTTGAGTTTTCTTTTTCTACCAAATAGATATCATTATGGTACATATTTACCTTTTTGGTATTTTGAATCTTTTACATAATATTATTGGAAATTTACGTTTTGTAACGTTTTACGAAGCAAATTCGAAGTATTGGAATGGACAAAGACGAAGACTCACACAGAATTGACATTTTTCCGTTTCACGAAGAATTTTTCGTATCTCCTATTCTTTCTTTTATATATCCATTATCTTCACCATCATTCTATGCGTATTTACTTGTAATATATGTGAGTAGTTTAATAATTGGGAATTTGGGTTCCAATACGGTAGTGAGGGTTATAATTGGTAGATCTAGGGAATTAGAAGATCAAATGTGTGTACTTAATACTTAGATCATCTTGATCACATGTATATATGAATTTATATGTGAACCAGAGTTGGTTAGATATCTCGAATCAAACCGTAGATTAGCAATAAGAAATAGGTGAACTTAGCAACATTGATAGTAATTTTTTGTTGTATGATTTAATATGAGAACAAGGGTTGATGACAAGGTTATCTAGTTTATAAATGGATGCGTCTGAAGGGAGCTTGATTTAAAATAGTGAGTTGTCCTTGAGTTGTTTTCCTCTTTTTAATAGTTTTTTTTAATTTGAATTTTCATAAAACCTAAGTGAATTTCTATGGTTTGATGCTTTTTATAATTTTTTTATTATTGTTAAATTTGTTGTTACTTTAGTTAGTTAAGAACCCTTTCGAAAACCCCATAATATCTTAATGTTTGAGTTTTTCTTTCTTGTGAAATTTGATCCCTAAATGCTACAACCAGTTGATGCGTACTTGTAGTTGTAAGATAAGGTTTTGTAATTTTTTTTATGTCAAGAAGCGGTGATTTTTCTCTTCGAAGATAATTACAAACATTCTTTAAAACAAATGATTCACTTTTGCTCAGTCGGTATCCCTCGTATCTACTTTCACAAGTGCGTGCACTGGAAATATACAGTTTGAATGCAACCATTTTTTTTCTCATGATCCAATTTTCCAGGGCTGGTTCCATTCTCTTTTTCTTATTAATCTTCATGATATGTCCAATTCTGATGTGTCTCAAGTTTGGTGTTCAGTGGTGATATAAATTCGAGGGTGTTTGATTTTGGTGTGTCTTCTTATATCAGTGGAAATATTCGGATAGAAACCATGAGTTTACTCCTAATCCATGGTTCGGGGATGTCATTTGGGTTTTCTATCCAAAACCATCAGTCTAGAGTCTAGACAATAATCAAGGCCAAACACTACTCGAAGGAATAAGACTTTCTTGGCTCGAATCAGGAAAAAAAATAAAATCAAGATCTTTAAATGACCCTAATACAGAAGCGTTAGTATCGGAGGATCGAACTTTCAAAAAAAAATTGTTGGAAGCATTGGGTTTTTTACAATTTGGATTTTCAGCAATAAGATGCTAACCACCAAGCAATTCACATCAAAGTAAGATCAAATATGGAGGATGAAAATAATGGATTTAGTAATCGATTGGCGAGTAAAGCTTTATTATCGAAAGATCGTGAAATTTAATTTTTTTCTATCGTGCTCCTTATATGGTGTATATATAGTTGTTTATGTAATAATTTGTGTGTTTGAGAGTTTTTTTTATAATGAATTTGGAAGCTTGATTTGAAATCAATGAATTAGTTTGCCGTAAAGAAAAAATAGTTGCAATTCTAGTTTCTTGTCTCCAAACTCAAACATATTAGTACTGTCAATTCGGATTAATCCGCGGATTATTGAACAGCACCGCGGCGGATTTTTTTTGCGGATCTTGGCGGACTGCGATACTAAAATTCAAAATCCTAATCCGAACCGTTTAAGATTGGCGGATATCCGGATCGATCCGCGGACTAATATTTTTAATTATACCGAAAACCATTTGTCCTAGTTGGTAGTATGGGCCATAAATATAACTTAAGTACATAACCATATATAAAAATCAAGTAGTAATTTGAAGATTAAAAGAGAAACTTCAGAATAACAATATATAAAATCAAGTAGTTATTTGAAGATTAGAAAAGAAACTTCACAAGCTGATGATCGGTTTTCGGGTCACCAATTACCCTTGTACGTTGTAGTACAAAAGGTTATCAATCCAAACTCATTTATGTTTGACACCTAGAGTATGAAGATCATCTTAATCTAAGCCTAATGAAGTTTGTTTGTTGTTTTTAGTAACTAATTAAGCTAAGTGTAATTGATTAGATGACTAAAAGTTATGCAATGATTAAAACAAGGGTCTTTGGATGGGTTATTTGTGATTTGGGATCACTAAGCATGGTTTAGAGTATCTAACTTACACTAATTAGCTATTCCCTAGGTTAATGATCCATTTAATTGACTAATTCATTTCCATGCAATTAATCATGTCACTAATTATAACATCATTAGCAAATTCTCATTTGAGTGATGATAATTAGTGAATTCAATTCCAAATTACTAGATCAACCTAATTAAAACCCTTAGCACCAATCCCTTGGGCATAAAAATCATAATTCCATCTCTAAGCTCTCTTGGGCATTTCATCAAACACTTGGTGTTCATGAAATGTCTCATATCATCTTCCTCATTCTCATGCAAGAAGAAGCTTTAAAGACTCTTAGAGATGGATGGAATATTTGAATTAAACCCTAAACTACCCTAATCCATGCTTAGATCACCCTCATCTAACCCATCCTTAAACCATAATGGAACTACTCAAGACCCATGATGATCCTCCCAAAACCAAGCTTGATTAGAGGAGAAATCATGATGGATGATAAGATAGATTGATGATGAAATGTAAAAGGCAAGATTTCTTAAAAGAAATGCAAATTGTATTAAGATTTAACTAGAGATTCAAGAACAAAGGGAGAATGAGTTTAAAAACTCTTAGGAAAAACTAAACATAAAAATGTAAATGAGAAAGAAGGGGTTTTTATGAAATTGGATCAAACCGGGTCGACCCGGGACAAAGCAGCAAAGACTCTACTAGAACCTAATGCAACACCTAGACTCTAAATGCAATGAAATGTATGATAAAAGTAGCAAAACATGTCAAATATGAAATAAAATCCTACTCTAATGTAAGCCTAAATGATGTATGATATAATAATATCACAAGCAAAAGAAAAAGTATCAAGTTTTCCGCTTGACATTAAAAATAAAATAAAAAACTTATCAAATTTTTAAGAAAAGAAAAGAAAAAAATGTATCTAGAAAAGTAACTTAAAAAGCAAGAAATCTATAGAAGAATCAAGTAACACACGGAAAAAAATTAACTTCATGAGTTATAAAGCAAGTGAAGCAGTTAAGATGTATTCTTGGGGGGTGTATTGAACTATGGATTTTAAAAGGTTTTGGGGTTTTCCTAAAATCCTCTGTTATTCAATTAAGGATTTTATAATATCCTCTCAAATCCAGTGTTATTGAACATGAGATTTATATAAAGTTATTTAAAATCATTTACAATTCCCTGTTATTCAAACAAGAATTTTTAAAAATCATATTAAATCCACAGTTATTGAAAATGTTTTAAGTATTGAGATTTTAATGACTGCAAGAGATTTTAGAGGATTTTAGAGGATTTTAGGAGACTTTCTTAGTTAAAAATATAAAGATCCAAATCTCATGGTTTTAGGTGGAATTGTTGGAGATTTTAATATCAAATCATAACAACTTCTTTAAAATTACCCAAAATCATCAAAATCATCTAAAATCTTATTAAAACTCAAATCACTTTAAATACCAAATTCAATACACCCCTTGTTCTTTCTACTTGCAAATTCAAAAAACTCACTTTATATGATACATTATCTTGTTACAATATGATCTCTATCCAACAATTTACAAAAATTTAATCATGGAATTCTTTGCATTTAAAAAAATCAGAACCATATTTACTTCAAATGCCATTGCGACAAATAAATATTGGACATTCTTACTAACCGCTTTGAATTCTGATTGCGTAGCACTCTTCCAAACATTCTAAATTGGTGGAAGACCAATCCTCGATGCGGATGCATAAAAATCATCATCCTTGTCATTTTATAGGCAACTCTCTATTCTATATGAATATAATGTAATTTATGTATCCACAATTATCCGGAGTACTTCACAATATAAAGCATGAATTCATAATTCCCATGAAAGATAAAGCTCAATTTCACCGACCTTCTTCCAACGATCACACTTTTTTTTTCAATTTGGTTCGATCCTTGACTGAATTCATTATATTTTTTATTGTTTACATTAAAAAAATTTCTATGTATAATCTAAGCCTTTTGTAACGGCGTAGTTTGACCAGTTTGCTAAGTCAAAGAAATTTATACACATGGAAGTGTTGGACTTGTTTGGTAACATTTCAACCTTTATCATTTTGAGCCACATTTCAACTTTGGTTGTTATCAGCAAAATTCAAATAGTGTTATACATTGGCAGGTAATATATTCCGAAATCTAGCCTAGCTATGATAGTGAGATGATACTTTACGATCCAAACAACTGAAAAATCCTAAATTTGGTACTAGCTTAGGTGAATAGCATGTGGTGACACTTAATGATCCACGCTTGTGTAGGTTCTATTTGTTAACATGGTCCATATATTTACCCAAGTTTGAATTTTTAGTTTTCCCAAAAAAATAAAAATAATAACTAACAGCAGATATTAAGTACTCCCATATATATGTGGGACATATAGGAAAATCCTATTAAAATTCCAGTTATTTATGAATGACTCTAAAAATGGGAAGTCTTTTTTTGCCTGAATGGAAAATATTGTTACGAAATTATTAGATCTCCTAACAGCAAATACAATTAGATGTGACAAGGGAAATATCAATAAATCCATACTAAAAAAGTATTTTTCTAGTTTGCTTTCTCTCAACAATTGTTCTAATTGTAATGATCAAAATGAAAAAAAAATAAGGAAAAATATAAGTGCATCCAAAACAAAAAAAACAAAAAAAAAATAAGAGGAGGAAAAAACTGACTCATTTTTAGTTGTTACAAGACAAATGATTTTTTCTATAATGTTTGTTTTTTAGATGGATATTTAATTTGTCAAATGTAGTTTTTATATGTAATATTTTAGTGGTGGATTTCACAATCCTATCATAATTCGGTCCAGATCAATGAATTAACTCACTCTCGATAAGAAATTCATCTTATATGATATAACCGACCTGATGAGGAAAAGAAAACCCTAGAGACTGGTAGTTTTCGAAATAGTTAGATTGCTAATTGTTCAAATTACCAAATTTTACCCTAACTCACTATAGTCTCAAATATAAGAAAATATTGGTTGTACCTTGCCAGGGATCAAATTATAAGGAGGTAAGAGATATGTTGGAAAAAAGTATAAGTCTTACATCGAAAATTTATACTAAGATGGTATAGTATATAAGTCATGTTTAACTCTAACTAGTATGAGGTCTTTTAGAAAGAAATCCCAAAACAAATCAATGTGGGATTTGCCACCTACAACCTAAGACATATTACATTAATTACAACTTTGACCAGGAAAACCCAAACAATAATTCAACCAAACCTATCCGTATTCACTGATCCATAATAATAATAATAATAATAATAATAATAATAATAAAAAAGCTAATCACTAATGGCTATTTTTGAAGCCATGGTGAAAAGAAAATATAAAATAGAGAAAAATGCATATAAGTAAAGGAAAAGGGGATTGGGAATGCGTTGGCACGCTCCCCCAGGGTTTGAATCCCACTAGCAACAAATTCATTGCGTGGAGGTCAGTTGGATATGCGCCAAAGCCTAGAGTTTTAATATTGATACACTTGTAACCAACGAACTTGTATACCTGTGTGATTAGTCGGGTTTTCCCGGATCACCCAACGTTATTCAAAAAAAATAAAGGGAAAAGAGGAAAATATGCAAATTAAAAGTGAAGATTCTTACAAGATCTCTCTCAAAACTCACTTGAACCTAAAATAAACTAAGGAAAATCAAAACTCTCCAAAAAAATATGAAATTTCGTTTATATGGTACAATGTAAAATTGTCTTTATTTTTGTCTTCAATGTGATTGTATTGACTGAAAAAACTGACTGATGTGCATTTGTATTGACTGTGTATCGGTCGACACAAATCTTTTGAGATGATTCCAAAGTTTTCTCCTTTTTTGTCGATTGATGAGTATCAATCAATGTTTGCTCCTTTTTCGTCGACTCATGAGTATTGATCAATGTTGTGTATTGACCGACACTTGTGCTTTGATCGGTTACAGCACTCAAAATGTCTCTCAAATGAGCTTTCAAACTTTAATATTGACCATCGAATCCCATTGAGATGGTTCCCTTAAGCTTCATAAGCTTCAAAATGCCTAGAATGGCATGAATATGTACAATGAAAAGAAAATTTTGTACTTATTTGAGACTTCTAAGATATAATTCAAATGCATATTTATTGCAGTAAAGATGAGTTCGAGAGTCAAAAACCTTCTCAAATTAAGCTTTAAAACCACAAAATTATCATTTTATTAAGTGTCCAGAATCCACTCCAAGATGAACTTAGAAGCAGTTTGGATCCGTTCAAAATAGCTCAAAACAGCCTTCTAGCGAAATAGTCTCACAGAAGACCTATCTTTAAACCTAAAGCCCAAGCCTCGAAGGACAAAACCTATCTTTAAACCTTAACTTTTGATTTGGTCAGTGTAGGGATACTAAACATTTTATTTCCTATGTCTCTAATTTTTTCAAGAAATTGCTTTGGTGATGTATCATTTGAATACAACAATACAATCTTATTTTTCACAATTCGGTTTGTCACCAAGACAGTTTTCATCCTCATTTTCCAATTGATCCATAAATATATATCAAATTCTGATAGCGTAGCACGTTTGGTGTATGGTGGTGACTCAAATTTGGCAGTGTTTGATTGTGTTAATGTTTTTTTTACTAGTGTAATTTTTAGGTATCACTTTGTGAACAAAGCCAAATCTAGAAAATTTTAAAAGGACATTTATATTTTATCCAGTGAATATTTCAAGATTTTGCGTACTAAATTTATGATATATGGATTTGATTGGGTGCATATGCATCCTTAACTAAAAATTTTCATGCGCTCTTACATACCGGCGAATATGCTCTTAACCCATTGTTTTTTTGTTTTTTTTTTTTGTTTATCCAAGGATAGATCTCAGACCACCACAGTCCAGACTAATCCCCTGGGTCCAATCAGAACGCAGGCCAGCTTCACCTGGACTACCTCATCCAGACCCATTGTTAGTAGATGTCTTTCGAGTTTTAGATCCTAGAATCATCTTTTTAGACATTACTGAGTGTCAACTCTACTTGAAGGAATAAGCCTTTAATATCGTGATATGAAGCGTTAATATAGATGGTCGAAGTTTCAGAAGTAAAACCAAACCAACACTAGAATCGCTCACCACAATGGATATATACACAAAGAAATACAAAAAATCAAAACACATACAAGGAAAAAGTAAATTCTAGAAATAGAAAGAAATTAAAAATAAAAGAAGAGAAGATTCTCCTGTCTTTGTCACAATAGTCATAAACTCTTGTCTTAAGTTTTCTTCTCCAATCTTCATATGATCTCGTGCGTGCCCACTTTCCACTTTCTCTCTCTTACTGTTTTCTTTTTCATTTTTTCTTAAAAAACAAAAACAAAAATAATTATTATCACAACCTTCATTTTTTTGTATTGTTCTTCTGATTCATCTCCTCAATGTAGGTCGGTCAGATTGGCATGCACTACAGCCACAAACTTAGGTCGGTCCATATTATATATATATGCGTGGGTATATATAAATCTTCATTTTACTCTAGAGGCATATCTCCAGGACTAGACTTGCTGATCGAGAGAGTGAATATGATTAGTAAGATTGATCCCATGCTTGACCTGTCACAAATAATAAACTTTCCATCATATTTATTTGCTGAGAATAACTATACGTATTAACTTACAACATAATATTATGATATATTTTTGTTATATATTCGTCTGCATCATTGAATTTCTTTATCTACAGATATATATATATATATATATATATTGATATATGTGTCAAATTAATCCTAACTTTTAAACCAAAATTGACCCTTACGCAATCGGGGAAACTGAAATCATCAAAATACTACAAAGCATAGCTTTTTATTAATTATATATATGCATTTTGAGTTCTATATATTTTTAAACTCATTGGTTTTCCATAAATTAATATAGAACTTTAGGTTAATTGAATAGAGTAGATTATGTTGAATTTTTATAATTACTTACAAAGTTGCAAAGAAGAGGACGATTTTCTTGGGATCAAGAATCCAAGAAGTGTGAGAGCGTTTAAAACTAGATTTCCTCGGAAAACCAAATTTTCTTTCTCTATTTTGGTCGGAGATTATATTTCCGGCAGCCGTTGTAACGGTGATCTGATGAAGCGACGAGGCTGAAACAGCGGTGGTGGCTACGGTTGTTGCCGTGCCTGCATGATCTGTGGGTCCCACGGTGTTCGGCTTTTCCGGCGTGCTAGATCCTACACAACTCATACCAGAAAAGCTTTAGTTAACAACAAAAATGAATAATGATTCTTTTTTTTCTTTATTTAACAAGACAAAACAAATTGAATGATAACGTATTCATTAGTATATTTGTAAACCCAATTTAATAATAGTATGAGTAAGAGAGAGCATGCGGTGCTGGAGAATAAAAAGTTGGAATAAGGATCTTGTTAGCTAGTGGTCTGCACAAAGTTATGTAAAGGCTACACAAATAAATACTAACATATATTTAAAACAATAAATCAAGATTTATACGTGTAAAACCATGAAGCAAAAAGTCAGTGAGATCGTATGGAGAATTTTGGTAAAAAAAAAAAGGGAATTGGTGAAGTTCTGTTTAAAATATAAAAGCCTAAGTTACGGTCCACAGCTAAAAACGCATGGGTTGGTCATATTAACTAAATCCCGCCTAACACTTTGTAATTTATATCTTTAATAGGAAAATTAATCACTTGAATTAGTTAAAAATATTCAACATTTATTTATGTTAGGCAAACCGAACCTTATTGAATTTAAGATATAAACATACCCGAACACATTTCGGACACATTTCATGACAATAGAAAAAATATCTAACCGTTTTTTCTTATAAAGTAAAAAATATCTAACCTCCTTACAGAAAATAATAATAATTCGAATTTGCATTATCAAGAGTCTGAAAATATGTTTTGTTTCTATCCTAAAACCCCATGTTATTTTTGTCAAGTTTAAGATCTTTTTCTATAACCTACAGATAAGCCCAAACTGAATTTATTTCAAGAATCTTCTTAGGTCCATTTGATGATACTAATAAGTTATATCACGTACGTAATAACAGAAAAATGAACAAAGAGACAAAATGTACAATTGGCCTCTAGAAAAAATGCATTCAACCATATACGTGAAATAAAAGTTTAATTTATTAATGTCTAATACGTTGTACATTAATAGAGTATGATAAAGGAAATGATATATCATCAAGATCCAACATTATGACATGTATAGATATTAAATTATTGAAATGGAAGAAGGAAATTTAAAGATTACCTCTAAGTGGGGACTGAGGAAATGAGGTTTCCTTGTCATTACCATTTGCGTCACAATGGAGTTTCCTCTCGTTGTTGCTTCTCGGAGACCCTTTCCTCGATACACTTCTCTGCAGCTTTTATTTTATTTAAATTTTTCAGTTTTCTAATTTATTAATAACAAATAAATGGTTTGAATTATTGAGTTTCATAAATAATCACTTCAACAAAAGAAATTAAAATATCCAAAATAGACGTCATGACAAAGGCCAATTACCAGAAAGGGAAACAGAGAAATCCATGAGATGATAATAGTTTGAAGAATGCACGGAAAACAATATTTATTAAACTGACACGTAAAAGTCAACTTTCGAATTAGGTTATTTTATTTCTTTACTGAAATTTTTAAAAGAAAAAAAAAGTAAATGAAAGGAAAAAAAATGGACAGAAAAACTGAATCGAGGAGTCAAGAGTAGTTATAAAGGTTATGGGCGATTCTTCCATTATTCTCACCAAAATTAAATGTCTAAAAGACAAACAAAAAAATACAAAACAGAGAAAAATTGGAAACCCAAAATTCTAATAATTGAACAAAGTTTCGATTTTTAAAAAAAACTTACAGTAATTCTGGGACTGGAAGAGAAGTCTTTATGGAGGACATGAGAGAAACTTTCGACATCAATCGTCACATACCCATCTGGGTTAACAGATTTTTGAAACCCGGATCCGATATCTTGACCCGTAATTGCTCCACCGGTGTCCATCGAGAACTAAGCCATAAAGAAAAAAAAAAGGATCATCAAATTCATGAAGAAACAGAGGTCAATTCGAAAAAGAGAATAAAATTCTGGTAAAATAATGAAACTTACTTTGGAATATAGAAACAGAGAAAGATTGAGACAGAGTCTTTCTTACGTCTCTGTTCTGCTTTGTTTCACGATGAAGAAAGGTGATAAAGGCTTTTGGTTGGAGACAAAAAGTGGAGAGATTCTGGGGAATGTCGAAACTGAGAGAAGGGAGAGAAAGAGAGGCTTTAACTTATATTTATGTGGCGATTTCTTCTGAATGGGTTGGTGCCTTTTTATATATTTTAATATTTTTTTATTTCTCAAAGATAGTCACACGCACGAGAGAGAAAAAAGTTAAGAAGGGATAGACTAATGAGTAATTACTTATTCATAATCATGATTCCTATGTTTAATTTAAGTTTAGTTGATCTTAGTGGGATGATCTATAGAAGATTATTGTTAAAACCTTTAACAAAAAAAATATTGTTATTGTTTGGTTTCCATTTATGATTTCTTAATTATAAAACCTTTGATTTAAAATAGGTTTATCATGATTTCAATCATTTTGTTTTTGTTTGATTTTAGTTTACTGATTTACTTACAATTTGATCTCGACTCCTTTGGATCTAAAATTGAAATGAAGTCGAAAAAAATTTGGACTTCAGAAAACTGAACGTCCTTTAGTTGGTCGAGATATCTATAAAGTACCTCGTACATGGTGTTTTCGATCGAAATAAATAACTAAGGTATCTAGTTAGTACCTGAAAAGTAAGTTAGATATATGGTTCCCCAAATAGGGTTTCAAAGAAGGTATAACAACCTACGTGGACGATCATGCGATCCGTTGATACCTTAGATTTTAACCTTAAATATTTTTTACAAATGCACATACAAATCGCAATAGTATTTGAGGGATCAAATCCACAAAGACTAATGTCACACTTGAAATTTTTTGATTCAAAAAAGCTAAGAAGAAGACTCAATTTATAAATATGCAATCAAATTGAAAGCAATATATTAATTTTGGTTCAAAAAATGAAATAAAATGTCAAGTTTCAAGAAATCCTTCTTAGCCTAACCCCAAACTTTTTTTTTTTGTTTACTTTTTTTTCTCTCTCTTTTCTTATAAATAAAAAACTAGTATCACTGTAATCATATTTCCTCAACTAGTCAGATCCTTTTTCAAGACAAACAATGGCTTCAAGGGACTCCTCCTTAGCCTTGCCTTAATTTTTTGTTTGTTTTTTAGCCTTGCCTTAATTTTTTGTTTGGCTTTTCATAAAGGAGAGAAAGGGAAACCATGTTTGATACATAGCATTGAACAAAGACTAATCTTCTTGATGAGGTTTCTTTTAAATTTTGATTCAATAAAAGGTTTTTATTCGAAAAACCGAATAGATTCAAACTTAACACCAAAAAGAAAAAATACCATTAGTAAGCATCCTCTTTCAGACTTACTTCACATTGTTCCTAGTGTGATAATAAGTGATGAAGAAGATGGAAAACTCCAAAAGAAAGAAAAGAAAAGAAAAGAAAAAATAGTGGATTATCTCCCACTAAGTGCTTGTTTTCAAACATTAACTTATCTCTCGACATACTAGATATTAGGTGAATCAAAGAGTGGAAAAAAATGGATCTCGTAAATGGATCAGAGAGTGGCAAAAAATTGCAGCAGCTGGGTGGATGTATGGGAGGGAAGGAAGTTATTCTTGCAATATCAACAATAGATTAGCCACAAGCTCTACAATCATCTCGTAGTTTGCTCAAGTGTTAGACATACTCTGGAATTTTCAAGATCAAAATTGATGGTATCAAGGAAAATTAGAATCGGGTCCATGAAATGAAGTGGTTGGAGTTAAATATTTGGAGCTTTCTACTTCCTAGTCAAAACTGCTCGTTGGGATATCTATGTAAACTTAAATGAACCGGCCATATGTGTTTCTTCCCTTGGATCAAGCGGCTTATCATTCTCAGTTGTCACATCTTATATAATGTTGAGCCGAAAAGTCTTACATCAATGGTTGGTCTCTTCTCCAGCTTTTCATAGTAATTTCATGACCTTATCTCCCAGGAGAAGATCTATCTTGCTATGCTTGACATCGATAACAACTTTTGTTGTATGAAAAAAGGGTTGAACAAGAATACAAGGATCATGTAGCTCTATATCTAGCTCAAAAAAAAAAAAAAAAAAACAAATTCAGTTGGAATATAACCATTTCCAATCACCATAAGATTGCATTCAAGCACCTCGATAGAATATCGACCTATTTGATCAGAAAGTGTCAGAATCATATTAGCAAGCTTGAATTTTCTTCCCTAACTTCCGAGCAAAAAAAGCATGGCAAATATTCACAAAAGATAATGCTCAAGCACTGGAGTACCAATCTTGCAGTCTAGTATGAAACTTCATAGACTTCTAGTCTTTTAGACATCTTGTCTTGCATAACAACTTTTCACTCTCCAGTAATTTTATTATTGACCATCTTTTTTAGACTGGTTTCATTATTGACCATCTTTTTTAAATATTTTTTCATACTTAGTTCATTTTTTCTTCTATTTAGTGATGAAATTTTCACAATACTTTCTTCAATAAAAAGTCAAGCTTTGCATTCACTTCAACCATATTTTAAGCTTCAGCCAAACAATGAGCGCTATTACTTTCTGCCAAGTTCTTGACAACAACATAAACGTTGTCTTTAAGATATTGGTTCAAGTTCCCTATACTATCCAAGGCAATCTTGTATTTCCACTTATGCTCACATATCCTACCTTCTTTTTTATATATATGAATTTGAATATATTATCCTTTTGGAAATACAATTTTTTACAAAGATCTTTCAATGCCCCCCCAAAAAACTTAAAAAAGGCAAATGAAAATTACATGACATACTTGATTCAATTGATAAAAAAGATTTTTGAATTTCTTCATATCACTACATGCTTGGATTTTATCTCCTAGACCTCGATATATACTCTTAAATATGCATTCAGGGAAGAAGCACCAACTGAATGAATCATTGCATTTCTTTCTCTCCAAATGGAGTAGATAATGATTTGGCCAGCCAGTTTCTTTAGAAGAGTAGGTACACTTGGAGACTGAGAAATCATCCAAGTAATTATAGTTCCCCAATCAACAAATCAGAAGACCTAATCGGAACAAAACCATACCCCACAGCTCCAAGGTGAACGCACAATGGAGAAACAAGTGGTCCCTTGTCTCAATCTCGATTTTACAGAAGCAACAGTGGATTGGAGAATTAAGACCCCAACGATGTAATCTCTCCCTAACAGATAGCCTATCTAGATGGGCGACCCATAAGGTGAAAGCGTGTTTGGGAGTATGCCCTTTGAACCAAACCACATTAAACCAGTAAAATCAAGGTGCGAAAGGCCTCATGTGTTCCCAAGTCAAGGCTGAGGAGAATACGGTTATACCTTTGTTTTGTCCCGGTAGAAGTCAAAGAAATCCATCACTCCTTGCAGAGTCATTTGGCGGAGTAAGGGATGAAAACTCTATGTGCAAAGATATTGCAACTTCAGATCTTGCTGGCCACAAAAGCCAACTTTGAGAAGAGCAGACATCAGCCACTCTTGCTTCTCTTGGGATGCCTAAATGCCTTGGCCTGTCTTCTCCAATTAAGTCGACTAATGGTCCAAACCTGCATCAATTATCAAACTAGAAATATACGGTTCTGCCATTTCCCATACTACCAACAATATGAGGTATGGCCAAGTGTTTTAATTCATGTATTTGCTTTCAAATCCATGGAGGAGAAGATGTAGCCTCACTATCCCAAAATATGGACCTTGAATAGTGCTGGTTCTTGAGCCACGCGACCCAAAGAACCGGAAGACGCAAATTGCAGCCAAATAAGCTTTAAAAGCAATATTTTATTCCAAGTTCTCATCTCCTTTAGACCCAAGCCATCTTCAGATTTTAGGATACAAACCTGAGACCAAGCCACCTTAATACCACTCTTCTTGTGAATGCTTCCATTCCAAAAAAATATGTTACAAATCAGTTCAATCTCGTTGATACAGCCTTCATGAAAGAGAAACACTGTCATCCGAAAATTCTCCGTACTTGAAATGACAGAAGATATTAACTGAAGTCTTCCAGCAAAAGAAAGTAGCATGTCAGCCCAACCATTGAAACGATTAGCAAGAAAATCCACAAGAGGCATGTAATCTTTCAACCTTAGTTTCCTGTTAAGAAGCGGAAGTCCAAGATACCTAACTAGAAATGATCCACTCTGAAAACCAAAGTCAGAAGAAGAATCCTTTTCCAACTGGCTTAGATCCGCAGTGTATCTTTTTCTTTCATCTTTCATCTTTTCAAGGACACACCACAAGATTTGGCCAGAAAAGGTACCGAAATAACCCATCGACAATAAGGAGGCAGTGTTGTGGTCGAAGGTTTTTGCATTGGCCTTAATTAAAGTTCTTGGTCTTCGTCTTGGTTAAGTTCTCTCCCAATTTATTTTGCGATTACATTGGCTTCGTTGGTTTCGTCCTCTGCTGGCAACCAACTTATCATTTGAGGAATATGCGATCAATCATGGTGAACAACTAACTTCCCTAGATTTTAACAAATAAAAAAAAAAACTGACTTCGCTTTTTCATCAACTGCTTGTTTCGGAAGGTAATCTTTCTTTTTCTCATGACTAATAATTTTAATTTTCTACCCTTTTTAATAAATGATGTTGTAATTTCAAAATTGTCAAATCATTAATGTGCCTGTGTATTTTTAAGTATGCGCATGCATCGCTAAATTTTGTTAATAAGTCAAACACAAAAATTTTATATAAAAAAGGGTAGAAAATATTAAAAGGATTCAGTATTACAACTTGATGTTATATAAGATAAATTTTTAAAAAAAACATTTTAAATAAAATATAAGAAAATATTACTAACATTTAGAAAAGATAGCAACTAGCACGTCAACAATAAATGACTGCAAACAAACCATATTTAGATTTTTAAGATCATACTTCTTTTGGTGTTTCCGTATTAGCTTATGTATTGTATTAGTAGTTATAGATTTTTTTTTTTCAAAATTATTATTTTTATCTCTACTTTAAAATTGAGAAATAAGTTTCATTTTTATGTATTATGTTGGATTGTTACTTAAACAACTAAATGTTTGCAATTTAAACTATAGAAGAGCATATTTAAAATTTATTAACGTGTGAAAAAATCGGATACTAATTTAAAACAAAGGGATTATCTTCTTCTTTTTTTTTTTTCTTTCTTTGCAGCCTAATAAGTTCATTTTTCCAGAAAAGGAAATTTCGAAAAAAGGCTTAGGTGTAACATTTAAAAAAAGAAAAAAAAAAACAAAGGCGTTTTTTTCTTTTGTTTTAGGTGTAACATAAAAACATTTTATTTGGCGTTAAAAAAAAAACATTTTATTTGTTTCTATTTGACTTTCACACGTTTCCACCACGTCTAAGAATCACATCAAAGCGAAAGAGCAGGAGAATAACCGAAGTCTGTAAATAATTAATTATTTTCACATATAAAAATATAATTTACCACTTATGAAGATATTATTTAGGGTTAATTTGTGATCTTATGGGGGAGAAAACAAAAGAAACAAAAATGAGAGACATAGGCGACAGGGAGAGGACTCGAGCTATATGACAAAATTTATTTAGAAATCACAAATAATGAATATATGTTATGGAGTAGGAGTACTATGAGAATTGATAAGAATAAAATATTTAATTAATATCTATTATCTAGAATGGCGTTTGGGCGTTAGATATATTCTTTTATAAATTTATACAGCTAGATATTCTCCTCTAGCATATATATAGTTTCTTTTTTTTTATTAAAGTTTTGCTATTATTAAAATGCGAATTTTCTTTTAAAGATATGCTAAAATCTTAAGGCATATAGGTTTTCGTAAGAAGTATGAAATTTTGAGAGGGAACAAAGTAGACAAAGTAAATTAAGAGAAAACGGTAAAGAGAAACTCTCTTTAGACTTTGAGGATGGAGGTTTGTGGCCGTCTGGCCACCTCATCCTCTTTTACCTTGTACACCTATTAAAGTCTGTTACCTTCCTTTTTGAATTTTGAGGAAGAAGCCTCCAATCTTATATACTCTGTATAAACGTCCGAGTCCAAAAGAGTCATCAAAAACACCATATATTCATCTTCAAGAAACATAATGAAGATATATGTAATAGTTTGAAAAAGACTAGATGAAAGAGAAGTGGTGGCGTTTGCTAACACAATAGTGATATTGGCTACAAATGAAGATACAGTTGGAGAAGCGGATGGAACCTCAACACTTGGTGGGACTATAGAGAACATGGATGGAAGCGGCACCTCAACTTGAGAAATTGATGTATATGTGACAGTGAGGAGCCAATGGGGGTATTACTAGCTATTATTGGGTTAATTTTTGTAGCACATACATCCTCTTATGACTCGGTTATAGTAGAGTCATGGGTACCACATGGATAAACTACATCACGGCTGCTAAGATGGAAAAATCTAAATTTCTTATGGCCTAGATACCCACAACTATTACATTTAGATGAAATCCAACAATACTCAGCATTTCTCAATAGCTTTTTTTTTTACTCAAATACAAAAAATCACATAAACAACACTATTACATCGAAAGTTTAACCTTCGATAGGACACTAATATGGATAAAATTTTACACTATATAACTGCAAGTGCACAACGAAACAAATGTAGTATTTATGGGTCGATTCCAAAAAAACTCAATAGAACATAGCAAATTCAAGTTTTGAATTAAGCTAAGCTAATAAATTAATAATTAAAGGCAATCATTTAAATAGAGCATGTTAACTTTGAGTTATAAACTTTAGGGGACAACGCTTGGTTTCGAGAAAGTCTCGAGAAATCAGAATTGCATTAGGAATCTATTAAAGAATTATTTTTAAGTTGTTTTAGAACACAAATAAATATGCTATAGAAGATTAGCTTCCAATGCAAGATCTACTATGCCTAGACAGCTAGAAAATCAAATTTCATTGCTAGTCCTAATAGTTAAACATGCATTCAAACATGTATGCTAAGTTCACAAACACCCTAAACCAAATTGTCTTGTGAATAGGCATGTGTGATCATCTTTTTTTTTTTGGACGGTTAAAACACTTTCATATTTGTTTGGCCAAATAGCCTTACATCAAGTGTGATCAAATTTCGAAACACCTTTTGGTAGCATGTCAGCGGTGTCATTGTTTTTCCTTGGTACATATTCAAAGCAAATGTAGTCAAAACCCTTTGCAATCTCCTCAATATCTCTAAGGATTCCGTGAATGCTCTTGTGATATGTCTTCATGTTTATATCCTTTATCAGTGTGAGCGAATCTGATCTGCATCGTGCGCGTTTTATGTTCCTCCTCCTGCCTTGTTGTAGCGCTGCACGCATCGCCTGTCAAAGCTGATCCCACGTGATCCTTCTTCAGAGCATTCTTGCATATTTCAGCCCCATTGTCATAATAAAACACCCAGCCCAAGCCAGCCTTCTGAGTTGAGTGGTGCCAAGCCGCATCCGTATTGATGTTGATCACGTTCCTCTCGGTTCCACTCTGTTTCATCCTTTTCGGCTTTTGACTCTCCTTCGCCTTTGGTATTTGTGCCTGGGAATACTCCCTTGTTTCAGCCATAGCGTTGGTTAGGACTTGTGTCTCTGATATTCCTCTGTTCTCAAAAATGAGTTTGTTCCTTGCATTCCAAATCTGCCAGCATATCCACGCAAAGAGACATCCTCCTTCTAGTCCCACAGGCGGGAGGCAGATTAGGTGCTTTGATGCCTTGATCATTCCCCTTACTGTCTCCTCCCTCTCCAAAATCTCTTTGTTGCTGAAAGGTGTGCTGTTCCATACTCTCTTTGCGAAAGGGCACTGGAACAGAGTGTGGAATTCATTTTCAACTCCTCCACATCTCTTACAATCCGAAGATTGAGTAACCATGCGCTTCACCAAATTAACCCCCACAGGCAAAACCTCATGGGTGAGTTTCCACAAAAACATGTGGATCTTTGGTGATACCTTTCTTCTCCAAATCATGCCGTCCCAATCAAAATCGCGCTGCTCTAGGGTCCATGACTCTCGGTTAGTATCCTCAGCAGCCGCTGCGTGATATCCCGACCGTGTGGTGTATTCTCCTGTTGCGGTAGCTAGCCAAATCCATCGATCTTCACCCCCCGTTTCACTCAGCTGTATTTGTAGAATCTCCTGTTCTCTACTCGGTAGGATTTCCCTGATTTTCGCTATGTCCCACTCTGCTTTACCTTCCATGAATAGTTCCTTAACTAGCCATTCCTTTGAGTTCTCCGGTGCCGGTCCCATTATCCATTCCGGTTTCTCCAGTGATATCCATGGATCCTTCCAAATCTTTGTGGTCTTTCCGTTGCCAATCGAGTAGCTCATTCTTAGTTTAAGGACCTCCCTTCCTAGTTCCTGCCATTATTCCCCTCCATCCTTGTGAGCATGATTTTGGACACTTAGTCTCCATGAAGCTCTCTTCTCCACAGTACTTCCTTAACAAAACTCTTCTTAGCAAGCTTTTGGGGTTGTTTAGCAATCTCCAGCTAGTTTTTGCTAACAAGGCATCGTTATATTGCTCTATCTCTCTGAATCCCAAACCTCCATTCCTTTTTGCCTCGGCTAACTTACTCCATGAGACCCAGCTGATACTCTGTTTTTTCAGGGTCTGTGTCCCACCAGAATCGTGTCATTGCCGACTGAATTTTCTTGCAAAGATTTATTGGCAGTTTGAAGCAGGTCATAGCATACGATGGGATCGCCTTTAGCACCGCCTTCAGCAGAGTCAATTTTCCCACACTTGAGAGCCGCTTCGTAGCCCAGCTGATGGACCTCTGTTTGATTCGATCTACGATAGAGCTGAACAGATCCTTTTTCCTTCTGCCAAAAATTTCCGGTAGTCCAAGATATTTCCCGCTTCCTCCTTTCTGTCTAATTCCAAGATGCTCTTTAACTCTTTGTTTTGTGCCTGCTGAGGTGAGTTTGGAGAAGGTTATTGCAGATTTTTCGTTGTTCATCCGTTGTCCCGACACCGCCTCGTATTCGCTCAGTATCTCTTTTAAGCTGTTACAAGATCTTTGGTTTGTTCTCAGGAAAAACATCGTGTCATCCGCAAAAAAAATGTGGTTGACCCTGCAGCTCTTGTCTGCAACCTTTATCCCCACCATACGGCCTTCTCTTTGTGCCCTTTTGCATAATCTGGATAAAACTTCACTGCATAATATGAAGAGATATGGAGAAAGGGGGTCCCCTTGCCTAATTCCTCTTTGTGGCACCACAAGTCCCTTGGCCTCGCCATTCAGCAGAATTGAGAAATCGACTGTCGTCACACACATCATCACCCATCAGATGAAAGTCTCGTGGAAACCAAACTGGCTGAGAACTTCCTTAATGAATCGCCATTCCAGTCGATCATAGGCTTTACTCATGTCCGTTTTGATGGCCATCGTGCTGTGCTTTTCCGCTTTCGACTTCTTCAAATAGTGTAGCATCTCATGGGTGATTAAAACGTTGTCTGAAATCGCTCTCCCTGGCACAAAGGCAGATTGGTTTTCTGATATCAGAGTTCCCAGCAATGGCCTTATCCTACTTGTGAGGATTTTCGATATTGCTTTGTAGTAAACGTTGCACAAGGCCAAGGGCCGATAATCCTTCACATTCTTCGGATGCTTTATCTTGGGAATCAGCCTTAGGTGTGTGTGATTTATGCTCTCCGGTAGCTTCCCTGTTGCAAAAAGCTGAATCATCTTCGGATGCTTTATCAAGGGCCGATAATCCTTCACATTCTTCGGATGCTTTATCTTGGGAATCAGCCTTAGGTGTGTGTGATTTATGCTCTCTGGTAGCTTCCCTGTTGCAAAAAGCTGAATCATCGCGATCTTACGGTAGCTTCCCTGTTGCATGTGTGATCATCTAAATCTAATTTTAATTAACTAATCTACACTTCCATATATATTTTTATTAATATATATTTTTATTAACCAAGGATCCCAATTCTAGTTCATGACTTCAAAACTATGTACTAAAATCAATCTACACGAAAAACAAATAATAAACCCTAGATTACTTGATTCCAATTTCAAAATTCATCATATCCTTTGAAAATTACTCAGATATTGAAAGATCAAACATAGTTTTAAGTAAGCTATATATATATATATGTATTTATTTATTTTTTATTTATTAATTTGAAGATATCCTGAACCTAAAGATTTAAACTAATCTCCAAGGGAAACTATATTTAATATAATAATTTGCAAACAAACAATTAAACGGCGGAAAAGAATCTCATTATATATATATATATATATATATATATATATATGGATAAAAATCTTCAAATATCCAAACTCCATTAAAATCAGCCCAATAACAATTTGAATATATGTACTTTTATTTCTCATAATACTAGCGGCTACCATCAAACCATGCAATAAAAGAAAAAGAAAAACATGGTGGACCGCATCTATGAAAGAGATTAGAGAAAATAGAAGAAAAAAACATTTGATTAAGGAATGGTATACTAATGAATTGCAGCCAGAGAAGCTGTCTCACAAGGATACACTTGAAATTTTGAATAAAGCAACTCACCCATAGTCTCATGCTAACAATACAACCAAAATAATATAAATATCTAACTTCCCATATAATATATAAGATATCTATAGAGAGACAGTTATATGATATAGTCTAAATAATTCACATCGTGTGGTACTTTTTAACTTTGAAGTTTTAAACCAGTTAGTTGGTGTTGACGTAAAATACAAAACTACTTCTTCATCGAAGCCATTTTAAACAAAACTAATTGCTGTCTTCTCTTTTCACTGTCTTTGTTTTCTTCTAAAAAAAAGTGTTAATGTGACAAAAGCTATTCAGAGTAATAGAGACCGTTGGTTAATTTTCTTCAGATTTCGGGTAAAAATTTTGGATTTTCATCATAGATTCACAATGTTAACACGAGAAAGGAAATGGTTAATACTTACATTTATATATGTATATAGTTTGAGCAGTAACATTTTTCATAGATATTATTGTGATATTGTCTATGCAATCTTCAAAATATTATATTTTAACTGATAGAATTACCACTAAATAAGTAAATAAAATATCAACAAAATGCCACAAACTTTAGGTGTATAAAAAGTTACGAAGGGGAACTAAAATATTTATGAAATCTTTTTAAACTTGGAATTTGTGATACTTTTATAAGAAATTCAAAATTATGGTTAATTATTTTAACATTTATGTAATTTGAACTAAAGTGGTGATGCAACGATGATATTGGTATAAATCTGTCAAAAGAAAATAAAGATTTAAGTCTTAATGTTATTGATGCACACGGCTTGGTATTTATACAGCAGTTTAGACAATATCTTCCGAAAAATATATGTTAATTAATCGTAATTAAAGAAGTAGATATAATTCTTATTTGGTAGAATTATCTAATACTCCTCTCAAGTTGGAACATCCATGTTCAAAATGCCCAGATCGAATAGTAATTGATCAAACATAGACTGACCCAGAGTTCTCTCAAGTTGAAACATCCATGTTCAAAATGCCCAAATCGAACAGTAATTGATCAAACATAGACTGACCCAGAGGCTTTGTAAGTTAATCGGCAAGTTGATATAAAGAAGAGTTAATCATGTCTTGAACCGTATGATGAACCAAGTGACAATCAACCTCTTTATGTTTGATTCGTCCATGAAAAACGAGATTAAACGCAATGTGAATTACAGACTTGCTATCACAGTATAAACCCAACAAATCCAAGCTAACTACTCTAAATGCTTGTGACAAATCTCGAATACACTTCAGCTCTCTCGTAGCAGTAGACATCGACCAATACTCCGCTACATCGGAGGAATGAGAAACCATAAATTGCTTCTTACTTTTCCAAGCTAAATGTGAATCACCCATAAGAACAATATATGTGTTCAATGATCGACGAGTAGTAGGGCATGTTTCCAAATCCGCTTCACAACACCCATGAAGTTTCAAATCACACACAACACGAAGAAAAATACTTTTACCATGACACCCCTTAAGATACAGAACTATCTGCAACAGTAGATCCCAATAAAAAGTCCGAGCAGAGTCAGAAGATAAAGAAAACACATGAAAATTATAACTAAACTCCAGACTTGTAGTGGCCAAATACACCAAATATGCCTATGATTATCATCTAACAGGCCATCATAAAAAAAAAATCATGATTTTATTCCACTGGCGTTACATAAGACTTATAACCAGGAAATCAAACTTCAATGAATATTTCATGGGCATATTTACGTTGAGAATGAATATACTCTTGGGATTACGAGAAAATTCAATAACCAGAAAATACTTCAACACTCTGAAATCTTTCATATGAAAACACTATTGCAAATAAGCCTTGAATTTCTGCAAATAATTAGCATTGCTGCTCACCAAAATAAAATCATCCACATACACTAAAATTTTAATTGATAACCACCACATGGAAACAATAATATCGAGTAATCTAAATTATTTTGAATAAAACCGTAAATGGTAAGGGTCGGGGACAGTTTGGAAAACTAACATTAAGGAGCTTGACGAATCATACAATAACTTCTTAAGATGACAAATCATTATCTTATTAGAATAATGAAAACCCTGCATAAGCTTTTTTATAAAAATCATCATCGCGATCTTCGTATAGAAATAAATTATGTACATCCATTTGATGAACCTTCCAATTCTTAGCAGAGGCAACACCTAGTAAAGTAAAAACCTCTACCACCAAATCGGCCTCCTCGACCATTGTGCAAAGTCATACGTGCGTAGGGTTTGCAACTATCAGGATTGATATGTAGTTGAAAGCAAGCACGAACATGATGACCATAACGATGACAATAAGAACATGCAAAACCTTCATTTTAAGGCCATGTCACGGCGGCTGCAATAGGAGAAGAAGACGACGAAGAAGGCTATGTTTTCGCCAAAAAACCAATCACGTTAGGTTTACTTCCTTCAACTGGGTAGAATTGAGATGTTTTTCTCTTTTAATACTTCGAGCGTAAACCATGTTATCCAATATAAGATCTTCACCAAATATCTGAGTTCGAAGCGAAGCAAATCGCTATTTATCCACCGAGCAAAAATTTATGAACTCGGTTCTTCGCATAATCATTTTCAGTTCTCTCTATAGCTCCACATATAAAATTGTGTCGAGTATGGTACTTCAAAAATTCATCCCAATAATTTGTACGACGATAGAAGTACTCGAGCACGCTTACACAACGTAGTAACTTCTTCCAATTCGCTTCCGAACACCATTGTTAATTGAATATCTTTGGTGAAGATTCTCCCATAACTTATGAGCTTCTGCAACAAATGTGACTCTTGATCAAACACGAGGTTTCATCATCGTATGAGGAGCAAGCTCGTGATCGGCTTGCAGTTTTGATACACTTCTGTCAATTAAAAAAATAATATTTTTCTTAATTTGAAGGGCGTTATGCATCTCTACAAATCATTCAGAGTAATTTTCCCCATTGAAAAGAATTTAATAAATTGAATTTTTTGGATAATCAGAGGGGTTGAGTGGTATGGCGAGGCCTCTGTATCGAGAACCTTTGTGTCACCATTGAAGCTGAAGATCTTTCATTATCGGGACCAAAAAAATAATCAAGGTCAAATAGAAAATAATAATAATAATTTAGGAGACTAGGTCAGAAAAAAACAATGAAAAAAAAAAAGGGTTTTGATTTGTACTATAATGTCACAACAAAGAGATAAAGGTTTTTTCCTTAGATAAATGTTTTTTTTATCATGCATTACAATCAAGAAACAACTGATTTATCCTTATACAAAATATTTTCATTCAAACGAATTCAACTATCTATAACGCTTACAATTATATTATCAACAACTTCACAATGTAACTCTTCCCATAACATTCAGATTTACGACGGACGGTTCCACATGTACCACACCTAAAATGGACAGCTTTTCCGCAACACATAAGACCACGTCGGACGGCTCTATCTGCAACACTCTGAACTTCTTACAAGTTTGCATCCATTAATCTGATTGAACTACATTTTCTAGAAATCGAATTCTATACATGGTGTAGAAGCCTTTATAAACTCTTGATCCAATGGTCAAGAGACTTCCACTTAGATATATGTTTTACTCTTCATAGATTAGTAAATTTTTCTATTTACTAGGACTTCCTAATAAAATCACTATACTATACGTTATGTTTACATAGTTATGATATTTTTATAACAAAACTTGTTTTGTAGTATTTTAGATTGTATCTCTAAATCATATTTAATTACAATCCCCACTCGTATTTAATATGCATGCGTGTGTGAAAGTCATATATAAAGAATTCACACCAAATCTTACATTGATTGTGGTCTGATATGTTTTTAGGCTTTGTCTCCTTACATTGATATGTGTCAGATTGAGTTACCCTCTTATTTTTGTTTTATTAGGGTTCTGATCAATGTATCTTCATTATAAAAAAATCCATATCAAAAAAATAAGTGAGAATTCAAATGAAATGATATTAAAAATTGTCGATTTAATTTCTCTTGTTCTAATTAATCCAAGCTCGAACAATCTACTTTCTCCATTGGTGAATTGGGACCTTAAGTCAGAACAAACAAATCTATAAACGAAAATAACTTCCTCATCTCTGACATAAAATCTCACTCTATTTCAGTTTGATCAATTCGGGTTAATATTTTTTTACTGATTCTTGATAAATCTCTTAGCAAAATTCAAGAGCTTGATGAAAAATTGGAATAACAAAGAAAAAATATTTTACCTAATTATATGAGCTAGTTTGCTTAGAGCAGGAGAGCGTCAAAAATATCCTGGGTCAGTGAAGTTTCTAGTAAACACTAAAGGAAGTTCTTGTGAACCAAACCGCATCAAGAACAACGTGTTTGAAACCGGTTAAAGCCATGGTCTCGGACAACATCACCAATTCTACAGAAAAAGTTTTTTGACTTTTTGAGTCTTATAAAAAACATCAAAATTGTTTCTTTCAATGAAACCAAAAACGGGTCAGATTTTTGTACATTACAGAAACAGCAAATGACTACGTGACTACACAGTAAGCAACATTTTTCTATGATCACATTGTGACCTTTCCGCAAAATACAACAAAGTAAACAAGCATTATTACTGTTTCTCTTCAAATTTAAAAAGACAAAAAGACAAAAAGAGGCCAAACGTGTATGATCTCTCAAAATTTGTTACACAAAGCTAATGGAATCACGAATAGTTGTTCCTATGGAAGTTCGTTAGTTAATAGATGCACAATCAGTACATGCCTTAATCAATGCAAGTGTCTATCTTTACGTTTTAAGTCCACAGAGGAACAGAGAAACGAATATTCTCTGAGGCATTTTCACAAACACTTGGTGTCCTGAATAAACTGGATGCAAACAAAACTAAGAATAAGCGAAAAATCTGCAACTAAAATTGATTCGTCTCATTTTCCTCCATTGTTTAGGTGTAATCTACTCTAAAACATTCTATGCCTTCAAAAAAATTCGATCTTTTTGTACATTGAAACATTTATCTTGCAGACAAATCTGTGATGGAAACATCGTTTACAGAAATCGAAAACGAAGTTGATCTTTTGAAGAAACCAGGTTGAGAAGGCTTTGGGAGATGGAGAGACTCAGAATCAGAGCTAAGCATAGAAACAACTGAATCCATTGTTGGTCTTTTCGTAGGATTCTCTTGAACACAAGACAGAGCAATTTCTAAGCATTCCATTAATTGTTTCTTAGAGTAAGATTTCAAAAGCACAGAATCCATTAGATCCATTGATGTTCCTTCAATCCAGTTTTTCCAAGCCTGAAATAAAACAACAAAATCAACGAATCATTTCTTTGAATTTGTTAATCTGTGATTGCGTGTGTTTCTTGTCACTTACAAAAGTTGGGAGATCTGTGCCTTCACTAAACCCTAATCCATTGTTTCTTTTACCAGTAATGATTTCAAGAACAAGAACTCCAAAGCTGTAAACATCTGTTTTCACTGAGAATCTTCCGTGCATTGCATACTCTGGAGCCATATATCCACTGCATCAACAAGAATTTAAGATTTGTTATTGTGTTTGTTTTTGTTGTTACTTGAATTGGTTTTTTCAAGTAGACTTACTAAGTTCCAGCCACTTTTCTTGTTATTGCTTGAGTTATATCGAAATCAAATTGTCTTGCCATACCAAAATCAGAGATCTTTGGTTGCATCTTCTCATCTAAAAGCACATTGGAGGATTTGAGATCACGGTGAATTATCGAAAACTCTGTACCTTCGTGAAGGTAAAGCAATCCACGGGAAACTCCTATGATGATGTTGTACCGTTGTCTCCAATCTAATTCCTTCCGTTTGATGGGATCTACATTCATTAGTAGAAGTTAAAAGAATTGAAACAGAGAAGCTTGTGTAGTGACGTGGAGACTATATATACAAACCGAACAAGAAGCGATCAAGGCTTGTATTTGGGATAAACTCATACACGAGAAGTCTTTCGGATTCTTTGATGGAGAAACCAAAGAGTTTAACAAGATTCTTATGTTGCAGCTTAGTCATTAAGAGTACTTCTGTTTTGAACTCTACATTGCCTTGTCCTGAATGTATCGATAACCTTTTCACGGCTATCTCTTGCCCATCTGGAAGCTGACCCTGAATTGGTTTTGATTACATATTTAGTAAAGTTAGTAATCTTGAGATCAGAATTAGAGCAATGAAGAGTATAATAGGATCAATTTTACCTTGTAGACAACCCCGAAACCACCTTCACCGATCTTATTCGTTAAAGAGAAGTCAATAGTTGCTAGTCTTATGTTGTCAAAATCAAAATGCAATGATTCTGCACACTCTATTTCATCTGCAGTTCGAAATTTTGCAAGCGGGATAAGGAAGGAAGAGGCGAAAATAGGGTTTTTAGCATCATTAGTTATTCTCAAACTTACTTTCAGATTTGTTCTTCTTCTTGTTCCTCCTCATTAAGTAGATTAAGAGAAAGACAAGAACTAATACAATCGCTACAGTAGGAATCACCGCAAATATGAGAGTTTGAGAACCTTTTCCTGCAAGAAACATGGAATCAGAAGGAAAATTCTAAATTTCTAATCCATAACATTGTATTACTACCTTGATCATTTCTTCTGAAGTTATTTTCAAGAGGAGAAAGAGGTTGTTTCTGTTGTTCTGAAAGAACCGAGAGATCGAAGAACGGATAATCTTCAAACCTGAAATAGCAACTTGGATTCATCCACCATCCACCTACCTTTCCATCACAACAAGTAGGAACACCTGCAAAGATCTGAGCAAGACAGATTCTACAATCTGATTCAGTCAAATCCGGTGTACATTGAGCCAACGAGTAAATCGTCCCTTTCACTCCCGCGGCAAATTTA
Source organism: Euclidium syriacum (assembly GCA_900116095.1). Taxonomy (NCBI): domain Eukaryota; kingdom Viridiplantae; phylum Streptophyta; class Magnoliopsida; order Brassicales; family Brassicaceae; genus Euclidium; species Euclidium syriacum. Next base: position 4,299,834 of record FPAK01000009.1, read on the forward strand.
ACATCTTCGCTCTTATACGCATCTTCGATTTTTGCTCCTAATGAATCCAATAACTCAGCTAAACCCTTGCTGAAACTTTCCTTGTCTCTCACGGTAACATTGCTTGATGTGTAGTCAAAAGGAACCGGCTCCATCTGACCTAAAATAGTTCGACTTGTGTAACGAAACATGCACTTTTCGAGCCATATATATGCTTCGATAACGTTCGGACAGCGATTTATAAGCTGTTCTGCGGCTGTTGTTAGGAAACTGATGCAATCTTGATTTGGTTTGATGTCTCCTCTGCATAAAGCTATAGCGTTGACTTCGTTATCGACTGAGATATTGTAGAAACCGTTGATTGTTGGAGTTAGATCGGGTAGAGATGAGATCAGACGGTTTAGATTGAGGGAATATGAGGTGTTAGATGTGAAGTTTCCTCCTTCGTAGAAACAAAAGGTGTGATCGGTGGCGTTTTGTTGAGCGTAAATCGAGATAAAACTCAAGATGAAGAAGAAAGAAAAAGAATAAAGCATTGAAGGCGAAGCCATAAATAATCATGGAAATGAAAATGAGAAACAGAGTAATCTTTAGTACCTGGCAATGGCAGATTTCTTTTCTTCCTTCGACGATTCTCGAAACCTTTGACTAAAATCGTTTATTTGAATTTTAAAACTAATTGTGCACTAATGATCACTCACGACACATTAGTGTGCAAAAGTCTTGGACTAAAAGGAAATACAATAAGTTGAACACACGCGTGTTGTATACGCGCTGATGACGCTCATGGGCATTGTATTGTTGCCATTAATATTCGATGGGCTTCAATTTAATTTTAGAGTGTCGGTTATTCTTAAGGCCCTTAATGAGCTTTTCATTCTTCTATCTAATCCTAAAATAAATTAGTATGGTCGTCATCTTCTTCATGAAACCCTAGTCAAAAACTGGAATTCACAGTTTGCCTTTGCTCATCTTTGTCTTTCGATTTGTAGAAAAGTCTGAGAAAGAACGCCTACCGTGAGTATCGGCAGAGACCGTTTGCTAGCTGCTCTCGGAGAATCATACACAGAGGAAGAATTCGAAGCTCTGTGTTTCCGTTTTGGTGTCGAGCTTGATGTTGTGACAACAGAGAAGGCAATAATCAGGAAAGTAAAGCATATCGAAGAAGAAGAAGCTGATGATGATAAAGAAATCATCTACAAGATTGAACGATTTGCTCTGCCTTGAAGGTTTGAGCGAGCTCTACGAATTTTCATTAAGATACAGGAGAAAATACCATCGTATACCCTTGATGACATCAGCAAAGACAAGATCCTTAAAATCCAAGTTAAACCAGACACATCGAAGATCCGTCCATATGCTGTACTTGGATGTGCTTTTTTAAGAGGCTTAACCTTTGACGAGGCTCGTTACAAGAGCTTTCTTGATCTTCAAGATAAGCTACATGAGAATATGTGTCGTCGAAGATCCTTGGTTTCAATTGGAACACATGACCTTGATACATTGCAAGGTCCATTCACAAACGAAGCTTTGCCACCAACAGATATAAATTTTGTACCTTTGAAACAAACAAAGAGCTTCAGAGCTGACGAACTAATTGAATTCTACAAGTCATCTTCAGATTCAAAGTTGAAAAAGTATCTACACTAAATCGAGACTTCACCGGTCTTCACTGTTCTTTACGACAGTAAAAGAACGGTCACATTCAGAAATAACCCTAAAGACAAAGAATGTCTTGATTGAATGTAGAGCGACTGATTAGACAAAGGCCAAGATTGTTTTGAATACAATGGTTACAGCTTTTTCAGAATATTGCGAGCGAAAATTCGACATTGAGCCTTGTTGAAGTTTATGACGACGAAGATGGAAAGTCATACATGTATCCGGATTCGAGTATCAACGGCTACGATATGGAAGTGCCTCTCTTGTATATTAATAACTCAATTGGAGTCACTTTGGAGTTGGATGATGTTACAAAAATGCTGACCCGAATGCAGCTGCATGCTGAGCCTATTGATGATAATCAATCTGCGACTAAAGTACATGTACCACCGACCAGAAGTGACGTGATCCACCCTTGTGATGTTATGGAGGATATTGTCATTGCCTATGGTTACGAAACTACGATAACATTCCAAGAAAACCTGCTTCGATAAAACCACTTTATTTGAATGAGCTCACTGATCTTTTCAGAATATAGATTGCGATGAGTTCGTACTCAGAGATGTTAACATTGACACTATGCCCACGAGAGGAAAACTTTGAGATGCTAAATAGAAAACATGCTAACTCAGCTGTTATAATTGCGAACCCACGTTCTACTGATTGTGCGGCTATGACGAGGACTCTAAGAACACCTCCGGTTAATTTAGAAAATGGAGTTCTTAGGAATTAAATAATTTTTTTTTTTAAAGTTCATATAAAAAAAACAAAATAATCCAATCAGACGCGCTACATATTTGGACACTGTGAAGAAACCGTGTCTTGCAGTCCTAATATAAAAAACGATCCTTAAAAGAAAACATGAAATCCACATTTTTTATTATATTTTTATTAAAACTAATATCTCCACTGACTAGCTATCATAATAAAACTAGATTTGAGATTTGAGCGATAACAAATGCTTTTTCTATTTTTGGTCGAAATAGCTTTTTGAAATAGGTGATGTGGTCTTATTGGATGAGAGAAAAGACGTTAGTGCATCTAGTCGTCCTTATATCGCTGCAATACGTTGTGGTGCTACTTCTTGATTTGAGCTTATACACGGTCTCGTCGATAGAACCATGCAAATGATGGGATCACTTTAGTACTAGTCAATGACAATACCAGTTACTACCTAAAGCTCTCTCAAGAACCGGAGTTTCTACAAGGCAGGCAAGCTAGTATCGTTTTCAGAGGGAAACAAATTGGTAACGTTGGAATCGTGGGGCCGGCCCTTGTATTTAAGATGTCTAAAACAATTTTTCAAAATTTGGCCTTTTAAAAGAAAAAAAGAAAAAAGAAAGTCACTATAGGTTGGGTAGCTAAAGATCAAGACTAAGGGAATGTTGTCATTAGACTAACTACATCTTTTCAAAAATTGGCCTCATTAAATCTATATATTTTATGTGGCTTTAAAGTATGAACTTTATTTGTCTTATTCATCCTCAGGTTTTGATCAACTTTGGCATTACTGATCCATGCTCTTTCGTGGAGATGGACTTGCAAGCTTTCTTATGGAATCAAAAAACCCAAACCAATTTGTTTCTTCTAGTTCTTGTTTTTGTCCACACTATCACTGTGTTCTTGATTTTTGCTTGTTTTGAGAGGAAATAAAATACTAAAAATATTTAGATGTTCTCAGATACTTTTGAATTTAATTTTTTTTTTTTTTTTTTTTTTGATAATAGGGTTTGCAATTTTTATTTTCTTCTTTTCTAGATTTTAGTATTCTTTTGGGATACATAGAATACTAAAAGAGAGCGTGTTTGTACGCTTTGTCTTTTTGTTTTTCCTTATGTGCTTGAAGTTGCAAAATAGTTTTGTGTGGATGAAGGAAAACATAACCGAGTTTTTAAAATATTTTATTATATTTTTCATATTTCATTGATTAGTTTTTTTTAGAACAATATATGCTTTAAAATGAGAAGATGTAATCTAAAGTCACCCGCAATTAATAAATCATCCTTGCAGCTTGCTAAAAGTTCTGACACCAAAATCAATTTTTTAGTTTTGCTTATACAGTTTTAGTCATGTAATAAAGTAATCTTGAAATAAATTAGTATTTGACATACCTGAATCTTTTATGTTTTATGAAGTTCAGAGGAGACACTTTCTTTCTTGTCCCCTTCTTTAAAAACTAATTGAAAACTAAAACAGATGTTTTAAAAAAAAAATTAAAAATACAAAGAGATTTGTCTGAAGGATTAAAGCACATTACAAAAATCATTCACCAAGTCAATTCCAGAACCATTAAATTAAAAAGTTCCTCGTCATCTGAAACGACACATTCCACACTTTCAGACAATAACGGATTCTTCTCCTCCTTAGAACTGTTCTTCGTCCGAACATTGCCACAGATCACAGGTAAATCAATGAATCCAAACTTAAATATAATTTGTTTAGTGTTTATTAAGTCAATGAGATTACTTAAAGCCTACTCATCCGAAAGCAACATTGCAAAATGAAATGTGCTCACCACTCTTTGCAACCTTCAATATAAAGAACAACAAAACAATTGGTTCATTAGATCACAAGCAAAACAAGACAAATTTTCCGGAGAAGAAAACATGAAGACCCTTTTTGTTTTCCTCCTTCTCCTATGTGTTGTCGCAATCAACGCGAATCAACAAGAAGAAGAGATCAAACCAGTATCTCATAAGCTTTTCCACAAAGTCCAACAATGGAGAACATCTTTAAAAGAATCAAGTGCAGCAGAACTCAAACTATCATCAGCAATCATTGTAGCCGGGGTCTTATGTTTCCTCGCTGCCTTAATCTCGAGCGCAGGTGGGATCGGTGGTGGAGGTTTATTCATTCCAATCATGACTATAGTAGCAGGGTTAGACTTGAAAACAGCTTCAAGCTTCTCTGCTTTTATGGTAACCGGTGGATCGATAGCGAATGTAATAAACAATCTCTTTGGTGGTAAAGCATTGCTTGATTATGATTTAGCTTTGCTTCTTGAGCCTTGTATGCTTTTAGGAGTGAGTATTGGTGTTATCTGCAATAGAGTTTTGCCTGAATGGCTTATCACTATTCTTTTCGCCGTGTTCCTCGCTTGGTCTAGCTTGAAGACTTGTAGAAACGGTGTCAAGTTTTGGAAGATTGAATCCGAGGTTGCGAGAGGGAAAGGACATGAGAGACCTGAGAAAGGAAAAGGCGAAATAGAAGAGGATACTAAGAGTCTTAAAGCTCCTCTTCTTGAAAATCAAGAGAAAAGAAACAAAACACCATGGACGAAACTTGGTGTCTTGATTATTGTTTGGGCGTCTTTCTTTGTCATTTACCTTCTCCGTGGGAACAAAGATGGAAAGGTAAATGATATATAACTTCATAGATTGATAGATGAACAAGATCGACTGATTTTGTTTATGTTTATGTGCAGGGAATAATATCAATAAAGCCTTGTGGTGTGGAGTATTGGATTCTGCTTTCACTTCAGATACCTCTAGCTTTGGTTTTCACAAAGCTGGCTCTTTCAAGAACCGAAAATCATCAAGAAAGACCATCGAATAATCAGGTAAATGCAACAACTAGCTAGAAACCAGATTGAATTACTCAGATAAATACTAAACACTATAAATCTTATATAAGCAGAAAAATCAAGAAGGTAGTACAAGAGTGGATCAGTCCATGCGGTTAATGTTCCCGGTTATGTCATTCTTAGCCGGTTTATTAGGAGGTATATTCGGTATTGGAGGTGGAATGCTTATAAGCCCTCTTCTTCTTCAAGCCGGGATACCACCACAGGTATCAAACTTTTCCCATCATTCTTTTTCTAATTTTTGGTAAGTGTTTTTGATTGAATATATGATATCAATGCAGGTAACAGCAGCAACAACTTCATTCATGGTGTTTTTCTCAGCAACAATGTCTGCAGTTCAATATTTGTTACTAGGAATGCAAAACACAGAAGCAGCTTACATGTTTTCATTGATTTGTTTCTTTGCTTCGCTTCTCGGACTTGTTTTAGTTCAGAAAGCTGTAGCTCAGTTTGGAAGAGCGTCCATTATAGTTTTCTCTGTTGGAACAGTGATGACTCTAAGCACAGTCCTTATGACTAGCTTTGGCGCTCTTGATGTTTGGACTGATTATGTTGCCGGCAAGGACATGGGTTTCAAGCTCCCATGTTAAGGACATCAAATCAAACAAGAACCTCGGTTTCACTTTATTGTATATCTTTTTCTTGTTTTCTCTTGACTAAGAGCCTCTGAGTCTGAATTGACTTCTATGTAAGAGGGACATTCGGAACAAAATGGCAGTGTCATGTTTATATGTTTTTTTTTTTGTAAAAGTTAATAATTTGGGGATGTAACTTTAGTTTAAGACCCTTGACTGGAAAACATCAGTTTATGAGTCGCAGTTAAGTAGTTACTAAAGTTTTGTAATTTTGTGTTCAATCTTATGTTGCAAACGAACAGTTACATAAGACATTCAGTAGCAGTAGTTTATGTTTCTCATACAATATGGAGAAGGCCACATTGCTAAGACAGCAAGCTGCTTTACAATCACATTAAGAGTACAAAGATCTCGAAACAAAAGGTTACTGAGAAATGTGGAGGATCCGTGAATTAAAAATCTGTAGATCTTGTGGATAGTTATTAACCGTAGCTTAAGCGTGAGTCAAGAAGCTTTGTTGAAGTTTGTCTCCTAGGAATACCAATCTCGCATGCATTTACTCTTGCAGCAAACCGAAGAGAGCACAGAGACTCTCCAACAGAAGATGGGTCAGGAGATATGTTTACAAACATCAACGTCTTTGAATCTCCTCCTAAACAAGGCTGCTCAAAGATAAACCATTCTTAGTATCACAGAAATCCAAACATATGCAACATTTTTGAAAACTGATTCATGTAGTCCAATCTTATAGACAACGAAACACAAACCTGAAGCAGATATGTTAGCTTTGAGTTTCTGAAAGGAACATGGTCTTCTTTCTTAGCCAATGCGAAGATAACATCACTCAAAGCCGATAAACTTTTGTTTATAGCCTGTGGTAGTGCAGAACAAAGATCAGTAATGATATGCTGAAACCAATAGCTATATTTGAAACAACTAAAACCTGTGTCTCCTTCAATCGTTCTCCAGTTGCACCACTCTTTGATAGCCGCTCGCTTCCAGCTAGATCGATTAAGTTGAGAACACCTTGTACCTGCTGCTCAGTACTCTGAAAGAGGACAGCTGTGTTAATAACTATAAGAATAAAAGAAAAGGAAAGAACAAACTCCATATGGTAAAGACGTTATTACCTCATTCACACCTGAGATCCGCATAGTAAACACAAAATGGCTCCTAGATGATTGCTCATTCATTTGAGTCTTACCTACAGACCTGGAAAACGAAAATTTACTCCATGTTTTAGTCAATCGACAGAGACTTATTTCTCATAGTCCATGGCTAATGCAAAACCTACATGATGCTTGATATACAAAAGCAGGCCAGAAGTCATACCTGCTCTGAGCAGCCTGCTGCAAGAGTGAGGAAATCTGTCCAATACTGCATACATCAAATACGGTTAAGTCGCTGACATGAGTGTTTCCATTTACGTCATGTGTGATTGTGTATTGTTTTCCTGACGTGCCACTGTCTGATCGCACCAATTCCATAGAAGTTGTTCGATTTGTAGAGAGCAAATCTCTGATGGTCTCATTATATATCTCCAACATAGATACTTGCATCTTGTACTTCCAGCCTTGTGCACCTAGTAATTGACTAGCTTGGAATATCTGTTCAAGTGACCGAGGGATCAGTCCTTTCTGTTCTGGCTTCTCTGGTCTGCCCATCATTGTGTATGTCTTCCCAGAACCCGTTTGACCATAGGCAAAGATACAAACCTGTAACCACAAATTTTTTAAGATAGACATCAACTAAAGAATTATCAAAATTGTTTTTCACTAAATGGGTAAAATTCTTCAAATTTGACATTGGAGAAAACTACATCTACGAACACATACGCTACACAGAAAAAATATACCAACTCTACATCAAATAGTTGCCTCTAACTAGAATATTATTTCCATAGCATCTATAACCAAAAATGCATAAACAAATAAAGAAAATAGACCTTATAGCCATCCAATGCACTCTGTACAAGCTGAGATATTTCAAAGAATACTTCTTCTTGAGAAGCTTCGTGATTGAAAACTTTGTCGAAGGTGAAAGGGTGTTTGTTCCCTGATGAAACATAAAATTCCACAAGGAAGAAAAGAGAAGCAAGATTTAGTGTCTATGGGAATAGTCCTCCGTGGAAAAAAAAATAGTAAATGACAATATTCATACCACTCTGAACCAAATCGACACATCTATCACGAGCTTCTGTTGAAGTTGGATAGGCTATAACAGTTGCTTCATGTCGTCCACCATCGTCTGGTAACAAGGGACGCACTCGGCAGAAGACGCGTATATTTCCTTTTAGTTCCTGAATTAACAACTTTTCTTAGCACATATCCAGGCAGCCACATAAACATATTTATAGTCATGAAAAAAAAAACGTCTTCTTACAAGAATAGTGTTATGAAGCTTTTTCCGTAGTAACTCTCCTTCACAAAGTTGTTGCTCCATGTCTGCAAGGCGGTCATTTAGTTCGCACAAATGATGCTTCTGTTCCTCAAACTCTGTCCTAGTAAGAGATACCGATGCATCTGCAAGCTATATTTATCATTACAAAAGTCTATCAGCGAAGCTATTTAGAATTTAAGAGCATCTGATGGTAGCAGTGCATTAACTTCTAAAATAGACTTGATACTTTCAGTACCTTTTGCTTTTCATTGGCGATTGCTAATTGCTGTTCCAGCATCTGTATCCGCTCCTTTTGCAATGAACATGTTTCCTGCAGGGTAAAACTTGCAATGTCAAATAACCAAATAAGAAGCAGTAATGCAGAAAATTTGAACGTTGAACTAACCTCCAGTGATCCTGATTTTGCTATCAAGATATCTAGCTCTTGCGATGATTTTCCGATATGCTCCTTGTACTTCCTGATCTCCTCAGCCAGATTTTGTGACTGTACATTTTGACGATCACGATCATCCCTAACTTGTTGAAGCTCACTCCTGAGGATAGTAACTTCCGAAACCAATGAATCCTTCTGTTTTCTAGCTTCATCTTGTAAAACCTTGATCACAGAAAAGAGAAAAAGGAACATTTTAAGAAGAATCCGATTTAAGAAGAGACACAACTATAAGGTCAGTGATAGACAAGAGAAACTTACTCTGCTTGACGCTAATTGATCCTGCAGCGACTTGCTGTGACCCCTTAGTGTAGTAAGATTCTCCAGTATACTTGACTTTTCTTTTTCAGCACGCGTGAGTGCAATTCGAACTGTTTCAAGATCAGTCTGGAGTTTGCTGTTATATTGTTGCAAACTTGTGTTGTACTCTTGCAGCCTTTTGTACATATCCTCAAGAGACAACACCTACAGATACAAAACAATCCATTTTCCACAGTAAATAAAAGACTGTACCAGGAGTTAACACAAGAAACGGGAATAAAACACCTAAAGAAGACATTTATTGTGAACCTTCTGCTTGGCAGTCAATTTCTCTTCTTTAACTCTATCAAGTTCTTCTCCAAGAGAAGCCTGCACTCTCTCAGCCGCAACTCTAGATTCTTTTTCTCTTCTGTGACTCTCAATGGCATCCTATTAAGAAGGAAGCTAAACTCAATTGAAATCTTGAGTTTAGAGATAAGAATCACATTGAGATAAACCAGAACCTAAATCCTTGCCTGTTTACTCGACTCCTCCTTTGCAAGCTTTTCATGTAGTGACATTGCGTTCTCTTTCAACTCTGATATAGTGGCCTGTAGCTCCTCCTCCTTTGTCCTAGTCTCCAACTCTAGAAGAGTTGTAAATTTAGGGACTATAACCAACTGCATATAAAGGGACAATATGTTGCAAATAAAGGAATCGCAAGATAGGAACTAACCTTTGTAGTTATATTTTTGTTCCGCAGATTCCAAAGAAACCTTCAGATTTTCTTTCTCTTGGACATGGGTTTCATCAACTTGTTGGAACCATCTGACACAAACCTTCAGCCTCTTGATAATATCCATCATTTGCTCAATCTTAGCCTGCAGAGACACAGATAAAAAAAAAATCTTCTTAGCGAAACCATTTAAGAAACATCTACAATGTATAGAACATAAAGCAAGTGGAACGGAATAAACAAACCTTTGTATCAAATTTTCCAGCTTTTGCTCTCTCATTAAGCAATGCCAACACTTCATCTTTCGTAAACTCAGCTTTACCACATTCCTCTGTGCTTCCCACATCGCTGTTTGATGTGATATCTTGTTTGTTCACAGTCGAAAACGCTTGTCTTTTACCAGTACCTTGCGTTTCCACTTTCCTGCGCTTGTCAAAGGATATGCTACCGAGACCCTCCTTTTTCTGAAATTGGATCAAGCAAAAATCATATTCGAATTAAATAAAGTCACAGATTTTTCATCGACTCCATAGTAGAATCTAAGTACTCGCAATCACCCTGAACTTTCTCAATAAGACCTATGGGATGAGTCCTAAATAATTTCTCTGGGAAGCTAATGAACAAAACCTAAATGCGGATTCTAGTGATTCAAACGACCAATAAAACAATTCCTCCAATCCATCCTTCTGAACACACAGATGCGACGATGAAACTTGGTGGAAAAGAGCGGAAAAGGGGGCTTACGGAGTTTGGACTTCGCGGAGGACGGTTCTGGTTGCGAGAAGCCATCTTTGAGAAAATATAAAAAATTCCTACAGATTTCTTCTCCTTTCTCTCGTCAATTGCATAAGAATTCCGATCGGGAGAATTCTCCCAAAACTTGGGTTACTCACGCAGTATCCTCTAGAAGTCTCCAATTGATTCTCAAGAGCGTAGAAAATCAGACTGTAAACTTCTCAATCAAAGACGAGAAACTAGGGTTCTTACTTTTTCCCAATTGGGGATTTTTGTGTCTGTGTGTTGTGTTGTGACTGAAGCAGGAGCCTGTAGTTTGGAAATTCGAATGGATTTGAATTAGATGTGGCGGAGTTTTAGAAAAATTATAACGTTACTCTTGTTCTTTTCTTCCGTATGATGATTAATATAATTAATTACAACCAATAAAAAGCACGAGGCTAATTTTGGGCCTATAACTAAAGTATTTGTCCCATATGTCCGTCTGTTTCGGTTCGATTTTTTTCTATTTTTTGGTTTATAAAATTACTAGTATTACACGCGCCAACCCAAGATCAAAAGTCAGTTCAGTTTTGAAAATCAAAAATTTCTTTTAATTGTTTCAATTTATGTTTTGTTTGAGATGATCAAAGTTTATTCGAGTATGACGTATTGTTGTTTATATTGGTCATCCATGTCGAAAAAACAATTTAAACTAATATAAATTCATAAAACATGTCATGTCCTATCCCGCTATTTGCAAAAATAGGTCTGTTCAGATTTGTTCACATTTTTTTACAACATATCGTATAATCACATGGAGCTTCTGCCACAGTTTTGTTAGCTTCCGTTGATGCTTTTGGTTCCTTCTTGCAATCCTTAATATGCATTTGTTTCTCTCAAATTTGCTTCCTTTGATGTTTTTGTTAGCTTTCTTTGATGTTTCTAGTTCCTTCTTCCACTCCTTTTAGTATGCATCTGTTTCTCTCGAATTTGCTTCAATGTGAATATATATGATTAATTGGGTTATGAGAACATATCACATAAAAACTTATTGGAAAATTTGGAAAAAGAAAAAAAACGAAAGAGATTATTTTTCATGTTATAGTATAAACCATATATGAGCCCATCAAATGTGATCTACTGATGTTTTAATAGCAACATTACCCGGCTATATTTATTTTAAAACATAGTAGCATCTTTTAGTGTTTACATTCCAAAGAACGCAAACAAAATCAACATTTGTTTTGGTTAGTCTAAAATGACTACAGGGCAAAGTAATAACGGAGTAAATTGGGTCTGCAAACTATGACTAATGACTGTTCTTAAAACATAGTGTTATCGTAACCATGATCATTGTCTTATTCTATCTTCTCACTGATCCAAATGGTAATTTATCAAGCCATAATTTTCACTCAAAGTTAATAGCTTGGAGGCTGAAATCGTATAGCTTGTTGAGCATAAAAGAAATTTAAGTTACCATGTAAAATGCTTTTAAGGTTATACTACTTAAAGATCTATACCATCCTTTTAAATATAAAGCAGAATACTATAAAAATCACCAAATTCTATAACTACATGCCATCTAGATTGTAATGTTATAGAATAACTTTGAATGAGATTGTTGGTGCTCAAGTTCCAGTGACTCCAATAAAACAATTTATGTTTTATGCTTCTGTTTTAAAATTTATTTTTGTAGTATTCCTCGGTTCCATTGTGGTGTTCTCTCACCATCTAAGCGAAGAGAACGCTGCTGATCCGAGTGTTCCGGCCTATGAAGAACAAAAAATAAGTTGCAGATAATTCATTCTCTTTATTTTTGAAGTTTTAGTTTGCATCTTAATTGTCTAGGCTTTTTTGCTAAGAAAAACAGTGTAAAAGGAACACTAGGTTATTCGAGTCCAGATTCTGAGACTTCAGGTTTGAGTTAACCACTTTAGCCACTTTCTCACAAGTCGATGTGCTTATATAAGACTTCTTATCAATTCCAAGAATCTCCCCAGCCTTTGACGCTTCAGATGCTTCCTCCAAGCTAAAAAAAAAACCAATTGATGTGGTTAAAATAACCTAATAATCTAACTAAGGAAAACAACTACATGTCCGAAATGAAATGAAATTAAATTAAGGTTTTGAGAGGAAAAACCTTTGGTAAGTTAGGACAGCACGGGGTGTTTGAAACAACAGTACTAATACAAAGACACCAGCCATTGGAATTACTCCAGCCATCGGAATTTCAAAATGAAAAAAGACAGGAAAAGAATGTGTGGGATTGTGAAGGTGTGCCTCAGTTTTATAAGAGGGCATTTGAGCATTAACTTGCTTCAACAAGTTTAAGTTAAAGTCTCTACTTACCTACCTTGGTTGGGAGTAACTCACTGTACATTTAAAAAAAAAAAAAAAAAAAATTCTAAGATCATGTGTTGAATTTTTTTTCTTTATGATGGGAAGAGAAATAGTAAAATGTTTATAGGATTTTGGAATGAGGAGAAATGATTTGATATGTATTAGAATGAAATATTTAAGGCTAGTAAATAAAGGAGTTTAATTTTGTATTGAAGTGTATCAGCAAGTATTTTGGCTTAAAATTAGGGGATTTGAATGTACTAATTTACATATTTATGATTTGTTTCGAATTTTTGTATAAAGAAAGTTATTAAAAATTTAAAAATCAAAGCAAAGGTGTGGGATTGTGAAAGTGTGTCTCAAAGCTTTAAAAGAGGGCATGTGAGCATTAACTTGCTTCAACAAGGTTAACTTAAAGTCTCTACTCACCTACCTCAGTTGGGAGTAACTCGCTGCATATTTAATGAAAAAAATTAAAAAAATTCTAATTATCATCATGTGGTGTTTTTGAACTTTTTTATTCTTCATGATGGGAAGAGAAATAGTAAAATGTTTATAAGATGTTGGAATGAGGAGAAATGGTTTGATATGTATTCAAATGGAATATTTAAGGTTAGTAAGTAGAGGAATTTAGTTTTTTTTTTATTGAAGTGTATCAGCAAGTATTTTGGCTTAAATTAGGGATTTTGAATGTGTTAATTTACATATTTAAAATTTGTTGCGAATTTTTGTATAAAGAAAAGTTATTACGTTTTGCATTAAGGGGGTGGTATTGGATTTGGCATTTGAGAGGATTTCAAGTTTTTTCCAAATCTCTTGTTATTGGACTTGACATTTGCAAAACCTCTTCAAAATCTAAGGTTATTGTAATAATTATTTATACAAATCCCTTTAAATCTTAGGTTATTGGAAAACTGGTTCATTAATTAATTATACTAAAAAGAATTTGGTATTATTTGAAAGAGAATGGATAGTTAAAAATCAGGGATTTCAAATACCACCTCAATTGATGGTATTTGACAAAATCTCTTTAAAATCTCTGCGATTCAAAATAATTCAAAATCCTTGTTCCAATACCCAAACCTAAAATTTTTAGAGATTTTACTGTCATTTTTTAAGAATATTAACTAGACACTAAATTTTAATTAACTAATTGAATAAAATATTATATTTTGAAGTAAATGACGGTTAAACTAAATAGTTAGACAACATTTTTTTTTTTTACCTTTTCAGTTTTTCCTTAACTTTTCTTTACCTTTTTGTCGAAGACAACCTAAGTTTTTATTTTCACAAAAGGTATGTGCTAATTACTTTAAAGTTTAATTTGATTTGTGATCTAGAAAAATATAAACGAAAACTCAAATATTCAGTTAATTTACCAATTTTAAGGAAGTGTAATTTAAAGTTTTAGATTGAAGTAAGTTAAAAAAAAAGAATGAATGATTTAGCTATTATGTCTCTCGAAATGTATATGATTAAAAGTGTTGATTTTGAGTGTTTGGTTAATGATTTTTTAAGAAAATAAGGAAAAAAAATTATATTTTAAAATAATAGTTTGTTTTATTTTGGTTTTTATTTTTTTATAGATAATGTTAGTTATCATTGATCTTATAGAAATTTGATAAGATAATGATTTTTATTTGTTTTATATTATTGTTTATGAATTTCTTATCTCTAATCACGATACTGCTCCCTGTACTTTCTATCTTTTAATAAAATAGTAATTTGATAAAAAAAAGAAGGTGTTACATAAAATTAATCGGTAATATATGTTAAGAATTTGGTATGCATACTCGAATTTGAATTTTTTTCTTTTTTTTGGTCTGGAAATTACTTGATTTCATTGAAAGAAATGAAAACTACAAAGAGCTTACGATCATCGACCTTAAAGCTGATTTGGCGAGTATGTTTGCTGTCTGATTGTTTGACCTAGGTACAAAACTAAAAGAGATGTACAAAACTAAAAGAGATGTGTGTAAATTGCTTCGTATAGCTTTGTAGGTTTTGGATGATCCCAAAGATGTCGCTTGGAGCCTTCTTGTTGTTGATGGCAAATATGAGGTTACGTGAGTCTGACGCTAGCTCGAGGGCAAGAAAATTGTTGCGTTTGGCATATTGGACCGCCTCCAGAACCGCCAGTGATTCTGCTACCAGAGGAGATTTGACATACTCTGCTGGTTTAGAGCCTTGGACTATGCTATGACTGTCTGTGTCCAAGAAAACCCAGCCTAGGCCCGCTGTCTGATTATCGCTGTTCCATGCCACGTCGGTTTGACATCTTACTAATCATGGAACTTCAGTATGATTTCTACGAGGGGGTGCTCTTTCGGTGATAGTGCTTTTTCAACTAGTTAGGCTCGTTGCCATTCTCGCGCCGAAGATAAAGCGAGTTGGAGAATTTTCTCCTCTGTAGTTGCTCTGTTTTCGAATACCTTTCGATTTCTTACTGACCATATAGCCCACATGATCCAAGCTGAGATAGTGATGTCGTTGAATTCGTATGTTGGGGTCCCTTTTAGGGTGCTTGCTTTCGAGATGCCTTCCTGGATGCTTGCAATATCATCGATGTCTAGTGATTGGCTTAGAGGTGCCAGAGACCATACTTTCTTCGAGAAGAGGCATTTGAAGAACATATGGGTTTCTGATTCCCCTCTCCACATCGTGTGCAAGCTGTTGTCTGTGTAACTTTCCTCTTGAGTAGATTGTACCCCACTGATAGCGCTCCTCTGGCCGCTCTCCATAAGAGCATTTGAATTTTTGGGGAGGCTTTAAGTCGCCAGATCTGCGTTTTCCAGTTGAATTCGTTGCGCGTGCCTTGGTTTGCATGAATCCGCTTACCCTCCAGAGCTATATAATACCCTGTTTTTGTGTTGTATTCTCCATCAATGGTGTGAGTCCAAATGAGTTTGTCCCTTGCACTGGTGACACTTGGCTTCAAAAGTAGGATTTCTGTCCATAGTTCTGGAAAAAGTTTTTTGACCCTCGTGATGTCCCATTCATGGGAATCCGCCAGCATAAGATCATAGACTTTTCAATTCACTGCATAGAGGGGGGCCGGTCTTGTGGTTATGCCCGGCTTTATGATGGCTGTCCACGGGTCTCTCCATAGATTCATGGTAGTTCCCCTGCCTATCGCCATCCCTAATCATTTTCAGATTAAGTCTCTACCTCTTAGGAGTCCTTTCCAGCCATGCGATGCATTATGTCTTGGCCTGATGTCGAGGAAATTACAATTGCGATAGTATTTGACCAGCAGCATGCGTGAGAGCAACATTTCTGGATTGTTCAGTAGAAGTCAGCTGAACTTTGCTAATTGAACTTCGTTAAAGCTTTGGATTTTTCTGATACCCAGTCCTCCCTAATTTTTTAGTTGAGTTAAATCGTTCTAAACTACCCACGTCATTCCTCTTTTTTTAGGTTTTGAATCCCACATGAACGTGTTAAAGCTGCTTGTATTCGTTTGCTTGAATTTGAATTTCTAACACCTTCGAATTACAACTAAGATATCCAAAAATCAGAATGGCTATCAAATCGAATCGAATGTTCTATATAATATATGCCCACGACTAACACCGTCTAATCCCAATCCGACGTGACTAGACAAAAGAAACACGATGACACGTGGCTACATATCCTTGGTTAAAACCATATCCGAGTTATCTAAAGGACAGAAGGCGCTCATTATCCGAAACCAAAATCAACCAACCATATAAGCATAAACAATAGTCATCACTTCAATTTTCGTCTTGAGAACAAAACAAAAAAAATGGCTTCCATGACTGGCTTACGTGGCGCATCTCCGGCCGTTCTTGATCGTAACTTAAAGATCAACGGCGTGAACCGTCTGAACGTCTCCGGCAGAGTGTCGGTGGCTCAAAGAGCCGGACTTGTTGTCAGAGCTCAGCAGAGTGAGGCGGCGCCAGAGACTACTCGTCGGTCTATGATTGGACTCGTGGCTGCTGGTTTAGCCGGCGGGTCGTTTGTTCAAGCTGTTCTCGCCGATGCCGTTCCGATCAAAGTTGGCCCTCCTCCAGCTCCTTCCGGTGGCCTTCGTAAGTTTTAGTCCTCCAATAAAATTATCATTCACGTTTACGGAGATTATGACAAAAACGTAAAGTAGGCTAAATTATTGAGGAATGTACATAATTAAATGTTGGTTTGTATATAATTAGATGTATTCCTCGATATAAATTATCATAGATGAAAATTGAAAACCTTTGCTTGATTTTCTTAATCGTATTTATATAAGAATCTACAGAATTCATGGTTATAATGTGTACTCGGTGGAAGATAAAGATTTAGGTTCAGTTTCAGTTTTAATTTTCAAGTTTTTTCCAAAATAAAACTAAACTATTACGAATCGATTTGATATGATTTCGGTATCAGTTTTTCAATCAAAATTGATTTTCAATTTCGAAAGAAATAACAATTTTGGTTATAAAATATTTTGAAAATTGTTTATTGTTTATTTTTGAAGGTGACAAGATTTGTGTGTTTTGTTTGTTGAGCAGCTGGGACAGATAACTCAGACCAAGCAAGAGATCTAAAACTGGCATTGAAGGAAAGATTTTATTTACAGCCATTGCCACCAACAGAAGCTGCAGCTAGAGCCAAAGAATCTGCAAAAGAGATCATAGCTGTGAAGCCATTGATCGACAAGAAGGCATGGCCATATGTTCAGAACGATCTCCGCTCCAGGGCTTCTTATCTTCGTTATGACCTTAACACAATCATCTCCTCCAAACCAAAAGATGAGAAGAAGTCCCTCAAGGAGCTCACCGCAAAGCTCTTCGAAACCATCAACAATGTAAGTTTCTCATTTAACCTCAGATTAAACTAAAAAGTGCATTTTCTGGTTGTGTTTTGTCTGATTGAATGTTTTATTCTCTTGCAGTTGGATTACGCGGCCAAGAAAAAGAGTTCTACGGAGGCTGAGAAGTACTATTCACTGACAGTCTCTGCTTTGAACGATGTTCTCGCTAAGCTTGGTTAAGCCATTTTTTATTTGTAAATTTATGATCTCTTGATTTTTGTTACTCAGTACTTTGTCTCAATTCCGTGATTTCGAATCTTTGTTTCAAGTTTTTACCAAAAATGGGTAATTTCTTGAGTCATTTACTCTTATCACCGTGGTTAATCCTTTAATTTGTTTTCAATTAACTTCTAGCCTAAGTGAATCATAGAAAGTAACAGTCACATTTTTAGCCAAAGTCCAAAGGTCTCAATCTTAGAATAAGGTATCACTCTATGTCCTCCAACGCCGACTTAAATACCAAGCCACAATCTAAAAGATACAGAGCAAAAGAGAGAGAAGAAAAAGACACAAAGCATCAATCTTGTTAGGCTCTCATACGTACGACGATCTTGTTTCATGGGAGCAGCAACGGTCTTCAGTTCTTCTGGACTGATAGATGTTGAAGTTATGTTCATAACATTGAAGTGAAGATCCTCAACATGATCTACAAAAGCGTAAACTATTGCACCGTTAAACCGTTCTTCTTCAAAACCTTGGATTTCAAGGGTTTTGAGAGTCTTCCTTTCGGGATTGAAGTAGAAAACATAAAACGGCTCTTTAGATGTATAGAGCATCGACAAAACCATTTCACCTGCAGCAGTCATCTCAGCCGCAACATGAAGCTTGTACTTAACGGCTTTATTCTCATCACACAAAGTATAGACATGCTTCGACCATTCATGTTTCTCGACATCTTCTAAAACCCACAAACTCAACTTAAGGCTAAATCCACCATAATATCTTTTAGACTTCGATTTAACAACACCTAATTTCCCCTTATAGTTCATCAATGTGAAATGATTAGTAATTGTACAAAAATGTGCGTCTATAAACTATCACAGAATCAATACTACCATATTTTGCAGCTCTGTAATACACCATCCCATTGATGCATATCCCTTCATCGAAAGGCTCATGGCTAAGAGGACAATAGATATTCCTCCACCTGATCGTTATTCCAGTGCATACTGTTGAAATATAATGAACCCTTTCACTTGAAACTATATAATCATAAGTACTCATGATCAATACCTTGAATTGCTTGTCAATCGGATCATACCCGAAATAGCTTCTCATCATCCATCCGCACTCTCTCAATTCAGGATCTTCAGGTAAAGGGAACATGGCATACTGTCTCGTGCTAGGGTTACATATCGCACCCTTATTCTCCTTTTGAGTCCCACATATCACGGAAACAGATCAAACCAGAAAGATAGCTACAATTGCATGGGGTTGTTGTTTCAGAGAACTTCATTTGAAAATCGGTGGCTACTACAAGAGAGGACTTCTCATATGGATTCTGAGGCTGATCCCAAGAGAAGAAGAGCCACTCAGAATTTATTTCGACAGCAAGTAAGAGACGTGGATGAGCGGAGGATCTCGTAAGGAACAACTCATTGAAATATCTACCGCAAATCAAGGACCCCCATAGCTTCGACACACAACGAAAACTCTGTATTGACTTTGCAGGTAATCTCGAGAATATCTCATGAATGAGATCAATCGGGATGAAATTCACAGAACGTTGTTGTCTTTGCTGATTCGACGGAGATAAGATATATGAATATACCATCAGGCCTATCACACACGAAGAATCTGAACTGATAGAAATCTCACGCACTATGTGACTCTCCCCTTCCCTCTACTGTCTAATTTTGTCTTTGCTAGAACCCTAGACCGGAAAGAAGAAAACGAAGAAGATGATTCGGGTAAGAGGAGAATTCAATGTAAAGTCAGTGGGCCTTGGATTAAGCAGTGTTACCGAATTAAGTTTTACATGGGCCTAAGTGATGCAAACTCAAGAGGCCCATCTCTAAGCTTTTTTGTTTTTCGTCTGCCCTAATTACCCCCGCCCTTTCTCCGGTTACATCCCCGTCGTCGGCGGTCGTTTCCTGACTCAGAGTTGCCGATGGCGAGGAGAAATAGACGTTAAATGTTATCTTCTTTTTTCTGCTTAACCGTGGTTCTGTATCGGAAGCATATAGTGATCGAGAGATTCTATGTCACAATTTACAGAAACGGCTATGAACATCTCGTCAGTAGCTAAGCGGTTCGCGCCGGCAATCGCTCCGTACAAGTCCCTTTCAATGGGGAATTCGTCTCGACTTCTCGGAGAATCTCCTCCTCGTCGACTTACATTACAATTACTTTTACAAGCCTGCTCTGACTCGACTCTGCTTCGTCAAGGTAAGCAAATTCACGCCGTTCTAATAGTAAACAGAATCTCCTGTGAGAGCTATATGGCTGAGAAGATCTTGGGGATGTATGCAATGTGTGGTAGCTTTTCGGACTGTGGTCAAATGTTCTACAGACTTGATTTACGGCGTAGTAGTAGCATCAGGCCCTGGAATTCGATTATCAGCAGTTTTGTTCGAACGGGTTTATATAATCAAGCTTTGTCATTTTACTTCAAGATGCTGTGTTTTGGAGTTAGTCCTGATGTATCCACTTTTCCTTGTCTCGTCAAGGCTTGTGTTGCTTTGAAGAATTTCAAAGGAATTGAGTTCCTTCACAATACGGTTTCTTCTCTAGGGATGGATTGTAATGAGTTTGTGGCGAGTTCTCTGATCAAAGCTTACCTTGATTATGGAAAGATCAATGTGGCGAGTAGTCTATTTGATAAAGTACGTCAGAAAGATTGCGTTATATGGAATGTCATGCTTAATGGCTATGCAAAATGTGGAGCCTCGAATAGTGTTATAAAAGGGTTTAATTCAATGAGGATGGATCAGATTACTCCCAATGCCGTCACGTTTGACTGTGTTTTATCGGTTTGTGCCTCTAACTCATTGATCGATCTTGGAGTTCAGTTTCATGGTCTAGTGATTGTTTTTGGGTTGGATTTTCAAGGTTCTATCAAAAACTCACTTCTATCTATGTATTCCAAATGCGGGCGTTTTGACGATGCATCGAAGTTGTTTCGGATGATGTCTCGTGTTGATACCGTGACTTGGAATTGCATGATATCTGGATATGTTCAGAGTGGACTAATGGAAGAAAGCTTACTTTTTTTCTCTGAGATGATATCTTCGAGTGTCTTACCTGATGCTATCACATTTTCTAGTTTGCTTCCATCAGTTTCTAGGTTTGAAAACCTTGATTTTTGTAGGCAGATTCATTGTTATATTATGAGACATAGCATACCGATGGATATCTTCTTAACGAGTGCTCTTATTGATGCTTATTTTAAGTGTAGAGGTGATGCAATGGCACAAAAGATTTTCAGCCAGTGTAACTCAGTCGATGTTGTTGTGTTCACGGCAATGATCTCTGGGTATTTGCATAACGGCTTGAATAATGATGCCTTGGAGGTGTTTAGGTGGCTGGTTAATGTAGATTTGAGTCCAAATGAGATAACTCTAGTGTCTATTTTACCAGTCATTGGCGGTTTATTGGCCTTGAAGCTCGGGAGGGAACTCCATGGTTTCATTTTTAAGAAAGGTTTTGATAAGCGGTGCAATATTGGATGCGCTGTTATCGACATGTATGCTAAGTGTGGAAGAATGGATCTTGCTTATGAGATTTTTGAGAGAGTGTCAAAGAAGGATAATGTTTTGTGGAATTCAATGATCACAAGGTTTGCGCAGAGCGATAACCCGAGTGCGGCTATTGATATTTTCCGTCGAATGGGAGTTTCAGGAATCGGCTTTGATTGTGTTAGCATTTCAGCTGTTCTCTCAGCTTGTGCAAGCTTACCTTCAGAATGTTCTGGAAAAGCTATTCACGGTTTCATGATGAAGCATTCACTTGCTTCTGATGTATATAGTGAAAGCACATTGATAGATATGTATGCTAAATGTGGAAACTTGAAATCTGCCATGAATGTGTTTGAGATGATGAAAGAGAAGAACAGCGTTTCTTGGAATAGCATCATTGGTGCATATGGAAACCACGGGAAGCTAAAGGATTCTCTCTGTCTATTCCGTGAAATGGTTGAAAACAGCGAAATTCCCCCTGATGAAATCACATTTCTTGAGATGATATCTTCGTGTTGTCACGTTGGAGATGTTGATGAAGGAGTTCGGTTCTTCAGATCAATGACTGAGGATTACGGAATCCAACCGCAGCAAGAGCATTACGCGTGTATGGTGGATTTGTTTGGAAGAGCTGGTCGGTTAAAGGAAGCTTATGAAACCGTTAAGAGCATGCCGTTTTCGCCTGATGCAGGAGTTTGGGGAACATTACTTGGAGCTTGTCGGCTTCACAAGAATGTCGACCTTGCTAAAGTTGCTTCAAGAAGGTTAATGGATTTAGATCCACGGAATTCTGGTTATTACGTATTGATTTCGAATACACATGCTAATGCTGGAGAATGGGGAAGTGTGACTGAAGTAAGAAGCTTAATGAAAGAGAGAGGAGTTCAGAAAATTCCTGGTGCTAGTTGGATCGAAATCGACAAAACAACTCATTCGTTTGTTTCTGGCGACGGAAATCACCCTGAGTCTTCACGTATTATTCCTGTTCTTGATTTGTTTCTCGAAGAGCTGAAGCTAGAAGGGTCATCAAGAAAACTAAACCCAGGTTGAAGAATAAGACGTTGCTTCAAGCGAACGATCCAGTAACAACTGCAAAGCTCTTGGAAGTCATAAGAGTCCTGTTGAACAAACTCGCCAGTCCGGAGCGAATGGAAACGCAGTCATCGTATAAGAAACCCCAAGACGGTTCCTCGAGGACTTAAGTATACACAACCCGTTATGCCATACCTAAGGGATATGGTCAAAAATCTGACGGCAACAATATCGGTTTCCCACTAATCTTATGAAGAGATAAAAGGAGAAGACCTTGGCCGAGTGTGCAGAAGAGTTCGATAACAGCGCCTGCATGCATTATAATCTTGTGAGCTTTTAGACAAACGTTGCATAGATTGTTTTTTTCATAATCAATTCTGAATTTAAAGAGAGATTCAAATTTGATCTAAGGTTACAAAGTTCTACATGTAATAATTTGGAAGCATAAAATAAAAGCAGCTACATACAAAGCCCAAAATTAGTTTAATATCTAAAAATAGATTTCATAAATATAGTATCATCAAATAATACATGTCAAATACAAGTATTATCTCATATCCAATGATCAACTATAAATTGGTTTAAATTGGTTTAAAGTTAAAAAAAGTTTAACTATATATCATTTTAGTCAATCTTAAACATTAACTTATAAATAAGTGGCTATAAACTTTTTCAAGCATGGCCTGTGTGTGTCTGTTCTCGTGTTGAAGCAGTTGCAGAGATGTAATACGCAACAGCAAAGAGGCCGTGAATGAAACATAGGACTCCTCCTATAGACAAAACCCGATGATGCGAAATCCCGCAAGCTTTTCTCGATCTTGAGTTTGCCATCGTCCCTACGATCAACATTGAGAACGCAATTGCCAATATGATCCTGAGAAACACAAAAAATGGATCGTGAATCGAATTTCTCACTTCAAGTTCACATTGTTCGGTATTATGTAGTTGTTTGGACTTACCAGGAGAATATCAGAGAAGCCACAGCGAGCTGTTTATTGGCAGAAGATTTTTCAAGATCTTGTCTTGAGACAACACAAAGACACCCACCAAGCAAGTTAGCTGTTACGTGCGCTAATGCCAAAAGGATACATGCAGCTAAACCATACTTGAAGGCTGTGTAACTCGGGTCTCTACACTCGAATATGAACATCTTCAAATGCTTCACCTGCATCCATTACAAACAAATCAATGAAATCCTCAAACTCTCTCTAGAACTTATGTGTGTGTGTAATGTACCTTGTTTTGAGCTACTTCGGCTTCAATGCCGAGAATTCCAGCTGAAACATCCATGGCTAGGATCAAGATGCATATGAAGAACCCTACATTCCTAGTCATTTTTTCGTTAACAGTTTTAATGTTTAATAAAAACAAGTTCTTCAGCAAACAAAGAAGCAGAAAGGTCTGTTGTTGAAGTAATAACCTGTTCTTGTATTTATGGACAAGAGTTTTTAAGCTTTTAAGAGACTCTCTCGGTTGGATGGAATAAGAATAAAGAAGTCTTCTTTCATGCATTTTTACTAAAGATCATGTTAAGAGAATAAAAGTTTAGCTGTGATCCTTGTTGTAAAACTCCTTTTTCCATTAAATTTCCAACTTTAATTTAATTACAGGGACAGATAAAGCATTATTCATGAGGAAAATCGTATTCCTATTATTTTAGAGGCAGTAAAGAAATTTAATAATGGGCACCTCTTGAAAAAAATTTATATATAACATGACGAATTGCTTTGTATGTATTCTTTATTCCTCCCTTCCATGTTTAGATATTCGGATTCTTAACAGAGCAGCCAAGCAAAGAAGCGTTTGCGGTTTAGAACGCTGTCACAACCAAAAGTGTTATATTTGCAGATTTTGTGTGTTCGTTTCAAATTAAACAATGGGCTGAAAGGCCCAATAAGGCTACACGATTATCAGTCTCTTTGCTGATGACGTGGCTAAGTGAAAAGAGTAACAGATTCGGCAAAATGCAAGAAGGCGGTGATGACGTGACACATCTCTCTAGAAGCAGCTGCATTCTTCGATTGCTTATTTGTCTTTTAAAAGTTTCCGAGAAAAATTTGGATTGTTCGAGAGTCTGTAGTTTTCAGTGAGACGAAGAAGAGGTGGAACGAGAAAATGGCGACTTATTACGGATGGAAGAGCTTCGAGGAGAACGAAGATCGGCCGGAGAAGCCTCGCCGTTACGGCGTTACGGAGATGCGAGGTCCTCATTACTCCGTTCTCAGTCAGAACGTTCTTCAGGTACCAACCAGTGATAAATCCGTTAGTTCTCCTTTTAACCACGAGTTCCATCACCATTTCTAGGTTTATACTACACAGTAGTACTTAATTTTCCAGAATACGATCCTCGGATACTATAGTTTCTGAAGAAAATTTCACTATTTACGGTCAGGATTCCAGATTTTGCTTGACAGTTTCAACGCAGTTTGATGAAATTTTGTACGGCTAATCGTATTGTAGGATATTTTTGAATCGATGGGGCAATTTGTTGATGGATTAAAGTTCTCGGGAGGCTCCAACAGTTTAATTCCGAAATCATTCATTAAACAAGCCATTGAAATGGCTCATGAACACGATGTGTATGTCAGCACTGGGGATTGGGCTGAACATATGCTTCGCAGTGGTCCTTCAGCTTTCAAAGATTATGTGCAGGTAAATTGAAAGATGGACAGACATAAGAAAAGTAAGAATTAGGTCTTTTTGGAGCTTGATTGCGTTTTTTGCAGGAGTGTAAGCAGTTGGGGTTCGACACGATTGAGCTGAATGCAAGTTTGCTTGAGATCCCAGAGGATACACTTCTGCGATATGTACGTTTGATTAAGAGCGGTGGTCTCAGAGCCAAACCGATGTTTGCTGTGAAATTCAACAAGTCTGATATTCCTGGGCGAAATAGAGCATTTGGTTCCTATGTTGTTCCAGAACCTCGATCAACGGGTAAGAAAACGAAGGTGTTCATGGATAGACGAGCAGTGAGGGTTTCAGATTTACATACTTACCATGGGAATACCTTGTTACACAGAGTTTGTTGAGGACATAGATCTGTTGCTTAGAAAGGCTGAAAGGTGTTTAGAAGCTGGGGCAGATACCATCATGATTGATGCAGATGATGTCTGCAAATACGCAGATTCTCTTCGAGCAGACATAGTCGCCAAAATCATAGGACGTTTGGGAATAGAGAAGACTATGTTTGAAGCATCTGATGTGAAGTTAGCTGAGTGGTTCATCAAACGTTACGGTCCAAATGTATCTACTGATTATTTGTATCAATCATTTTGCTTTAGCTGTTTAAATGGTTACCCTTACAAGATTCTTGATTATTTCAGGTGAATCTCTATGTGGATCATTCTCAGATTATGGATCTTGAGTGCCTACGTGGTCGTCATCTGGGTAAAGATCACCAATCTGTTCTCAGTTCTTCATACTTTTTGTTTTAAATCATAGCTCTCGTACTACATCTAAAGTCGTATGGATTTCTTATGTGTAATGTTGTATGTGTCCCGATGTTATGTGCTTCAGTTATGCTGTAAGAAATAAAGTGGATTAAATCTATCAATAGTATAAAACCTAGTTAAGTAAACCACACGAGGCTTCTTTCTTCTCGTTTGTCTCCTATGATTTAAGAGTGTTTTTATTTTGTTTTTCTTCCAATTTTTGTTGAAACTGCTGTGCAATAACTTTTGATAAATATAGAAGAGACAGAAATGTCTACCAAGCAACATTAGTAGCCTAATTTAAGTAGATGTCATTCTTATCCATACACACTTAATTTGCATTTTTGTAACCAGAATAGATATTTATGTTATCTCTCTCTCTGCCACCCCTGAGACATATATGTCATGGTTACATTTCTATTTCTTTTTGTAACCACAGATGCCTATAATTATATTCTAAATTTAGCAATTGCCTATTACCATTATGACAGTTGGTTTCTCTTTGGCTGTTTTAGTAGTTTCAATGTTTATTTTCTGCAAGATACAATCAGTATGTTTATTGGTAGGTTGTTCCATCAATTTTTGGATCCCTATGTTTGTTAATCAGTTCAACTTGTTCAATAAAAACAAGGAAAAACTTGGAGAATGTCATCAAAACTCAATCAAAGAGAAAGAAACATTTTTACTGTAGACTGAAAATGGATCGTTCTTTAAGATTGTGTTTTGTTGCTATCGCTTTTGGTTTTGTGTTTATAACGGATGGAAAGTTTAGCTCTGCACAGATGCCTGGTTCTGCACCAGCACCTGTGCCAGAAGCTATGCCACCTTCCCCACAGATGCCTGATTCTGGACCAGGACCTGATCAATCTTTTCCACCGATGCCGCCTGGTTTTGGACCAGAACCTGAGCCAGAAATTGTGCCAGTTTTCGTCCCCGAGTTCCCGGTATGTGGTCTAATTTGTTTAAATATGTGAAGAGAGATAAAAAAAAAGAGATTGTTGTAATTGCTTATGTGGTCGTTAATTGTTTGGATAATATAGGTTTATGTAGTTTACTTGGGGGAGAGGAAACGCAATAATCCTAAGCGTGTGGAACAATCGCAAGTTAAAATCTTGAAATCCGTTCTTGGAAGGTAGTAGAATAGTTTACATTGACGATTTTTGGGTATATAACTTAGCTTGTGAGGTCGTTATAATTGAACTATGTTTTCTGGTTTGAATCTCAGCAAAAAAGCAGCCAAAAGGTCAATGGTCTATAGTTATCACCATGGATTTTCTGGCTTTGCAGCCAAGCTCAGACCGGCCGACGCAGAGAAATTGAAGAGTATTATTCTTTTCATCACATAATTCTCGCTTGAATAAACACTATCCATAATATGTATTTGATAAAACCATTTAGTATATCTGTCTTGTAGATCATCCTGAAGTTGTCCTTGTTTTGAGAAACCGGAAACTTAAGATGCATACAACACGGACATGGGATTACTTGGGTTCTTTCTCAACTCCAACTTCTTCGAAAAGACTTCAAAACGAGACCAACATGGGCAGTGGTGCTGTTATCGGTGTGATCGACTCAGGTATGATATACCAATCTTTAAGATCTATGATGATCAGTTTCATTCATGCATCCTTAGTTAACTGTTGTAAGGCATTAACGTTTATCAATTACTACATAAATCTCGTGATGAGCAGGGATATGGTCAGCATCAGGGGTGTTCGATGACAAGGGATACGGAGAGCCACCGAAACGTTGGAAAGGAGGATGCGTATCTGCTGAGCAGTTCGGACCCGCAGATTGCAACAAGAAGCTTATTGGAGCTAAGTACTACGTCGATGGTCTCAACGCAGATCTGGAAAGAAGTATCAACAGTAGTACAGAGTATCTATCTCCCAGAGATCATCATGGCCACGGGACACAAGTATCCTCAACCGCAGCTGGTTCATTGGTTTCTTTACCCGATGGGACAATCATGAGAGGAGGCGCTCCAAAGGCGCATATAGCAATGTATAAAGGATGTTGGGATGTGGAAGGAGGAATGTGTTCAGTTGCTGATATGTGGAAAGCTTTCGACGAAGCTATCAACGACGGTGTTGATGTATTGTCGGTTTCTATCGGCGGCTCAATGATTGAGGCTCGAGATGTTGAAGTCGACATCGCAATTCCAGCACTGCACGCAGTGAAGAGAGGTATTCCTGTTGTGTCTCCAGCCGGAAACGTAGGACCCCTCTATTCGTCGGTGATAAACATTTCTCCATGGATATTAACCGTGGCTGCGACTACCCTCGACCGGTCTTTCCCCATATCGATCACACTCGGGAACAATATAACGTTGATGGTATGTATATATATATTTTTTCTTTTTCTTTTCTAAAAAAAGGACTCCTTGAGTCAAAGCGTGCATGTGTTATATAAGTGTTTGTTTGCCTCCGTACGTACTTTTTCAGGGTGAGAGCTTTTACACAGGACCAGAAATGGGCTTCATCGATGTGGTTTGTAGTAATGATCACACTAGTGATTTTGAAGATCATGTTGCTGAGGTAGTAAAGGGTAAAGTTTTGCTGGACTACGATGCATCCGATGAGACCACTTATATACCGGACTTTGTCCATAGAAATGGTGGTATGGGTGTAATTTATGTGAGAAACCCTAGTGATCGTACATATGAGTGTCCCGCAAACATTCCCTGTATCTACATGGAGATCGATGTTGGAACCCAGCTATATTTCTACATCCAAACTACAAACTCACCCAAGATTAAGATAAGCCCACACAAGACCATAATTGGCCAAACTGTAGCAAGTAAAGTCGGAGTATCATCGGGGAGAGGACCTAATTCTTTTTCTCCCGCCATTCTTAAGGTCTTTCTTTCATATTTTATTATTATTTAGTATATATCTCCATAAAAATCTGTATCTTGGTCCTCAAACCTCGCTTTCCTTTTTTCTTGTGTGATGCAGCCGGATATAGCAGCTCCGGGTTTGACCTTACTCGCACCTAAAATACCGAAAGACAAAGACACCAGCGTTGTCGCTTACTCCGGTTCATCAATGGCTACTCCGGTTATCGCAGGAATCGTTGCACTCCTAAAGATCTCGCATCCTGATTGGTCTCCTGCTGCTATCAAATCAGCTATTGTCACCACAGGCATGAAAACCGATCCATACGGCGAGCGTCTAACTGCTCATGGAACTGCCCATAAGGTCGCCGATGCGTTCGATATCGGAGGAGGTCTTGTGAATATGGATAAAGCCACAGATCCTGGTCTCGTATACGACATGGACATCAATGATTACATACACTTCTTATGTTCCGAAGCTTCTTACACCGACAAGAGAGTTTCTGCTCTTACCGGAAACGTCACTGATAAGTGTCCGAGCTCAGGTTCATCGATTCTCGACCTTAACGTACCCTCCATTACCATCCCCAACCTCAATGGAAAGGAATGCCAATAATACAATAGAATCGAGACCTTATAGACTAATTTATAATACACAATACCTAATCACACAATGTATTACAAAGTTCAACCCACACACAGAAAGATTTAACCAGTTTAAGAGTACCTTGACTTTCCAATTCAAATTTGGTCTGTACACTTGGGCTTCTCTAATCTTTGACACTTATATCCAATTGGACATTCTCTATTGTTCTATACCATTAAGACCCATTCACAATCCACAGTCATCCCTAATATGAAAATTCTTGCCATAAGATGATTTATTTCCTTTGTGGGGCTTCTTTGTAGATGAATTTCTATAGATTTTTAAATGTGTTAGATTCAACTGCTTAACGAATTTTTAAATTCTTAATAAAATCTATTTATTGGTTAATGGATTTTTAAGTTTGTTTATCATTGAATTTTTATTTATATTAAAACAAACTAGTTATAAACCCGCGTATACGCAAAAATATTTATCTATAAAAAATATTTATATATATGAGGTGATATTTTTCTGTCACTTATATTCTTTTTCAACATAATCACATTGATAAACATAACTTAATTTTTCGTTGTGATGTGTTTATCATCTTCATGTCTGAGAGTTAAAGTTTCTTTTTTGAGAGTTAGAGTTTCATCTTGAATACTCAAATCGTATTTTTTAGTTATCATTGTTCAGATACTAAACTCGTTGCTATCAAAGGTGGGTGTAGAGTATGGAAGGATGGGAAAGTGCCCCACGCTTAAAGTTAATATAGTCTTTAATTAACTTGTTACGATTTGAACCGAAAAATGTTAATTTTTCAGTAATATTTTGTGCATATATAAACTAACGGAATAATCAACGAACCAAACCAAGCTAACCGCATACCCAAATATAATTTTTTGTTGTTGTGTGTGGAAATTTTTTTGGAAATGGAAGATAGATGTTATGAAATTTTTTTTTAATATTTCTTTTAAACTTATACGCTCATTTATCCTCAAACTGTTTCATTTATAATCTCATTTTTCCTTTTCTTATTTATCTATGCTGATTACATCGTTGTCTCTCCCTAACTTATATCTAAGAATAAATACATGTATTTCGAAGTTTATAGACCACCAAATCTCTCTAAAGTATTCGTACTACTCGTAAATAAACCATAACTAATATCTTACAAACCAGAATTCTCATATCTTTAACAATGGAATTATTTCCTTGGACGATAAAAAGAAGTTCTTAAAATTGAAAGAAACCATAATAGTAAGTAGTTGTATATACCCATCAAACTACAACACAAGAGAAATAATGGCGTTTTAGTTACTTGAGATTTTAATTCTCTGTGGATAAAGAATTTCTCTTGAAATCTTTCACGTATTTTGAATCCAATAGTTATAAAATACAAGAAAAAAATATTCAAAGACCCTAGATTTTTAGATAATGAAAAGAATTATGATTTCATTTTTACACGAGAGGCTAAAAATGCTAATAAACAACTTAGGACACATTAAAATAAAAAGTCAAACATTTAATAATTCACACTAATGTATAAAGAAATTTTGTAATTAATATGTTCATCATCAAAATAAAATGAAGACACAAATATTTGAGAAACTCAAGAGTCAAATAATAAATAAGTAAAAATGCATCATAATTTTGTTATGTTTATGAAAATGTATCATGATTGGAAAAATTAAGAGCCAAATTTGGAATAAAGAACCGATCATGAGATTATTAATAGCAAATGGAAATAAAATTTTAACCGTAAGCTTTAACCAAAAACCAACTATTCTTGTTATCGTATCAATAAGAAAAGTATTCAATTTTGTTTTTGATTTTTTAAAAATCCTTAATATGACATCACTTTCGTATCTCGAAATTAGTGTATATCATCACTTGGCATCATATAAAGAACATTATAAGAAAATATAAATCAAAATATGTAATAGATTAGAGGATTAGAAAAAACAAAAAAAACTAACGTCATAATAGATAGACTATTTCAATCGAGTTAAAAATATTGATATGAGTTAATCCTTGTTCTTGAGATTCTTGATCCACTGTTTTAGCTGCTTGATCTGAAGCATGAGTTATAATCCAATAGAATTGGAGAACGGACGAACAAATAAGGCTGAGACTTCATGATAGATTTTTTTGAAGAAGATACTTTGAATGAATGAAGGATTCGTCATCGCAAGCAGGTCGATCCTCGTAGTTATAGTAGATATACATGAGGAGGAAGAGATGAAAAATTATTATCTCGATGACCCCAAATAAAATTAATTTAAAATTTTAATTTACATTTAAGAAAATTTAAGGCAGCATATCAAAAGACCATGGGAAGTTTTTGAAATCCTTGAAGAAGGCGAAGCAAAAATTTAAGTAATATTCTTTTAAAAAAATATAAAATAAAAATATATATGAAAACGATACACGTGTCGCTCTCTCCATTTCTTATGTGGCACAAAACTAGAGAGAGTTGGTCATCTTTTATATATACTAGGTGAGAACCCGTGCATACACACGGGTTATGTGCACATACATTTTTCTATTTGAATTTTATATACTTTTGATTTATGTGATTCCAATTTACTGTGTGTGTTATATAGTTTAGTTAAGATCGGAGTTAATTTGATTTTTGCACAAGAATAATGTATAAAAAGGGATATCGAATCATTGGAAATCTTAAAATGTTGTTTTTGAGAAAAAAATATGTTAACTAATACTCTCATCCAAACGTATAAAACAACAATTTAATGAGCGACTTCATAATAACAAGAACTATAGTAAATTCTTAAAGATCGTAGACGAAGTATTTCCAAAAATATAAATAATCTCAATACAAGGAATTGTGGAGTTGAATAAGTGAGAAATTAGAATTTTTCAAGCGGATACCAATTCTGCCACAATGCTCAATGGTGATCATCGAGATATTTAGATATGGTGGTGAGTAAGAAATCGAAGGCGATAAAATGTGAAACATAAAAGATTTAATTAGATGGCACATCGTTATCATATTCACCATGCAGAAGTAGCGAAGAGGATCCCACACTGTATTGTGAGAGTCGGAGGATTCACAACAAATTAAGCTTCAACTGATAGAATTTGACAAAATCAATAAACCTTTATTAAAATAAAAGGTAAAGGCAAAGATAAAGAAGATATCAATAGAAAGAGTAGATCACACACATTTGGACTAATTTGTACAGTGCAGAGTTGCATCCATATCGATCATTTGTGGAGATTACTCATTTTACTTTCCTGTCAGTTGACGAAAGGAAGGTGAACAGATGTGTTTCAAAAACCCTAAACGAAGAGGTGACATCAAGATGATAGAGAATAAAAGAAGTTGACAATTGATCGATCATTGCAATTCTAGAGATTTTGTAAGTGTGCCACTTATAAAAATATGTATTTCATGGTAGAAAAACAAAAGTAGAAATCATGAGGTCCAAAAGTCTAGCTGCTTTATTTTCTCTTTCTCACCATTCATCATCAAAAAAGGGAAGATTAATAAATTAAAGAAGAAAGGAAAATGAACAGTTCATGTTTTAACTACAATAATCTACATCTATTAATTATGATTCTCTTAAAACCTTAATGAAGAACGACAACAAACCGAAATTTTTGAGAAACAATATGAGGCATCCAAATTTAATAGGGAAACTTGTCATCTTCACAAGTGATGATGTAGCGCATTCTGGAGATAGCCTTTCATCTGTTGTATATAAGATAATTCTAATATCTTGAAAATCTACAACTTCACCTCTTTGCATCTGTTATCACCTTGACTATCGCATCACTTCTTGTTTTGCCTCCTCATTATTTGTATAAAAAAAAACTAATCAAAGAAACACAAAAAACACAATTAGAAATGTTAAATTTATCAAATAAAAAAAACCTATAAAAATTATGCACTCAAATTAAAATCATTTAATTCTATACATGTAAATTAAACTTAAAATAATACTAAAAGATAATAAAACACAAAAATTTGAAAAAATTTTAGTTTTTTTTTTCAAAGTTTACTTGAACACTTGTCGTTTTCTTCCGTGCTTACATGTCGCAAAACTGGATAGAGTTGGTCAAGTATTATATATATGATGATTGTTATTAGGAGATAAATTCTCAACGTTTTTATTTATATACCAAAACTTTCAAAATATCTAGGATATGTATAAAGTTGTATCAACTTCTATAAATAACATTGAATTTAAAGACATTGCATATTAGATCCAATTAAATAATAAAAACTAATGGATTTATGAAAAAAAAAAAACATGCATTTTCAATGTAGATCATGATATAAACATAAAAAACAACTAAATTCTAAAAATATATCGATGGCTATCGAAAGAAATCATGATTTTTTTTCTGAAGAAAATCAATATTGTCATATAAATGCATTTTTCAACCTTGAAAGACCATGCATTGTTTTATCTTGAAAAACTCTAACGACTTGGATAGAAATTGGATTAGATTGAAAACTATTTTTATAGGAATTTAGAATCCTGAACACAACATAACCAAAAAAAAACATACCCACAAACAAGAAAAAAAAAAGAGCTCAAAAAAAAATAAGGAAAAAAAATTTACTCATGAACAACACACGAATATTGATGAGTTCGTATTTAAACGTTTTTCAGCCCTTTTTCCTACCAATTTTAGGATATTAGGTTTTGCATTCTAGTATTTTAGACGTCTTATAGATATAAATACTAATTCTTAGGATTAGGCAGTCTATGTTGCATGTGCATGTGTTTTGGTCTTTGTTTCGTGTAAAAAACGTCCATGCCATGTGCACGAGATTCCTCGCGTATTTGGGCCTAAGAATGGTTCGGGCTTAGGACTTGTTGGCTTCGAACCTTAATGGGCTTACAGAAAAGGGGGGGAGGGGGTCTGTCCACTACAAGGTAAAAAACTATCTTTTGGTTGTAAACTATTACATTTAGCTTATTTATCTCACATTTTCATTTACAATTAGGATTGCTACGCATTAGGTATTTTGAGGTCTTTATAGATACCATATGAAGCAAAAGGAACCATGGAAACTATGTGGACCAAGTATGAGCACTTAGGAATTAAGAGAGGATGATTTTAAGAACAAAATATCAAGGAGAGGAGTTTATAGTGCAAAGGAGAAAATCGGTTGCAGAAGATCAATCTCAAGTGCTTCAAATATCTTCTTCGAAGAAGGTTCTATTAAAAAATTGGCTCTTGAGTTATTCATTAAAGTTGTTGGTAACTTAGTTAGATTTTCATAGGATTTGACCATACACCATTTGGAATCCTATAACTATGACCGGTTTAGTGGATATATGTTCTCCTTGCTGCCGGCAGAAATCAGAGTAGGACAAAGAGACTGCCCATAATGCTCTTGCCGCCCAGAGCACCATTCATGCCGCCGAAACAGGTAGAAATCCGAACCAAAACACTTAAAATTTGACTTTTTTACCCTTGTAACCCCACCTCTTGTTATCTTCTTTGCTTTATGAATAATTGAGTCTTTCATTAGGTTCTTTAATATCTCCTTTGCATTTCTCTCTTCCTCTTTATCATCATGGATTCAAATATCCATCAATAGTATTTAATACATGATCAAGAATTGATCTTGATTAGGATTAATTAGACTTGAGTTTTTATGTTTTAGGTTAGATTAACAGATATCTATCAAGGGAATAGTATTTATAGTTTGTTAGGAAAGTAATTAATCCAAAACTTCATCTTAGGGATTTCATGCATTATAAGTTTTGACAAAAGGCCTCAAAAAACATTCAATTAAGTAAGATGTTATTTATCTCGTGAAAATCTCGTTTAATATCTTGAACGTGATTAGGAAAAGATCTTAATGACTAGTGTTGATCGTTATCAAGCTTTCGAAAGCCTCGCTTGGTCCTTTACCGTTAAATAAGCCGATATCATTAACGTGCATTGATTATGCTAATATTGTTCTCTAATCACTAGATTGCACAATCAATGAGTCTTAATAGAGCCATGGAAATTCAACACTAATCTAGCTTGGTCTTTCATACTCAATCCTTGGTCCAAACTTTTAATTGCTTTGCATCTTGTCTTTAATTTTCATTTAGTTTGCCTTATTGCATAGTAGATTTGTTAAATAATCATCAAACCCATCTTTTTAACTTGAGTGAACTCTTGAGTACTATGAATTAGCATTCTTTAGCCTCCTTACGGATCGATATTCGCACTTCCACTATTTCTACTCAATCATTGAGTAAAATAAGGATAAACCGAGGAAATTAAAAATGAGTTAAAAAGCGGAATTAGCATTTAACGATAAACTAAAATCCTATTATTCAATATTGGACTTTGGAACATGTGATAGTCGAACATCATGATATCATTTATCTCTAAGAAACCATGTCTGCCATTTGTCAACTATCTCGCGCACTAAATCGACTCATAATGAAAGTTTCATATGTTATTCTATTGTTTTGGGTCTTCCGTTTTACGTCGTATGTATGAAATCGAAGTCCATTAATAATTTTTTTTTTTTTTTTATAATTTTGAAACTCTAAAATAGTAGGTATCCAATGAAAACGTAACAATATTAATGGATGATAAAGACGAAGATAAGTCGAAAATGAAAAAAGTGAAAATGATCTATCTTTGTTCAAACCTTTTGCTCTATCCATTTTCCAAATCTTCGGTTTGACGTTTACAACAAAGAGTATCATTTCTTGTACATAGAATGCCATTAGCATGAAATTCTTCCAAATGTAAATAAGCAAGGAATTTTTTAAAAAAATATAAGAGGCAAATAGGATTAACTTACTCAACGTGTGAAATGTAAAGTTTTGCTATTTTTTTTATTTAAAGTAAAACCTGTAACAAGAAATAATATAAAATACAAATGATTTAAGGGATTGCTATTTTAGAAAGAAAATCGATTAAAACCGGAAAGCAAAAACATTCTAGTAATAAATCAAACTGTAAACTGAATTAAAATTCCTATCAACAGGTTTTTGGATAGAATGTTTTTAGATAGATATTAAATGATTTTGATACGAAAAAAGATATTAAATGATTTTATTAATTTTTAAAATGAAAAAAATATAACTTATGTCTTTCATAGTTTTTTTGTTTTTTGTTTTTATTGTTTGTTAAATTTTGGAAGTTTCATATCTTTAACCCATAATCTTCTCCAATATTGGAAGGCAAATGTTGACCCATAATCTTCCCTAATATCAGAAGGCAACTGTTGACCCCATAATCTTTTCCAATACCGGAAGGCAACCGTTGACCCCATAATCTTCCCAATACCGGAACGCAACCGTTGACCATCTTTTATATTTTTTCTTCATAAGTAAAAAGAATAAGAAGTAATTCCATTTCGGATTTAGGTGAAAATTGAATATACATCTTTGTTGGATTTGCGGTTTTTGCCTTTTTATAGCTATTTAGTTGTCGTAAACCATCAATATCATAAAATACTTTTTTGTTGTCGACACACTACAAAACCAAACTAAATTTAGTTTGTCAATTTTCATTAGCCCTATATATCCGTATGGTATGAGTTTTATTTTTTTCAGTAAAAAAATTATCGAACCGGAACTACAAATACCAATTTGTAACCGGAATTGCAAATATAGAAACAGAATCTATTAAAAATGCACATTGCAGTTTAACCTAATCGGAATTGCAAATATAGAAATAGAACCTATTAAAAATGCACATTTCAATTCAAACCGGAACTGAATATATAGAAATAGAGCCTATTAAAAATGCACATTCGAATTATTTAACAAAAAACATGGTAGATATGCTTCAATTCCATTTTTATACGTAGCACTCTTAAGGATAACTTCGAAGAATGCTTTGAAGATTTTGATAACCGATCAAGAAGGAAAACCAAAAAAACTACAAACATAGTATACAATGAAGTTTTTGATAATCTCTAGCTTTTATATCATTTTTCTCTTCGGTGTTCTTTTCTTTTGTTCATTTTTTTAGTCTTAATGATTTATGATTTTTTTGATATTCAACTTTGTTCGATTGAGTTGTTGTTTCCGTTTTATGATTTATTGGTTACTATTGTGTTCAAAATTAAAATTAAAAATACACAAATGATTCACGATTTCATCTTTCTTTTAAAATTAGGATTTGATATCAAAAAATTAACAAAAAAATATAACTACTCCCGCACCCGCGGACAAGTCCCTAATTTAGAGGAAAAGATTATCGATGAAACGTGTCCTGACAGAAACAGGTATTGTGACATTGTGAAGCCCATCAGTCCAAGTCAAACTGCCGAAGTAAAACGCTGTGTTGGCTCGGTGTGAGCCCGAAGACACAGTCACCGTAAACGCAACCTTTTTGGTTCCATTGTTGAACACCAACTTCTCGGGAGAAACGGCGACGTTGAATCCAAACGGGGCCTCGATCACGGGCTTGTAAACCGCGTCAGCGTGTCCAACATTGGTGACGGTTCGAGTCACTGTGACCTTTCCATTGAGGTTGGGGATGGTAATGGAGGGTACGTTAAGGTCGAGAATCGATGAACCTGAGCTCGGACACTTATCAGTGACGTTTCCGGTAAGAGCAGAAACTCTCTTGTCGGTGTAAGAAGCTTCGGAACATAAGAAGTGTATGTAATCATTGATGTCCATGTCGTATACGAGACCAGGATCTGTGGCTTTATCCATATTCACAAGACCTCCTCCGATATCGAACGCATCGGCGACCTTATGGGCAGTTCCATGAGCAGTTAGACGCTCGCCGTATGGATCGGTTTTCATGCCTGTGGTGACAATAGCTGATTTGATAGCAGCAGGAGACCAATCAGGATGCGAGATCTTTAGGAGTGCAACGATTCCTGCGATAACCGGAGTAGCCATTGATGAACCGGAGTAAGCGACAACGCTGGTGTCTTTGTCTTTCGGTATTTTAGGTGCGAGTAAGGTCAAACCCGGAGCTGCTATATCCGGCTGCATCACACAAGAAAAAAGGAAAGCGAGGTTTGAGGACCAAGATACAGATTTTTATGGAGATATATACTAAATAATAATAAAATATGAAAGAAAGACCTTAAGAATGGCGGGAGAAAAAGAATTAGGTCCTCTCCCCGATGATACTCCGACTTTACTTGCTACAGTTTGGCCAATTATGGTCTTGTGTGGGCTTATCTTAATCTTGGGTGAGTTTGTAGTTTGGATGTAGAAATATAGCTGGGTTCCAACATCGATCTCCATGTAGATACAGGGAATGTTTGCGGGACACTCATATGTACGATCACTAGGGTTTCTCACATAAATTACACCCATACCACCATTTCTATGGACAAAGTCCGGTATATAAGTGGTCTCATCGGATGCATCGTAGTCCAGCAAAACTTTACCCTTTACTACCTCAGCAACATGATCTTCAAAATCACTAGTGTGATCATTACTACAAACCACATCGATGAAGCCCATTTCTGGTCCTGTGTAAAAGCTCTCACCCTGAAAAAGTACGTACGGAGGCAAACAAACACTTATATAACACATGCACGCTTTGACTCAAGGAGTCCTTTTTTTAGAAAAGAAAAAGAAAAAATATATATATACATACCATCAACGTTATATTGTTCCCGAGTGTGATCGATATGGGGAAAGACCGGTCGAGGGTAGTCGCAGCCACGGTTAATATCCATGGAGAAATGTTTATCACCGACGAATAGAGGGGTCCTACGTTTCCGGCTGGAGACACAACAGGAATACCTCTCTTCACTGCGTGCAGTGCTGGAATTGCGATGTCGACTTCAACATCTCGAGCCTCAATCATTGAGCCGCCGATAGAAACCGACAATACATCAACACCGTCGTTGATAGCTTCGTCGAAAGCTTTCCACATATCAGCAACTGAACACATTCCTCCTTCCACATCCCAACATCCTTTATACATTGCTATATGCGCCTTTGGAGCGCCTCCTCTCATGATTGTCCCATCGGGTAAAGAAACCAATGAACCAGCTGCGGTTGAGGATACTTGTGTCCCGTGGCCATGATGATCTCTGGGAGATAGATACTCTGTACTACTGTTGATACTTCTTTCCAGATCTGCGTTGAGACCATCGACGTAGTACTTAGCTCCAATAAGCTTCTTGTTGCAATCTGCGGGTCCGAACTGCTCAGCAGATACGCATCCTCCTTTCCAACGTTTCGGTGGCTCTCCGTATCCCTTGTCATCGAACACCCCTGATGCTGACCATATCCCTGCTCATCACGAGATTTATGTAGTAATTGATAAACGTTAATGCCTTACAACAGTTAACTAAGGATGCATGAATGAAACTGATCATCATAGATCTTAAAGATTGGTATATCATACCTGAGTCGATCACACCGATAACAGCACCACTGCCCATGTTGGTCTCGTTTTGAAGTCTTTTCGAAGAAGTTGGAGTTGAGAAAGAACCCAAGTAATCCCATGTCCGTGTTGTATGCATCTTAAGTTTCCGGTTTCTCAAAACAAGGACAACTTCAGGATGATCTATCAACCAGACATATAATAAACATATTTTGAGTTTTAAGGATTTTTAGCAACTCATTATGAATAAGCTAGAAAGATGTGATCAAAGAATGATACTTTTTAATTTCTCTACCTCAGCCGGTTTGAGCTTTGCTGCAAAGCCAGAAAATCCGTGGTGATAACTATACACCATTGACCTTTTGGCTGCTTCTTCGCTGTAACATAAGATTCAAACCAGAAAAAAATAATTTCAATTATAACCACCTCAGATGCCAAGTTTTTAGAGAATCTTCAATTCAACCACTATTTTACCTTCCAAGAACTGATTTCAAGATTTGAACATGCGATTGAGTTACGAACTTAGGATCATCATGTTTCTTTTCCCCCAAGTAAAATATATAAACCTATTTTAATAACAAAATTAACAACCACATAAGTTACTACATAAAATATTTTTTTCTCTCTCTCCTCACATATCTGAACAGATTAGACTACATACCGGGAACTCGGGGACGAAAGGTAGCACAGGTTTTGGCTCAGGTTCTGGTCCAAAATCAGGCGGCATCTGTGGGAAAGATGGCATAGGTTCTGGTGCCGGTCCAGAACCAGGCGGCGTCTGTGCAGAGCTAAGTATTCCATTCATCATAAGCACAAAACCAAACGATAAAGCGACAAAACACAATCGAAAAGAACGATCCATATTCACTCTTCAGTGAATATCTTTCTTTTTCTTTTCTTGAGAGTTGAGACAAAAACTACTTTTGAGAACATTCTCCATGTTTTCCTTGTTTTTATAGAACGAACCTGAACTAATTAACAAACCCAACTTTGGATCCAAAACTGTCTGAACAACAACAAAATACACATATTGATTCTGTATTGAAGTAATTAAACGTTGTAACTACTATAACAGCCAAAGGAAAACGAAGCACGATCGAAGATGGGTGTTTTTGTCGTGATGGTATGGCAAATGCTATACTTAGAATATAATTAATTTCGATGTTTATGGCAACAAAGATGCAAATTAAAAGTGTATCGATAAGAATGGCATGTAGTTAAATTAGGCTACTAATGATTGTTGGCAGACATTTATGTCTCTTCTATATTTATCAAAAGATATTGCACATAAGTCTCAACAAAAGTTTGAAAAATAGCAAATATATATATATATATATATATATATATATATTATATCTAAAATTGTCAAAATGTGATAAAATTTGATTGGTTTTCGTAATACTCAGTGAAACTCTTAAATCATACGAGACAAACGTCAAGAAACAAGCCTATGAGGCTTTATATTAGATCGTACACTGTTGATAGATTTAGGGGAGATCCCGGAAACAAATTCACCTTCTTTCTTACAACATCTTTGACATCAGACACATAAGAAGTTCATACAGCTGTAAATGAGAGCTTCACAAGTATGTTTGATTTGAGATCGAGTATTAAGAGTTAAGAAAAATAGACTTTTCTTGGTTTATACACTCCTCTAAGCTTCACTAGTTTCTTAAAATAATTCTAATATACACTGGCATGTAAATCCCTTGATGTTGGTTTTTATAAGAGTTTATATGTAGGGGTTACCTATTACAGTTGGTATTAGAGTGGTCACTTATGTTGCACTCTAAACCGGGTTATCAAAAATAACCGACGATCAAACAAAATATAAAGACTAAATCAAGTCTTCATTGAATGTGAAAACTGAAAAATGGTTAAGTTTCAAAATAGCGGAAAATAACGAAAAATAAAGCCAATCAACACCTCAACTCCTAAGTCATTCACTCCTCACATTTACTAGTGTCCATAAAAGAAGGCATGAACAAATTATGTATTCAATGAGGCGATCATGTCAGGCCACATGATTCCATCACACTAGACCTAACTTATACAACAAGCAAGACGACACACATTATAAGCAATCATGGTTCAAACAAACAAGCCTCCTCAATCAATACGAGGGTCAACCCATGTCCTTGCAACTAGACAAACATTTGGTCACCATAGGGAGGATTCTATGATACCCTAACCAGAGTCGTTAGAGCATGGTTTCTGTTGATGGTGGGATTTATACCCTTCCATCATAGCTCAACACTAATAGAAATTGGCCAATCTGGTGTCTTTCTGGGCTGTCATCAAGATTTTTCGGGGTTGTAAGTCCATTAAACACATCAATATCTCGTTAGACCTAAATCATTGCCGACCTCTATGATAAAAATAAATATTCTGAGATTCCCTTCAATAGAAGAGATAAGAAAAACTTCCTTACTCTTGAAGAAAACTCACAGTCCTAATACCAACTATCTACTACCTATATAAAGGAGGATCACATACTTCTTATAATTCATTCACAACTGCCAAGAAAGAGGAGAAGAAATCACTCAGAACTCCTCTATCCAGTTATATTGAGATCGGTCAATTCAATCTCTCCTTTATTGGTTTGTATTCATTTAATCTATAAAGAGCTTTCTTGACTTTTGCTTAGACCCTTTTTAATTATTTATTAAAAAAATTCAACACGCACATCAGTAATTGGCGTCCACCGTAGAACGAAATTATGGAAGTCGAAAAAAACCAAAGCAAGGAAACTCGAGAACAAGATGACAAGAACACTGCCACTCCTATAGATTATAAAATAGTTGTTGAATACGAGCAACTCTCCTTCAATGAATTGGAGAGGGGAATTGATGGTAAGTTTAGCACCCTTCCATCATAGCTCGGAACTAATACATATTGTCCCATATGCTCTCTTCCTACGGGAGGCCTCAAGACTCGTTCGAGTTGTAAACCCATTAAACACATTTTCTGAGAAGAATACATTTTTTGAGATTTCCTTAAATCTTGGATAAGAAGGCTTCCTTATTTCTTAGAAATAGTCCACGAGCCTAAAACTGACTATCTACTATCTACTTAGAATTCATTCATAACTTCTGAGTAACAAAGAAGAAATTGATCTAAACTCCAAGCTCTTTCATTTAGTTAAATCCCACCGATCTCTCCTTTAATATGGCTGATCTATTTTACTACAATGTGTGAATAGTGAACACAGAGAGCCAGAGATCCATAAATAACATAACAATCACTATACTGGTTCACTTCTTTTGTAGCTTCACTTGGACTAATGGGATTCGAAAATGTTAGTACAATTCTTTTTGTTATCGAACAGAATATAAAAGGAGAAAGTAGATTTAACATGATTAGTATGTCAAAATTTACCAATTGTACTTTTAATTTTATCAATTTTTATATATGATAAATTTTATTTTAATATTTCATCTCCACTGTAATGTATACATGTTTGATATGCT
Organism: Euclidium syriacum; assembly: GCA_900116095.1. Taxonomy (NCBI): domain Eukaryota; kingdom Viridiplantae; phylum Streptophyta; class Magnoliopsida; order Brassicales; family Brassicaceae; genus Euclidium; species Euclidium syriacum. Next base: position 4,342,646 of record FPAK01000009.1, read on the forward strand.
AGGACTCGTTCTGAAAATGTTGGGAGATTTTGAAAACTACCCTAAATTATATATGTAGTTTGAAAATTATATCTTATTTTAAAAAAATTTGAAAAATACATTTTCTAAATTTAAAATTACCAAAATACTCTTGATTATTAGTTAACTTAATTATTATATTAATATATTAAATTTAAAATACACTAAAAATGTGGGATGTTTAAAAAAAACAATTTTTTTAGATTTTTATAAATTAAATTCATAATTAATTAATATAAAAAAAATTAATATCTAATGAGTAACAGAATCTAAACTAAAGCTGAATAAATCTAGGAATTTAGTTTTTCTTCATCTTCTTACAAACTAACGTTTGTGTGTTTTTCCATTGGAGAGAGTCGTTGAAAATACAAGGTAAAACTATGTTTATGGATTTTGAATTTTTTTCCTTTTGAAACTAACAATTGTTTGATGACTAATTGTTTTTATTCGTTTCTTTTGATCAATTTTTTAGGTTTTATGTTATATCATCATCAATCAAAAAACTATTTGAAGATTTTGGAATCATAACAGGTCAAGATGATTATTCATAATTCTTTCTAAGACATTTTATGAAATTTATGTATTCTATACAATTTAAACATAATTTATTCTCATCAACTGTGGATTGTGTAAATTATTATTTTTCGACTTAATTACAAATGAAGATTAATATTTCATTGACTTTAGAATAAACTTGACATGTTTGAATTATGAACTTACCATCGATTTACACTTTTATTTTGGTTGACTTAATTTTAAAAATTGACTTATGCTTTGTTTAGTTGATATTTCACATAGCTCGACTTGTTTGAACCATTGACTTAACTGTGATTTAGGTTGATTTATTTTTCAACAGTAAACTTATATTACGATTGATTGATTTTTTACAAAGTCGACTTATTTTAACAGTTGAGATATATTTTTAAGTTCATCGAGTTCTTCTTCTATTTTCGTTGACTTATTTATATTGGATGACTTATATTGTTCTATGTTGATTTATTAACAAGGTTGATATGTTTGATCAATCGACTTATATATCCTATCACTTAACTTAATTTTAAATTAGGTTGACTTATTTTGAAAGGTTGACTTATATTATTTTATGTTGATTTATTAACAAGGTTGATATATTTGAACAATCGACTTATATTCCCGATCACTTGACTTAATTATAAATTAGGTTGACTTATTTATTTAGGTTGACTTATATAGTTCTATGTTGATTTATTAACAAGGTTGATATATTTGAACAATCGACTTATATTTCCCTATCACTTGATTTAATTTTAAATTAGGTTGACTTATTTTAAAATCTTGAACGATTGATTATTTTTACAAAGTCCGACTTATTATAGCAGTAAACTTATTTCTTTTTCAACAGTTTAACATATTATTTTGAATTGCAGAAATATGCTCTCAGATGATGACAATAATGTTATATCTTCCTCAAACTCAGAAAAAATGGTGTTTGATGATGATGATGACAGTGAGTTTACCGGTATTGGTGATAGCTTTGACTATGATATTGTTGATGGCTCGGATGAAGATTATGAGGATCCTCCAGCTGAAACTTCAAATTTAAGACTTGAATCAACCATTCACGTGGGTCAAGAATTTCAAAGTAAGGCAGAATTGCAACTAAAGCTGAATATGCTAAAGTTAGAAGAAAACTTTGATTTTCGAGTTGAGAAGTCAGAACCAACTCTTCTTGTGGTTAAGTGCGTTGATAAGAAAAGTTGCAAGTGGATGGTAAGAGCATCAAAAGTAGGCCCTACTTCTGAATACTTTACAGTGCGGAAATCATACATGTCCCCTAGAAACAAGAACGTGTGGAAGAGTGACGGCAAAATTAATGAGCCAGCTTTTTTTGAATGATCGAGGTGAAGATGGTCAAAATAGCAAACCAGAAGACATTAGAAGCATGATGCTAGTGCAGCACGGTTTGGATGTGAAGTATTGGAACTCATGGAAATCACTAGAACACGTTAAAGACTTAGTAAGGGGTACAGCAGAACGTGGATATGCGCGCCTCCCATCTTACATTCACTTGATCAAACGATACAATCCTGGTACCGTAGCGCATCTCGAGACCGACAAGAAAGATAGGTTCAAGTATTTATTTATATCTTTTGGTGCATGCGTGAAAGGTTTTAGGTTCTTGAGAAAAGTTATTGTTGTGGATGGAAGCTTTCTAAAAGGAAAGTATAAGGGGCTTTTGTTGGTTGCAACTTCACAGGACGGTAAATATAATATTTTTCCGATTGCGTTTGGGATTGTGGATTCTGAAAACGATGCTGCTTGGGAATGGTTTTTTACTAAACTGCGAGAAGTGATACCTGATAGCCATGAGTTGGTGCTGATTTCTGACCGACATAAGTCGATAGGAAAAGCCATTGAAAAGGTATTTCCAGCTGCTCGTCGCGGAATATGCACATACCACCTAAAGAAAAACATCATCACCAAATTTAGAGGCGGTGATATTCTGAGCTTGGTGAAAAAAGCTGCAAAGGCGTACACGCTGCCCGAATTTGCAGAGTTATTTGGTGAGATTCGTCGCCAAAATCCTAGGCTGTACGATTACTTGGAGAGTGCTGGTGTCGCTTTGTGGTCTCGTGCTCATTTTCCGGGAAACCGATATAACGTTACCACTAGCAACATCGCTGAGTCTATCAATTCTGCACTGAGAAAAGCACGAGAGCTTCCAATTGTTAAGTTTCTTGAGTTTGTCGGAGAAAAGCTTAGTGGATGGTTTTGTGAGCGTCGGATAGCTGCTGCACTATATGAAGCAAACATCACACCTCGAGTTGATAAGATGTTAAAAAAAAGATCTCTTATTGGGAGGCATTTGAAAGTGCGTCCAATAAATGCATCACGGTTTCAAATAAAAGTGCCTACGGGAGATTGTGTTGTTGACTTCGATCAAATGAAATGTACTTGTCGTAGGTACGATTTGCACAAAATACCATGTGTTCATGCCATCGTTGCTGCAAAAAAAAAATCTCTCTCATGGGAATCTCTTGTAAGTCGTCACTATACGAAGACCTACTTGTTTGGTGCATATGCAGAGAGTATTAACCCGATAGAAGAATGGCTTCCACCGCCAGAAGTCGCTGTCCAAAAATGTCTTCCCCCTAAAGTTCGAAGAAGGCCTGGAAGACATAAGAAAAGAAGATATGTAACTGCATTGGAGAATGCTACAAAGGCAAAACGTATTCGGAAACAACATACATGTTCGATCTGTGGTGTTCCCGGTCATAATCGAACAACATGCCCATCTTGAAATGATGCTTTGACAACGGTAAATAACTCACATTTATATATATTTATTTTCATTTTTCAAATGCTTATGATATGGAAAATATAAATTTCTAATTTGTGAAGTTATTATCTTCATGCAGGTTCCAATTCAACTGGAGAAGATGGTCAATTTTCCTAATCTTAAGAATCTTCGTATATTTTATGGATTTTTGTTTTAGTATGTTGAATATGATTTATTTGGTTTTCTTTTCTTTTTGTTTCCACGAACCATATGTTTTTATGTTTCTGAATACTCACATTAATTTAGTATTACTTTATTGCTCATTTCTATGATGTTAAAGTGATAAAGAGATTTGGATTAGTTAAAGGCACCATTATGTTATTTTAATCATGACTTGTTTATTGCACTATGACGGTAACACTCGGAGAAATAAACAAAAACTTATAAACTCAGAACCAAAAGAAAAATAACATTATAAAAGGGAAGGGGACATCATTCTCTTCGGAATCAGTTTAGGAAAGAAAAAAAACTAATAAAAACTATCGTTATTGGACTCAACAAATATCTCTGCTGCTGCTAATCACAGATACCCTTGAAATCACATCCCAGTGCTAAGCATTCGATATACTTAATCGCATAAACTCCACAATCACCAGTTTGTATGTTTTGCGGGATCTTGATACGTCTTGTTATCTTGTATTGAGCGACACTCAAACCATTTTTCTCTGATGCAAAAGCCTTCAGCATATAAGGTATCATGCGTGCATAAGGCTTAACATATTCGTGCATCTCTTCTTCTCCTGTATTCTTAGGATCTTTTTCGAATTCCTTATAGCGATGAGCAATGGCCACTGTGAATGTGCTGTCCATAAATGCCATTTTGCCACCACGATACGGACATGGACTCATCAACGATCTTCTCCGAAATAATGCCATTCCTGCATCAATGTGCTGCCGGCGGAAAACATGACTAAGTATTAATATTAAACCACACAGATAACGAATGTTTTTTACTTACCGCGTTACTAATATGTAGCTGCGGAGTCCTTAATTCTGTAAAAAAGCTTTTCCCTTCTTGCTGGCTCGCATTTCCGCATGGGATCGTCCTGATAGGAATATATTGCAGCTGAGGAAAATAGTCAAAATGTTAGAAAAAAAATTAATCTATCATTAAACTTACACGTCACGAGTTATCCATTCGTCTAAAGCGGCTACTGATGTCTCTTCAACCAACTTGAAGGGATCATATGCCGTCAATGGCCGATCTTTCATTATCATCTTGTTAATAAACGGGGATTTAAGCGGTGCTGTCGGCCTTCTACTCCTTTTTTCCTTCTCAATCGGCTTTACACTCTTTTTTCTCTCAATCGGCTTTGCACTCTCTTCTCTCTCAATCGGCTTTGCATTCTTTTCTCTCTGAATCGGCTTTGCATTCTTTTCTCTCTGAATCGGCTTCGTTTTTCTCAGCGCCTTCATTTGTGTAGCAAATTTGTCCAACTGCCTCTTCATATTTCGATCTCGTATCGAAGATGTCTCTGAAAAAGTTTTTACAGCTGATTCTACTTGTTCCCCACTACTTGCAATATCCATATTACATTCTACGGTATCCTCCTCCGGTGACAAATCATCAACTCATACATCTTTTAATTGATATTTGGGCAACTGTAAGATTAAATTATATATATAAGAAACCTATGTTAGTAGATTAGCAAATAAAAAGAATTTAAAAGGCCACTAACTATCAGCTAACGTCATACTTAAGCTAATCATTTGATTTTCCACAGTAACGGATCAAATGATACTTATTCTTAAATATTTATCATTTGCTTTACCTAAAACATAACATCTTACAAAAAATATACATAAAGTTAAGGGCCTTAAGGCAACTACACCTATTAATTATCATTTCTTACACACTTAATTATAAATCATTAATACATCACAAAATTTAAGCTTAGATTATAATGGTTACGACCACTAGAAATATTATTCACTTTTTACGTTTACCTACTTTGATCTTTTTCCAATTGGTTTGTTAGAGCACGTGGTCTCTTTTGGAGACCACTTTTCCTTCACAGGGCTTGGTTCTTGTTCCTCTTTACCTACTGACTTTAATATTTTTCCACTTGGTTTGCTAGAGCATGTGGTCTCTTTGGGGGAACACTCTTCCTTCACAAGTCTTGATTCTTGTACTCCTTTGATATCAGACTCAAGTTTATTCATCCTTGTATCAATATTCTCTTTTGTTTCTAGTATTTCTTTGATGCCCTCTTCAATTTTCTCCATCCTTGAATCTATCTTCTTAACAGCATCATCTACATAAGTAGAAATGTGTTTTTGTATCTTCTCAGCCATTTGCTCCATTGAAAATGTAAATTATGTCTTCAAGGCGTCATTGTTGTTATCACCCTTTCACTTTTGAGTTACGATTCTTTTTTAGAGGCATATCTTCACCATATTTTGCTTCGTCATCTTCTTCTTCAACCATTTTTCTAGGTCCATCTATTACCCCTTTATCTTCCCAAAAATGTTTCTCAAACACTTTACCCGAGCTTCCAGAAATTAGCGACAACATGTAATCGACCGTGATATCTTGCTCTTCATCATCCCATAGGTTCGCTGGAATATTATCCAAAATACTTTTAACTAAAACCTGCAAAAACAAACAAAAAAAAAGACTAAAACAATCATATCCATACTTCTCCATTTAATATTATCATACAGTTACGTATAACGTTGGTCCAAAATCTGTTCCAAAACATTACTTATTTATCTTAAAACCACAAAGTAATTAAGAAAAAAAAACATACCGGTTCTCTTTTCTGAGGAAGATCATATTTACATCTGTTTCTAGATCCCTTCCATCTCAAGAGTGGTGGAAACTCCATCCTGTTTTCCTTTGAATTTCCACATTTCTTGCCAATCACAGGAATAGCTTCATACGCCCACACTTGCAATACTTGGACAAAGCCATTGACCGTATACGAATTTCCGCACAAATCCCGCTTAGCTTTAAAACTGAATCAATTAGATGCTGGAAGGCCACTCTTCCCCATGGATATATTTCAAACTTTTCTCGGTCAACAACTAAGAAGGCTGACTTTTGAGTTATTCTGCTGCCCGGATGAATAGCTAGCAAAAATCGGGAAACCAAAAATAAATACACCAATCTAATCCTATCTTTAGTGTCCCAATCTTTGCAGTTGGTAATTTTTTGTTCTATCATCTTGTAAGATGGTTCTCTACTCTCCATCAACCCAATTCGTTTCCAAAACTCAGGATCATCCTCGACATTCACATCTTCAACAGGGTAAGCATCACAATTTAGCCCAGTAATTGTCTCAAACTCTTTCAAGGAAAACCTCATTGCTTGCCCACCACAAAGAGTCCAAAACTCATATTTCTTCTTTGTTACAAGTTGATTCAGTAAAAGCTCATGCACTAATCTCGCTGACCACATGAATCCATCCTCATAAAACCTTAAAATAACTCCTAACGGGCCATTTCGGATTTGATCTAGCTCTTCCATCGGGATTTCGTTTGACAAAACAGGTAGGTTTTCTAAACCTGAATGATATGTGAAGCTCGTGTTGAATTTAGGTTCAGTCCCACGCGTAAACAACCGCATAGGAAGTGATCCGGCTGCTACTCCTCCTAAATTAGACATGGTAATCACCTGCTTGGAAAGAAATAGATGGGATGGTGTTTGGTGGAGACGGAACGGAAACAGAGAAGGAAAATAAGAAACGTACTTTGGTTGAATGTGGTTGTAACACGAAAGAAGATAAGATGGTGATCACCACGACAGAGTCGACGACGATGGTGGAATAATCTGGTGATGTTGAGAGTTGTTAGTGGTGGTAGGTTATGTGATGATCGAGTCGTTTTGTGAGAGAAAGGGTTTTGAAAACTTAAGATTAAGTTTTTGACTTTAATTATAAGGGATAATTATAATTATTTACCATATTAACTTAATTTTTTCTATAAAATTGTTGAGTAAGGACTGAATTATCTTTTTGAAAAATAGAAGGTAAATTTTAAATTGATAAAAAATTTAGTATAGATTTCAAATTCCATATAAGATTTAGGTGGGGTTATTGGAATAAGGATTTGAAATTATTTTAAATCGCAGAGATTTTAAAAGATTTTAAAAGATTTTGTCAAATACCATCAAATGATGTGGTATTTGAAATCCCTTATTTTTAACTATCAATTCTTTTTCAAATAATCTCAAATCCTTTTTGATATAATTAATTAATGAAATCTCAGTTCTCCAATAACCTAAGATTTCAAGGGATTTGTATAAATCTCATTACAATAACCTAAGATTTGGAAGAGGTTTTACAAATGTCAATCCAATAACCAGAGATTTGAAAAAAACTTGAAATCCTCTCAAATGTCAGATCCAATACCACCTCCTTAGTGTAGTTTCTCAAATTTTCCATAAAATGTTTTTATTTTATTTTTTCAGATGACTAAAGAAAAAAAAAAACAAAAACTGCAATTTTGTTTAAAATGAAAATAAAAATTGCAGTTTTCTTTAAAATAAAAATAAAAATTGCAATTTAACTGAAATCACATCAATAACAAACTAAGACCGAGATTCTCTCTTCTCTCTCCACTAACAGTCAACAGACTTCTTTCTACATGAGGAGCAACTATTTAACTCATGCCTTCTACCACTATTACATAGAACACGAAACTAAAAAAAGTTTGTCTAATATTTTTTTTAATCGGAGAAAAGGAAAAACAATGGTCAGAGGAAGCAAGTTTCAACAACCGGCCAGGATCATCAGCCATAGGAAACAAGGTAGAAAGGAGAAGATAGAAAATGAAATCATTGAAAGCTTCAAGTCTCCAAATCTTGAAGCAGAGAGACGACGAAGAGAGAAGCTACACGGTCGGCTTATGGCTCTGCGATCTCATGTCCCAATTGTCACCAGTGTAAATCTAAATTTTCCATCTTGATTTTTTTTTTTTCATGATTATGATTGAGTGTTGTTTTTCTTTGTTTTGTTTTCAGATGACTAAAGCAAGTATTGTTGAAGACGCCATAACTTACATAGGAGAGCTTCGGAAGAAAGTTGAGATTCTTGCAGAAGAACTTCATGAAATTGAGGAAGCTCCTCCTGAGATTGATGAAGAACAAACGGTTCAGCTGATAAAACTTGATCATGAGACTATTAATGTCAAAGAGGAGATGAAATTTTTTGGAATCGAGGTTTTTTCTTCTTCTCTCTGATTGATTCTTGATTGATTTTCTTTTTATCTTTCTTGATTAGTTTTTGTTTTGTTTGTTGTGACAGGAGAATGTGCAGTTGTGTAAGATTGGGGAGAGGAAGTATTGGTTAAAGATCACAGTAGAGAAGAAAGCTTGGATTTTTACTAAGTTCATGGAGGTTATGAGGTTTATTGGATTTGAGATTATCGACATTAGTTTAACGACTTCAAATGGAGCAATTCTTGTTTGCTCCTCTGTTCAGATACTTGAAGGACTCTGTGATACTGATTCTATTGATCTTGAACAGACTAAAGCTTTTCTGTTGCAAGTCATGAGAAGCGACCCATGAGATTTCAGGTCACAAGTTCTAAAATTGTATGATCAGATAAGATCTTAAGTGATTTGCATTTTAATTTCAGATGAAATAGAATTTCTGTTATAATTAAGTGAGCTTCTTCTTTCAATATCTACTTTATAAAACCTTATGGTTAATGCAGAAACTTTTCTTTGCCTTTGCTATTTTTCATATATTATTACTCTGGAAAATAGAGATTCATTCAATTTATCAGAAACTTGTAAATGATATCTACAAGAATGTGATTAGGGTTTGAAAATCTATATATGGAATTCATGGAGAAGAGTTTCAAATTTGATAGGAGAGTGAACCATTTATGAACAACTTCTTAGCTGGGTATTGGAGATAACAGAGCAAAACATATTAGGGTTTTGGTTAAAGAAAGAAATCATATCATTAGATCATTTATTTCTTTAGGGTCCGACCACGATCCGACATGGCTGAAAATATAACATCGTTTTATCTTAAATGGGCTTTTAAATTTATTAGCTCTAATATAGGCCTATTGGGTTCCAACTATTTTGGAGTAACCCACTATATTTGTGTAAGGTTGGAAATTGGAACTAATTTTTAATGTAATGATTTTAAATATTCGATAGAGTTTTAACGATTTTAAATATTCGATAGAGCCAAAAATCAAATGAAAAATATGATTTGTCCATCCCTTTAAGGCCTTACCTACCACTTTATATATAAATATAAATATAATAATAATAGTATGTCACTCAGACGTTTGACTTTCCCCACTCCACCAAATATTAACTATATGAATTTATTAACAGAAATCAATTTGTAGTTTCCGTGGATGAAAACAACACGATAGAATTCAGTTTCCTTACCCGATATTCCTCTATGGCGTGGACAAAATAATACTTTTCAAAAGAACTTTTAAACAAAGGCAATATGGGAACATATCCCGACGGTGAGGCCAATACCGGAATGGTATAAGACTATAAGGGTGTGTTGTTTAGTCAGGCTAGACCAAAATTATTTCCTTGCTTGGCTTGCAACGCATGATAGCCAATAGGCTTAAGACGGGAGACCGTAAGTCACTCAAGAGTGGGTGTAAACACACAATGCTGTTTTGCCGTGCTTCTATGGAATCACGTGATCATCTTTCTTTTTTCCGTGGTCCCTATGCATCAGATATATGGAAGGGTGTGATGTTAGGAGTCCCAAAGCCAACTATACATAAGATTGTAACGAGGTATTAGCTTTGCCCTCCGGTAACTCTTTCTCAGGGTTACAACATTGATGATTTTTCTAGATGATATCATTGCGAGATATGCGTTTCAATGCTCAATTTACTCCATTTGGAACAAAATAAATCAAAGAAGACATGGTGAAGTTCCAATTCAATCACTTCAACTTCTCAAAGGGATTAATCGGTTGATGAGAAACTATGACTCTGGTTTGGGATCAAAGCTTAAGACTCTGGTTTACAACAAAAATATGAGAATTGTTTCTTTTGTGTCTCAAGTTACTAGAATGTTTCAAAAACTTTTTTTTTAAGTTGTTAAACTATTTTTTTGTGGAAGAAAATTTAATATTCATACATAAAAATAACACGGTAGACCGTTGCCCTTGACAAATGACCCTGATCAACGATCTCTATCTAAAAGTTTTGGTCTTAAGATTATATTGAACTCATATCAAACGAAAGTTAAATTTGGTTAGTTTTAAGACAAAACCAGTAAATGTTGATTAATCACACATTTAATTGGTGAAATTCTTTATGTGGGTGTTGGTGTGTAACCTAAGTACCTAACTCACTAGAAGTCTACAAATGTTTTATATATATATATATATATATATATATATATGTTTTGACTAAAACATTTAAAATCATTTTGTTGACTCATACAATTCTGTGGATACAAAGATATATGATTAGAGGAGATTTTTGGAATCTTCTTAAAATTGAAAGAATAACAAACCTAGAACAAACCCAAAGTGGATTCGAGTGGACGACTTAATCCATATTTATACATATATTAATTACTTTTAGTGATCATATCGGAATGCAAACCATTCGATTTAATCATGTACCTTATAACTTTGTTTTTTTAATAGGTGACTTTCTATGTCTACACAAAATGTACATTTTCTCATTTAATTTTTTCAACTTCTTCATAAATTTTGTTTTAAGGATTTACATTTTCGTATTTTAGATTTAAGAATTTGGAGAAAATAATTTAGAGAACTAGTTTTAGTTTAAGGTTTCAATTCTCATAATTCTTGGATGTGGAGTAGATATTCTTAGATGTGGAATAAAAAAATTAAGGTGACAGTCATAAGGTGATGCGGATTTGAAACTCTTATCTTTTACATTTGATTTCATAGTTTGATTGTTGTTAATTTTGTGTGTCGTAGATTTCAATTGTAAACTCTGAGTTCAATTGAAACTGGGTTTAAGCAACAATCATACAGAAAAAGTTCAAAGACAACAAAGCTTACTTTTCTAAAGCCCCAGTTTGCAAATTCCCTAACCTTGGGATAAAATCAAAAGTGATAGAATAAAACATAGTTGAAAGATACTTAAAATCATGGAGAATGTTTGAGACTTTCACAATAGTTTGTTATGACTTGAAGTGCTCGTATAAAGACTTAAGAGTCTGAATGCATTTGAAGTTTCTTGGCATCAAAGAAAATGGTTTTCTCCAATCCATGTTTGATGCATAAGCTTCAGAAACCAAAGTCGATCCCACATGAGGATTAGCTTCACTACCTTGTCGTATCTCGGGGAGTAGTTGATCAGATATAATCCAACTCATTCCCGCATTCAATGTAGTGGCAGTCCAAGCAGCATAAACTTGCAAAATTGACGTCAAAGAATCCATGGTGATTGGCTAACTAGGATGAATCGGAGTGCTCTGTTTTCGACAAAGAAATTGAATATTTGTCCATTATTTTGCATCTGTAATAACTTTTCCCACCAATTGTTCCTATATTGTTGCTAGTTTTTCAAATAGGAGGTTGTTCCTTGATTTTCAAAAGTGCCAAAGAATCCAAGGGAAGAGTGGGGTGTCGATTAAACAGATTGGCGGTAAAGTTTTCATACGACAACAATGAACCAGCAGATCCGTCACCGATGAAATTGATGCCACATCTGGTTTGAAGACAACAAGTACCAAATCCCACATTTTCAGGGCATAAAGGTATTGTACCAACAGATGTAGCGATGATTCTAGTGCTCTACTTAGGATACACACAAGGGACCCGCTTCCAAGCCACAATGGCTCAAAGCTTCTCCCACTGCTAGTCCTTTTGCTAGAGTTTCCACACAAATTATATGATCTTCGGTGTTGTAGGGAGCTTACATACATACTTTTTCCAATTAAATTCATGGAGATCCAGTGATGTTTGATTCAGTTTTCCTGTAGCGTATCCAGATTTTGCTGAATAAATATCTGATTTTGCAGGGAGCCAAACTAGACAATATGCAGATGGAATCTCACTAAGTGGATTTTTTTAATAATTGTCTCATAGATAGGTAACTGTTGTTTAATAGCAGCAACATTCCAGTTACGAGTTTCTGGAATGATTAAATCTTTAACGAGCAGGGCTTGATTTTTTTCTGAAACAAGACCAAACGGTTGTAATGGGGCTGTTGGTGATAGCAACGGTGAGGAGCAGGCCTTGATGCTAAAACCATCTCCAACTACCCTACCCATTCCTCTTCGAAGGACTTCTCGGCCTGCTAGGAGAGATTTCGGTTTGATCACAAGTTTCCAGCTCAATTTACCCATGATAAAATTGTTGAAGACCTCGATTTCTCGAAAACCCAAACCAAAAACATTATTTGGCAGCGTTAGTTACCCCCAAGATACCCAACATAGCTTCCTTGTGTCTTGTTTTTTATCCTACCAAAAACGCATTAAAACTAATTGGATTCTCTTGCATAATGAAAATGGAAGCTTGAAACATGATATAGTGTATGATGGCATTGCAAATCAAAGGATTTCGTAAGATCAGTTTCCATGCTCCGAAAAGGAATCAACTAGACCAGCTCTTAGCTTTTCGTTGTATATTCTCCACCATTGAAGTAAAAATTTCTCGTTTTCATCGTCCGAAGTGCTCAAGTAATCCAAGGTATTTACCGATACCACATTCATTCTCTTACGTAGCGTTGCTTTCACTTTGTGTATTGTTTTCAATGGTGTTTTCGACAAGAGAGTTATGGCTTACTTGGCTGCGCTAATGGTTGTTCAAATCGTGTGAGGATATCAGATAGGGCATTGACGCTTTTCTCATCGGATTGTGAAAAATAGTGTCGTCCGTGAAAAACATATGGTTGATGGGTGGACTGCCATTAGCTACTTTGATGTCAACTAATTTTCGCGAAAATTGAGCAGATCTTCATAATCCCGACAATACCTTTGTGCACATGATAAATAAATATAAGAAAGGGGGTCACTTTTTCGAAGACCACGCATTGGAATAAATTATATGAAACAGTGGAAACACATTCCATGATCCATTTAGTGAATGTTGGATGAAAGCCAAATCTTTCAAGAACCACTTTGAAGAAACTCCATTCAATCATATTGTAGGCCTTGATCATATCGGTTTTAACCGCCATTGTGAATCTTACCTTTGCTTTGGATCTTTTTAGATAATGCAAGATTTAATGAGTTATCAAAACTTTATCTGATATAGCACAGTTTGGAACAAACACAAATTGTTTAGGCGAGATCAGATCTCCTAGTAGAGCTTGAAGTCGTTTGGTAAGTATCTTTGCGATTTTTATTTGGAAGACATTACTCAACGCGGTGGGCCTATAATCAAAAACTTTTTCAGACTTAGTATCTTTGAGATCAACCGAATATGAGTTACATTCAGAGACAGATCCATGGATCTTGTTTCAAAGAAGGATCGAATCTCTCACGAAAAAGAGTCACCTATAATGTCCCAATACTTATGGAAGAAACTAGAAAAAAAAATCACCGAGACCGGACAAGTTGAGAGTAGAACATTTAATGGACATTTAATATAAGATTTTTTGGTGATTCAAAAGATGTTAATATGTCCTACACATCGTCCTCCTGTGTCCTTCGAGATCGAAGCTTCCGACTTCGAAATGGGCCTTTGAATGGGATTTTTTTCTCGATGGCAGGTTCAAGTCTTTTTTCATAGCTCGGTTTGCTTCGGAATACACACGGGTGTATGTGGGCACTCATGAGCTGATGTCTCATGGAGTCGGGGTCAGTTTATGTTGAGTCGGGGTTGTGTTGGAGTGCTCTCTTGAGAAGGAGGTTCGGTGTACCGGGGAACAAATCTTTTGTTAGAACAGTAACCACATGGATTATGCGGGAAAACATGATAATGTTGTGTTTCCAAAAGACTCTTTGATGTTCAAGTCAAGAAAAAGAAAAATAGAAGAGAGACCACAAAATAGAGGTCAGACGTCAAAAAGATAGAGATTGGAAATGGAGGGGGAGAGTGAGAGGAGAGGGAAATGTTGACTCTGTGCAGGAAGAAAAAATGGTATGCACGTAGTGCTCTATTTTTTTTTTACTATTTGGTGGAAGAGAAGAAATGAAAAGTTTGATGGTGGAATTTGGTTAAGAATGACTGAAAAGTTTTTTTGTTTCATAGGAGTAAGAGAAGTTCATCTAGTGATACAAATGAAAACGGTGGTTTTGTACCGAAACACTCTCAAAATACTTTTCTTTTATATAAAGATCGGATATTTATAGGATTTTGATGGAAAGAAGCAAACCTTGTAAAAGTACCTAGCTTCGATATAAAGATCTCGGTTTTGACTAAAAATAAAGAAGATGAACACATTAGAGTAAATTGGTTGTTTATTAGAAAAAGGGAGAGAATCAGTTTGGACATTTCATGAGTCGAATCCATGTTTCATGTTATAGACAATTGTACCAAGTTTTTTTTTTTTGGTCCTGGAAGAAAATTTCATTAAAGGGAGAGATGACTTAGTTTGGTACATTAGGGGCAGAGGCCATAGGCCTTATTGCCTTTTTTGCCAAGTTCTATTCACAATTTTTTTATGCTTAGTTAATATATATACATATTTCTAGATTAAAAGTATCTAAAACTTGGTTGCCATTAATATCCGCTTATTCTTTGATTTTTTCGTTAGACATTAGGCTAATCCCGATTGTCCAAGTATTGGAATGAATGATTTTTTTTTTTTTTTTTTTTTTTTTAACGGAACAAGGAGACAAGAATCGGCAGGTGACTGAATTGTGTGCGTACGTGTATACAAAAGAGGCCAACCAACTACCCCTCTGTTTTGTAAAAAATACAACAAAATACCCTTTACGATGGATTTGGTAATGTTGACTTGCTTTTTCTTTTATATCCTTACAATTTTATGTTGTAGGTATTCTTTTATTTTGTCGTGTTGTATGACTTTCTTCCCCCTAATTTTATTGTGGATTCGAACTCAGGATCGTACTTGTCTGCAGACCGAAATAAAAAAGCTATATCGTACTTGTCATGTTGTACAAATACAAATACAAAATACAAACTGAATAGCAAAAAAATTATATTTATATGTAAAATGAACGTGACGTCATATTGTCAAAGTTCATCTACAACTACAAAGAGTTTTTTTTTTTTTGTTAAAAGGTTTATCTACAACTACAAAGAGTGAAAAGATTTAACCATAAAATCAATTATGCCATATATCCGTTTTCCAATTAAACTGCAAAAACTTAGCAACTCCACCACTATGAATCATTAGATATGCGCCTGATCTCTAAAAGCACATGATTTAACAATATATATATATATATATATATATTTTTTTTTTTTGAACGGCCATTTAACAATAGAAATTTACATCATTTTTATCGTTAAAATTTTTTTATCAACCAACAATAAAATATTTTGTCAAATACTTTCAACATATAGCTCAATTTAGCATTAATTACCATCTCAATTCTTACATTAAATAACACACATGTACTATTATGTTTTCTTACTCTATCATATTTACATTTTATTTGGATAAATTTGTTATGTCTAACTTTGCTTATAAGATTTTAACAAAAAAAAAAAGAGGATTACTTATCTAGTATGAAATTTTTTTAAAATTACTAGATTAGTATTAATTTTTTAACCCTTAAAATGAATTTTGTCGTACCCACAATACCTTTAAAACATTTGACAGAAAAAAAACATATTTACGAAAATGCCACATTCCCAGTAAAACAAATCTGCATATTATTTTTTAAAAATCCGCAAACATGTATCGAAGATTTTTTTTTTTTCGGATTTATTATGCAGATTTAAATGTTTACGGATTTTTTTTTACAGATTTTGTTGTACTTGTTGTAGATTTATTGTTTTGTTGCGGATTTCCAAAAATCCGCAACAAATGAAAACTTGCTTAAAAAATTATTAAACTAGTACAGAAAAATTTGTAGTGTAACAGATTTGTTTATAGTGTAACAGATTTAATTTTCTACGGATTTTTTTGCGGATATAACTTTTTTTGCAGATTTAATTTAAAGATTTTTTTTTATTTGTCGAAGATTTTTACGCGATTTTGCAGTTTTTTCATAATTTACGGATTTATTTTGCAGAATTAAATTGTAGTGTCAAAGATTTAGTGAATTTGGTGCAGATTTATTTAATTCTGCAACACTGGCAAACATGTTCAAAAAATTACTAAAAGAGTATTGTAGTGTAACAGATTTATTTCCTTTGTTACAGATTTATTTAAATTTTACGGATTTTTGACATCTGATGAGGTGGCAAGGGACTAATGGTTTTTTTTTTTTTTTGCAGATTTGTTATTAACTATCCAAAAAAAAATTGTACTTTTCCTTTTAAAAAAACAAGAATTTTATTTTGAAAATATTTTTTAAAATTTTTCTAAAAACTGGACGATTTTTTTTTATACAAAATTTAGGATTTTGAATGTCATTTTTAAAAAAAATTTAAAATTTAATTTTAATGTCACTTTTTAATCAATATAAAAAAATTCTAACTTTTTAATTTTAAAAATTGTTCCGTCCTATTATTAAAGTTTTAGAAAAATATTTCAAAATAAAATTATAGTTTTTTTTAAAAAAAATACGTACAAAAATTTATCAAATTCTTTTTTATAAAAAATTAAGATATTATTTTGATTTTCAAATACGTAATAAAATTAATGTTTTAAAAAATAAATTTTTACTATTTTTATTGATTAATTCACTAAATATTATTAAACTTTTACTAACTTAGTATAAGGGTATTTTAGTATTTTAAAATTTATTTAATACTAATTTTGTAAAAAGATACTAATTACATTAAAGATTCATATTAGTGAGAATAAATTTAAAAAAAAAAAAAAAACTTTGCTTAAGACCTAACTTCCTAGCGACGACGCTGGTATACCTTATTTTTTGTCCCATACATATTTGATCAAATAATTAGAAAATAGATTAATTAGGATGTCAAAATGCCGATAATATAAACTATTGCGACTTAATTTTTCAAATATATAATAATCGAAACTTTGTTGTTGACTAAACCCTCATCGCCACATATAAATAAAAATCCATGATACATAATCTCATGCAAACTTAAAAAACTTCTTTAGGAGAAAAAAAAGAAGCAAACTTAAACCAAATAGCACTCGTACGTAGCCAACAAGACATGACGGCAGAATTCGAAACCGCTGGAGTTTGTACCGAAACATGGTGGAGCTCCTCCAACGGCACGTTATCCAGCTGCTTTCTGCCTCGCTCCACCGAGATTGCTCTCGATATCAGCGGCTTTGAATGGCAAGACATTGATATCATCGATGCCCAAACCAATAACGAGAATCATCTTAATACTTCTACATTCTTGGGCAATACAAATCTTGGTTCCACCTCACAAACCAACGTCTTGAATACATCTAACCCGTAAGTCCATATATATCTTATCTTATGTGATGCAAAATCATGATCATGATTCGTGACCCTCTTCTTCTTTATTTTTCCAGTCATGAAGAAGAAATATTCAATCCTATAAATAGTTTTTTAGAAGGATTGTTCGATTCTAGTGAGCAGCTATATGTTCCTGACAATGCAAAGCTAGAACAACTCGAGAGCTTTCACTTCTTTGACGACGTTTTCTTGAACAATACAAGAACCGTATCGGTCTTTGATCACGAGAACCGAGACAAACCTGAGGAAGAAATACAAGCCTGCAAGGTACGTAAAAATATTTCGATTGTGTTATTATATTAGAGTTTTCTCATCTTTTTGTATTGATGTAAACTATATAATTATTTTCAGAGAACAAGTGAGAAAACTCAAAAAGTTGAAGATATTCAGTCATCACCGCTACTAAAAAGGCCCAGACTCGAGACACCATCGTATTTTCCAAGCTTCAAAGTTAGTAAAAAGACACTTACGTATGCAAGTATATTATGGAGATTATTAGTAAAATAATTATTAATAATAACACAAATTTCATCCAAATAATATGAATACTTTAAACTTCTCTATTCTTACTGTTTCATGATTTAAAATTTTGCAGAAGTAATTATTTTTAATAATAAGGAAACGATTTTCAGAATGCTAGCTACTTGCAAGAAGTTTCTTTTTATGGGTTTTCAAAAGTATTTTTTTTAATTTTTTCCGAAATACTATTTTGGATGATAAGGTTCGTAAAGAGAAACTCGGAGATCGAATCACCGCGCTTCAGCAGTTAGTTTCACCATTTGGGAAGGTTTGTGTTCTTCATGCTTTGCTATAATAATGTCTCAATTCATTAGCCATAATTAATAAAGGAATTTTAATTTTTTCCACCAAAGTTTTTTATTTATTTATTTTCTAATGATGTCTGCAGACAGACACTGCATCTGTCCTTAATGATGCTATAGAGTACATCAAGTATCTTCAAGAACAAGTCAGTGTAAGTTCAAATTCTCACATAAAATAGTAATTGTTGGGTTTAGTTAAAATTCGTTATTTAAATTTTACTTCTTTTTAAAAAACAATAAAGGTGTCGAGCAATCCACACCAGAACTCTAGAGGATATGGTGACCAAAAGCAGGTACTTGAGTTAGTTTAATGGTTAACCGACTCCGTAATATAAAAAAATCAATTAAGTAGTTGCATTTTTGTTCTTTTGCTTATGATCATAAGATTCTTTCAATTTCAGTATTCAGACAAAACAGACCGTAATACTCATTACGAAGATTGTAGTCCAGGACAAGATCTTCGAAGCCGTGGTCTTTGTCTGATGCCGATTTCAAGTACTTTCTCCACCTCTCCGCAGCCTTTGGACGCTTCTATTTTCTGGAATTAAACTGTTTTATTAAAACAAAAAAATTAACGTTACCCATGCATGAACACTCATAAGCTTTCTTCTAAAAACTGTAAATTTTGTAATGTCTTCTTTGCTTCCTATGAATTTAAAGCTATCCCAATCGAATGGTGGAAAGATGGAATAATTTTTTTATTTTGCATTATGTTACCAGTGAAACGATTTTATGGAAGCGTAATTTATATTTAGTCATTTTACCTTTTTCAACGAAGAAATAAACAATTTTATCCTTCCACAGTTCCCAACATAAACACTGTTCATTCCTCCGTAATAATACCAGTTAGAATTTTGTGAATTTCTTGAAAAAGATTAGGAGTACAAACTAGATTATGCATTTGGTCTTATATGATTAATTTCTTAATCAAAGATATTTTTAGAAAAATAAAATGATCACTTTAACAAAGCAGATCCTTTTCATGGTCTTGAAAGGACAACGGACTCTGATTTGTTTTTGTTTGTGTGTCCTCAAATCAAGGCATATGATTGAATAACAAACATAAAGCAGTCAGTCATCTTTAAGCACTGTTTCCCAAAAAAAAAAGCTAAACAAGACAAAAATAAACATAACCATTCTTATTTTTGGAGTCAAAATGAAATCATTGTAGCGAATTCGAGCTTCTTTTTTTTAACGCAACAAAGAGAATATGCTTTTGGTACTAGCACGCCACAATTGAAAAAATACCTAATTCGAGTAGACATGGAATCATATAGTACAGTGACTGGTTTGTCCTTATGACTGTTGCAGTACAATAGGAATCATTCGAGTTCTTAGGAAAATAAAAAAAAATACATCAATCAAATTTTCAGAATAATTGATATGAAACAACAATGATTCTTACTATTTTTACATATACCAATACAGTGATTCAACTAGCTAACAGTTTATATAAATTGAATGAACCAATAACCAACCAAAGTGCTATTACTAGTCTTATATGAAATCATGGCTTGACGACTATAGATGATTCAGTGGATGAGAAATCACGCGTACCTTAACTTGACTGTTCAAAGGCAATCTGTAATTTGACTCCAAATCAATTCATGTAACAAAACTTGCAACAAAAGGTTAAGATTCTACAGAGAAGGGAATAAACGCATTGAAAATGATCAAAACATTGAAAAGATTACAATTCTCTTTAAACAAGACTCAATCTATATGATCTGTATTTTATTTCAATGTACAAGAAACAAAAAAGAACCAGTGGAACTGAAAAGCATTTGCATTTTGCTTTGTTGAAAACCTAAACCTTTTTGTTTTTGTTCTTCCTTTGATTTGTACATGAAATACACAAGTGGAGAATCCAACACAACAAAAAACCCAAACTTACCTTCACATCGAAGACAAAAACTTGATCAATCAAGAATTCATTGGATTCCCAAGTAATGTATGGACTAAATTAGTAGCATTCCTTCTGACTTTCTCATTCTCATTATCTTCCAAACCAAAGCATATCTCTACAACTCCTTCTCGCTTAACCTCATCAGCGATCTCTCGGCTACAACAACATAAGCAATTGAGGATAAACAGAGCATACTGAATCCCTCTCGAACTTCCATTTCTCAAAACATTAACCAAAATCTCAACAAAGCCACTAACTTTGCTCATTTCTTCTCTTCCTCCTCTACACTTAACCAAAAGTCCCAACACTTCCACTGCTCTCTCTATCCCTGTATCAGCTGCTTCAACCAAAATCGGAACCGACCCGCAATCCACAACCCGTTTCCGATTATCCGGAAATGAACAGAGTGCGTAAAGAGCCGTCGCTGATTCCTTTCTCTCCCGGTCATTTCCTTGCCGGAGAAGAGAAACAAGAGCAGCGATTGCGTCAGGGTATGAACCAATCGTGGCTTTGTTCACTTCTACAACAGCTAAACTCGTGAGCAGAGTAGCAGCAACAGCTTTGCAATCGGGTGACCCGACCCGTAATACTGCCACGATTCGTCTTATCATTCCATCAGCGACTAAACCCACTTTGTTATCATCTTCTAAACTGAGATTCAAAAGCAAAGATAGAGACTTTTCTTGTAAAACCTGATTATTCGAGTCAACACAATCCAGCGCCGCACGAACTGCGCCTGACTCGGTGACTTTTCTCCGGATTGACGAGTCTCGTTTCGTGAGCCGGACGAGTCGGGTTAAAGACTCGAGCTTTGAGGCATTAGACGACGATCGGGAAACGAGAGTGGAGATAGACGACTGAGACTGATCTTGTTGACTCTTGGGACGTGGCTCTTTAGGGCTTACAAGGGCGTAATTTGAGATTAAGCTCCGTAAGGCGTGATTGGGAATCAGTGAAGGGTTTTCCGATAACGGGAGGTTGGTGATTGGGCAAGTCCGATTGCCGGAATCAATCCACCGTTGGATAGAGACCCGATCGAAAGTATGACCAGACTCGATGATAACCGGGTCGGACATAATCTCAAGGGAGATTGGGCACCTGAAATCGTTTGGCAACTCAAACGCCATCTACACTTAAACTCTTTCAGGGTTTTGAATGAGAAAGAGATAAGATTGAGACTGAGCGATAGAGGGAGAGAGAAAGAGAGATTTAAAAGATTCCTGCAGAAGCAGAGCAGAGAACCCAAAAAGAAAGACGCTTGCTTTTCTCCGTCTTCGAAATTAAACCCACAGAGAGAAAGGCTCGTGGACCGTGAAGCTTTTGCAACAATGGCTTTAATCTGAGATGACGAAATTGCCCCTTCGGTTTCGTGGACGTCCGGGCAAGGGTATTTTAGGTACAGAGGATATCACCTGTTCTAGAAACTTTAGGTTATTCTTCAGAGACGATTTCGGGAAGTGTTTACTTTCAAGAATTTAGGCACATCACGTGATCCACGTCCATCAGATTTTTCCAAACTAGATAGGATTATTTATAAGCCCCTTTACCTTTTTTTTTTTTTTTTTTATGTTTTAGAGATTTTGTTTTGATATACTAAATCAAATCTAAATCCTGATTGGAATGTCATGAAGCAGCTGAAACATGATTTTCCTGAGGCATATCATGAAGAGAAACAATTTTGGCAACAAAAAACTCAAGAAACATGGGTTAAATCTGATGACAAAAATACACTTTACTTTCATAACGTGGTTAAAGACCGGCAAATCAAGAATAAAATAGTGATGCTCCATGATGAACATGGCAATGAGTATTTTCATGAAGGGTCAAAGGGAGAAATAGCAGCAAATTATTTCCGGAAACTGTTCACATCAACCAATCCTGCGGACTTGGCTTCAGCATTTCAAGGTATGTCACCACGAGTAACACAACAAATGAACGCATTGCTAACTAGACCTGTTGGGAAAGAGGAGATTCGTAGAGTGGTGATGAGAATAAACGGAGATAGTGGTCCTGGAGAAGATGGTTAAACCGGTAGGTTTTACCAACGTTTCTGGCACATTGTAGGACCTGACATAACAAGAGAGGTCCAAAATTTCTTCTCCTCAACCACAATGCCAGCAGGGTGGAATCATACACAACTATGCTTAATCCCAAAGATTACCAAACCTACAAAGATGCAGGATATGCGCCCAATCAGTCTATGCTCTGTTCACTACAAAATAATTTCAAAGATACTATGTGATAGACTTAAAGGAATCCTCCCACAGATCATCTCTGATTCCCAGGGGGCTTTTGTCGCGGATAGAGCTATAACAGACAATATTTTCGTGGCACATGAACTGATTCATGGTCTTCGCACCAATGATGCGCTCTCTGCTGAGTATATGGCGATAAAGACCGATATGTCGAAGGCATACGATAGAGTGGAATGGTCCTTTTTGCAGGAATTGTTAACGGTCCTGGGCTTTGATTGCAAATGGATACAGTGGATTAACGCGTGTGTCACCACAGTCACATATACCGTTCTTCTTAACGATAAGTCACATGGTTTCATCAAGCCGGAAAGGGGTCTGAGACAAGGAGACCCTTTATCTCCTTTCATCTTCATCATGTGTGCTGAGGTACTAGTCCACTTGCTCAATAGATCTGAAGATACTGGTATCCTAAATGGGGTTCAACTAACAGATACGGGACCATCAGTGCACCACTTACTATTTGCGGATGACAGCCTCTTGCTGTGCAAGGCATCGATGAATGAAGGGGCTGAGATCAAACAATGCCTGAAGATATACGAGGAAGCCTCAGGACAAGTCATCAACTTCCAAAAATCATCAATCTTCTTTGGTAATAAGGTGCCCACCCACCAGAAGCAGTATATCAAACAGATTCTGGAGATAGATAAAGAAAGTGGAGAAGGTTTCTACCTTTGGCTTACCTGAATGCTTCAAAGGATGGTACGCTAAATCATTATCTCATGGGGGGGTAAGGAGGTTTTGGTGAAATCTATAGCATTGGCGCTACCAGTATATGCTATGTCTTGTTTCTAACTTCCTAAGGAGACTTGTAAGAAGCTCATAAGTACTATGATGGAGTTCTGGTGGAGTAGTGGTGATAAGAGACATAAAATTCCCTGGGTTGCTTGGGAGAAGTTATGCCAGAAGAAAGACAATGAAGGACTAGGCTTTCATGATCTGCTCAACTTTAATCAAGCACTTTTGGCTAAACAAGCATGGAAGCTACACTCAGAACCTTCATCCCTTCTCTCGCGTATTTAAAAAAGTAGATATTATCCTGACTGTACTTTCTTTGAAGCACAGATAGGAGCTAGGCCTTCCTTTGCTTGGCGATCCATACTCCATAGAAGAGAGCTTTTGAAACGAGGACTAATCAAGCAAATTGGTGGTGGGCTGGAGACCCTACTTTGGGCCTCAAACTGGACCCCAGACACGATACCAAGACCCCCTTTAAGTCGATCAAGAGAGATGAACGTTATGTTGAAAGTATCAGACCTCATTGACAACAACATAGGGTTGTGGGACCCTATGAGAGTTCGAACGCTGGTAGCTGACCAAGACGCTGAAACCATACTACGAATGAAACTCTCCCCATCTCATAAGGATTCCTTTATGTGGGCCTTCTCCAAAACAGGGGTCTATGACTCTCGGAGTGGCTACAAACTGATCGACTCATTACCGGAAAACCGGCTGTCCAAACCAAATGAACTTTCTCCAGTAGAAAAAGCTGTCTGGAAACAAATCTGGAAGACGAAGACATCTCCTAAGATCAGACATTTTTTGTGGAGAATTTTATCTAACGCCATGGCTACCGCTGTCAATTGCGTAGAAGAGGAATTCAGGTTGATGAAACTTTCAGATTGTGACAAGGCAGTCCGGAAACAACATGCCATATTCTATTTGATTGCCCTGTAGCAAATACTTCATGGGATCTAACTGGTATCCCTGCACTAGAAGCAGGGTATTCGTCCAAATCAATATTCCTCAACCTTTACTACCTTTTCAAATGTAGCCGCGATACCTCCATCAACCCGCAGACAACTAGAGTCTTCCCCTGGGTGTTATGGCATTTATGGAAGGCAAGGAACAAGACAGTTTTTGAGGGACTACGATTTGATGGCCAAACAATCGTTGATAGAGCAAAGCTGGATGCTGACATTTGGTACAAAGTAGAGGAGAAGGAAATCCGTGAAAGACATAGTTCTCAAGCTCCCTCTGCTCCTGGTAGCCGATGGAATCCTCCTCCTGAATCCTATATTAAATGCAACACAGCTTCATCATGGAGAAATGCGGACCAGCTATGTGGAGCGGCTTGGATTGCTAGGAATCATGAAGGAAAACCAATGTTACATGGACGACAAGCTTTTGGAAATGTTTCGAATGCACTAGAAGCAAAGTTGATGAGTATCTTATGGGCCACTGAAAACCTTGTGACGCTTCATCATAGGAGAATAATCATAGAGATTACCTCTACTCAAGCAGTAGATGCGGTGAATCATCCACACCGCCTCCTAGTTGCGCACCACATTCTAGGTCCTTTGAGGGCTTATTTACGCGAAACAGAGGCATGGACTATTAATGCAGTGGACTCTCAGAGCAACCGTGTGGCGAAAGAGATTGCCTTAAGTGTAACTCGAGATAACCGGCACCAAGCATACATAGCTACTAATGGTCCTGCTTGGTTAAGTTCTCAAATATCAGATGACGCAAGAACTTCTGTCTTATATTGAAGAAAGCTCTCAAATATCTCCCTTCTCGAAAGAGTGTTTTATGTTGTGTTGCCCATCCCATTTTACTACCTATTGGTGATTATGGATCCTTTCCTACAGGTCTAGTTTCCTGCTTGTAACTTGTTAGGTTTTGCCTATATTTAATGAAAGTTAGTGTTTAAAAAAAAAAAAAAAAAGAGAGATTTTGTTTTGTGATGACAAAAATAAAAAAAGAAATTTTGTTTTTTCCTATTTTATAAAATGTCATACAAATTTTTATGTAAATTTAAACGTGATTTAATGCTTTGTGACTAGCATATTCTACGGTTTAAAAAATGATAAATACTTTTAATTAAATATAAAATGTTATTTTTGTAGAAAATAATTATTCTAAATATAGACACTTTTAACTTAAAAATCTTATATACTGAAACAAATGAAGTGATAACTAGTTGAAGAGAAAAAACACCCCTTATTTCAATTTTCCCAAAAAAAAAAAAACTACTTGTAGATTTAGAAATTGTATATTCTATTACTAATAAAAATTGAATCTAAATCGTTATTAGGCTATCCACATAGGATTTTAAACAACCAATAGAAACGTTATATGTCATTATCATTTAAATCTAATAAAAAAACCCAACAATTATAGCAAGTTTATAACTTATAAACCCAATTATCCACTTATGATTTAAATCCTCCAATATAAAAATTACATGTCATCGTCATTAAAATCTAATAAAACACCAATCACATAACTCCACATAATTATCTAACTTCCTTACATAATTATCTAATTTCATATTTTTAATAATTATCTTATTTCCCTACATAATTTTCTAATTTTCTTTTTTTAAAAGAACAATTTTAAAATCAAGCAAATAATTTCTTTTTTAACTCTACACTAGATAATTGGTCTGCACACTTGTGCGGACTTGAGATTTTCTAATTTATTACAATGAGGCGGTAATAGAGTTTGGAAGGTATTGTCAATGATATGTCCGACTTTCACTTGTTTAAATATATATACCTAGTTAATATTTTATAATATATATAGATAATCAAGATGCCTAATATAAATGGAAGAAAAAAAAAAATTTAAAACAATACCTTCCAAACTCTAGAACATATAATCATTGATCATATCAACATCGTTAGACTTAGTATAGTTCTCCCTTATAAAAAAAATTAGATCATATTCCTTTTCATATGATTCTCCATACACTTCCTTTACAATTGTTTCGATAGGATCATCAACATCGGTTATAAGAAAACCTTCTAGAATTTTAATCTCAAACGGATCATCATCATCATCATTTCCTTTGATTTTTCCATCTCCAATATCCAAAATCTACTTTGAGAAATTGATTTGTGAATTTGTTTCATCGATACTAAGCCCATCCGCGAGAGGCCTCAAGTTCTTCGTCAGTTTTAACACTTTACGTCTTTTTCAAAGCAACGACACATTTAGGGAAGGCATAACAGTTTGTTGTCTTCTACAGTCTGCTATAAATGAAAATATTTTTCTAGAATCACCTCCGAAAACAATTACTTTACTTTCAAAAGGCTGGTCGCATTCCAATATGTCATGCAACCTTCTCCAAAGTCTCGAAACAATGTGCTTGCATCAGCATAGCTTCATCCCATATGATTAGCTTAGTTAATTTTATCAAATCTATTTGATAAGTTCCAACTTTCATCGAGCAGTTCACATTAATTGGTATGCAAAATCTAGAGTGAATTATCCTACCACCTTTTAATAACAAATTATTTATACCATTTGATGCAACGTTTAACAAAATATCACCCATAGATCAAATATCAGCTCCTATAATAGTCCAAAGAAAAGTCTTTCTATTTCTTCCAAATCCATAAACAAAAAACATACCTCTCATACGGTTATTGACTACATTCATAATCTCTTCGTTGACATCTCTCTATTCATCTCTATGTTTGAGAAGATTTTTTCTAAATATTCTCTTATCTTATCTCTGTTATAATTTTTCTCTTCAAATATTATGAAATTGTTATTAATAACAATCGCCAAATCATTTAGAAGTGGCATTCCTTCAAATATAAATTTTTTTCTAAATATTCTCTTTAACTCAATTTTTCACTTGGAAAATCTATATATATATATATTTTTTTTGGCATTGTGATTTTTTTTTAATAGTCCATAAAAATTAGAAACTTGAATTTTCCAGAAACATCCGATTAACCACGTTTTCTAGTGAGTCATCTCTTTGTATATAATTATTTCTTGATATGGTAAACAAAATGAAAGCTTTGATGCTGCTGTCGTTCGAAAATGAGTATTGCATCAATAATTTATCAAGTAACCTCGCAAACAGATATGCACCTGATTTTTAGAAAAAAATTACGATAAATGTAATGCGAACTAAATATCAAAAATAATTTTATAATCTTTATAAATAATACAATTACTAAAACAATATAGAATTATAAAAATTTAAAATGTCACATTTCCAAATATATTTATCAAGTTTTCGGCTTAACATTAATTCAAATCAAACATTAATCTCTGGCTTAATATCATTTTAAAAATACAAATATCATTCATTCTTTAATTGGAAAAATATATATAGTTATATTGAATATAGTTAGACATCGAAAAATAAAATAAAAATTCTTATAATCGTAGTCATATTGTATTATATATACATTTCTTTAATTTTCTTTCAAATTCAATTTCTATTTAACAAAAATCAGCAAAAGTATTTATAATATTATTATAAGCATATTTTCGAAATCAAACTCGAAAATATTATCCACATTTTTCTTTTATAAATATTAGTTCCTAAACATGAGAAACTAATATTTAATATACCAATATTTTCGGAACTAAAAAGATAACTTAATTATTTTTTAGACTAAAATAAATATAACTCCTTGGCAAACATATATAAAATTATGTAAAATTGATTTAAAAAAACTTTTTAACAGAAAATGCTTTAGTCTTTCATCTCCTACAAAAATTAAGAGAAAAATAAAAAATAAAAATTAAACTTCGTACAGTTTTATCTTGAATCCAACCAAAGCTCTATGTAATAATTGAGACTTCTATCCCCATTGCTCTAATAGAGGATATTTTGTTTCTGACTCCTTTTTAAAGAGAAATGACCAATCGATGTGGAGGAATACTTGCCTCACCATGCTTTCTCCTATTTCTTTTTCACCACATAGAATGAGCATAGATTTGGAAAGCATATCTCACAAGGAACAAAACATGGTTATCTATAGATTCATTGATGATAAGCTCTACCACTTGATCTCATCTTGCCGTAAACCTTGTGCCCAACATAATACTAACGAGCCTTGACCACACATCTTTCGAATAGGTACATTCAAATAAAAGATGTTGTCTAGCCTCCACCGGTTCATTACAAAAGATGCAAGCTGGATTTACTCCCACATTCCAGCTCATCATTCCGGTTTTCAAACGAATTAAAATAGCAAGCTAAGTTAAGTTCGTAGTGAGTATTTAGGCTTGGATTTAAAAACCATATGTCTTTATACCAAATCTTGATTGGACATGAATATCTTATTGCTTCCCAAGTTTCATGTGAGCTGAAATGATATCTAAATTGTTCACCCATACCTTTCCATAAAACCTTATCTTCATCCGCAATAAAACCCCTATGCTAAATATTTTCAATTTGATTTTCAATCAGGTTAAAGACGTCATGTGTCTTCTTTTACGGTGGCATAATATCACTTATGCAACTGTGGTGTTTAGTCGGATGCCTAGATCAATGCAACCTCGAACACATGTGATATCTAACAATCTTCCCATGCGTGACCAAACAACACCAAAACACTTTCCCCATTTCGAACGTCCACTTTCACAAAGTCTTTTGCAATGGACTTATATTTGAGAAGCTTTTTCCACAATCCCAATTATTGGTTTCGACTAATTCAGTACATATTAGTAAATATTTTACCTTTCTAATTTGTAATATCATTTTCGCAAATTAAGATATTTTTAGGGACTAAAAAGTAATATCAATATGCATTTTAAATCATAGATTTCCTTTTAACATATAATTCTCATATATTTTACTTTTAGTTAAATGATTTCAAATGATTTGTTTATCGTTAACATCCTACATATATAAGAAAATATAAGTTACATATTTGACCCAAAAAAAAACTAAGTTATATACACGATTTTATTTTTTTCCCATTTTATCAAATCCATAACCTCGAACCCCGCAATATAGCCCATCCTATATCACCGACGTGACACTTAACAGATTTTTTTTTTTTGACAGAAACCGAAACCATGTCGTTTTGGTTTAGATCAAATAAATAAATTTAAAAAACTCGAACCCGGCACCTCTTGAACATCCTCGATATACTTTTCCAATAATGCTAAATGATTTTTTGTTATCTTGTTAAACCAAAACAAAAGATATTGATCTTTTATGTATGTAATCAAATGAATAAAACAACTTTAAATACATACATCAATTATTTAAAGAAAATACGAAATGAATATGAAAAAAAAACCGGAAAGGGAAAAGAACCCCACAATTTGAAAAATAGAAAAAAATCATTAAAAAAAAGAGATAAAAAGAAAAAAACATATGGGTGTTGATTTTAATTTTATGATGGGTGTTGAAAAAGGGAGCTCTCAAGTTCGGAGTTTGTTGATCTAAGAATAGGCACCAAAGAAAAGGAAAAAAGTTGTAGAAGAAATCAAAGGTTTTGTTGGAATCTTTTGAAAAAAAAAAAATCATACTAATTCAAACAATTAAGAGATTCACCTTGACGAAAAGAAACAAAACCCAAAATATATGATTTATTCTGAAAACAAATGATTACCACAAAAAACAAGAAAAAAAAGAAACAAAAAAACCCAAAAACAAACGATTAATTTAGTCATACGAATTCAAACGACTGATAGAACAATATAGAAAGATAATGATTCAATCGATTGAAAACTTTAATCGTTTGGATATTATAAGGAAGATGAATTCAATCGATGAAATTCTCTAGTCGTTTGAATATTATAAAAAAAACGAAAAACAATAACATAAAAAAGAAAATGAGAACCAAATTTGCATCCCCAAACCCGTAGTCAAGCGTTTTTCATGCACTACAAACATATACTCTTGAACATCTTGTCAAATGTCTTTTAATTATGAGTAATAGAGTACACTTCCCATGGTATCAAAGTAAAAACAACAAAGAAGATGATAAAACGAATAAAGAAAAAGAAAAAAGAAAAGCGGCATAATATGAATGTGATAGTATTCGTTTAAAAGGATAATTGATTTTTTTTTATGAAGTTTGTTGTGAGATTTATGGTATATGATGTATTTATAGGAGAAGAAAGATTAAATCATATGGTTTGCCTCCTTTGCGATAATCTAGTTCGAAATATAATAGTAATAATAGTTTTAATATTTTGAATTTGTCGCTTCCTTAAAGTCTTCCTAAAATAAAGTTATTGTTAGAGGTTTTTCATTAATTTGATTAGTTAATCTATTGTAAATCATGAAAAAATGTATTCTATTTAAGATTTTTCGGAATAAATAATTTTAGTAAACACAAAATAATTACAATGGCAATATAACTGTAGATATTATTTTTATTAATATGCTTATAAACACAAATTTGTTAAAAACGTTAGAGGAAAATTTTATTTCAGAATAATGATAAAAAAAATTTAGACAAAAACATTGCGATATTTTTATTTTTCATATTCGTAAAAAAATTTTATCAACAAATCTTTTGAGAATATAATGATAAAGATTTAAACTAAATTTTTAGTTGAAATAATACGAAATATTAGGAATTTTTTAATAATTTTATTTGAGAATATCTTTAATTAGTAGACTTCTTTTGTTTAGAATTAACAAATTAAGAAATTCAAATCTATTATCCCAATATTTCCGGTATTACAATTTTGATGTTTAAAAAAACTATATACATTTAAATTTAAATTATTTGTAATGGCATTATTTGTAAATATGTATTTTTTTTAAAACCCTTTATTGTAATTGTTTTGTGAGGGTGATTTTTATGACAACACGTGGCATTTAGTTTCTAAGTTTCACTTTCAATTAATATAATAGATCATTACCTAAATTTAATTTCACATTTCCTTTTTTTATTGTTTAAAAATGATTTTTCAGTTTAAATAATTATATAAATATTTATTTTCCTTTTTAACTCTACATCATTATCTAAATTTAATTTCATTTTTTTTTTTATTGTTTAAAATCGAATTTAAATCTAAATAATTACAAAAATATATAAAAACAAATTTATTGTTAAAAACAAATTTTAAATCATTATTTTAAATGAATTTTAAATCGTCTATCTCTCACTAACGAAGACAACAATAAAATCGAAGCTCGGATTTTTCTTTTGTTGTTGGTACTGTCTCGACTTGTACATTACAGTTTCTCATATCGATCCACTTCTTTCTCAATCAAATATGTGAATCGTTTATCTCTGGCCGACGAAAACAACAAAAAGGTTAGGATTTTCCTTTTTGTTGTTGGTGATTCGAGTAGAGAAATCTTTAACGAAGCTAATTGGGGTTCTGATGTTAGTGAGAAAGTGACAAATTCAAAGATAGATTTTTAATTATAATACAATGTAAAAGAGGAAAAAGAAAGCACAAAATATTTCATGAGTTTGAATGTGCAGCAAAAAGTAGTTTATTGATGCAGTTATGAAGTCGGTAGACAATGATATGAGAAAACTATTCTTCCTTTATGGTCCTGGCGGAGCAGGGAAAACATAACTCTACAAAACCATCATTTCTAAACTGTTCTCAACACAGAAAATTTTGTTCCCAGTAGCTTCGTCAGGCATCACAACATTGCTTCTACCTGAAGCTAGAACATTACATTCATGTTTTCAGATACAAATAAATATAAATGAAGATTCAATGTGTCATATGAGGCGTGGAACAATACTTGCTGAATTAATCATAAAAAACTGATCTTATCATATGGGATGAGGCACCCAAGATACACCGGTACACATTCGAATAGCTAAACAGAACATTAAGAGATTTGATGTTCATTATAATTGAAGCAGGTAATGAGTGCCGACAAATATTACCAGTCGTTCTACATGGTTCTATAGTAGATACAATTTTAGAATCAATCAAATAATTATACTTGTGGGAATCTTACAATGTATTCACTTTAAAACATAACATTAGACTCCAAGAATTAGAAACAAGTTTTGCAGCATGGTTGTTAAATGTTGGAGATAGAAATTCACCCACAAAAGAAAATAAAAACAAGAACGGAGCTGATGGTCATATGGTGGTAGTTGATTCAAAATTCCTAATGCAAACAACTGGAGATCATATGGAGAAAATATTTCTAACCAAAAATGCAGAGAACGGACTAAAAAAAAATAAACATGCAAACATTACATAGACATCATCCTAACACCCCAGAATGAAACAGTTGATGAGATTAATGCATACATGTTATCAAGACTGCCAGAAAAGTCATACGAATATCTCAGCTCAGAAAATATAGGAAAATGTGACACAATATCATCAAAATACGAAACACTTTATATGGTTGAGTATTTTTAACAGTGGGAGTACCAATAATGCTGCTTCGTAACATTAATCAAAAGGAAGGACTATGCAATGGTACACGACTGATAGTAACACGTTTGGGCGATTGAGTGACCGATGGCGAGATAATCAAGGGAACAAAGGCGGGCAATAAATTTATCATGCCAAGAATAATCTTATCCCCAACTGACTCAAAGCATCATTTCACATTACGAAGAAGACAGTTCCTAATAAGAGTATTCTATGCAATGACGAGTAATAAAATCTAGGGACAAAACTTGAAATCGGTTCTCCTATACTTGCCTCAACCCATTTTCAGTCATGGCCAACTGTACGTGACACTATCACGTCTAACATCTCCTAAAGGTCTAACCAATCTTAAATCCCATGGTGATGCAGAAAGTTCACTCAAAAATATTGTCTACACAGAAATATACTGAGGATTAGATTAAAAAGAAGACCAGATCCGAGAAGAAATGTAATAAACATCGGCTTAGAACTTGATCCCAATTTCAGTTTAGCTTATATTTAGAAACACTAGGAGTTTTCAGACAAAGTTTTAAATATATACTTATGTGGAGTTATATCATTCACGATGAATCATAAAAAATGGGTATCAATAAATATATGATGATTTAAAATCATGGAGTGTAAGTCACTGTTTGAATTTAAGAATTTTTAAAACACTCATAGTATCAGTGTTGCTTATCTCGATGTGTAGTTATGGTTGCTTACAATTTTTGTGCATGTCGTAATAGGAATATGAGAGACGTCCAATTATTTGTGTAAATTATTTGATAACTCTGTTTTTACCTTTCTTGCGACATCGAATCCAGATAAATCATCTCTTGGATCAGGATCAGCGAAACCTGGTTTCTTTGCTTTAGAGACAACCTCGCTGAAACTTCTACCTCCAACAAAAAAGTTCAATAGATAACTCAAAGTTTCACTATAAAAAACAAATATCATCAGAGTTAGCACTTTGGTTGAACTATTTAATTGACAAACCTGTGAATGCCTTCTATGCATAGTATCTTGTCTCATTTCTCAAGGAGACCACATAAAATGCTGATAATTGGAAGATTAGCTTCTGTTTCGGTTTAACCAAAGAATTAATCACACATTTAAGAAATACACAAATAATATGTAATCTGAAAAAGCTAAAAATCTATGATTAGGTTCATCTACGAAAATAATAAGAGATATAAATTCTATAATAGAACTCGAAGAGGACATAGAAACAAAACAAATTCAAAAGGTTGGTTAATTAGTTCGGAAATCACAATTTTCACCTAAGATACTACCTGTAAAGCAAAAGCAGCAATAAACAAACAAAATTCATGTTAACAAGGAGACCAAAACAAGAGAGATACAAGGATGAATTAAGAAAAAACTCAAAAGAACTGGTACAAAACATATGATTTTCTGATTCGAGAAAAAAGCTCGAAGCGAACGAAAGTATGGCAGCTTGACTTCGAAACAGTATAGAAGGCTCCGAAAAGGGATAAATCGATATGTGAACTACATCGTATATTCCATCTTCGAGCATGTAGATTCTTCGCTTAGGCATGCTGATATTAGAGAAAAATTCTAATTGATTCAAGTGAAAATGAAGACAAAGCAATTTTAAATTGGAAAATAAATACAATAAAAAATAAAATAGTAATAATAAAAAATTGAAAATATTAAACGTCACCATATTGTTCAATAAAAATAGATTATTAAATATAAAAATAAATGAAAAAAATAAATATTAACATACCCAGGCGTAGTCCAAGTTTAAAACCTAGTAACTTAAAAAGGGAACAAAGTAAGGAAAAAACACCCTTTTTTTTCAATTTTTCCAAAAAAAAAAAACTAGTTGTAGATTCAGAAATTGTAGTAACAAACTATAATTGAAATAGTTATAGTGTTGAGTCCAAAATCTAAAATCATCAATAGCCATATCGGAATACGAAAATTTTCAAAGCATTTTAACGATAACAGAGAAATGAATTTGCTTGGTTTGATAAAAGTGATGATGTCGAGCTAAATACAAGTGTAATTAAATGTTACTCGGAAAGCTTTTATTACTGATACACGGAAAAGAGTAACATGGTAGGATGAAGGTCTGAGGAAAAGATATATTCTAAAA